>CM070584.1:15137416-15737416 GCA_036346355.1 Rhipidocladum racemiflorum
GGTCTAGTTTATTAGTTGTGTATCCTTTTGTTGTTTAGTTAGTTTATAGCGATGTCTTAATTGCCTTGAATACTTGGTTTCTGTTGTTTGTCATTTACCACCTTTAGTTTGTTCTCCTCCTGTCTTTGCCGGCCTTCGTGCCTGGTTGCTGTTGTTGTGGGTCGTGGTCGTGGGGTTTTGTCTTTGTGCCGGGGTTTGTTGCGTTTGTTTTGGTTAGTTTTGCTTCCGCGCGTGTCTGGTTGTGGGGACTTCGAGTTCGTTGCCCCTTTATGCAAATTGATGTGATACAAGGTTGTAAACCGGTATGCGGGGATCCTGGGCGAGTTTTGGGTCGCATACCAGGGGAATACCGGGATTGTTGTCGAGTTATTCGAAGAGCCTCACTGTCGTCTCAGTTGGGCTTGGATGCTAGCACTGCGAGCGCCCTCGGCGGTCCGTTGTTAGCCTCCAAATCCGACGGGGTCGGCCGAGCCTTCTAATAACCCGGGGACGGTCTGGGCGGCTCCCTGTCACTCGCTCTCATCCATCCCTGTGGATGGGACTACGAGGTAGGACTTCTCAAGAACACTCCAGATTAGTCATATGACCTCATATGATGTTTCTCACTGATCTGGCTCATCAACTCTTCTATGATACGTATGCAAATGATGCACATTTTTTCATCCCTCATTCACCATGAATCAACATTACAAAATGACCATTCACAACATGAATCCATTCTCATCATGATAGGAATGGAGCACCAATGATACTAACAATTGCAATAGTCCATATAAACTATTATGTGAGCAAATATAATAAGGAACACCACATCCCAACACAAACCATCCCCACTGCACGATGTACTTGCTTTACCCACGAGTAACGGAGTGGCGCGAGGTTGAAGCCACTTCTGGATTCACACCACCTGAAATAAAGTGCATACAACTCAAAATCATACCACCACAGCAAGCACAATATGCATAACAACATCAAACCTACGCTCAACTCCGAACTTCCCTCTTTTTGACGCTAGCCCTAAAACCGGTCTGCTGCCACCCGGGACAGTAGAATTCAAACAACAATAACTTAATTTATAAAACTTTAAATGTAGTAAACAAGTAAATTTTCATGATCTACAGAAAAATTTCCAACTTTTCTTAAATATTTAGAAAATTTAATTCGGCCTCCAACTCGCCCTAAATTGCAATTTCCTGCAAGCCCAACCAGCAAAGACATATTCTGGATAGCAGACAATAAGACAGCCATAACTTATAAACCAACCATCCAACCAAAATTCGTGATATTTTTCTCTAATTAAAGTTAAGACGATGATCTACAACTTTTACAACAGCCAACCCCAGAGGAAATTACTCTAAGGTTCAATAAATCACGTCCTAATATTGCAATCTGATCTGCCCGAACGCACTTCAATCAGCGTGAATTTAGATCCCTCAAACCAAACTAATGACCAACCTTAGAACCAGTAAAAACTCACATAGCCACTCCTAATCATAAGAGTGAGTGCACCACTGATTGGAGGAGACGCAAGGGAGGGGACTCAGTTAGGGTGAGGACGACTGGAGAGGAGGTAAACCAACTAGCTGGATGGAGGGGAAGAGGAGGGTAATGGCGGCTGGGAAAGAGGAGGGGGCGATTGGCTAGGGGTAAAGGCAGGGTACCCTGGCTAGGGGGAGAGGTGGGCTAGGGTTAAGAGCCCCCTCCTACTTGGCCCCTGCCACTTAGGCCAAAAGCCCACTCCGAAGGCCCAAAACTGCTTCTGGGACCAAAACAGCCCCAAAACCCTCCCACAGCAGCTCACAATGGCCCACAAATTAAAATTTTGGCTATTACATTCTCCTCCCTTTAACAGAATTGGACTGTAATTCTCACACACCAATACGCGACAACATAAACAATAAAGAAATAACAACACAATACATACTTGTGGAAACAATTCTGGATACTTCTTACGCATGCGAGTCTCCAATTCCCAGGTTGCTTCCCACTCTAACTGAAGCAACTTGTGACACTACGGAATGGTGTGACATTATAAAATGTGAAATTAGAGAATAAAACTATACGGTATGAGGTTTAATCGTGTTTTTGGGCTGTTTTCGGGAGTTTGGGCCTCTCCGGGGGAGTTTGGGCCCAAGGGATTGAGTCGTGGGCTTTAGTGGGAGGGGATTTGGGCCTGTGTGGGAGGGGGAGACCTGAAATTCTGCCCTTGGGGTGCCCTCCCCCTGCCCTTGTGCGCCCCCACCTAACCCTAGCCGCCCCTCCCCCTCTCCACCTCCTTGTGCGCCGCCCCCCATCTCCTTCCTCCTTGCGCCACCACCTCTCCCCTCCCCTCTCCACCCCCCTAGCTGCCCTAGAGGAGATCCCCACCTTGCCATCCCGTTGATCTCTCCATCGGGAAGCCCCGCGACGAGGAGATCCGGCGGTTTCGGCGAGAGGAAGACAATCAGGGAAATCGGGAGGAGAGGATTCGGCGTTCATCGTTCGTCGGGCAAAGGTATGGTATGGGTGACCCTTGGGGTTGGTCTAGGTGCTGATCTAGAGGTTGATTTGATGCTTTTAGATCAAGAGGAGGTGCTGTGATTGGGTAGATTGGATGAAAACTAGAGATTGCATAGTTCTCTGTTTCGGGCAGATTGGGCACACGACTTAGGGTTCGAGTTTTGACAATTTTAGATTCAGAATTTGGTCATCGTCCGGTTGAAGAAGTTGTAGATAACTTCAATACCTTTAATTTGACACCAAGAACGTCGAATTCTGCCCAGCCGTTTGAAAGTTGTGATCGTTTTACCGAACGTGTTCAAATCTGTGACGTAATTGGGATAGAAAGTAATGTTTTGTAGATTAAACAATTTTAGATGCCGAATCAGCTTTTCCCAATACTTAGAGAAAGCTAGGAAATTTCCTAAGATTCGCGATGATGTACTCTTTTACTCGATTTGGAGAACTAGAACTCAAGTTATGCTAGATTGAAGTCTGCTGTCCCGGGGGACAGATTCTTTGTTTTTCATTTTCGGGAGTAGTTTGCGTAATCGGGGTAGATGAGCGAGTGTGTACTGTTTTGTGGGCACGTTTTGAGTATGTGGTACTTATGTGCAGGTGGTGTGACACCGGGAGTGCCCTCATCCTCTCGCCAATCCGTCGCCCGCGGTTAAGGCAAGTGTATTAGAATGGGTATCGTGTTGAATGTTATTAAGACTTGACTAGATGCAAATTGTTTTCATGATATGCTACCTTGCCATGGTTAGTGCTTGCCCATATTATGGTGAAAATGGTCTTTTATGGTGCTATGCAATGATTAATTGTTTATGTTTATGGCATATGTTGCATACATGGCATGAAAATTGGTCTGGTCGGTGAGAACGTTATAACTAGTCTAGTAAGGTCAGTGAGAAAGTTATGACTAATCCGGAGCGCCATGGATGTAATACCTACCTCGTGATTCCACCCACGTGGTGAGTGGAAGCGAGGAGTAGGCACCCTCCATCTACGGGATGGAAGGGGAAAGAGGGTGCACGCCGACAGGTGTGCACTCGGCAATACCGGTATTTGCTTCGAGGAGACATGTGCATGCATTGCATTGCATACATGACGGTGATAATGAAATGTGTACAATGAGATTGAGACATGGTCATGATGTTGTATATGAAATTATGATTCGATCATGATGTTAAGTATGGTATGTATTGATGTTGGCATTGATTTGTTCTTTATGATCCATTGCAATATACTTGTTGAGTGATGAACTCACGCTTGTGTTTTATGTTGTTTTAGGTACCATGAGACCGGCATGCGGGAAAGGGCATTAGCTACAATCTACACATAGCTCCACACTTATAGACAATTTATTCGTTTGGGTCATGATAATAAGAATAGTGCCATGAAACTTGGTGCATGGTTAAATTGTGTGCTTGGTTTCCTCATTTACTTCGTTTGGCTCATGAGATGGTTGAATTCATTATTCTAGACTTCTACTGTTGCTAGAACCCTCGTTATTGATGATTTAGATGTCATTCTTTATGCTTTATCCTGTGATCATTTTGTTGTTGCTTCAATTCATGGAAAAACAAAGGAGATGCTGCCGAAATTTTCGGTTTTAGTATTTACTCCTTTGCTGTAATTTATCTTTATTTGTGGTATTTAGATGTGGTTTAGTCTATGTTTGATAACATTCAGGCATACCAGATGTCGGGGTGTTACAGAACTAAACACTTTAACATACCTCCGGTCCCATACTTAAATACTCGCTCTAACTTCCCCAGTAACCACACTGGTGGGACTCGATGGCAAGGTGCTTAGGCTCGAAGACCAATGGCTCTAATGATAGCTCACATTTAAAAACACGCAAAAACTTTTCTCAACCAGGAATCACCTTGCAACCCATGCAAGGACTTAGAATGATCCAAATGATAGGACGATTTCTCAAATCATGCCACTATCAAAAACAGTCTAACGTAACTTAGACTAAACTTTCCTTTAGCACTAAAATGTACGATCCCATTTTATCCCAAAGATAATTATGAGGTGAACATGGTACCACCCTTTAACTCCAAATTCCCTCTTCCACTCAAACGTATAACTCTACTTTCCACTTTCAACCTCTCTACCACAGCTCGTGGTACACAAGATGACAACAACAACACAAGACACTTTACTCTAACAAGCCTTTAAACCATTTCTCACCAAATCACTAGTACCATCCTCTTGAACATCCGAGTTTCCAAACTTGTACCCTAGGAACCCACACACCGATTCCTATCTATCCCGATTGGTTGACCTTTTAACAAAAGGACCATTACCATCGAAAAGAATAGCTTACTATGGCAACAATTCTTTTTCCACCACCAAACCACAATATAAATTTTTTTACTCTATCTTCTTCTAGGCCTATCTCACACCAAGGGACAACAACCGAAGATAAATGTTCACCACAAAACATTTCACTTTAGATTGTGATAACATTAGCTACACCCCATGTAACCAAAATGCGTAGACACTTCACAGAAAAAGGTAATGTAATTACCAACCACTTCCAAGTGGTTCACTAATAAAACTTAGCCAAGCTCCACCAAGGGACATAACATCTAAAATTATCCCCTCAAGAAGGTTTGGACCGACATGCAAAAACCTTCATTACTCCGCACTATTTAACCATTTACGATCAACACCTAGCAAAGGCTAGGACCTTAAGTCATTACCAACCCACACTCGGTTTCACTTTCTAAGAAGGTCTTGCCCCACATTCTTTCACTCAAAGAGTAGGGTCAAAGAGTACAATCCTTTAATATACTCAACAAAAAAACCGATGATCATTCATTCCCTTTTCCCATGCTAAAATGCAAAGGAAACCACAACTCGCTTTAATAAGATAAACCACTTTCCTCACCTGAACACCAAGATACTAGAATCCACATAAGGCAGAAACTTAATTTAAAAGAGAAACATCGCATAAATCTTTTTAAACTGCAATTCACTTTTAGCAAAGCAAATCATCTTAGTTTTACCGAATCCAATAATTTTAGAAAGTGAAAATCGATCAAGGAATCAAACACCTCCACACAACAACCATCTCTTTTTTTTAAGAGAAATGGGAAACTCATTTCCCAGCGGAAAACTGCTTTACCAACAAAAGTCACTTATGAAACAATCCTAAGAATCATATTTAAGAAGCATTCACAATACCTCACATATTATAATAAAATCTAACTCTAGTCAAACTAGAGATACACATCTCCATAACAAGAACTTCTAAAACAATACATTAGATTTAGCTACTTCCTTTAACCAATAATGTAATTGATAACTCATCCTTGTAAGCTAATGTGTGCAATCTAAACATAAACTCTTCGAAGGTAGATTTCCAAAATCATAATTTAAGCTAAATATTTTAGCAGAGATAACTGAAGGGCGTTATTCAACAAAATAAAGCATTCAAAATCCACCAACCTATTACTTCATGATTATTCATTCTTTCATCCTCATTTTCAAGTCTCAAAGTTAATCCCAAATTTGGCTCAATAACTCTAATTTAGGGACGCTCTAATACACATCATAGAGAATGCCTTGGCCACAAGACATTCAACCCAAAGATCATACGAACAAACCAATCCATATACATTTAAACATAAGTTCACCATTTAAATTATGTATCCTGGTTATTTTGAACACTTCCTCTAGGTTGGCCAAATGTTGATAATCGCTCGTCGATTTCACCACAACGTCGTCGATGTAAATCTCTACAATATGGCTAATCAACTTATGGAAAATCAAATTCATAGCCCTCTAATACGTGGCACCAACATTTCGTTAGCCGAACGTCATCACAACCCATCCAAATAGCCCCAATGCTCTTGGGCACCTAAAAATTGTCTTATGGATATCAGCTTCGGCCATGAATATTTGGTTGTAGCCAGCATTGCCATCAAGAAAACTAATAATTCTATTCACATATGCTACATCGATAAGCAAATCAACTATAGGTATTGGGTATTCATCTTTGGGTGTAGCCTTATTTAAATCTTTGGAATCAACACACACCCTAAGTTTACCATTTTTCTTCATAACGGGAATGATGTTGGAAACCCACTCACCATATCGACAAGGCCTAATGAACTTGACTTCTAACAATCACTCTATTTCTTCTTTTATCTTATCATACATAGCTGGATTAAACCGTCTAGGGGATTATTTAAATGGCCGATAACCCAGTCTTATCGGTAGTCGATGTTTAACAAGCTGTCGGCTTAAACCAGGCATCTCATCCCAAGCAAAATAGTCTTCATAATTCTTTAATAAACCAACCAACTTTTCTTTGTATTCAAGAGGCAATTTAGAATTAATAAAGTTGGTCTTTTCCGATCACCATTGCCTATATCTACCTCTTTTAATGGATCGAAAGACGTGAAGCCTTGTCCAAACCTTTCAATATCCTCAGAGTCTTCAATGGCTTCATAGCTATCTGTTATTTGCTGATAGCTTTGCATTCTATCTCATAACATTTTTATAGCTGATTTGGGCTCCATAGGCGTAAAATCTCACTTGCTTGATCGAACGTACTTGGTTTCACGGTTATCGGACTTACACCTAATTGGGTGATACATATGAAATCACAATCTTGAAGTGTTTTACCCGATATGCACTTGGCCCCTTCATGCTACCAATTAGCCTCTAGGTTGGCCATGGCTATATGGGCTGAAGTGTCGACTTCAATCACTTCCACTTGATCGCTGTTCCACTGTATCAATTTCTGATGCATAGTCGATGAGATACAGCAATTGACGTGTATCTAATCCCTGCCCAGCAACACACTGTACTTCCTTTAGCATCGACTATAAAGAATGTTGTTGGTAAAGTTTTGCTACCTACCGTGAGCTCAGTCACCATGACGCCCCTAGCTTCCGTAGGATCTCCTGTGAAATCATTCAGCACCATTTTGATCTTGATGAGATCATCATCAAACTTACCTAATTTCTTGCAAGTTGAGTAAGGCATTAGATTGATTGTTGCTCCACCATCCACCAGCATCCTTCATATCGACTTTCCATTAATATGACATTTCAGTTACAATGGCTTAATGTGCCGATGATCATCTTCCGGCTTCTCAAAGACAGCTTTTGCCAACCAAGACATAGTTGAGCTCAAGATTCCTTATTCGACAAAGTCTGTGCTTTGAACTCAACCGGCAAGGTGAACACCATATTGATATCCACTGGCGGTGGTGTGTCACTGTGCACAATAGGAGAATCAAGATCGTCGACTGAATCAAGTCCTTCCTAGATGACCTCCTGTTTCCTCCATTCCTTTCTTACCATCCTGATCGAACAAAATTTGTTGACATTTTTGTCCCTCTGCTTTTCTTGGTCGGCCTTAAGCAACTCTTGTGTTCTGAGGCATTGGAGCCGACGTCTTCGTGATTTACTTAGGCCTGGTGGGCACCACCGCAGCATCGGTTCAACTGGCTTCCATATTTTACTAGCCAAGTCCGAACCCTCTGCTTCCTTGTGCTCTTGATCGGCATGCTCTTGTTTCTGCACGGGTTCAGAGATCCTCTCATGAACTAGCCTCTGTGGGATCTCCTATCATCGGCTTGACTCCATTTTCAAGACTCGGGATCGAGCCGACGGTCTGTGTTCATGATCTTGCCTAGGATAATATTGCATTGGGCAAGCATAGGGGGGCGGGAGTGCCAAACCTCTTTCTCAGCAAAACTACCATAAAATACAATGCTCGTGTGCCCTTTCTGTTGTAGTTGGCCGATACATGTTTATCGGCTGACGAGGGTTCCGCAGCTCTCGACCCCGTCTCTCATACTTAGCCAATAATTGAGAAAATGTTAGCTTCTGCTTTTGTATTGGCTTTTTGGTGGCATGGACCTTTCAGCCTTATACCACTTACCAACTCTGAGCTCCCCTCAGGCTTGATCGTTCGGGAACGCTTGCGTACACGGTCGATCTCAATCTGAATTGAACGGACTGTGATTTGGATCATCTCCTCATCGCCAACCATATTCAGATCAGCTTGTCGACTAGTTTTAACTGATGTTGGCAGTGAACGGATCTCGTCCTGTGCCAACTCCTTCCCCTTAGAAGAGCAGCTGACCATATTGATAGAGAAGGGATTGGCATCCAACAGCATTGTCTGCTCCTCAGCGACTTTCAGCCGACCGTCCTCTATAGCCGACTATATATGTTGACAAAAGATATCGCAATCATTAGTGTTATGTGAAAAAGAATGATGCCATTTGCAATACCTGCGAAAGATATTGCAATTGGCTGACGGGATAGTGTGACCATCGGGCAATTGTATGAGCTTTTCTTATAACAACAAGTAAAAAATACGATCGCACTTGGTCACATCAAAAGAGTATTTAATATCCGACTTGAACTTAGTTGGCTTAAGCCAAGAACAAACTAGAGATTTCTTACTTCCCTTAACCCATTCGGCCATATCTACCTCAGTCTCGTCCTCATTGGATGAGTCCTCAGTCTCATACTAGACGAGATTGACTTCAGGCTTTTCTTTGTATTTATTGTTTTTGAATCTATTTTTGAAGCCTTTACTTTCAAAGAATCGGCTTTCTTGAGCTGATACCCTATGCAGTAGGTGGCTTAGGTCGGTGAACTCTTGGCCACCGAACTTCTTCTTCAAAGGAGGAATCAATCCTTGAAAAGCTAAATCGGCTAATTGATTGTCAAGCAGGGTGACACTAAAGCATTGATTTGTAACTTCCCTAAATCTCTTGATATAATCTATCACCGATTCTCCGAATGATGAGGGCATCAACCCCAAGGATACGACCGCTGCCACTACTTCCTCTCCAATTGCGCCGTCTTCATCACCTATGCTCGACGCTGCGACATATTCATCGCCAAAGAGCCTTAATCCAGAAGCTCAGCCTTTTAAGCTCATGACAAAGGACCAACGCCTCAAGCATGTACCCCGAGGATGGCCCACGCACCAAGGAAGGCCCACATGGAAGTCCAAGATGCCAAAAAGGCTGGTTTGGCCATCCAGCGGCACTCCAACTTCAATTGGGCATAAGTTGGGCTCCCAGATTCTGTTTTCGGCGTGCGACCACTCGTTTGAAAACTTACAAGATATTCTTTCCATTGGATCTAGCCCCATATCCAAATTAGCTCTAGATCAATGGGAAAACACAAAAGAGTGTCACGGGCCAAATCTATCCGGTGTTGTGTCACCATATTTTTGGGCCTGTAGCCCATGCTTTAGGGTTTGGTGGTGGATGCCCCTAGCTTGGGTGCCCCACCCCTGGCCGCCTCTCTTTATATGGCTGCCACCCCCATACGTTATTCTTTAGGTTTTGTTGTGCTTGGTAGACCCCGTGTGCATCCCTCCTTGTGCTTGCGCATGTCGACTAGACCGTCCGAGACGAGAAACAGAACCTCAACTTTGTGTTCATGAGTTTTATTAGTATCCAATTTTTAGATTGATTCTCACTTGTTCCTGCAAGTTTCTCGATTACTAGTAGGGATAAAGATCCATCACATCTAAGCGTGGTTTATCGACTCACGTTGGTGGCATTACGATTGCTGGTTTCCTTTCCACGCTGGTTGGAAGCCAAGATCATGAATTCATCAACTCTCCAAAATCGACGTATCGTTCTCATCAAAAGATCGAGCATCCCTGTGTGCGCATTAGGTGGTATCAGAGCATCGGTTACCTGGTGAGAACTTGTTCAGGTTCATGAAATTCCACCTTACTCTTCCAAAAGTCACATTTGCTAAACTTAGCAAATAACTTTTGCTCTCGCAACTTCTCAAGAACTACCCTCAGATTTTCGGCGTGTTCTTCTCTCGTCTTGGAGTAGACAAGGATGTCATTAATGAACATGACGACAAACTTATCCAGGTATTCCATGAAAACTTTATTCATCAGGTTCATGAAATATGCAGGTGCATTTGTTAGACCAAAATACATAACTGTAAACTTGTAATGTCCATATCTTGACAAAAATACAGTCTTCGGTACGTCTTCCGACAGGATCTTCAGTTGGTGATATCCCAATCGCAGGTCGATCTTGGAGAAAACTCCAGCTCCTCTCAACTGATCAAACAAATCATCGATCCTGGGTAGCGGATACTTATTCTTTATCATCACATCATTGAGTGCACGATAATCAATACACATCCAAAAACTTCCATCCTTCTTTTTGACCAAGAGGACTGGCGCTCCCCATGGCGATGAACTGGGTCTTATGAATCCTTTCTCCAACAGCTCCTCGATCTGCTTCTTCATCTCCACTAATTCATCTGTAGACATCCGATAAGGTCTCTTGGCTATTCAGGCTGTACCAGGTACTAGCTCGATCATGAACTCAATGTCCCTATCTGGCAACATACCAGATAAATCTTCAGGAAAAACATCCGGGTACTCACTGACCACAAGTACATCTTCAATGCTGACTGCCTTCACACTGTTAACCATCAGCTGTCCATCTCGAACGGCAGTTGCTTGAAACTCAACTCTTCTACCATCTGGGCTTTCAACTGATACGACTCTTCGTCCACAGTCTAGCACAACCTTATGCTTGGACAACCAATCCATTCCAAGTATAACATCTAGGGTCTGGGTGTCCAATATAATAAGGTTCACTAGGAACTCTACCCCATTTATTAGCAACTTTACCCCCAGAACATCTTACATTAGATCGGAGTTCTGATCCAGGGGATTGGACTAGCAACACATGTCTAAGGTTCACCATTCTTAACCCATTTTCAACAGCAAAATTCTGAGATATAAAAGAATACGAAGCTCCAGAATCAAACAAAACTGTTGCAGGTACTGAGTTAACTAGTAACTTACCTAGTACGACGTCCGATGTGTTCTGAGCTGTGTCAGCGGTGACGTGGTTGATTCGACCTCTCACCATTGCTTGGGGTGTAGTTCCAGCTTGAACAGCTCCACGGTTTCCTCCTGGTGTAGGCGTTCTTGCAGGCGTTATCCCAAGGTTGAGGCGAACCGGGGTCACACCTCCTGCTCGCTTCGGACACTGGTTGGCGAAGTGCCCTGGTTCATTGCAGCTATAGCAACGTCTCACTATCACTGACTGGCTTCCTACTGGTGCGATTCTGGCTTATGCTGGCATCTGGAAATTCTGTCCGGCAGGTCTCGGTGCTGGTGATGGTGTCTTGGTGACGTTCTGAGGCTGGAACCTGAAAAACTAATTGGGTGCAACTCTCAGCCTTTGCGCTCCTGGACGGGCTCCCTGCTGTGCCATCTGGCGCTTCATGTTGTCATCTAGCTCCTTGCGCTTGTCCTCTAAGATAAGAGCTTTATTCACCAACTCCTGGAAATCAGGGAACGTGTGGGTGATCAGTCCCAACTGTAGTCCTGAGTTCAGTCCCTTCATGAAGCGAGACTGTCTGGCCTTGTCCGTCGCTATATCTTCAGGTGCGTAGCAAGCTAACTGGGTGAACTTGTTCAGGTAATCAGCCACTGACTGGCTACCTTGCTTCAATGCCCGAAACTCCTCCTTCATCAAGTCCATAATTCCCTCAGGCACATGGTATTGGTGGAAAGCAGTCGTGAACTCCTCCCAAGTGATCTCCTGTGGGTTTTCATGCGAGGCGCAGAAATTCTCCCACTATTCAGCTGCAGTCCCTTCTAGCTGATGAGAGGTGTAGAGTACTCTCTCATTCCCAATGCATTGGGTAATGTGCAGCTTCCTCTCTATTGACTTCAACCAGTCATTTGCCTCCAATGGATTGGCATTCCCAGAAAATGTGGGTGAATGGGTCCTCATGAACTCTGAAAGTCTGGAGTTTTGATGCTATCCCTGATTATCTTGGTTGGCCTAATTAGCAGTGGCTTGGGAAATGACTTGCTGCATCTATTGCATCATTGCATGCATAAACTGCATCTGAGCGGTAAGAAAAGCTCCAAAGTTCTTCATATCAACTGGTGGTGCTGGCTGGGGCGCAGGTATTCCATCATTGGTGTTTCCAGCCGGGAGAGAACCACTTCCACTTCCTCCATTGTTGCCACGAGTGTTCACCATCTGTTGATTGCTTCAAGGTTTAGATATGAGAGGGAAACAAGAATAGACAGGTAGTAGAGGACTTATGTGGGGATAGAAGGTGTAACTCAAAATCCAACTTTATTAATATTAATAACTTGGTATGGTTGCTCACAATGCCTAAGGGCTTTGCAACACATACTGCACACTCAGCAATCAAGAAGATCCAAATTAAACTAACACACTAGAGTCTAACGCCTAAAGGGTGACTCTTTATTACTCTAAGACGTGAGTCTCGACCACTAAGCCTAACGCTCACTCATCGATTCACCCTGAGTGGGAACATCTAGGTTGACACTTGGGCGGGTGCGGCGGCATCGGCACGAAGCGATTTCCATGACCCACGATAGCTGTGGTCAACGAAGCAACGTCCTCCTCCAACTCTGGCGCTGGCTACTGCTCTAGCTCAGGCTCCAGCTCTGGCTGTACCTCCATTGGGTCTTCCTCGTGTAACTCTAGCACTACCTCCAGTTCAGGCTGTCCTTCATACAAAGCTTCCTCCAGTTCTCCGATCCTCTGGACGGCCCACATCCTGACGTCCTGCAAATCCTTCTCGGCGGCCTCCAAAGCAATGTAGGTGGAGCTCAACTCCTGTATTGTCTGGTCCATCACCGCATCCTATGCAGCAACGAACCTAGCCAAGTGCACAACAGTGACGTCGCTCTCCAGGTCGATCGGTGTGCTAGTGACTCCTCCTTTCTTTAGGTGAAGGCAGAAAATGGACTCATGCAGCTCCTTGGCATAAGTGGCTGAGATCTTCCTCAAAGCAAGACGTAGTGTCTCCTGGATGCCAGCTTCAAATGTAGCCCTCCTGACAGTGATGTTGACGGGGCGACTTGCCTTGGTCTTCTCTCGAGCATAAACTGTGATCTTGGTGACCATGCCTCGGGCATGTCAATTCACAATCCAAGTGGTGGGTCTGCAGATCAGTTGCTCAAAGCCTCCCAACACCTAAAGCATCCTCCACAACTCTGCGGCGTAACCTCCCTCACGCTCACCATAAGTCTAGATCATCCTCATCTGCCAAAAGACATTCGTGTAAGAATGCAACATTTTAAAACGAAGTGGAAACAAAAGAATTCAGCAAGGGGTATGAACAAGAGAGAGGGGGTAAATCGAGAGTTCATTCATTATCTTGGCAAATTTTAACTTTCGAAGATAGTTTTATCCTCACTACGACCATTCTCACTAGGTGAGTCCTATAGTCAGTATGGCTCTGATACCACCTCTGTCGGGACCCGAATATGCAAATCCGGACCCTTTGTGTATTCAGCACTAGTCCAGGATCACACAAGTGCACACGGTCTCAACATTGGTAAATACCACAATCATACTCAACGAAATAGTAAAGTACTTTATCGAAAGGAAATATAACCAGTTGCTCGACCTTATAGTCAAGTTACAAAAGTACGCCTCGCAAGGCTTAAGTCTTACTCAAATAAACTTGCAGCGGAAATAAAGAAACGTGTGGCGCCAACCAATATGCCACAGGCAGCTAACTGGGCTCGCCCCTAGTTCGTCAGCTCCTCCTGGAACTCCTCCAATGCTGACGTCGATTCTTCTTCAACTGATGTTTATATTGTGGCAAGGGTGAGTACTTAAAAGCACTCAGCAAGTCATGCACAAATATGCAATGCTAATAGCTACATGCATGGCTTATTCCAACAACAAGCTAAGAGGTTCTTTTGCAATAAGCAACATTCATAAATAACAGTAACAGATTGGAAAGCGGTAAAATAGTAATAACAATAATAACTTCGTAAACAATTTCCCACGTAAGGCATTTACCAACCTAAATAAGTTCATCATTTCCATCACCAAGTATCCACAAACCAAGTTCATTTTCATAAAGTATAACCCTTGACTGTAATCACCGAGCAATGTCCAATACCGTGGACTCGACTATTCGAATAGGTTGTACAGTCTGCAGAGGTTACACACTTTACCCACAAGATACAATCAAACACCACAAAGGCAAGTGACCGCAGCAAAGCCTTTCCAAAGCTACTTCTAGACCCAGTTGATGAGGACATCACTTCCATGGATGCTACCATGCCTACACATCAAGTTGGAACTAACGATGTAATACAAGGACCAATTACTTGAGCTTGTGCACATCAATTCAATTACCAGGTGAATGCATTTCTCGGGTTACACTCAAATATTTTAATGAATGGAATACTATTTAATCCTCGTGATGATATTATTGTCCTTAGGAACCAAGGAGAAGACCTTCTAAATGTGAAGCATGAGGACAATTATCCGGTGCACAAGTTGGACTCGGATTCGGCTTCACTAACAGCACCAACTTCAAACGGTCGTAACTTTTAATCCAGAAGGTTATTCGGGGTCCATGAGTACAAGTTTGAAAGACCTCTTCGTTCTCTTTCGAATGGATCTGGCCCCACCTCCAAATTCCTTCTGAGTCGATGGGAACATGCAAAAGAAGTTCGGTCATCTTTCCAAATCCGAGTCAACCTAGGAATAGGAGTCCTACTCGGCCATGGTTGTGTTTTGGCCGACCCTAGTACAGTTTTGGCCTCCTATTTCTCCTATATATAGCTAGGGAGTCCCCCAAAATAACTTCAGTTTTGTTTTGGAATCAGTTTAGGTTCTTTGCTACTATCCGTGCAAGCACGTGTCGATTAGACCGTCTGCGCACGTGTAAACAAGACTCCAAATCTCATATTAGTTTGCCAAAATTTAAATACTCACATTCGCAATTTCAGATTACTCATATTTGAGTTCCCTCCACACGGTTTGGAGCCCCATAGTTTTTCAACCACAACATTTCCTTTTTCCTTGATCGAAGTTCAATCAAGCAGGCCGCATTGCATTCGAGTTTTGGTTTCTATCTCCTTTAATTGCCATGCTGCCTATACATACACACACACACGCACCACAAAAAAAGAGGGGTATAAAAAAAAGAGGCCGCAAGGTACAAAGAGGGAGAAAGATCGAAATAAAAAGAAAGTGCTTGCTGTTTTGCTTTGTGTTGTGCTCATTTTGGCTAGCTGTGACATACATTTGTGATTCAGCTCGTGTCTCTATTTTGGTCTAGGCTTGTGACCAGCACATATCGACGTCGAATTCTTATTCAATTTGTGTGACTATTTTGGCATTAGCATTTTCATTTCATACCATATTAGCCACCTATCACTCCACATACACTACAATTGTCCAGATTCTTGCTTTGTGCACCGGTACATCATATCTTTTTAAGCCTGTCTTGCCGGCTGCCGACAACTCCTGTTTCGCTTGGTAAGAATTGGTAAGACTTTGATTAACAAGTATAGAGTTGAGTGCCTTTGTTAGCCACATCCTTGTAGTTGATAGGGCAATTTAACTCTGGTGTTTGCTTGTTTTTCTCTCTTGTTTTTTTATCTAACCATGTCAGGAACAGAAGATAATGCACTGCATCAATCACCCCGAAGACAACACATCATACAACACTTTGATCGACAAGTACGGGTGCATATTGAGAATTTGGAAGAGGATGTACGAGTGACCAATGAGTGACTTGGTCAGCTCGAAGCCTCACAAATAGAGACTAATTTGTCTCTAACAGCTGTTAATGCTTCGCTTGATCAAATTCTCACAAGGCTTGATGGTTTGGGTGCTTCTAATACTTCTCATGTGGCGGCTCCTGGTACGCAAAGACACACGCAAGGCGTTTTGGGCAACGAGGCTCCCGGGAATAATGATGATGATTATAGCACGAACACCGAGGTTGACGATGTAGATGCACATCAACATCATCAACTTCAAAGAAACCGCACTAGTATGACTCCGCTTCAACGTAAGGTACGTACACAAGAAGCCACGCATGGTAAGATTAAATTTACAATTCCACCTTTTACTAGCAAATATGATCCTGATGCTTATCTTTCATGGTTATTAGAATTAGAACAAAAATTTCATTGCCATGATTATCCAGACGAAAAAAGGGTTAAAGCTGCCACTAGTGAATTTACTGCCTTTTCTTCTGTTTGGTGGGGTGAATATAAACGCAACAATCCAAATGATGCACGTACTTGGGAAGATTTAAAAAGAATCATGCGAGCTAGATTTGTTCCTTCATATTATGCGCATGATCTTTTAAATAAATTGCAACAATTGAGGCAAGGTAGTAAATCTGTAGAAGAATATTATCAAGAATTGCAAATGGGCATGCTTAGATGTGAGCTAGTTGAGAATGAAGAAGCTGCCATGGCTAGGTTTATGGGTGGGTTAAACTGTGAAATTCAAGATATTCTCGACTATAAAGAGTACAATTCCATCACCCGTTTGTTTCATCTTGCTTGCAAAGCTGAACGTGAAGTGCAGGGCCGACGTGCAAGCACAAGATCTAACTTTTCCGCAGATCGTGCTAACAATCGGACACATCGTACACCAAATACTACTGCTGACCGTGCCACTTCTTCTGCTCCTACTCCTGTAACACCCCGGCATCTAGTATGCCCAAATGCTACCAAACATAGACCAAACAACACTTAAAAACCATAAATAAAGATAAATTACAGCAAAGGCACAAATGCTAAAAACCGAAATTTCGGCGGCATCTCCTTTGTTTTAACATGAATTGAAGCAACAACTATATCATAGCAATGTATGGCAATAAATGAGACATCTAAAACAACAATAAATAGTGGTATGATAGCAATATGAGTCCAACTTTAAGCATTTAAAGTCTCCGTGAGCCAAACGAATAGTAAGGCTCTCAGAACACAAAACTAAACCATAAACCAGTTTGCATCACATTAAATTTATTATCAAAACACCAACTGAATAACTGTGGAAACAAATGTGTGACGCTACGTGTAGGAGTGTGACTAGTTCCCTTCCCCGCATGCCGGTCTCATGGTACCTAAAACAACAAGAAAGCATAAGCGTGAGTTCAACACTCAGCAAGTATATTGCAATGGACCAACAAGAACAATTCAACGTTATCATCACTACATACCATGATCAATATCATGAACAAGTCAGAGTTGTATATACCATATCATACTCATGTCTCAACATCATTGTACTCATTTCATCATCATCCTGTATGCAATGCAAATGCCCATATCTCCACGAAGCACATACCGGTATTGCCGAGTGCACACCCGTCGGCGTGCACCCCCTTCCCCTTCCATCCTGTAGATGGAGGGTGCCTACTCTTAGTGACTCGCTCCCATGCACACACGTGGATGGGACTACGAGGTAGGTCTTTCGTGTTCACTACGTGTGAACACAAATGCCCGCATCAGCATGGGACGCCTCTTCCATTATGAATGCACATATGACATAAACATGTAAATATTGGCATAAACATTAAATACCACACAATCATAATCAATATGAAATCATGTTCATCATGTCATAGGCAAACATCATTCTTAGCATCATATCATAAAGCAAGTTGTATCCAATCAAGTTTAGCAACAATCTAAACGATACCCATTCCAATACACTTGCCTTAACCTCGGGCGATGGATTGGCGAGAGGATGAGGGCACTCCCGGGGTCACACCACCTGCACATACATACCACACACTCAAAACGTGCCCCCAAAACAGTACGCAAACACTCTTCTACCCCGACATCGCAAACTACTCGCAAAACCCAAAAACAGAGGTTCTGTCCCGTTGGGACAGCAAACTTCCAACGAGCATAACTTGAGTTCTAAGACTTCAAACTGATTAAATGAGTACATCCTCGCGTAGCTTAGGAAATTTTCTAACTTTTTCTAAGTATACAGAAAAACTGATTCGGCCTCTAAAGTGGTTTAATCTACAGAATACCGTGATCTGTTCCAATCTCGTCACAGTTTTAAACACGCTCGGTAAAACGAGCATAACTTTCAAACGGCTGATCGTAATTAAGCATTCTTTATGTCCAATTAAAGGTATTTCAATTACCTACAACTTCTTCAACAGGCGGACAACCAACACTTAGATCACTTGCATGCTATTTTTGATGCTTTACGTGATGCACGTTTGTTTGGTAACATCGAGAAGTGCACCTTTTGCACCGATCGAGTCTCTTTTCTGGGTTATGTTGTCACTCCGCAAGGCATTGAAGTTGACCTATCAAAAATTGAAGAAATACAAGGATGGCCAGTACCTAAGACAGTGACATAGGTGAGAAGTTTTCTTGGTCTTGCAGGTTTCTACCGGCACTTTTTGAAGGATTTTAGCACCATTGCCGCGCCGATGAATCTACTAACAAAAAAGGGAGTTCCTTTTGTTTGGACTGATGATCACGAGACTGCCTTCAACATCTTGAAAGATAAGTTGACACATGCACCCTTACTCCAACTTCCAGATTTCTCTAAAACATTTGAGCTAGAATGTGATGCCAGTGGAGTAGGCTTGGGTGGTGTTCTTTTGCAAGAAGGAAAACCTGTGGCATACTTTAGTGAGAAATTGTGTGGGCCTAGTTTGAACTATTCTACTTATGATAAGGAACTTTATGCTTTAGTTCGAACTTTAGAAACTTGGCAACATTATTTATGGCCCAAAGAATTTGTGATTCATTCTGATCATGAGTCTCTAAAACACATTCGAAGTCAAAACAAATTGAATCGTAGACATGCTAAATGGGTTGAATTCATAGAATCTTTTCCCTATGTAATCAAACATAAGTAGGGAAAAGACAATGTGATTGCTGATGCATTGTCTCGACGTTATGCTTTGCTATCTACACTTGACTTCAAAATCTTTGGATTAGAAACCATTAAACAACAATATGCTAATGATACTGATTTCAAAGATGTTTTGCTGCATTGTAAAGACGGAAAAACATGGAACAAATTTGTCCTCACCGAGGATGGATTTGTATTTAGAGCTAACAAGCTATGCATTTCACTGGGTCCGTTCGTTTGTTGCTTTTGCAGGAAGCACATGGAGGCACCTTGATGGGACACTTTGGTGTCAAAAAGATGGGGGATTTACTTGCTAGCCATTTCTATTTGCCCAAGATGCGAAGAGACGTTGAAAGGTATGTAGTTCGCTGCATAACTTGTCAGAAGGCAAAATCTCGTCTTCAACCCCACGGTTTGTATATGCCTCTCCCTGTTCCTTCTTTACCTTGGGAAGACATTTCAATGGACTTTGTTTTAGGATTGCCTAGAACTAAGAAGGGGAGGGATAGTATATTTGTGGTGGTCGATAGATTCTCTAAGATGGCTCATTTCATACCATGCCATAAATCTGATGATGCTACTCACATTGCTGATCTATTCTTCCATGAAATTGTTCGCTTGCATGGTGTGCCAAATACAATTATTTCAGATAGAGATGCTAAATTTCATAGTCATTTTTGGAGAATTCTATGGGCTAAATTGGGGACTAAATTATTATTCTCAACTACTTGTCATCCCCAAACTGATGGACAAACCGAGGATGTTAATAGAAAACTATCTACCATGCTTAGGGTTGTGTTAAAAAAGAATATTAAAATGTGGGAAGAATGCTTGCCTCATGTTGAGTTTGCTTACAATAGATCAATGCATTCTACTACCAAGATGTGCCCTTTTGAGATTGTATATGGTTTTGTACCTCGTGCTCCAATTGATTTATTGCCACTACCATCTTGTGAAAGGATTAATTTTGATGCTAAGCAATGTGTATATTTGATGCTAAAAATGCATGAGTCAACAAAAGAGAACATTGAAAGAATGAATGCTAAATATAAACTTGCTGGTAGTGAAGGAAGAAAACAATTAAAATTTGAACCTGGTGATCTTGTTTGGTTACATTTGCGCAAAGATCGTTTTCCAGAGTTACGGAAATCTAAGCTAATGCCACGAGCTGATGGTCCATTTAAAGTACTTGAATGGACTATCGATAATGCATATAATCTTGAGTTGCCTGTAGATTTTGGGGTTAGTCCCACTTTCAACATTGCAGATCTAAAGCCATACTTGGGAGAAAATGATGAACTTGAGTCGAGGATGATTCAAATGCAAGAAGGGGAGGATGATGAGGACATCACTTCCATGGATGCTGCCATGCCTACACATCAAGTTGGAACTAATGATGTAATACAAGGACCAATTACTCGAGCTCGTGCACGTCAATTCAATTACCAGGTGAATACGTTTCTCGGGTTACATTCAAATATTTTAATGAATGGAATACAATTTAATCCTCGTGATGATATTATTGTCCTTAGGAACCAAGGAGAAGACCTTCTAAACGTCAAGCATGAGGACAATTATCCGGTGCACAAGTTGGACTCGGATTCGGCCTCCCTGATAGCACTAACTTCAAACGGCTGTAACTTTTGATCCAGAAGGTTGTTCGGGGTCCATGAGTACTAGTTTAAAAGATCTCTTCACCCTCTTTCCAGTAGATCTGGCCCCACCTCTAAATTCCTTCCGAGTCGATGAGAATATACAAAACAAGTTCGGTCATCTTTCCAAATCCGAGTCAAACTAGGAATAGGAGTCCTACTCGGCCATGGTTGTGTTTTGGCCGACCTAGCACGGCTTTGGACGACCCTAGCACAGTTTTGGCCTCCTATTTCTCCTATATATAGCTAGGGAGTCCCCCAAAATAACTTGGGTTTTGTTTTGGAATCAGTTTAGCTTCTTTGCTACTGTCCGTGCAAGCACGTGTTGATTTGACCGTCTGCGCACATGTAAACAAGACACCAAATCTTAGATTGGTTTACCTAAATTTAAATATTTATATTGACAATTTCAGATTGCTTGTTGTCTTGTTCTTGCTCGTTCTCGATTGCGTGCAGGATCGTTATTCGTGCTCCGGCAAGATCAACAAAACAGGAGATTGGTGTAGCGGTTGCTAAGGCGCAAGCGTCATGGACGGTTGTAGTCGGACCACTAACGTCGAACTCCAAATCGGATCGAGAGTTACCTCATCTCTCATCAAAATATCGGGCCACATATCCTATCACCGGTACTGCCCGCTAAGGTTTCAACATTGAAGGGACTGGTTACCACACTCAGGGCCCCCTCTTGCGCTTGTGAATCCACCCTTTAACCTGGGGCTCACACCACCATGATAGCACCGAAATCTAGACATCACAGTTTACTCGCCTAGGTCTATCCCATTCCAGACTTGTGGCTGTATGTTAGACTCAGTTCAAATTCTTGCAAGGTTAAGTCCTCAAGTGACCAGGGCAAGACTACCCAAATGAATTCACAATGTTCAAGTCAGCAAAAACCAAATACGACCTCCCATGTGCCACTTCTGGCCCACTAGAAATAGTCTTGCCACTTGCCCCAGTCTAAATCATTTTATCACCCCGGTTGATTACCATGCACCATGTGCCATCACCACATCAATAACACATGTTGCAATTCGAAAAGCATTTTTCTTATCTCATTAAGTCAATATTATCATTTAACATTCCAAAATGACGTCATTGACACGTTGCAAGGCTACACATACTACATACGATCTATATAACCCATGTTGGCGAATTAATAATGTCCAACTAATATTCCATGTTCTAGGGTGACAAATGATTCATGGCATACAATTATTATAGACAAGGTGGTATACAACAAATAGGTCATTTATCTAATTCCCCAAATTAATTGAAAGCATTTCTAATTAAATTAGCATGCAATACTTTAAATAAACATAGTTTCAAAAGTGGGATCAATATGGTCAAAGCATAACTTGCCTTCAAAGAGTACTGGTTCCTGGTCTTGAACTTGCTCCTGGGTCAAAACTTCTCCTTCAAAACCTTCAGGCAGTTCAACGTATACGCGAATCGGATAAATAAACAACAAATAAATAAAAACAGAGAACACGGGATCTAGCGCTAACACGTAAATCGAATCTAACCATTCGATCTAGATCTAACGGTCACGATATAGTCTAGCACGGTGCAGTAAGGGTCTACATGGCTTAATCTGGTGAGTAGGATCTAAATCTAATGGCTGCTAATAGATCTAAACAGTAACACAGGATTTAATACGAACCGTACGATCTAGATCTAATGGCTGAGATCTAATCTGGGATTTTACACGGGGTAGCGACGTGGACGAACCTGAGCCCTTGGATCTTGATTGGACGGCTAGTCATTAGATTTAATATAGTCATTAGATTTCTAGCAGTGATGCCAAAGCTCACTAGTGTTTGATGAATATGGATCTTGAATACTCACCATGTGTCCATAAAGGGGGCACATGATAGGAGTTTCTTTTGTTAAAATGTTTAATAAAAGTATTACAGAAACATAGTGCTTAGAAACTTTGCATGTTTTTGTTGTAATTCAATGGCACCTCCTGCTGCTCCTACTGCTGCACCTGGTTTTGCTTTGAGATCGGTTTTGGAAAGAGAAAAACTAAATGGAACAAATTTTGTGGATTGGTATCGCAACTTGAGAATTGTTCTCAAACATGAAAAGAAAGAATATGTTCTGGAGAGTTCGATTCCTGATGAACCAGCCGAAAATGCTCGTCGAAATTTGAAGGCTGACTGTCAAAAACATATTAATGCCTCTGTAGAGGTCAGCTGTCTCATGCTTGTCACGATGGACTCTGAGCTGCAAAAGCAATATGATGACCAGGATGCTTACAATATGATTGTGGGCTTGAAGGGCATGTTTGGGAATCAAGCAAGGGCTGAGAGGTATGGTATCTCAAAGCTTCTGTTTGCTTGTAAGTCGGTGAAGGCGATCAGTCAGCCCAAATGTAATCAAGATGATTGGCTACATTGGGAGATTGGAAAAGCTTGAGCTTCCCCTTAGCATTGGTCTAGCTACGACGTAATTCTCGATCTACGCATCGAGCTTTGAGCCATTCATTATGAATTTTCATATGAATAGCATGGAGAAGAGCCTGACCGAGCTACATGGGATGCTCAAGGCTGCCGAGGAAAGCATTAAGAAGAAACCCAATCATGTGATGATGGTTCAGAAGACAACTGCCGTCAAAAAGAAGAAAGCCAAGGCTTGGGGAAAGGGAAAGGGCAAGGTCAAGGCTCAAGATGAGATCACGAGCCTCAAAACTAAGCTTCAGAAGGTCAAAGTCGGCCCTCAACCCGAAACCCAGTTCTTCTATTGCAAGAAGTCAGGACATTGGAAACGGAACTACGAGAAGTACCTGGCAGATAAAAGGAATGGGAGTGTGACTTCCATTTCAGGTATTAATGTTATAAAAATTAATCTTGCTACTTCTTATTCCAGCTCTTGGGTATATGATACCGGATCGGTTGCTCACATTTGCAATTCGATGCAGGGGCTGACAAAGAGTAGAGAGTTGGCAAAGGGAGAAGTGGATATTCGCGTGGGGAATAAAGCAAGAGTTGCTGGTCTTGCCGTTGGCACCTACCCATTGCATTTGCCTTCAGGATTAGTTTTAGAACTTAATAATTGTTATTTTGTTCCATCTATGAGTAGAAACATTATTTCATCTTCCTGTTTGGAACATGAAGGTTATGAATTCAGAATAAAGAACTTTGTTTGTTCAATATTTTTGAATGATATGTATTATGGTCGTTGTCCCATGGTGGATGGGTTATACGTCCTTGAACTCAAATAAAAACATGTCTATAACATTAATGTCAAAAGGCCTCGACCAAATGATTTGAACCCTACCTTTTTATGGCATTGTCGCTTGGGTCACATAAATGAGAAGCTCATGAAGAAGCTCCATGGTGATGGACTTCTCACCTCATTTGATTTTGAATCATTTGAAACATGTGAGTCTTGTTTACTTGGCAAGATGACAAAAACCCCTTTCACAGGTTTTAGTGAGAGGGCGAGCGAATTGTTGGCCCTAGTACATACAGATGTATGTGGACCAATGAGTTCGATTGCTAGAGGTGGGTTTCAGTACTTTGTAACTTTTACTAATGACTTTAGTAGATATGGATATATCTATTTAATGAGGCATAAGTCTGAAACCTTTGAAAGGTTCAAAGAGTTTCAGAATGAAGTACAAAATCAACTTGGCAAATCAGTAAAACACTTACGATCAGATCGTGGTGGCGAATACTTGAGCCAAGAGTTTGGTGATCATCTAAAGCAATGTGGAATCGTTCCACAACTTACTCCGCCAGGAACGCCTCAATGGAATGGCGTATCCGAACGACGGAATCGAACTTTATTGGATATGGTTCGGTCAATGATGAGCCAAACAGATCTGCCATTATCCTTCTGGGGGTTCACTCTAGAGACAGCTGCATTCACATTAAATAGGGTCCCATCAAAATCTTGTAGGATCGAAGTATACGAATATAGCAATCAGAGGGGGGGTGAATGATTGTGCGGAAGCTAAAACCAAATTCTTGACCTATTAAAAGTTCACCCCAAAACAGAACCAAATAATTGCCTCGTTTTCGACAAAAACAGAATGACAGAGGTTTGGTAAAACGAGAATTCCCGGCGATCCAACCGTCGAAACGATCTGAAATTTGGACACAAGAAACTAGATTCCAATACAAATTGAACCCAAAAAGAATCAGCTCGATCGGACTTACGGATCAAAAGTTATAAGCTTCGCAAGCTTGCTGTTCCAGAACTTGACGAAAACTAATCTAATCAAAACTTCAAGATTAAACAAGAACGACAAAAGATTGATCAACTAGACTTTGAGAAACACTAGATCAATACCCTAGAGAGGTTTTTGATGGATCAAATCAAGATGAAACTCAACGATCAAAAACCAATCTAGAATTAGAACAAGCATGCAAACAAGAACCAAAACAGAAAATACTGTAGCGACGTGGTTCTTGTAGCACGCAAAAATCTTGGAAGAATTGATCTTTAATTCTTGTCTAAAATACTCTCATCAAAAGAGTACAAACCCTAAAACCAAGCTCAAAGCTTGATGCTCAGCTCGCTTGGTGCCTTTCAAGCAGAGACCCCCACCTATTTAAAGCACCAACCCACAAGGAGTTCTCAATACGATTCCTATTCCTAGAAGGAATCCGTATCCAACTCAACTCTACTTGGCCCAACCAGGCCGAGTACAACTCTTGCACGTGGCAACCCTACCATACTCACGTGACTAACACTTTGCACGCCAGTATGGCCACCTGCCATACTCACGTGACTAACACTTTGCACGCGAATGACCTCCGCCATTCTCACGTGACTAACCATTCTTCATGTGCACCATTCTCTTAGCCCGACGTCCCGCATGACATCCTTGACCACCAAGACCTCAGTTCCTCCTGAACCTAGTCCCGAACCTCGGTTCCTCCATGAACCTAGTTCCGGTCCGTCATCGACCACATTCGTCTTCGAGCAATACCGCACATGAACAAACCACAAAACAAATCCGAGCACAAGTCCACGACTTGACTCAATATCAATCCATGCAACTACTCACACGAGTATTGCATAAAGTCCACTTCAAAACACACATCATGAAATCATCACAAATATCATAATCTCAAGGTCAAACCATTTCAATTCTTGCAAAACATCCTAAATCGAGCAAAACACGTTCACAACGGACAAGAAATAAAAACCCTAGAAAAAGTCCATTCACGACGGACAAGAAATCTCTGTCGGCGACATGTGAAACTTTCGGTTCCAAGAAGAAAACATTCCGTGAAAACACGCTCACAACGGACCCAAAAACTTTGTCCGTTGTACATGCGAAATCAATCCTCAAGCCGTTCACGGCACCCAAAAACTTTGTCCGTCGTACATGCGTAGCTCTTGGATTCTTGGAAAATAGGATTTGGCTCATGCGCTCAAAATCATGTTCACGACGGACACAAAACTTTGTCCGTTGTACATAGAATAAAGAGGTTGTCAAAAAGCATGTTTACAAAGGACCAAGAAAGTTTGTCCGTCGTAGATGGGAAACTTACTGTTTTCTTTAGGATTGGTCCGGCGCCAAGGCAAAACTTACTGTTTCTTGTCAATTGTCAAAACACATGAACAAACACATTTTGCAAATTCAAATCTAAGTTAATTTTTCAGTTCAAAGCCAATTTTTACATGATTTCACAATCTCCCCTTGATGAAAACATTGGCAACACCACTTAGAATTGAACATTTGGCATTCACTTTACAAAAGATTTTAAAATCCAAAGAATCAAAGACCAAGGTAAGAAAACACAGAATTTCCCCCTTTGACCAAAATGGCAAAACAAAATCTCCCCCTGAGAATGAAAATGTGTGTGAATGTGCAATGCGCCCAAAAATTTCAAAAAAATCCCAAACTTCTCCCAAAATTCTCAAATTTAACAACTCTCCCTTTCCCTTTAAACTTTTCAAAGATTTCCAAATTTCTCCCCCTTTGACAATGGATTCATCAAGAGTAAAAGAGAGAACAGGTTCAAAATTTTTCCTGAAACAATGATTTCACAAAGAGAAACAAGGGAGTGCCAAGATTGAAAAGATGAGCTTATTCGATCATATAACCTTATATATCATATAATATGCAAAATACATGATCTTGATGTGATTTTAACAAGTTAGGGAATGACATGCATCTCAACCTCAATTTAGTCAACTATAGCCAAGTACTAAGCAAGATCTTAGCAGAAAAAGCAAGACTTTAAAAATTGAAGCAACTAACAACTTAGGGCGAGCAAGTAGTTTCAACTCCAATCTAGTAGACCAATTTAATCTTTAATCAATAAGTTGCATGTGGCATGCTTGAAGCATACTTCTTTTATTTTCTAGGAGTGGCATGCTTGAAGCATACATCTTATCTTTGAGGAATGGCATGCTTGAAGCATACATCTTATCTTTTAGGAAAGCACCCTGAAGCACATAACTTGAGGTTTTGCTTTTAACAACCCCTTTTTATTGATTCCCTTTTCTTTTCATTTTTCTTTGATTATAAACATGCAAAAATGATTAAAAGGTCTTATGAAAGAGTAAAGTTGAAACCACACTTGCTTCATAGCCCAAATTTGTCAAGAGGATTCAATATCAAGCCTAGAAGAGTAAGATATCACAGAGTATTTAGCTATAGGTAATCAGTCCAGGGAATTTCGCAATGTCATTTTTAGTTCAAGTGAGATAATTAGATTATCATATATTAACTCAATTACATAACATATAAAGAAATATGATAAAGTGAGCTCATTAAGTGAAAGAACTTGGCAAAGAAACTCCCCCTCAAAACAATCCCATTGGATGAACAATCCCAAGTTCTCCCCGAATAAAAGCAAAACGAGAAGAAGACAAAGGTTTTGTGAAAATGTCTGCCAATTGATGTTCAAGTATCCACATGATGAAGCACAATATTTTCTTTTCAACATGATCTCTAAGAAAGTGAAATCCAGATCAATATGCTCAAGAAAAGGGATTACTCAAGAGGTGGCACGAACCAAATCAAATCAACATCCTCCAAAGTCAACATCGAAAAAGCTCTTAAACCAATCCATGAGGAAGCGAAAGCCAAATGCCAAAATCTTGAGTTCTATGAAGATACGAAGATAGCTTGTCGATGTGAAGCACGTGGGAAGCTTAAAAACAAGCACACAAGCACACACAAGCACGTGGGAAGAGTCTCTCATGTAAACCTCCAATTATCTCATCCTCAACAAAGATCATCATCATCTTTTATGAACAAAGACACTCTCCCCCTGAACATATGCACTGCACTGCACTATTTGGACTAGTGCCTTTTGCGAAAAGAAGTGGAAGAAGTATCTTCAAAGGCAACACTTTTAGCATGAGATGCACAAGTGAAGAAGAACCAAAACTTATCAACTTTGAACATATGAAGTGAGCATCCGAAATTTACTAGCCACATGTTCTCCTTCCTCGTGAGAGGCCTACATAGAAGCGAGAAAGTGTCGAGGTCTCGATCTGGGGTTAGAAATAAGATGTTTAGGAATCGATCTTGAGACACACCGGACAAGAGTAGGCACAACACGAGCAGTCTTATGCACAAAATAAAATTTGCCTGTTCCCGTGTTTCTAGCAACAAAAGGTGCTTGCATCACCCTAGGCACGTAGTGAGAAGCAAAGCATGCCTTTCTAAAATTAGACCTAGCCTTAGCTCTTTCTTTCTTTTGTTGTTTGGCTAGTCTAAAGCAAAAATCTACTAAATGTCCATCTCTACCACAATGAGTGCAAGTGTACTTAACAGGATGTTTGGCTTTAGAAGTAGAAGCAATATTTGCATTCATCATAGTAGAAGATAACACTCCAAAGAGACTTAAAGACAATTTTCTTAGGCTCATTGACAGTTTCAAATTTTCCACTTTCAAGTGTTTTGACAACAGTGGGAGCATGTGATTTATGATGAGCATAAGAATCAAAACCTAAACCTTTGTTATGAGTGCTGACTTTTGATTGATCCAAGATCATGTTTAGGTTTTTCTTGCCATTAGTGAAACGTTCCAAAGAATTTCGCAAGTAATCAACTTTCTTAGCAAGAGTTAAACAATTATTGCAGGGAACATCTACTTTTCCTTTTTGCTTGCGACAAGTTGAGCATGAGAGAATTTCATGTGAAAGCAAATTATCAGTTAATTGAGAAACCCTAGCATTTGCATCTTTCAATTTTAATTCAAGAGTTGAGCATTTAGAACAAGAAGTTGAACTATGCAAATCATCAGTGGAACAGCTAGCATGTACAACATGTTTCTCATTTTTCTCATTTAGATGCAACAAAAGAGCATGTTCTTTCCTAAGCAAGGTGAGCTCATTGTAAATTAAGTCACATGATTTGCAAGTATCATCACTAGGAATCAAAGTCTTAAGTCTAGCAATTTCAGCATTAAATGTTTCAACAATGAAATCATGTTTCTTAATTTTCTTATCACGTTTGTCAAGCAATTTTCCAAGACGAGCAACAGCAATAGCTAATTCATCATAAGAAGGATCTACCTCATTGAAGTCGCTGTCGTGATCGTCCTCGGTGAGACTATCCTTGCTGCTTGCCATGAGACATAGTCCCATCAAATCATGCTTGCTTGGAGGTGCATCATCTTCGCTGCTCTCGAGTCCACATCGCTCAAATTGACTTGTTCAAGAGCGGAAAGAACTCGGTGAACCACCTTGCGGTTGATGAAGCTCTTCTTCTTCCTATCATTTGACGAGAACCTTTTCTTCTCATTCCTTCTGTCGTTGTCCTTCTCCTCCTTTGATGTTTTCCTGCAAGCTTAGTACAATTTGTGCTAATATGGTTGAGGTCACCACAATCATAGCATATTGGAGGACCACCTCTCTTTCTCATTCTCACATTCTGCAAAGCTTTGTTAAAACGAGAAGAGAGTAGTGCGAGATCTTCTTCAGAAACTCTTCAAGTTGCTCATCCGTTAAAGAAGACATGGAAGACAAGGCAAAGCTAGAAGAAGAATTTGCATTTGACATGTTAGGGTTAGAGATCAAAGCAATTGATTTAATGTTACCCTTCTGGCAAGAACATCCAACTCATGAGTTTTCAACTTAGAGTAAAGAACATCTAATGTGAGTGTGCTCATGGTAGTAGATTCTGTATAGATGTTACTTTCATCTCCCACACCGACATGTCTAAAGCACTAAGCAATTGTCGAAAGCATTTTCAGCATCAAGTGTAGCTAACTCCAACAAAGACGTAGATTGCTAAGAATTTTATTGAAACGCGGCAAAGAAGTCATCTACGATTCACTAGGTTTCATCTCAAAACGCATGGTCCTTTTTTGTAAATATCTTGGCGAACCTCTTTGACAAGAGTTAGAACTCCTCATGGTAATCACAAAGAGATTTCCATACCTCATATGGATCGAAGATGAACCACACGATCAAAGTCGCCAAGGCCCCAAGCCTTGATGATCAAGTTGCGCGCCTTGCTATTTGCTTCAACATGTGTGCGATTGGTGTCGCTGACGTTGTCGCTTGCGTGACTTCATATGGCTTGTAGACCTTCTCCCAAATTGCTAATCCCTGAGCTTGGATGAACGCCCCATCTTGGCCTTCCAAAACTGAAAATCAACACTACTGAACACACAAGGTTTTGTCGAATAATGATCCATTGATCTAATCACCGATTAAGATAGATTAGAAAAACCTTTGCTCGATACCACTTGTAGGATCGAAGCATACGAATATAGCAATCGAGGGGTGAATGATTGTGCGGAAGCTAAAACCAAATTCTTGACCTATTAAAAGTTCACCCTAAACAGAACTAAATAATTGCCTCGTTTTCGACTGTAAAACAGAATGACAGAGGTTTGGTAAAACGAGAATTCCCGGCGATCCAACCGTCGAAACGATCTGAAATTTGGACACAAGAAACTAGATTCCAATACGAATTGAACCCAAAAAGAATCAGCTCGATCGGACTTACGGATCAAAAGTTATGAGCTTCGCAAGCTTGCTGTTCCAGAACTTGACGAAAACTAATCTAATCAAAACTTCAAGATTAAACAAGAACGACATAAAAGATTGATCAACTAGACTTTGAGAAACACTAGATCAATACCCTAGAGAGGTTTTTGATGGATCAAATCAAGATGAAACTCAACGATCAAAAACCAATCTAGAATTAGAACAAGCATGCAAACAAGAACCAAAACAGAAAATACTGTAGCGACGTGGTTATCAGAAAGCACGCAGAAAATCTTGGAAGAATTGATCTTTAATTTTGTCTAAAATACTCTCATCAAAAGAGTACAAACTCCTAAAACCAAGCTCAAAGCTTGATGCGCTGGCTTCCGCTTGGTGCCTTTCAACAGAGACTCCCCACCTATTTAAAGCACCAACTCATTAAGGAGTTCTCGAATTTATTCCTATTCCCTAGAAGGAATCAGATTCAACTCAACTCTACTTGGCCCAACCAGGCCGAGTACAACTTCTGGCACGCCTGTATGGCAACTCCTACCATACTCACGCGATTCAACACTTTGCACGCCGTATGGCCACTCCGCCATACTCACGTTGATTAACACTTTGCACGCGAATGACCTCTCCCCGCCATTCTCTCACGTGATTGGTAACCATTCTTCATGTGCACCATTCTCTTAGCCCGAACGCCCCGCATGACATCCTTGACCACCAAGACCTCGCCTTCCCGAACCTAGTCCCGAACCTCGCCTTCCATGAACCTAGTTCCGGTCCCACATCGACCACATTCGCCTTCGAGCAATACTGCACATGAACAAACCACAAACAAATCCGAGCACAAGTCCACGACTTGACTCAATATCAATCCATGCAACTACTCATGAGTATTGCATAAAGTCCACTTCAAAACACACATCATGAAATCATCATAAATATCATAATCTCAAGGTCAAACCATTTCAATTCTTGCAAAACATCCTAAATCGAGCAGAAACACGCTCACAACGGACAAGAAATAAAAACCCTAGAAAAAGTCCATTCACGACTTTGACAAGAAATCTCTCCTGGCCAGACATGAAACTTTCTACCCAAGAAGAAAACATTCCTGAAAACACGCTCACAACGGACTCCAAAACTTTGTCCGTTGTACATGCGTAAATCAATCCTCAAAAAGCCGCTCACACAGATCTAAAACTTTGTCCGCCGACATGCGCAGCTTACCGATTCTTGAAAATAGGACGGCTCATGCGCCAAAATCATGTTCACGACGGACACAAAACTTTGTCCGTTGTACATAGAATAAAGAGGTTGTCAAAAAGCATGTTTACAAAGGACCAAGAAAATTTGTCCGTCGTAGATGGGAAACTTACTGTTTTCTTTAGGATTGGTCCGGCGCCAAGGCAAAACTTACTGTTTCTTGTCAATTGTCAAAACACATGAACAAACACATTTTGCAAATTCAAATCTAAGTTAATTTTTCAGTTCAAAGCCAATTTTTCAGCACATGATTTCACAAAAATCCATTGAGAAGACAACATATGAGATATGGACCGGGAGAAGTCCCATATTGTCATTTCTCAAGATATGGGGATGCGAGGCATATGTAAAACGTTTGCAATCATATAAACTCGCACCTAAATCAGAAAAATGCTTCTTTCTAGGGTATCCTAAAGAAACAAAAGGATATTACTTTTATAAAAGAAACGAGAACAAAGTTTTTGTTGCTCGAAATGGTGTCTTTTTGGAGAAAGAGTTTCTTTCCAAAGAAATCAGTGGGAGTGATGTGCATCTCGATGAAATTCGAGAATCGCATGAATATGTTCAAGCTACCACTGAACCTTCACAAGATGTACAAAGTGTTGTACAACCTGTGGAAGAGACACCAGCCCTACGTAGGTCGGGGAGGCCGCATCATGAACCCATAAGATATGGACATGACATATTATTACTGGACAAAGATGAGCCCACGACTTACAAAGAAGCAATGATGGACCCAAACTCCGAAAAATGGCTTGGAGCCATGAGATCTGAAATTCAATCCATGCATGACAATCAAGTTTGGAACTTGGTCAATCCTCCTGATGGTGTAAAAACCATAGAATGCAATTGGATTTTGAAGAAGAAGACAGACGTAGATGGAAATGTTCAGATCTATAAGGCACGGTTGGTGGCAAAGGGTTTCAAACAAGTTCAAGGAATTGACTATGATGAAACTTTTTCACCGGTAGCCATGTTCAAGTCTGTCCGGATCATTTTAGCAATTGCTGCATATTTCGATTATGAAATATGGCAGATGGACGTCAAGACAGCTTTCCTTAATGGGAATCTATCTGAGGATGTATACATGATACAACCTGAGGGTTTTGTTGATTCTAAAAATGCTAAAAAAATATGCAAGCTTCAGAGATCCATTTATGGGTTAAAGCAAGCATCTCGGAGTTGGAACATTCATTTTGATGAAGTGGTCAAAGGATTTGGCTTTATCAAAAATGGCTTTATCAAAAACGAAGAAGAGCCTTGTGTTTACAAGAAGGCTAGTGGGAGCGCACTTGTGTTTCTGATCTTGTATGTGGATGACATATTATTGATCGGGAATGATATTCCTATGCTTGAAGACGTTAAGACTTTGTTGAAAAGGAGTTTATCAATGAAGGACTTGGGAGAAGCATGTTATATCTTGGGCATAAAGATCTATAGAGATAGATCAAAAAGGTTGATTGGATTAAGCCAGGAAACGTACATTGACAAAGTGTTGAAAAGGTTCAATATACATGAATCTAAGAGAGGTTTCATGCCAATGTCACATGGCATCAGTCTAAGCAAGAATCAGTGTCCTTCGACAACTGATGATCGAGATAGGATGAGTAAGATTCCATATGCTTCGGCTATTGGATCTATCATGTATGCCATGATCTGTACGCGCCCAGATGTCTCATATGCTCTAAGTGTCACAAGTAGATACCAAGCGGATCCCGGTGATGGTCATTGGATAGCTGTGAAAAACATCCTAAAGTACTTGAGAAGAACTAAGGGTATGTTCCTAGTCTTTGGAGGTGAGGAAGAACTGGTTGTAAAAGGTTACACCGATGCAAGCTTCCAAACTGACAAAGATGATTTTCGATCACAATCCGGTTTTGTGTTTACACTAAATGGAGGAGCATTAAGCTGGAAGAGTTCCAAGCAAAGCACGGTGGCTGACTCTACGACAGAAGCGGAGTACATTGCGGCTTCGGATGCCGCAAAAGAAGCTGTATGGATAAAGAAGTTTATCTCAGAGCTTGGTGTGGTTGCTAGTGCCTCTAGTCCAATGGACATCTATTGCAATAATAGTGGTGCCAATTTGAGTTTCCAGTCATGTGTTGACAACATCCAGAGTCTACAATCCACATGTTCTCCTTTCTTGCATGCACCACCTACATACCACAAGTAGAAAACATCGAGGACTCAAGATCAAGGTTAGTCAAATGAGATTTAGGTATCCAAAGATCGAATCACTCGATGAGTAGGTGATCGAACAGCAACCTGTGAATGCAAGGAAGTAGTATTATGAAAAATCCTATTTGCTCTCACAAATCTTGTCTTAAAATTGTTTCTAAAGCCAGTTGAATCAAAACAATCATCATATCTATGATAGGAAGTGAAAGGCACTCTCTCATTATATCCCAAGCCTGCTCTCTTTTTGTCATATGATCTCAAATCCCCATTGCCAAATCTATGGTTCTCCAACTTGGATTTTTCAACAAACTTAATTTCACTAATCATTTTTTATTCTCTCATTCTTTTATTTCTCTCATCCTTAGCCTTTCTATAGCAAAATCTCACTAGATGACCATCCTTATGACAAAAGGAACAATTATATTTAATTCGAGAGGTACTGGCATCTAATGTTTGAGTTGTTGAGATTTTTCTAGAAAAATCAATATAACCAGCAAATTTAAACTTTGATTCAATTGGTTTAGGAGGAAAAACTTCAATTTTACCAACGCCAAGTGTTTTCACAACCACAGGTGGATTATTCTTCAAATCATTGACATGATCAAATCCAATTCCACTATTTTTCACACTCACTTTAGATTGATCAAGAATCATATTCAACTTCTTTTTACCACCTGCAAATCTCTCCAAAGATTGATTTCAAATAACCATTCTCTTTAGATAAAACTTGGCAATTCTGACATGAATCAATTGAAGGAATAATAGCTTTTCCTTTGGCTTGAATGGCTCTATCTCTAGCTAAAATAGCTCTCTCAGAATTATTCTTCTCAAAAGCAACATCTTTTTTCAGAATTTCACACTTCATGCATTTACTAGAAGAAAAAGTAGAATGAGTCTTTCTAGCAGGAAGTGTAACATGCATCTTTTCCAAATTTTCCTAGTGACAAGCAGTTCTTGTAAAACAAATGAATGGATTATAGAACCAAAAGCTAGAGTTTGCTTGAAATCATCAATCTTATCTTTTAGCACATTTAGCTCTTTTATTTTACAAGAATGAGTGACTCTAAGTGATTCTAATTCGCATTGAAATCCTAAACAATCATCACATGCATCATTGTTGGAACTTAAATTTCTAAGCTTAGAATTTTCAGTTTTCAAAGATAGACAAATCATTCTCTAAATCTTTATTCTTATGCTTAGATTTCTTCAATGACTTTCTCATGATGACTAAAACTTCACAAAGTTCATTATAGGAAGGCATTACCTCATCATAATCACTCACCGAGTCGTTATCGCCTGAATCATCACTAGAGTTGCCTTTGGCCATGAAACACAATCCATCAAGTCCTTTCCATCTGACTTTCCTTGTTGTTTGTGCTCATTGTCATCATCAGTTGAGTCATCAATGTCACTTAGGTCTAAGTGATCAATTGCAGCAAAGACTTTATTTAGCATCTTCTTTGTTCTTTGTCTAGTCTTGTCTTTGCCTTCCTTTGAGCGGAAAATCTTGGAAGTGGCATTCAGCTCCTTTTGCTCCTTATCCTTGTTCTTGAAACAATTTGCACGAATGTGACCAGTCTTACCACAATTGTAACAAGTGACAAGAGCTCCTCTCCTTTCCCTTGATCTCATATAAGCTGCATTTATATGCTTTGAAAGGAGGGCAAGAGTATCTTCTGGAATTTGATCTAGCTTTCGCCAAATTGCATTACCCTGTGCCTGTAGATAAGCAGTCATCCGAATCTTCCAATGAGGGAAGTCCGTACCGTCGAAGATGGGAGGCTTTGTTGAGAACTTTTCCGTCGCCATGGTTTACCGACCTTGCTCTGATACCACTTGTAGGAACGGATATGGCGACTAGAGGGGGGGTGAATAGACGCCGAATAAAAATTCAACCGTCTTTTGCAAATTAACCAATTCAAAACCTCTTCGCAGCGGAAAGTTCTTTTACTAGTTCAATATGACTTTAATCACCTAGTAGAAGCACCAAAAAGAACCTACACAAAGCCTTAATCAAGGAACCAAAGTTTTTCCGAAAATTTCAGTCTCGGGCGGCACTACCGCGCTCTGGGGGCGGTACTACCGCAGGTCACGTGAACAGTAAAAATCAGCACGATTTCAAAAACGAAAAACATGCGTAACTTTTGATCCGTTGATCCAATTGATCACAAATTTTGAATGTAGTTTCCTTAGACTATCTAGGATCTATCCCAATCAAAGATTAAAGAAATTTGATGCAAAAAGATCACGAATTTCAGTTTGATCTACTAAGAGGTAAGAACCGAGCAAAACCCTCAAAACTGAAAATTCGATCAAACGAACCAATAGAATGGATCCAAATCAATCATGTGATGATCCTTGATGTTCTAGCAATCTAATTCAGGAATCACTTGGGCTAGAACAACTCAAATCACAAGATTGAAAGAAACATCCAAAAGCAAGAAAGAAAATCAAGAGCAAACATGAATTGACATCGGAGATTTCCCAAAGTTTGATCCTTTACTCCTTTTGATGGATTACACAACCCTTCCTAGAAGGAGGACAGCACCAAACCCTAACTTCTCAAAAGTTAGAACCCTAAAAACTTTCTCTCTTGTCAAAACCCTAAAAACTCTTAGGTTCTAAACCCCTAGAACCTCTTTATATAAGAGTGGCATACCCCACCAGCCTTGACCACATTACAAGGCCAACACACATCCGACTCGAGTTCGACTCGAGTCCAACACACACCCGACTCAACCGCCCAAGTCTTTACGCATCCGAACTCCTGTCGGACCACCTAGCTTGCGACCCGCATTGAATCGTCTCAACTCCATTCATTGATCATGCACCTTGATCCTCTTCAATGCATCCTCACGACATCATCACCGTCACGGACCTCACCTCCTCCCTGAGCCTAGTCCTGGTCGTCGCTGACCTACATCGAACCTGATCCTGCACATCAATAAACGAAAAAACTTTTCCGAGCACAAGTCTTTCTCACTTGACTCACATCATCTCAAAAACAACATGATGCATCACATATGTTCATACCCTAACATTATGCATGCATCAAATAATCAAAACCAACAAATTCATCAAAACCTGACAAATCTGGCACTACCGCCTTTACACTTGCGGTATCGCGCCCACCGTATCGCCGCTCACCTAGAGTACCGCATTTTAGCCGCTTGCATCGCCGCCACTGACACTTAGCCAAAATTCCAGACATCAAATTTTTGCACCTCTCGAAAAAGCATCCGCTCACTAAGCGGTACTATCGCTCATCCGCACTAGGACTCTAACCTCCAGATCGCCGCTCCTCCCGGCACTACCGGATTTCAACTCCCAGATCGCCACTCAACCGACTTAGCCAAAATTCCAAACATCATGTTTTTGCTGCTCTCGGGAAAAAGCAACCGCTCTCACACACGGTACTACCGCTTCCTCCAAAGACTACTGAGTTCAACGCCGGTACTACCGTCTTCACATTTTCAGCAACCAAAACTTATAAACTCAGTTTCAAATCAACATTTACTCAACACAAAACTTTCCTTTGTCAATAACTTATCATAAACCATTGGGAGCACCACACATGGTCACTCAACATGCTTCTCGCCTTGAGTTCGATCTTCATATAGTTTGGCAAAGGGATTATTACATCAATACTTTAATCATATGCGTTTGGGAGTTGGCATACTTTGCAAGGAGCCGCTACCGACTATTGGATTAGAAAAAGGGTTTTCCGAATCCATGTCCAAATGCGCATGAACCTACAGGGTCACACACTTAATGGGCTGGGACGCATTAATTCGGATTGGATCCATAATTAATGGACCTCGTGGGCTTAGCGCGTAGATGGGCCCTGACTGCCTAGGGTTTCACCTCGTGGCTATATAAGGAGGGGAGGAGGCTAGACGCAGGATACACTTTTGTGCGTTTTAGAGGTGTTTCGCCAGAAACCCTAGCCACCTCCTCTCGTTGCCCCTACCGAGCGACCCGGTGCTTGCACACCGACGCACAGTGTTCCATCCCCGGACGTGTGGACTGCTGTAGTGACGCTGCTGCTACTGCGGCGTGGAGAGGACGATCCGCAGCGAGAGGACGATCCGCGGCGAGGATGATCCGCGACGAGGACGATCCGTGGCGAGGACGATCCGCGGCGAGGACGATCCACTACAACGACGTGCCAAGGATTTCGCAACTGCGCGTATAGTGGTAATAGATCTATGATCCCCTTCTTGCGAGTAGCTTTTCTGGTTTGCGGTAGAAATTTTAATTTGTGCTAGTGTGGTATACCGCGTTCCCCAACAGTTCTCAAGTGGGAGCAGCCCAACACTGTCACCGAGGTCCGTAGTTTTCTTGGGCTGGCTGGCTACTATCGCCGTTTCATTCAGGATTTCTCAAGAATCGCCAAGCCCATGACTGAGCTACTGAAAAAGGATGCTGAATTCAATGGTCAGTGGGCTGTAAGCAAGCATTCCAGACTTTAAAATAGAGCCTGACTATAGCTCCTGTCCTCACCCAACCTGATATTCACAAGCCGTTCGATGTGTATTGCGATGCATCAGGTAACGGCCTTGGCTGCGTGCTCATGCAAGAAAGCCGGGTTGTTGCCTATGCATCTTGGCAATTGAAACGCCATGAAGAGCACTACCCAACCCATGACTTGGAGCTTGCTGCAGTGGTCCATGCCTTAAAAATCTGGCGCCACTATCTCCTTGGTAACAAGTGCAATATCTACACCGATCACAAGAGTCTCAAGTACATCTTCACTCAGGCAGATCTGAATATGAGGCAAAGAAGATGGCTTGAGTTGATCAAAGACTATAGCCTGGAAGTGCATTACCACCCAGGAAAAGCCAATGTGGTGGCTGATGTGTTGAGTCACAAGGCTCGATGCAACTCCCTCACTCTTCAACCCCGAAGTGTCACCCTCTGTGCCGAATTCTAGAAACTCGGCTTAGAGATGGTCGAGGAAGGGTTCTTGGCTAATCTGGAGTTGAATTCCATGCTGCTGAACCAGATTAGAGAAGCTCAAAAGAGGGACAAGGATGTTGCCCGAATTTGTGGCAAACTGAGTTCCAGCCAAGTCACGGGATTCCATCTTGATGATTGTGGAACTTTGTGGTTCGTCAAGCGCTTGGTCGTCCCCAAAGGCCAAGAATTAAGAAGAGAGATTCTCGATGAAGCCCACAACTCTTTGCTCACAATTCATTCGGGCAGCAACAAGATGTATCAAGATTTGAAGCAACGGTTTTGGTGGACTCACATGAAGCGCGAAATTGCTCGCTATGTGTCTGAATGCGACGTCTGCAAAAGTGTGAAGGCTGAGCATCTTAAGCCAGCTGGTACTCTTCAGCCGCTGCCCATCCCGAGTTGGAAGTGGGAAGAGATTGGTATGGATTTTATCACCGGGCTGACGACGACTTCTACGGGTCATGACTCGATATGGGTTATAGTCGACCGGTTGACGAAGTCCGCCCATTTCTTAGCTATTCGCACCACCTATCCAGCCAAAAGGTATGCGGAGTTGTACATCTCTCGGATTGTGTGTCTTCATGGAGTGCCAAAGCGGATAGTTTCAGATCGAGGTTCTCAGTTTGTTTCTCGATTCTGGAAAAGTTTGCATGAGGCATTGGGCACCAAGCTATTACACAGCTCAGCATATCATCCGCAAACTGACGGTCAAACCGAGAGGGTCAATCAGATCCTTGAGGATATGTTGAGGGCTTGTGTCCTATCTTATGGGAAGAAATGGGATGAATGTCTTTCCTATGCTGAGTTCGCTTACAACAACAGCTACCAAACCAGCTTCAAAATGTCCCCTTTCGAAGCACTCTATGGTCGTAGCTGTCAGACACCCCTGAACTGGTCCGAGAGTGGGGAACAACCATTCTTTAGACCTGATGTGGTTAAAGCTGCAGAAGAGAAGGTGAAAACCATTCAAGAGAATTTGAGGGTAGCGCAATCACGACAGAAGAGCTATGCTGACCGCCATAGGCGACCTCTCTTCTTCGACATTGGTGATTATGTCTATCTGAAGGTGTCTCCTCTCCGGGGCACCCATCTTTCGGAGTTAAGTGGAAATTGGCACCTCGCTATATAGGACCTTTTCAGATCCTTGCGAGGCGCGGTCAAGTGGCATATCAGCTGGAGCTTCCTCCCTCTCTAGCAATGATCCACGACGTCTTCCATATATCACAATGGAAGAAGTGCCTCCGTACTCCTTTCGAATCACTGGAGGTGGACGAACTCAAAATTTTACTTGAACCTGATCTGTCTTACCAAGAGCATCCCATTCAGGTTTTGGATGAAGCTGAACGCAAGACCCGTCGGAGGACTCTCAAGTTCTACAAGGTTCAGTGGAGTAATCACACTGAAGATGAAGCCACTTGGGAGCCCGAAGATCATTTGAGGATCGAGTATCCCGAGTTCATCCATACCATGTAAGTTGCTAGTATGCGAGTTCTTCGCAATTTCCGGGCATGTCGATTAGTGTGTGACTATACTATCTATCAGAGTTCTATTCCGCTTATGCGTTTGTTCTGAATCTCGGGGCGAGATTCCCTTAAGGGGGGAGGGTTTGTCAAGGCCCCGATTTCAAAGTTCGACTCCAGCGGCGATGGGATCCTGCGCTGAAGTTCTGGGTGATCCGGAGTATCCAGATAAAATTGTCCGGAATGTCCGGATAGAACCCGAAGTTTCCGGATAAATCATTCGGAGTGTCCGAACTGGGTCTACCCGAAAGCCCTAACCCGGAATGTCCGGATTTAATGTCCAGAGTGTCCGGCTTAATTCTACCGAAGACCCCAACCCGGAGTCTCCGGGTTAAACATCCGGAGTATCTGGACTTTGCACGGGTTGGGTATAAAAACTCTGGTTCTCTTAGCTCCTCACTCATTTCTTCTTCCACTAATTGCTCCCCACTGCCCGTGCGTTCCTCCTCCACCTCAAGCTCGTCTCAGGTGAGCTCCCCACTCTGGCACCCTCCCGTGCTCCTCCCGGTGACTCCTCCACTCCGGTGACCTCAAGCTCCTCCCCAAGCCGGCGTCCTCCTTCCTCTACCCGGCTTCCCCTTCCTCTCCTTCTTCCTCCTTGAAGGTAGGACCTCTTCTTGGAGTTGATTCGTGGGTTCTTGGGTTCTAGGGTCATTCTTGGGTGTGGATTTGGGGCTTGGTGTGTAGATTTGGGGGTTGGGGTGACTTTGGGAGTGTTAGGGTTTTGGTGGGTGGTTCGATTTTTGGGGTGGATTAGGCAATGCTTGGGTATAGGGTGAGAGATCGACGGTAGATGATGCCATCCTAAGCAATTGATTATGTTTTGGTTGGGGTTTTTAGAAGTGGGAATCATTTCGTCGTGTTTGGGCTAGCTCGGAGCTTCTCCGGCTTGGCCGCATGTAGGAAAGTTGTAGATCGGGTTCTCGTGGTGCCATAGAACTCGGAAACCACTCCAATCCCTTGGGTCATTGGGCGAAATGCGCCATGTCCGGAGTGTCTGGACAAATTGCCTGGAATGTCCGGCTTATCCGGACTATCCGGATTAAATATCCAGACTGTCCGGGTTTGCCTGGTCTGTTTCGGTGGGGAATGCATTGTTTTTTGTTTCTTTTGCATTGCATGCATCTTATTCATGCATGATATTTGTGTAGAGAACGAGACCGCGGTGACCGACGTGACCGTGGTTGAGGGGATTGCCGAAGAGCAACTTGTGGTCGATACTGAAGCAGAGGCATCAGGCAAGCACCTAAGCATGTTCAACCCTATGTGTAAATTATTTTTGTGAATCAATTGCTTATTGGATGATTAAGTTATGCATTAGGAGTTAGATGGTGGGATTGGTATTAGAACCAAGTTGCTGCACATACACCCTTTGATATTGTTGAACACCTCCCTTGGAGCTAGTATATGGGAAAATATATTGTGTCCACGCTTAATTGCTTAGGTGTCGGGTATGGGCCAAGCGGTGGATAGTTCCATCGCTTGAGATCATTACACTTCACAGTATGGGGTTGCAGTGCTTATGATTATAAAGAGAAATGGAAAATGAAATGAGACCAGGCGAGAAAGTTGGGGCACTTGGGTGTGGAGACTCAAGTGTGGTAGTCTCACCTGTGTCAGTTGAGGACCGATCCGTTGTTTGCCATGTTGATCGAGCACATCTTGTTAGTCGCATGCCGGAATGGGACGGTAAGCTATTCTTTCATCGCATGCTATTTGATGGGGTGTGCCCTCATGCGGTTGGGCGTGGTTGAGGGCGAGGCTTAGGCCGACTCTCGACGGCCAAGCCGGGCTTGGGCCGCTCGAGGGGGTGCTAGGTGCTCGGACCGCATGAAGATGGCCCAACGAGTACGTATGGATGGGAGGAGGGTTGACATGAGGTTCCTCGTGGCACATGTCGTGCGATTGATGATCCCCTGCAGGGTGAATAAGCGATTCGAATTGCCGTGCTCTCGGATATGAGCACGCTCGCGTCATCCGACATTTCAACGTAGTAATAACTTGAACTTAATGCTAGTTGGTTGGATGGTGGTACTTGTTTATGAGGTTACTTGCTTTACTTTAATTGTAACGCTTCATATTCCACTCTAGTAATAGGTGTTGTCTACAAGTGCTATAAAATTTGTAAATGGAGTAGTGGAATGTAATTGTACAACAAAGATAAGCTTTTCCGCACTTTTTACACAAAGCTTGATTCCTTGCTACATCCAAATGCATGTTCTTTCGAGTCGGTCGTATATGGACCACGGGTAAGTCTTGCGAGTACCTTCTGTACTCATGCTTTCTGCTTTGTGGTTTTCAGGTGAGGATCCGGACGGATGTGAGTTCTGTCCGTACTGCCTCTCGGTGATCGGGCGAGGCACCGAGTAGAGGCTGTCTACGACATTCTTTACACCCAGGAGTGTTCAGGGGCAGGACACTTCCGGAGGAATTGTACTTTTATTTTAGTTTAGTAGCCGTGTGCCACTTTTGCTGTATAAATTGGTCTTAAACTCCGTTATGTCTTTAATTAAACACTTGGTTACTTCGTTGCAACTCTTTAAATATACTGTTGTACTTTCTTGCTGGTTGGAGCGTGTTGCTTGGTGGTTGTCGGGTTGTTGTTTGGTGTTGTTCGTGTTCCTTGTCGGGTTTTGTATTCGTGCGTGTGTGAGTTTGTTGTTGTGCTTCCGCGTTGCATACTTTGGTTGTGGGGTTTCGAGTTCGTTGCCCCCTTTATGCAAATTGAGCTGATATGGCATTGGAAACCGGTATGCGGGGATCCTGGGCGAGCTTCGGGTCGCATACCAGGGGAATACCGGGATCGTTGTCGAGTTATTCGAAGGGTCTCACCGTTGTCTCAATTGGGCTTGGGTGCTAACACTGCGAGCGCCCTCGTCGGTCCGTTGTTAGCCTCCAAAACCGATTCGGATGACTGAGCGCTCAAATAACCTGAGGACGGTCTGGGCGGCTCCTGTCAGTCGCGATGGTCTTGGATCTGGCCTCAGTTGCGACGAGGAAAGGAGGAAAACGGCGAAAACCTTGGTGGCTACTCCTCTCACTCCGCCGACGAGCAATCGTGGGCACTCAGGGCAGCGGTGGATAGGGCAAAAGGTGTGCGAGGCGAAGGCGATCCTCGAGCACGCACTCGGACATTAAATATCGGTTCGGACGTCGAGTTAGGCGCGGATTTCGCGGTGAGGCCGGTACAGGCGGCGGAGTCCGGCGCGGACAAGGAGAGGCGACGTGGCTCAATCTCAGCCGCACATGTGGCTCAATCCAATGGTCTCCCTCACGCGCACACGCGGACACGAGCTTAGCCACCAGATCCTGATACAACGGTTCAAAGCACGCGTACACGTGGCTGAAGCTCAGCCGTTGGATCTGGATCTAATGGCCAGCATGCACGGGTCCGGGTCGGGCGAGGTTCGGCTCGATCGGACTCGAGTCAGACCAACAGTACAAACCCGTTAGGGTTTTCCGATTTTCTTTTTGAGTTTTATTCTTTAAGATAATTCCCAGAAATTCATTTAAATCGAGAAAAATAGTAAAATGATCAGAAAAATTCCAGAAAAATTTTGGAAAATACTTTCAGACATTTTGGACTCAAATAAAATATTTCCAACAAACTTTATTTGAAACTTTTAAATATTTAAATAATTCAATAAAAGGCTTAATTCAAATTAAATCCAAATAAATTCCTGAAAATTCCAAAAATTCAATTAACTCAATAAATTGAATAAAAGCACAAATTTGGGATGTTACAAATTGTCATAGTTCAGTAGCTCACAGGACTAATCATATTCTTATGAGATTTCCTTTTGTGTCTACTAACCATGGCAGATAATTGAAGCATTCGAGGAAACAGCTCCGGAAGTGAACCAGATGACCCCCTCTCTCCAAAGCAATGACGATGGGTGTTCCACTTCCAGGGTCAGTTGGACAGGCATGAGATGAGGACTCGTGTGCAGATTGATGAAATGCGTGGATAATATGCTGAAATCTGTGGACAGCTAGCACAACTATTAGCTCTAAATAATGTTGCACGCGGTCCAGCTGGACAGGTTCCACCCGCTGGCCATGCTCCTCTAAATGGGGTGGAACATGAGGTGAATGACTACATTGCTGATTCTAAGGACGACAACCTCGTGAACGTGAACAATGATCGAGTACATCGTCGACTCTGCCACAACAGACAAGGTATGTGTAGAAATCAGCATGCACAAAGGGAAGAAGGTAATGATTCTATTATTCTATTGCGCAAATGAAATTTACTATGCTTCCTTTTGATGATAAATATGACCCTGATGCTTATCTTGATTGGGTGTTGGCAGTAGATCAAAAATTTTCTTGCTATGATTTCTCTAAACGTAAGAGGGTTCGGGCTGCCACTAGTGAATTTATGGGTTTTGCATCTATTTGGTGGCGAGAAACTTGTAGAATCAATCGGGATGTGCCTACAACTTGGGATGGATTGAAGCGTTAATGCGTGCTAGATTTGTTCTTTCATATTATGAAACGTGAATTGCTTAACAAATTGCAATGCTTCAATTAAGGTAGTAAATCTGTTGAACAATATTACAAGGAATTGCAAATTGGCATGTTACGTTGTGGGTTAGAAGAGGATGAAGATGCTAAAATGGCTAGATTTTTGGGTAGGCTTAATCGAGAAATTCAGGGCATACTTGAGTATAAAGAATACAATTCTATCACCCGTTTGTTTCATCTTGCTTTGAAAGCAGAAAGGGAAGTGCAGGGCCGTCAATCCAAGACAAGAAGCAATTTTGGAGGTTTTTCTTCATCATGAATGGCAGAAAACCGTACCAAGGCATCATCTTACACTCCAGGGCATGCTTCTTCACATGCTGCCCCTACTTCGTCCACACCAACCTCCACCCTGGAGTTAGGTAAATCAACTGCACAACAAGCTCCGGTGAAGAGTGCATCATTTTTTGCATCTACTGGTCATACAAGAGAAGTACAATGCTTTCGATGCAAGGGACATGGCCATGTGATGCGCGATTGTCCAAACCAACGTGCTGTAATAATATGAGAAAATGGTGAGTACTCTAGTGCTAGTGACATTGATGAAAATGAATATGCTCTTATTGCCACTAACACTTCAGGACAAGAAGAAGAGATTTGTGATGCTGCCTCGGCAGAGAGATACCCAGCTCTTGTTGTCACACGTGTACTGCATGCGCAACCCACACATGATGAGCCAAATCAGCACCATACCATCTTCCAAACAAAGTTTGTAGTCAAAAAACGAGTAGTGCATGTTATTGTTGATGGTGGTAGTTGCAACAACCTTGCTAGTGTGGACATGGTCGAGAAGCTTGGCTTGGCCACATGTCCGCTACAACAATCATACGAGATTGAGTTGCTCAACTCTAATGGTAAGGTTAAGGTAATAAAAACTGTTCGAGTACCTATTTCTATCGGTTCATATCATGATCATGTTGTTTGCGATGTTGTACCCATGGATGCTTGTTCTCTTTTGTTGGGTAGACTGTGGATATATGATGTAGATGCCACACATCATGGTAGGACCAATCAGTACACTTTCATGTTTAAGGGAAAGAAAATAATTTTGAACCAATGACGCCTGCTGAGTTACTTAAGGTTGCTGCACAACATGCTAAGAGACAGCATGATAGTAATGATACTAAAATGGAAAGTGTAGCTAAAGAAGTACCCATGTCTAAAGAAACTGTTGCGCAAAAACTTGATCTTAAGTTGAAGGGTAAAGTTTTCTTAGCTACAAAAGTTCTCTCACATGATGACATGCCTAGTCTAGAATCAAGGCAATTTTCTGTTGCTTTGCCTCCTTTTGCCACAAAACTTTTGCAGGACCATGACAAGGAGTCGAGGACAACTCCAATTCAAGAAGGGGAGGATGATGAGGGCATCAACCCCAAGGATATGACCGCTGCCACTACTTCCTCTCCGACCGCGCCGTCTTCATCACCTACACTCGACGCTGCGACATCTTTGTTGTCAAAGAGCCTTAATCCAGAAGCTCAGCCTTTCAAGCTCATGACTGTCGGGACCCGAATATGCAAATCCGGGCCCTCTGTGTATTCAGCACTAGTCCAGGATCACGCTAGTGCACACAGTCTCAACATCGGTAAATATCACAATCATACACATCGATAGTAATAAAGTACTTTAATTATGATAACCAAACTGGTTGCTTGACCTTATGGTCAAGTTACAAGAGTACGCCACACAGGGCAAAAACTTATTAAGGAAATAAATTGCAGCGGAAATAAAGCATCAACGTGGCGCCATCCAGTATACCATAGGCAACTGACTGGGCTCGCTCCCTAAGTAGACGGCTCCTCCTGAAGTTCTTCCTCCAAAGCTGGCGTCGCTTCTCCTTCAACTGATGTTGTATTGTGGCAAGGGTGAGTACTTGGTACTCAGCAAGTCATGCACAGAATGCAGCTAATATTCTATATGCATGGCTTATTACAAAGGATAGGTTAACAGGTACATTTGCAGTAAACAGCAATTTAACAAGTAGCATAAGTAGATTCGAAAGCAGTAAACGTAAAAATATTATCAATAACTTTTCCAGGAGTTAAGTAAACACTTTTCCTTTCCCAATCCACATTTCCATCAACGTCATTAATCAACCCAATCCAACTTTCCAAGCCCAAGTTGTTTTCATGAAAGTCTAACCCTTGACTGTAATCCCCGAGCAATGTCCAGTGCCGCGTACATGGCTATTCGAATAGATTTTACACTCTGCAGAGGTTATGCACTTTACCCACAAGATACAGTCAAACACCACAAAGGCGAGTGATCGTAACAAAGCGTTTCAGAGACCGCAAACAAAACATGTGAACCTCTCCGGCTTCTGTCATACACCATCCCTTCCCTTAACGGAGGCAAAGTATGGGACCGACATACCATTGGACGGGTACCATGCCATAGCACTGGTACGCTCCCCTTTCAACCTACACAAAAGGTATAGTTGACACCCCGAGGTACCACATGCAAGTTATTAGTAACTTACTTAACTAGGTCCGTCCCATTGCGGACATGTGGTTGCACGCTTGACTCAGATCAAAGGCTTGCAAGGTTAAGTCCTTAGGATGACCAGGGCAAAACTACCTGAAGAACCAAAATGACATCCCCGGTGCCACTCATGGCCCACCATATCATTCTTGCCACTTGCCCCGGTCTAAATCTATTTATCAAACACAGTTGATTACCATGCACCACATGCCATCAACAATCACAACACATGATACTTCTTCAAAACATGTTCAATATCTCATTATGTCAATTTTAACATTTGATTGTCTAAGACCATGTCATGTGCACGTAGCAGGTCTAAGCAATAAACTACAATGGTCTAAATACCCAATGTTGGCAATTTAATAATGTCCAACTATATAAATTCCACAACTAGGGTGGCAAGGATTCATGGCACATAATTAGATAGTCAAGGTGTCATACTCCAATTTGGCATTTATCTATTTCCCACAAATTATTAAAACAGTTTCTAATTAAATTAGCATGCAATAATTTAAACCAAATTAATTTCAAAAAATGGGATCAATATGGTCAAAGCATAACTTGCCTTCAAAAAGTACTTGATCTTGGTCTTAAGATGGCTCCTGGGTCAACACTTCACCTTCGAAGCCCTCGGGTACTTCAACGTCTACTCGTAACGCGTGCAAATAGCAATAAATAAATAAAATAGTACATACACATTGCTCAAAAATTTAAATAGAATCCACAAACAGGAAGATCATAATTTTACAAATTTTTAAAAACTTGAATCGCCCAAAACGGAGTTAAAATGCAAAAGTTATAATCGTTTAATGTTTAAAGAATCTACAAATTAAATAAAACAGAGAAAATTTCATATTAAAAAATTAATTAAAATCATATTTAAGTAGATCTCATTTTTATAAAAAAATTAGTGTGGGATGTCCGAGACGGGGGTCCCGCAGGAGAAGCCAATGCCCAACTGGGCCGAGGACGGAGCAGTAGGCCCAGAGCCTAGAAGCACTACGAAGAGCCCATAGCCATGGCCCGACTTCTTCCCCAAGGCAGCTGGTTGTCCCCTCGACGAAGCTTCGCGCCGTGTCGGGACAACCCCGTCGAAAGTAAAGCCTGCGACCTGGCGCTGGCAGAGCCTGTAGGCACCAGAACCTGGCGGATCGGCAGGTTGGGTCGGGAAAGGAACGACCAAATCCCCTGGATGTAGTGGGGCTTGGTAGACAGAGAAAAACCACATACTCATGAAGCCACCTTGTCTAGGGCCAGGTGGTGCCCATTTGTAACGTATCCTTCTCCCAGTATATAAGGGGGACGGAACAACCCTAAAAAGGGGAGAAAAAAACAAGAAGAAAAGGAGACCACATCCAGATATCCAAGAACACAGGACTAGGGTATTATCTCCTCCGCGAGAGCCCGAACCTGTCTAAAAAGATCACCCTCGCATCCTGTGTTACCATCTTGCTCTGATCTTGCACGAATCCCCTAGAATCACAAATCTCATTGCCGGCGGAACCGATCGCCGACATTTGGCGCGCCAGGTAGGGGGCTCACGTCAAGATCCCCGTTGAGCTTGATGGCTCCAACCAGTGGTGTCTCCACAGTTTTCTCCCCGGATCAGGTTTTCCGCTTCGGAAGCCTGATCTTCATCTCCAACAGCTTCGGGAATCTTTCCCTCTCTGAGGAGGCCGCGTTCCAGCACGGCGAGGTCTCCGATGAGCCATCGCCATGACTTCCGAGCAGATCGGGAGGTCCCCCTGTCTCGTGCTCTAAAGCACTGAGTAGGGGACTGAAGACCTGGCCCCGCCAGGGAGTCGGATCAACGGGTGCTAAGTCCCGAATGGTGGGTGTTCTCGCTGCCAAACCACTCGGCACCTCCGAGCGCCTGGAGCTATCCCCTTCGGGCTCGCCCAGCTCACCGGCCGAGTAGAAAGAGAGCCTGGAGAGTTGTTAGAATTTCCGTAGAGTCTGCGTGATCAAAGGCTCGCGGGCGGATTCGCAACAACACCTCGACACATCGACAGCCGCCGACTTGGAAGGTGGCCGAAGAATAGAGCCGACGCTGCGCGCTGCCTCGCGAGACCGCCACAAGCGTCAATGAAGACATTCTGCAAGCCAAGATGGGGGACCAAGCGGTCTTCCATACTCCACAGCAGAATATCGTCACCTCCAAGACACTCCTGGACACCTTGAGCCCCATGCTGAGGGCTGGCAATCCAGCCGCCCCGATCGTGGCCCAAGTAAAGGCCATGGTGACGGCGCGGCGATCCAAAGAGGCCCGCACCGACCAGCCGGCAAAGGTGCAGTCACGCACTCCAGCGAGGACCCAGACGGCCAGCAGTCGGCCAGGTCGGGAAGCCCCCCAACAGGGACGTTATGTTCCTCCCCGCGGGGATGACTTGCGACACAGCCTCAACCGCGACCTCCGTTCTGACCTTGACGCTAGGCGCCACGACCGAGAAAGGGAGGAGCAACGCCGCCATGCCGACGAGTATGAACGTTACGGCATCCTTCCACGAGATCACGAAGCACGCCAAGCCCGATCCCCTCCACGTCGATCACCGCCCGGGGGTTGCCGCGGGGTCATCTTCGCGCGTTTACCCCTCACCTACGTCGAGTGGTTTGGCCTGATGGGGTTAATCCCAAGGGCATCACTAGGTTTGACGGTGAGAGGGACCCGAAGGCTTGGTTACAGGTGTACGCTCTGGTGGTCAGGGCTGCCGGGGGGGATCAGAAAGTAATGGCAAATTACTTACCGGTAACCCTCTCGCCCCTAGGCCAAGCTTGGCTCACTGGACTCCCAGCGAACTCTATAGATTCCTGGGGAGACCTGTGTGAGCAGTTTATTTCAAACTTCCAAGGCACTTACGAGCGCCCGGCACCCTCGGGACTCAGTACAGCTGCACCAAAAGAGGAATGAGTCCCTGCGGGAGTTCGTCAAGCACTTCATGCACAGAAAAAGCACTGTTCGGGATGTCACGGATGCGGTCGTGATAGCTGCCTTCCAGAAGGGGGTCAGCGACCCTGATCTTATCAAGAAGATGTCCCAGAAGCCGCCAACGTCGGTTCGTGAGCTGTTCGCTCTGGCGAACCGCTACGCTTCCGCCTCCGAGGCCTTGGCGGAACAGCACGACGAGCGGAAGGATCAGGCCGAGCCCTCCAGACGGAAGGAGAAGAAGCGCAAAGGTGAAGAGCTAGTGGCAGTCGCTGAACATGCCCACCCTCGTGCCCTCAAAGAGGATGGGTATGACAAGGTGATGAACTCGCTTTGCCCCTTCCATCCGAATGGGAGACATGCTACCAAGGACTGCTTAACTTTGAAGAGATTTGCCCGGGAGAGCAAGAAGCAGGCTGGACAAGGTCCGAGTGGACATGCCACCAAGCCGCCTCCTCCCGAAGCTGAGGAAGACTATCAGGAAGTCGATCTCGAGCTCAATTACATATTCGGGGGTTCGGCCGCGTACGAGTCCAAGCGGAAGCAAAAGCTTACCGCCCGAGACATCAATGCAATAGAGCCGGAGACCCCCCAGTATGTACGGTGGTCCGAGGTCGCGATAACTTACGACCGCTCGGATCACCCGGATCGAGTCCCATTCCCCGGTAGATATCCGCTTGTCTTGGCGCCAGTTGTCCGCGGCATCAAGCTCAAGAGGGTATTGATTGATGGTGGAAGTGGGCTCAATGTCCTCTTTGTGAAAACTCTCGACGACATGGGAATTCCACAGTCGGAGCTTAAACGCGGGTCGTCGCCTTTTCACGGCATGATACTCGGAACGTCCGCGACACCACTCGGACAAATCACTCTGCCGGTCACTTTCGGCGCAAGAGAAAACTACCGGACAGAGAACCTTAGCTTCGAGGTGGCTGATTTCACGACAGCATATCATGCCATCTTGGGGAGACCAGCGCTAGCCAAGTGCATGGCAGTGCCCCACTATGCGTACTTGACACTGAAAATGCCAGGGCTGAGTGGTATTATCGCTTTGCGCGGTGATATCAGGCAGTCTTTTTCTTGCGACAGGGAGAGCTGCGAGATGGCCGAGTCGCTGGAGGCGTGAGCGGGTCGGGAGAAGATTCGGCAAGAGGCGGATTCCGACAAGCCGGAAGGAAGCGTCCCTACCCGCAAAGCGCCGAACCCCGGAATTGGTCCCGAAGAAGGTACCAAGAGAATTATCCTCGACCCGTCCGATTCGGCTCAAACGGCCTTGATCGGGACAGGGCTCGGAGAGAAATAGGAGGACATGCTCGTCACCTTTCTGCGGGCAAACAAAGACGTCTTCGCCTGGAAGCCGTCGGACATGCCCGGAGTCCCCAGGGAGGTGATCGAGCATGCGCTGAACGTAAATGAATCGGCCAGGCCGGTCAAACAAAGGTTGCGATGGTTCGCTCAAGACCGTTGAGAAGCCATCAGGGAGGAGATCACAAAGCTGTTAGCCACAGGTTTCATCAAAGAAGTGTATCATCCCGACTGGTTGGCAAACCCTATACTCGTTCAAAAGAAGAATAAAAGTTGGCGCATGTGTGTTGACTATACCGACCTCAACAAGGCTTGTCCGAAAGATCCCTTTGGTCTACCCCGCATCGATCAAGTGGTGGACTCCACTACTGGATGTCAACTCCTCAGTTTTCTGGACGCCTACTCAGGCTATCACCAAATCCGGCTTCGAGAGGAGGATTGCGAGAAGACTTCGTTTATCACCCCATTTGGAGCATATTGCTATGTCACGATGCCGTTTGGGCTGAAAAATGCTGGCGCAACTTATCAGCGCACGATACAGCGGTGCTTTCACCATCAGCTCGGACGCAACGTGGAGGCATATGTGGATGATGTGGTGGTTAAGACACAAGCCAAGGACAGTCTCACCTCCGATCTGGCCGAGACGTTCGAAAGTCTAAGGGCGTTCTAGATGAGGTTGAACCCTGAGAAGTGTGTTTTCGGAGTTTCTTCCGAGAAACTACTCGGATTCATTGTCTCTCATCGCGGGATCGAGCCAAATCCAGAGAAGATCGGGGCCATCATGAGGATGGCGCCACCTACCAGCCAGAAAGATGTTCAAAAGCTTACGGGCTGCATGGTAGCGCTTGGCAGGTTTATCTCCTGGTTGGGGATTCGGGGGATGCCTTTCTTCAAGCTCCTTAAAAAGCAGGACCGCTTCGAGTGGACAGCTGAGGCACAGCAAGCCTTCGAAGAACTCAAGGTGTTCCTCTCCACCCCCCAATCTTAGTCTCGCCGGTGCCAGGTGAACTCCTCCTGCTTTACATAGCGGCAACAACTCATGTAGTCAGTGCCGCAATAGTTGTGGAGCGGAAAGAGTCAGGACACCGCTACGGCGTACAACGCCCGGTCTACTTTGTCAGTGAAGTACTGGGCGAATCCAAGGCGCGATATCCTCAAGTTCAGAAGCTGCTGTATGCAATTTTGATCTCGTCGCGGAAGCTGAAGCATTATTTCCAAGGACACTCGATTTTAGTAGTGACTTCTTTCCCTGTGGGAGAGGTCCTCCATAATCGGGAAGCTACCGGGAGAATCTCAAAATGGGCGGCCGAGCTTGGAGCCTTCGATATCTCGTTCAAGCCGCGCACCGCCATCAAGTCCCAGGCCTTGGCCGACTTCACGACCGAGTGGACTGAATTCCAAGCCCCCCGCATCGAAGAAGAGCCGGAGTATTGGACCATGCACTTCGATGGATCTCTCATGCTCGGCGGGGCCGGGGCGGGAATTCTCCTCATCTCGCCGAGAGGCGATAGACTCAAGTACGTCCTTCGGATTCAATTTCCGGCCTCGAATAACGCCGCAGAATACGAGGCACTCATCCACGGGCTTCGCATCACCATATCGCTCGGGATCCGACGATTGGCGGTCTGCAGAGATTCGCAGCTGGTGGTGAGCCAGGTACAGAAGGACTGGTCGTGTGTCGATCAGACTATGACGGCGTATTGTCAACAGGTCCTAGAATTGGAGGGCAAGTTTGATGGACTGGAGCTGGTCCATGTCCTGTGCCGCAATAGTGAAATAGCGAACGAGTTGGCAAGATGGGAGCCACTTGGGCAGAGGTCCCGAGTGGAATCTTCCTCCAGGATCTTTACGAGCCAACAGTTACCAAACGACGAGAGCCAAGTAAGAATCCTGAGGCTGAAGTCCTGTCCATTAACCCCAACTGGACGGCTCCATATCTAGATTATCTCTTGAAAGATGAACTTCCTGGAACTCCCACTCTGGCCGAGCGCATTTCGCGACAAGCCAAGTCCTATGTGGTGATTGGGGAAAGCTCTTTCGAAAGAGCGCCTCCGGCATTCTTAGGCGGTGCGTTCCGCAACAAGTGGGAAAGGACCTGCTCAGGGAAATCCACTCGGGAATGTGCGGCCATCACGCTGCATAAAGCGCCCTGGTTGGGAAAGCCTACCGGCAGGGCTTCTTTTGGCCTACAGCGGTGACGGATGTAAAGGAGATCGTTCGAACTTGCGAGGGCTGCCAATTCTATGCAAGGCAGACACATTTGCCGGCACAGGAGCTCCAAACTATCCCCATCTCTTGGCCCTTTGCGGTCTGGGGGCTCGACTTAGTCGGGCCGCTCAAGAAGGCACAAGGCGGAATTCTCTGGACTGATTGCCTATAGCTAAATACTCTGTGATATCTCACTCTTCTAGGCTTGATATTGAATCTTCTTGACAAATTTGGGCTATAAAGCAAGTGTGTTTTCAACTTTACTCTTTCATAAGACCTTTAATCACTTTTGCATGTTTACAATCAAAGAAAAAGGAAAAAGAAAAGGGAATCAATATAAAAAAGGGGGCTGTTAAAAGCAAAAGCTTCAAGTTATGTGCTTCAGGCTTGCTTTCCCTAAAAAGATAAGATGTATGCTTCAAGCATGCCATTCCCTCAAAGATAAGATGTATGCTTCAAGTATGCCACTCCTAGAAAATAAAAGAAGTATGCTTCAAGCATGCCACATGCAACTTATTGTTTAAAGATTAAATTGGTCTACTAGATTGGAGTTGAAACTACTTGCTCGCCCTAAGTTGTTAGTTGCTTCAATTTTTAAAGCCTTGCCTTTTCTGCTAAGATCTTGCTTAGTACTTGGCTATAGTTGACTAAATTGAGGTTGAGATGCATGTCATTCCCTAACTTGTTAAAATCACTTCAAGATCATGTATTTTGCATATTATGTGATATATAAGGTTATATGATCGAATGAGCTCATCTTTTCTTATCTTGGCACTCCCTTGTTTCTCCTTGTGAAATCTTTGCTACAGGAAAAATTTTGAACCTGTTCTCTCTTTTATTCTTGATGAATCCATTGTCAAAGGGGGAGAAATTTGAGAATCATTGAAAAGTTTAAGAAAAAGGGGGAGAAGAAAAAGGGGGAGTTGTTTTTGGAAATTTGAGTATTTTGGGAGAAGTTTGGAGAATTTTGAGATTTTTGGGCACATTGCACATTCACACACATTTTCCTTCTCAGGGGGAGATTTTGTTTTGCATTTTGGTCAAAAGGGGAATTCTATGTTTTCTCTTTTTGGTCCTTGATCCTTTGGATTTCAAAATCTTTTGTAAAGTGAATGCCAAATGTTCAATTCTAAGTGGTGTTGCCAATGTTTTCATCAAGGGGGAGATTGTGAAATCATGTGCTGAAAAATTGGCTTTGAACTGAAAAATTAACTTAGATTTGAATTTGCAAAATGTGTTTGTTCATGTGTTTTGACAATTGACAAGAAACAAGAAGTTTTGCCTTGGCGCCGACCAATCCTAAAGAAAACAGTAAGTTTCCCATCTACGACGGACAAACTTTCTTGGTCCTTTGTAAACATGCTTTTTGACAACCTCTTTCTCCTATGTACAACGGACAAAGTTTTTGTGTCCGTCGTGAACATGTTTTTGAGCGCATGAGCCAAACCCTATTTTCCAAGAATCCAGTAAGTTTCGCATGTACGACGGACAAAGTTTTTGGGTCTGTCGTGAACGGCTTTTTGAGGATTGATTTCGCATGTACAACGGACAAAGTTTTTGGGTCCGTTGTGAACGTGTTTTCACCGGAATGTTTTCTTTTGGAACCGAGAGTTTCCCTTGTACAACGGACAGACTTTGTTGGTCCGTTGTGAACTGTTTTCTAGGGTTTCACTTGGCATTTGCGCCGGACTGGTTTTGTTTGTCCGTCGTGAATGCTTTTCTTGAATTAGGGTTTTGAGCAGAATTGAAATAATTTGAATTTGAGATTATGAAATTTGTGATGATTTCATGATGCTTCTTTTGAAGTGGACTTTATGCAATGCTCATGTGAGTAGTTGCATGGATTGACATTGAGTCAAGTCGTGGACTTGTGCTCGGAATCGTTTTGTGATTTGTTCATGTGCAGGTATTGCTCGAAGACGAATGTGGTCGATGACGGACCGAACTAGGTTCATGGAGGAACCGAGGTTCGACTAGGTTCAGGAGGAACCGAGGTCTTGGTGGTCAAGGATGTCATGCGTGACGCTCGGGCTAAGAGAATGGTGCACATGAAGAATGGTTGAGTCCCGTGAGAATGGCAGGAGGTCATTCGCGTGCAAAGTGTTAGTCACGTGAGTATGGCAGGTGGCCATACGCGTGCAAAGTGTTAGTCACGTGAGTATGGTAGGGTTGCCATACGCGTGCAAGAGTTGTACTCGGCCAAGGAGAGTTGTGTTGGATACGGATTCCTTCTAGGGAATAGGAATCGTATTCAGAACTCCTTGTGGGTTGGTGCTTTAAATAGGTGGGGGGTCTCCTGTTGAAAGGCACCAAGTAGAGCTGAGCGCATCAAGCTTTGAGCTTGGTTTTAGGGTTTGTACTCTTTTGATGAGAGTATTTTAGACAAGAAATAAAGATCAATTCTTCCAAGATTTTTATGCTACAAGAAACCACGCCGCTACGTTGTTTTCTGCTTTGGTTCTTGTTTGCATGCTTGTTCTAATTCTAGATTGGTTTTTGATCGTTGAGTTTCATCTTGATTTGATCCATCAAAACCGTTCTAGGGTATTGATTTAGAGTTTCTCAAAGTCTAGTTGATTAATCTCTTGAAGATCTTGTTTAATCTTGAAGTTTTGATTAGATTGATTCTCGCCAAGTTCTGGAAACAGCAAGCTTATGGCTTATAACTTTTGATCCGTAAGTCCGATTGAGCTGATTCTTTTGGGTTCGGTTCAAATCGAATCTAGTTTCTTGTGTCCAAATTTCAGATCGATCCTACGGTTGGATCTCCAGGAATTCGTGTTTTACTAAACCTCTGTCTTTCTGTTTTTGTCGAAAACGAAGCAATTATTTGGTTCTGTTTTGGGGTGAACTTTTAATAGATTAAGAATTTGGTTTTAGCTTCCGCACAATCATTCACCCCCCCTCTGATTGCTATATTCGTATATTTCGATCCTACAAGTGGTATCAGAGCAAGGTTTTTCTAATCTATCTTAATCGGTGATTAGATCAATGGATCATTATTTGACAAAACCTTGTGTGTTCAATGGTGTTGATTTTCAGTTTTGGAAGGCCAAGATGGAGGCATTCATCCAAGCTTAGGGATTCGCAATTTGGGAGAAGGTCTACAAGCCATATGAAGTCCCTGCAAACGACAACGTCAACGACACCAATCGCACACATGTTGAAGCAAAACAAAGAAGGCGCGCAACTTGATCATCCAAGGTTTGGGACGCAGCGACTTTGACCGTGTGATCCATCTCAAGTCCGCATATGAGGTATGGAAATCTCTTTGTGATTACCATGAGGGTTCTAACACTATTAAAGAGGTTCGTCAAGATCTTTACAAAAAAGAATACATGCGATTTGAGATGAAACCCGGTGAGTCGCTAGATGACTTCTTTGCACGTTTCAATAAAATTCTTAGTAATCTTCGTCGTTGGAGTTAGCTTTGATGATGCCGCTTAATGCTAGACAATTGCTTGGTGCATTAGACATGTCAATTTGGGAGATGAAAGTTACATCCATTAGAGAATCTACTGTCATGAGTACACTTACGTTAAATGTTCTTTATTCTAAGTTGAAAACTCATGAATTAGATGTTTTTGCTAGAAAGAATGATTATAAATCAATTGCTTTGACATCTCAATCGAGCATATCTCATAATGGTGCTGCTTCAAGTTTTGCTCTATCTTTCTTGTCTTCATTAACCGATGAACAGTTGAGCAATTCCTAAGAAGACTTATCACTACTCTCTTCTCGCTTTAACAAAGCTTTGCAAATTGTGATAAAGAGAAAGAGAGGTGGTGGTGATCCTCCAAGATGTTATGAGTGTGGTGATCTCGACCATATTCGTCCAAACTGTCCAAAACTTGCAAGTAAAGCATCAAGGGAGGAGAAGGACAACGATAGAAGAAAAGAAAAGAAGAAGTTCTCTCCAAGTGATAGAAAGAAGAAGAACTTCATCAACCGCAAAGTTGTCCATCGGGTTCTTTCCGCTCTTGAACAAGTTAATTTGAGCGATGTGGATTCGGAGAGCAGCGAGGATGATGCAACTCCAAGCAAGCATGAGTTGACGGGGTTGTGTCTCATGGCCAAAAGCAGCAACAAACTTCACCGAGGACGATCATGACAAATGACTTCAATGAGGTAGATCCTTCTTACGATGAATTAGCTATTGCTGTTGCTAGACTTGGTAAATTGCTTGATAAACGTGACAAGAAAATTAAGAAACATGATTTTGTTGTGGAGTCATTGAATGCTGAAATTGCTAGACTTAAAACCTTGATTCCTGATGATGATGCTTGCAAATCATGTGACTTAATTTACCATGAGCTTACTTTGCTTAGGAAAGAACATGTTACCTTGTTAGAGCAAATCAATGCTGAAAATGAGAAAAATGATAAACTTGTTAAACATGCTAGTTGTTCTACCATTGATTTACATGATACAACTCCATGTTCTATATGCTCCATACTAGAATTGAAGTTGCATGATGCAAATGCTAGGGTTTCTCAAATGACAGAAGATTTGCTTACACATGAGGTTCTTTCATGCTCAACTTGTCGCAAGCAAAAAGGAAAAGTGGACGTTCCCTGTAATAATTGTTTAACTCTTTCTCGAAAAATTGATTACTTGGAAAAGTCATTAGAACGTTTCACTAAAGGAAAGAAAAACCTAAACATGATCTTGGATCAATCAAAAGTCAGCACTCATAACAAAGGCTTAGGTTTTGATTCTTATGCTCATCATAAATCACATGCTCCCACTGTCAAAACACTTGAAAGTGGAAAATTTGAAATTGTCAATGAGCCTAAGAAAACTGTCTTTAAATCTGTGGTCTTTTATCTTCTACTATGATGAATGCAAAATGTGCTTCTCTGTTAAAGCAAAACATCATGTTAAGTTCACTTGCACTCATTGTGGTAGAGATGGACATTTAGTAGACTTTTGCTTTAGACTAGCTAAACAACAAAAGAGAGAAAGGTTTAATGCTAGGTCTAATTTGTAAAGGCACACTCTACTTCTCATTATGTGCCTAGGGTGAAACAAACACCTTTTGTTTCTAAAAACACGGAAAAAGGCAAATCTATTTTTGTGCATAAGAATACTCGTGTTGTGCCTACTGTTGTGCGTCGTGTCTCAGTATTGGATTCCTAAACATCTTATTTCTAACCCCAGTACCGAGACCTCGACACTTTCTGCTTCTATGTAGGCTTCTCACGCGAGGAGGGAGAACATGTGGCTAGTGAATTTCGGATGCTCACTTCATATGTTCAGTGATAAGATTTGATTCTCCTTCACTCGTGCATCTCATGCTGAAAGTGTTGCCTTTGGAGATGCTTCTTCCACTTCTATTTTCGCAAAAGGCACTAGTTCAAATGATGCAGGTACAAGTGCATATGTTCAGGGGGAGAGTGTCTTTGTTCATAAAGATGATGATGCTGTTGAGGATGAGATAATTGGAGGTTTACATGAGAGACTCTTCCCACGTGCTTCACATCAACAAACGGTCAAGTGAATTTTCAGGTATCTCCATGGTACTCAAGATTTTGGCATTTGGCTTTTTGCTTCCTTATGCATTAGTTTAAGAGCTTATTCTGATGTTGACTTTGGAAGATGTTGAATTGATTTGGTTCGTGCCACCTCTTGAGTAATCCTCTTTCTTGAGCATTTGATATTGGATTTCACTTTCTTAGAGATCATGTTGAAAAAGAAAATATTGTGCTTCACCATGTGGATACTGAACATCAATTGGCAGACATTTTCAAAACCCTTGTCTTCTTCTCGTTTTGCTTTTATTCGGGGAGAACTTGGGATTGTTCATCCAATGGGTTTGTTTTGAGGGGGAGTTTCATTGCCAAGTTCTTTCACTTAATGAGCTCACTTTATCATATTTCTTTATATACTATATAATTGAGCTAATATATGATAATCTAAATTGTCTCACTTGAACTAAGAATGACATTGCGGAATTCCCTGGACTGATTGCCTATAGCTAAATACTCTGTGATATCTCACTCTTCTAGGCTTGATATTGAATCTTCTTGACAAATTTGGGCTATGAAGCAAGTGTGTTTTCAACTTTACTCTTTCATAAGACCTTTAATCACTTTTGCATGTTTACAATCAAAGAAAAAGGAAAAAAGAAAAGGGAATCAATATAAAAAAGGGGGCTGTTAAAAGCAAAAGCTTCAAGTTATGTGCTTCAGGCTTGCTTTCCCTAAAAAGATAAGATGTATGCTTCAAGCATGCCATTCCCTCAAAGATAAGATGTATGCTTCAAGTATGCCACTCCTAGAAAATAAAAGAAGTATGCTTCAAGCATGCCACATGCAACTTATTGTTTAAAGATTAAATTGGTCTACTAGATTGGAGTTGAAACTACTTGCTCGCCCTAAGTTGTTAGTTGCTTCAATTTTTAAAGCCTTGCCTTTTCTGCTAAGATCTTGCTTAGTACTTGGCTATAGTTGACTAAATTGAGGTTGAGATGCATGTCATTCCCTAACTTGTTAAAATCACTTCAAGATCATGTATTTTGCATATTATGTGATATATAAGGTTATATGATCGAATGAGCTCATCTTTTCTTATCTTGGCACTCCTTGTTTCTCCTTGTGAAATCTTTGCTACAGAAAAATTTTGAACCTGTTCTCTCTTTTATTCTTGATGAATCCATTGTCAAAGGGGAGAAATTTGAGAATCATTGAAAAGTTTAAGAAAAAGGGGGAGAAGAAAAAGGGGGAGTTGTTTTTGGAAATTTGAGTATTTTGGGAGAAGTTTGGAGAATTTTGAGATTTTTGGGCACATTGCACATTCACACACATTTTCCTTCTCAGGGGGAGATTTTGTTTTGCATTTTGGTCAAAAGGGGAATTCTATGTTTTCTCTTTTGGTCCTTGATCTTTTGGATTTCAAAATCTTTTGTAAAGTGAATGCCAAATGTTCAATTCTAAGTGGTGTTGCCAATGTTTTCATCAAGGGAGATTGTGAAATCATGTGCTGAAAAATTGGCTTTGAACTGAAAAATTAACTTAGATTTGAATTTGCAAAATGTGTTTGTTCATGTGTTTTGACAATTGACAAGAAAGCATAAGTTTTGCCTTGGCGCGGACCAATCCTAAAGAAAACAAGAAGTTTCCCATCTACGACGGACAAACTTTCTTGGTCCTTTGTAAACATGCTTTTTGACAACCTCTTTCTTCCTATGTACAACTGACAAAGTTTTTGTGTCCGTCGTGAACATGTTTTTGAGCGCATGAGCCAAACCCTATTTTCCAAGAATCCAGTAAGTTTCGCATGTACGACGGACAAAGTTTTTGGGTCTGTCGTGAACGGCTTTTTGAGGATTGATTTCGCATGTACAACGGACAAAGTTTTTGGGTCCGTTGTGAACGTGTTTTCACCTGGAATGTTTTCTTTGGAACCGAGAGTTTTCTTGTACAACGGATGCACTTTGTTGGTCCGCTAGAATCGCTTTTCTAGGGTTTCACTTGGCATTTGCGCCGGACTGGTTTTGTTTGTCCGTCGTGAATGCTTTTTGCTTAATTAGGGTTTTGAGCAGACTGAAATAATTTGAATTTGAGATTATGAAATTTGTGATGATTTCATGATGCTTCTTTTGAAGTAGACTTTATGCAATGCTCATGTGAGTAGTTGCATGGATTGACATTGAGTCAAGTCGTGGACTTGTGCTCGGAATCGTTTTGTGATTTGTTCATGTGCAGGTATTGCTCGAAGACGAATGTGGTCGATGACGGACCGAACTAGGTTCATGGAGGAACTGAGGTTCGGGACTAGGTTCAGGAGGAACTGAGGTCTTGGTGGTCAAGGATGTCATGCGTGACGTTCGGGCTAAGAGAATGGTGCACATGAAGAATGGTTAGTCACGTGAGAATGGCAGAGGTCATTCGCGTGCAAAGTGTTAGTCACGTGAGTATGGCAGGTGGCCATACGCGTGCAAAGTGTTAGTCACGTGAGTATGGTAGGGTTGCCATACGCGTGCAAGAGTTGTACTCGGCCAAGGAGAGTTGTGTTGGATACGGATTCCTTCTAGGAATAGGAATCGTATTCTAACTCCTTGTGGGTTGGTGCTTTAAATAGGTGGGGTCTCTCTGTTGAAAGGCACCAAGTAGAGCTGAGCGCATCAAGCTTTGAGCTTGGTTTTAGGGTTTGTACTCTTTTGATGAGAGTATTTTAGACAACAAATAAAGATAAAATCTACCAAGATTTTTATGCGTGCTACAAGAACCACGCTGCTACAAAGGTTTTTCTGTTTTGGTTCTTGTTTGCATGCTTGTTCTAATTCTAGATTGGTTTTTGATCGTTGAGTTTCATCTTGATTTGATCCATCAAAAACCGTTCTAGGGTATTGATTTAGAGTTTCTCAAAGTCTAGTTGATTAATCTTTTGAAGATCTTGTTTAATCTTGAAGTTTTGATTAGATTGATTCTCGTCAAGTTCTGAAACAGCAAGCTTGCGAAGCTTATAACTTTTGATCCGTAAGTCCGATTGAGCTGATTCTTTTTGGGTTCGGTTCGTACTGGAATCTAGTTTCTTGTGTCCAAATTTCAGATCGATCCTACGGTTGGATCTCCGGGAATTCGTGTTTTACTAAACCTCTGTCTTTCTGTTTTTGTCGAAAACGAAGCAATTATTTGGTTCTGTTTTGGGGTGAACTTTTAATAGATTAAGAATTTGGTTTTAGCTTCCGCACAATCATTCACCCCCCCTCTGATTGCTATATTCGTATATTTCGATCCTACAGCCCCGAAGCCGAGACGACACCATTTAAAGACACGGAAGACGAAGCGACGTTACGACGCCGCTGATACCCTCAAAGTGCAAAGAAGATCAACACGTGTCAGGCGTAGTTCTGACGTAATCTGAACAGAATGAAGGGATATATCGCCAGACACATGTCAGACGCAGTTCAAATTAATTTGGCCTTCCCGCTAAGTTGGCCCAATTAAGCGAGAAGACCGGGGGCCGGGAGGCAACGACGTAGACTTGGGGGCTGAACCACTCGGCCAGGAGGCCACAACGTAAGTCCCGATGCTCGAGAGCTGCACGCCAGCCACTCGGAAAAGCGTGCCTGGGGCGAGAAGGCCACGAGCCAAGGTCCCAGTGCTTGGATGCCATACCAGTCAGCTGAAGGCCACCCGGAAAGGCGTAACGGGGGTCAAAAGGCCGCGGGCCTATGTGTTCGCAACTCAGACGAGCGGAAAAGAGCGAAAGAAGTTGCGAGCTCGCTTACCGGAGAACAAGGCAGACAAATTATGTTCAAGTAAGAAATACAATGCTTCAAACAAGGAGGGCCAGCACTCGGCACGAAGATTCATATCAAATTCAGAATTCAAGATTCTCCAACAAGGCCCGTGATGTACCGGAAACCTCTTCAAGAAGTGCATTGGCCTTGTCTTCGTCACAGGCAAAACCCTCTTTAACAGCTTCAAGGTCAACTCTCGGATAGTGAGATTTGACCACTGCCAACGCCTAGTTAGCACTCATGGTCGCCGACTCCATTGCGTAAGCCTTGATCCTGTCAGCTCCTCCCGAGATAAGCGGAACGGCATCGTCTCCCTGGCTTGGTTCGGCTCCCTCGATAAGCAGAAGGTGCAAAACTGGCTCGCAGGCGACGCGGAGCTCGATGCGGCTTCGTTCGGCAGCGGTTATCTTCTCCTTGCATTCTGCACCAAAGCCAAGTTGCCATCAGAAAACGCACCCAGCGCCAAGCACGTCTAATTCAAAATCAAAGAAGCCTACCCTCCAGCTCTCGCTGTGTCTTCTCCAAGCCAACCCGAGTTTTGAGGTTAGAACTTTCTGAAGCCTCTAGTTGTGCCCTCAGCTCAGCTCAGCGATTGTTGAGTCGCGTCCTGAAACACGAGGGTGCCGTCATCCTTCCCAATTATTTAAGAAAGTGTCCATGCCAAACCCAGGGGAGAATCTTACCTTCGAGCGTATGCTCAAGCTTCGCCTTTTCCTCTCGGAGTGTCATGCACTGGGCCTCCAGCCCATGGACCTCTCTCCACCTTTCGCCGCCAATCTCATTGATCTTGTCTCGATACTTTTGGTGCTCTTGGAGCTTGGGGAGCACCTTCCGAAAAAACTGTGATCTCTTCTCCGAGCGCTCCCCCATGTCCTAGGCGACATGGCGAAGTCTCAGGGGGGGGCCAGCATTTCGTCATGTTAACAGACTAAAGAAAGATAGAAGACTTACCCTAACGAGCTTGCTACACCTGACGGTGAGCTCGTAGAGCTCCATCCGAGCCGCAACCTCCGCTTCCTCGTCCTCCTCCATCCCTTTCCAGTCGGAACCCCCCTCACACCACACGGTCCGGTTCGGGGGCTTCGGGAGAGGGCCGAGCGGTGGTGGCTCTCGATGGACCTCCTCCACTTCGGGAGACGAAGCCGGGTCAAGCCCGTCGACCACCGGACCACTCGACGGCTCTGCGGTCGACCCAGCAGCAGGAGGAGGCGGCGCCCCGGCTGCCGAAGGAGACGGTGACCTAGCCAGCGAGGAGGGGGTCCCCCTTGGAGAAGCCAGCTCCAGGGGCTCCTTTTCAGGAGACCCCCCCACTGGGACATCCATAGTAGGAGTCCTGGGTTGTCAAAAAGGAAGCATCTCAGCACAGGTAAGAACAAAAAGACAAGGATTACCCAAAAGAATACCTCCTGGATTTCTTAAACTTCATCCCAGGCCTCATCCGAGTCCCGGCACCACTCGGAGGGGAGCCCGACCCGACACCAAAGATCGGGCTGCTCCTCTGAGCGCAGGGCCGGGGTTCTGCGTCTGGTGCCCCGGGGATACTGGAGGTTGAAGGCCCGGCCGGTGAGGGATCAGCAGCCTCCTCCACCGATTGCCGGCGCAGCTCATCGGCCGAAATGTCAGCTGCGCGCTTGGCCTGAACATTCCTCAGCCGAGAGAGGCCGACGACCGGAGCGTCAGAAAAGAAGGATTCACGCTCCTGAAAGGTTAACGATTGCACATTATCAGAATCACAAATCAGACAAAAACTATGGAATGACTTCTCGAGAAAGATGGACACTCACAGGAGGAGGAGGGCTCGCCGTCGAAAACTTGTGAGGGCAGCCTCTGTTGGTGATCTCGGTGCCAGGCACAAAGAAATCAACCACCCGCGCCGCCAATGCATCTCTCGGAAAGTGCGCTGCCTCCGGGTGGGATCCTGAGTCCCGCTATACTGGAACCCCAAATGGACCCGCTCCTTTAAGGGTTGCACCCGGCGCTTGACAAAGCTGATCGCGATCCCGGGGCCAGTCAGCCTTTGCCTTTTCATATCACTGATCAACGCCAGAAGCTCCGCGACTTGGCTCAATCCACCGCCATCTGGGGCATCGCCCCAGCATCGAGAGGCTTTAGGGGCGCAGCCAGTAAAAGGGGCGACAAAAGGATCAGCATTCGCACAATAGAACCACTCCCGCTTCCAACCTTTGAGGGAAGTCTTCAGGGGGATGGCGAAATAATGTTTCTTCAAGCCCTCTCGCAGCTGGAGTTCGGCGCCCCCAATAACACTGGGAGCAGCCCGGTTCGGATGAGGCTTGAGCAGGAAGAGGGAACGGAACAAGTCAAAGTGAGGACGGATCCCAAGATACGCCTCGCAAAGTTGAACGAAGAGAGCGATGTGAAGAATGGAATTGGGATTCAAGTTGATCAGCTGGATCTCGTAGAAGTGAAGGTGCCCTCGGAAAAAAGCGCTCCCGGGAACACTAAACCCCCGCCAGAAGAAGGACTCGAAGACAACAATCTCATTCTCCAGAGGTATGGGGTAAGGTTCACTTGCGGCGGGTTGGGCGGAGATCAACTCCAGCGGAGGAAGAACGCCGGCAGCGACCAGCTCCTCCAGGCGGGACTTCGTAGTAATGGAGGTCTCCCACCCCGCGGTCGCCGGGCCAGCGTTATCCTCCGACGACGACGAAGAGGCCGAAGAAGAAGACATCTCGAAGGAGTAGACCCTGTGGGAGGAACCGCCGCAAGTCTTGGGCGCGAAATCGGAAACCCTAGGCCACTCAGATCGCCAAAGGAGATTCGAAGATTTTTCAGCCGAGATGGTGGAGGGGCAAGGAGGTCTTTACCCCAGCAAGGGTTTCCTCATCTATAAGAAGTGAGTCCCAATTTTCGCCTTACGGCGGGAAAAAACAAGGGCTTCTGTGCTTAATTCTGAGCCAGATCTAGGGCACGCCCAACGTTGGGCCGAGAGCTGTGTCACGCAAGACGCGACCAGGTGTCAAATCTGGTCCGAGGTTTGGGATAAAGTGCGCCCCATGATGGGCCAGAACGCCGGCCGCCACGGAAGATTGGGGCCGGGCACTTTTCGAACATCCTCCAGCGGTACGCTCCATAATTTGGGGTCAATTGCTGGTCATTGCTGCTTAGCGTGATTGGGTACCGTGGGAGGACTTTACCAATACGGTCTTGAGAATGCGCTCCATGAGAGTCTGAAGCCGTGCGCCGTAAGCGGGCACGGGCATTACTCTGAATGACCAAGGTATGCCCCATGAGGGTCAATTGAGCTCGACAAGCCAATTGCCACACACCGTAAATGGCGCGGGTACCACTCGGCCACGAGCCAACCACCTATGGTACGCCCCACGAGGGTCAATTGAGCTCGATAAGCCAATTGCCGCACACCGTAAACGGGCGCGGGTACCACTCGGCCACGAGCCAACCACCTATGGTACGCCCCACGAGGGTCAATTGACCTCGACAAGCCAATTGCCGCACACCGTAAACGGGCGCGGGTACCACTCGGCCACGAGGCAACCACCTATGGTACGCCCCACAAGGGTCAATTGAGCTCGACAAGCCAATTGCCGCACACCGTAAACGGGCGCGGGTACCACTCGGCCACGAGCCAACCGCCTATGGTACGCCCCACAAGGGTCAATTGAGCTCGACAAGCCAATTGCCGTACACCGTAAACGGGCGCGGGTACCACTCGTCCACGAGCCAACCACCTATGGTACGCGCCATGAGGGTCAACTGAGCTCGACAAGCCAATTGCCGCACGCCGTAAACGGGTGTGGGTACCACTCGGCCACGAGCCAACCAATCACGGTACGCCCCACGAGGGTCAATTGAGCTCCGCTAGCCGGTTGTCACACACCGTAAACAGGAGCGAGTACCACTCAGCCATGAGCCGACCAAAAACAATGATCTATCCCTCTACGCCCTACAAAGATCGATGACGAGCGTAAGTGCTACTCTGACATCGAGTTGGGGAAAACATTGGTAATAATCCCGGCAATTAATAAGTCCTTTACGATCTTTTTTCCCGTAAAATCTCTCTAACAGGACAAGAGGGGGAAATCCGATCTTCAAGAACTTGGGGGCTACTATGGGATGTCCGAGACGGGAGTCCCGCAGGAGAAGCCAATGCCCAACTGGGCCGAGGACGGAGCAGTAGGCCCAGAGCCTAGAAGCACTACGAAGAGCCCATAGCCATGGTCCGACTTCTTGCCCAAGGCAGTTGGTTGTCCCCTCGACGAAGCTTCGCGCCGCGTCGGGACAACCCCGTCGAAAGTAAAGCCTGCTACCTGGCACCGGCAGAGCCTGTAGGCACCAGAACCTGGCGGATCAGCAGGTTGGGTCGGGAAAGGAACGACCAAATCCCCTGGACGTAGTGGGGCTTGGTAGACAGAGACAAACCACATACTCATGAAGCCAACTTGTCCAGGGCCAGGTGGCGCCCATTTGTAACGTATCCTTCTCCCAGTATATAAGGGGGAGGGAACAACCCTAAAAAGGAGAGAAAAAAACAAGAAGAAAAGGAGACCACATCCAGATATCCAAGAACACAGGACTAGGGTATTATCTCCTCCGCGAGAGCCTAAACCTGTCTAAAAAGATCACCCCCGCATCCTGTGTTACCATCTTGCTATGATCTTGCACGAATCCCCTAGAATCACAAATCTCATTGCCGGCGGAACCGATCGCCGACAGTTAGAAATTGGAATCGTTCAAATCAGAGTTGAAACGCAAAAGTTATAAGCATTTGAAGTTTGAAAATTCAAATAAATCAATAAGCCGAATTAATTCTTTTATTTTTCTATTAAAAAATCTGATTTATGACGTCAGCATGACGTCAGCACGGGATTTGATTTTCCAACGTATTATTTTTCTATTGAAAAATCGAATTATGACATCAGCTGGTCCATGGACTAGATCCACGGCTCGGTTTTGGTCCACCGTGGACTCGGCCCACGGGCACGTGTCTCACTGACATGTGGGACCCCTCGGGTGACGTCAGCGCTGACGTAACCGCACCTCGGCCACACAGTACTGACACGCGGGCCCCACCGTGACGTCAGCAGTGACGTCACGGATGACGTCATGGAGCCGTTGGCCAGCCACTAACATGCGGGCCCCACGTTGACGTCAGCGGCGACCGCGCCGGTCCAACTACTAGACACGTGGCTAGATCTTGGCCGTTGATTTGAAATCCAACGGCCCAGATCGGATCTAATTCCACACGTTGCAGTGCAACACGGCTATTCTGGACCATACGATTTAGATCGGACGGTCCAGATTCGATCGGGTATCGCCTCACCGTGGGGTGACGTGGCATGACCTAGGTGGCGACACGTGGTTCAATCTACGCCGTTCGATTTCGATCAAACAGCAGGGATCACATCTAAACGCTACAACGCGGCTAACCCTAACCGTACGATCTAGATCTAACGGTTGAGAATAGATCTAGGCACGGTGCAGTTATGGCTACGTGGCTTAATCTAAGCCGTTGGATCTAGATCCAACGGATGGGATTAGATCTAAAGGAGTAACACATGAGGCTGACCTGCGGTGACATGGACGAATCCTGGCCGTGCGATGAAGATCCAACGGTTGAGAAAGCTCGTGGTTCCGGCGATGGCGTGGCGGAGCAGAGGTTGCCGGAGACGAAGACGATGACGAGCCCAACGGCGTTGCGGTGCGGTTCCCGCGGGTTGAGTGGTCTCCACGGGTGCGCCTTGACACGAGGATTCCGGATCTGGGCTCAGTGACGGCAGAGGACGGTGGACGGCGGCGGAATCAACAGAAAACCACGGCAGAGCACGAATCCAACTTCAGCGAGCTCTAGCGGGCGAACGGCGGCGCCTCGGGCTCGGTGGGTTAGGGCTACGGGTGCGCACGGAAGAGGGCTTCACGATGGTGGTGGTGGCACATTAAATAGGGGCCTCGGCTTCTGTGAAACTTACGCGAAACGAGGCCCACTCGGCTGCAGCAGCAGAGTCCGACGAGGACACGGAGAGGGTGATGTGGCGCAATTTCAGCCGTTGGATCGAGATCCAACGGTGGAGCGGTTAGGGCTGTGTCGGGTTCGAGTCGGACTCAAACTCGAGTCTGACTCGGGCTCGGTTGGAGGAACAGTACAAACCCACTCGGTATTTTCTAGCGATTTAATATTCAAATTAATTTCTTGAAATTCAAATAAATCAAGAAAAATAGCAAAATACTCAAAAAAATTCCAGAACAATTCTGGAAATACTTTGAGACATTTTGGACTCAAATAAAATATTTCCAACAAAATTTTATTTAAAACTTTTAATTCTTTAATTATTTCAAAAGGGAATAAATTCAAATTAAATCCAAATAAATTCCAGAAAATTCCAAAAATTCACCAAAGTGCAAGATTTCATTTAAATTTATGAAAAGGAAAAATTGGGGTGTTACAATGACAAAGGACCAGCGCCTCAAGTACGTATCCCAAGGATGGCCCACGCACCAAGGAAGGCCCACATGGAATCCCAAGATGCCAAAAAGGCCGGTTCGGCCATCCTGCGGCATGCTAACTTCAAATGGGCATAAGTCGGGCTCCCGAACTCCGTTTTCGGCGTGCGACCACTCGTTTCAAAACTTAGAAGATAAGATTTTCAATGGATCTAGCCCCATATCAAAATTTGCTCTAGATCGATGGGAAAACGTATAAGAGTATCAAAGGCCAAATCTGTCCAGTGCTGCGTCACCGTATTTTTGGGCCTATGGCCCATGTATCTTTAGGGTTTGGTGGTGGACGCCCCTAGTTTGGGCACCCCACCCCTGGCCGCCTTTCTTTATATGGCCGCTACCCCCATACGTTATTCTTTAGGTTTTGTTGTGTTTAGTAGACCCCGTGTGCGTCCCTCCTCGTGCTTGCACGTGTCAACTAGACCACCCGACTTTGAATTTGCTCAGCCACGCCACCCGTCGAAGGGGCGTCGCGAATGCCTGACATCCAAAGATGGGGCTATCGTGGCGCTCGACCCGGTGTGACGGTCGTAGCGGTCGTCACCGCTTGACCCCCCCCCCCCGATCCGCGGACTCAGGCGAGAGAAAACTTCTCGAGGTCAGTCGGAGGGGCGCCGCGAATGCCCGATATTCGAAGATAGGGGTATCGTGGCACTCGACCCGATCTTGACGGTCGTAGCGGTCATCACCGCTTGACCCCCCGATCCGCGGACCCAGGCGAGAGAAAACTTCTCGAGGTCAGTGGGAGGGGGAGTGGCCTGAAGAAGAGTATTCAGTTCGGCTGTGATTGCGTCGAGCATCCCCGTGGCCTCGTGGGGTCATTCGGGAATCGCTCTGAGCATCCTCACGGTACCGATCGCGTTCCCGCCGGTCATCCCGAGGATGGCTACGAGAATCGCCAAAGTGGGAGCGGACGGGGGCGTGGCGGTAATGTTCCCGGGAAGCGCTTCAGATTTTCTTTTCACGGGATGCTTCTGCCGCCTTCATGTCGGCGACTATCTTTTCAAGATCATCTGCCAAAATGGCTCCCATGGCTTCCAAATCCACCTGCTCAGGAAATTCTCTGAGATTACGCACGACCGTGGCTAAAGCTCGAAGACGCTCCCCACTCGGGAGAGCAGAGGGCGAAGAGCTGGGATGGTGGCGCATGAGTTACGGGGTCCCGTACTCGCGGGAACTCTCAGAGCAATAGCTCCGGTCCTCGCGCCCGGGCTGCCAAGGACTTGCTGGCGTATGCTCGCCAACGTCCGGTTCAAGGACGCTTCCAGGTGGCTCTTGGCCGCTTCATAGCGTTGGAGGCGGGCATCGCCCGAGGGTTCACCTCGGGATCCCCGTCTCCTCCTGCCATGTTGACGTTGCGGGGTTGCGAGGATTGCGAGGGTGACATCACAGTGTCCCCTCATGACACGGTCTCCTGATCGTGGTCGAGACGATCTGGGATATCTAGACCGTCATAGAGCCCATCATATTCGTCATCCGAGAGGGTGTCGCGCTGAGAGCGATGGAACTGCTCTTGCGCGACAGCCAACGGGGAAAAGTTCCCGGGCTCAGTATGACCTTCAGGGTCAATGATGCCAGCGACATTACCGTTGACATAATATAGATCTTCATCCCCCACGTCACTGAAGGTGCAGAGATCTTGGTGGTCTTGAGAGTTCGGCATCTTCAGGGATCCTTCACGAAAGGAACTGTCGATCGCCACGGACGGCGCCAGCTGTTGATGGTTGGGGAGAAGGCCCCCGCTGAGCTTACTTAGTTGATTTGGGGATCAACTCTGTCCCCTTCTCGCGTGAAGGGCTGCTTCCGAAGGATGCCCGGTCTTACCGAATCAAGCACACTCAAAGAACGACACAGGGATTTATCCTGGTTTGGGCCTCTCACGAGGGAGATAATAACCCTACTCCAGTGTCGTGTGTATTGTGTATGTATATTCTGCGTGTCCCTTCTCCCCAATGTCTGGGAGATATTTATAATTTACAAGGGTATCGCGTCGGTTACGGCCCGCGCCACAAACGTCTGACCGTGTGATGCCCTAGAATTTGAGAGCGATCCTAGGGTTTTCTTTCTTGGTTGTTCCGGAAAGAAAGAGGGTTTTGTCGGGGAATGAAATAATTGAAGATTATGCGGCAATTTAATATTAAAAATTGGAGTTTTGGGCTAGTTTCAGCTGGTGAGGCAACTGGGCCTGGGAGAATTCCTTTTCCCCTCTCCTATTGCCTTGGTGGGCGGCCACCTTCCCCTTTAGTGGCGCCCCCTCCCCCAAACCCTAAGGCGCCTCCCTTCCTCCCCTAGCAGCCGCTGCACCCTCCTCTTCCTCCCTGCGTGGTGGCTCAAGATCCACTGCGAAACGCGGGGAGAAACGAGAAGAGAGGATCCGTGGAGGCGAGGAGGATGAACAGATTTCCGTTACGGGATCGTCAGCTGCGTTCTTCGTGGGTTCGCAAGGGAGAACTCAGGTAAAATTCCCAATCTTTTACCCTGTTCTACCTAGGGATTAAGTGTATTAGATCTAGTGGTGAGTGGTTTGGATGGATCTTGATGGGGAGAAGGGTAGATGTTCACGTGGTGCTGTTTTTGGAAGGGAAGATTGTGCAGCGGATTGTTTCGCGTTTTACGTGGCATAGATGATTTTTCCTGCAAAAACCTATAACTAGAAAGTTGTATATAACGTTGAGACCTAGCTTCTGTAATTTTTCAGAATTTTTGAGGGTCGGTCTGAGAGTTATCTCTGTTGGAAGATGACGAACAGAATCTGAAACAGATTTCGTCCACTGTGTTGGACGGTTGTTTAGGCATATTTAACAGTGGAATTGAAATTTGTCACCTTCATGAAAGTTGTAGATCTCGTCAATATATAGCTACTGTAATTTTTTGTATTTTTATGAACAGTAGAAAAAAGATACGAAATTAAAGAGGGTGCTGCTGTTCGATTCGGACAGATCAAGCTTTTTAGCGTTTAAATGGGAGCGTAGTAGGAAGCGTGTGTTTGAATTGTGTGATAAATTGTGATGTCGCTATGTACTGAAATAATGTTTGTTCAGGTGGTGCCACTGCTGGGCGTAACTAGGTTCATCGTCCACGTCGGTAAAGGCAAGTGGAAGTAATTGTATTGTTAAGCTATACATTGTTGTTTGCTTCGCCTTCATTATAAACTCCAATTACAGCAATCATACATGGTTTAATCACTTGCTTTGAGGTAAGGTGAAGAAGGATGTTGTTTACCGGATGAATTGTCTAAACATTTCATCTCTATGATATTTGTTTTCTATCCATGCTATATGATGATATGCAAACATGTGGACTCGATGAGGAGTTATGAATGAATTCATGCATGAAGCATTAAGCGCATAATCATGCATTGGAAGTTTGTCGACGCCAAGTGTGCGATCGGACCGTGCACAACACCGTGTGTTCCCCTGAGAAAGGGCACGGTGAGGAGGAACATGGCATAAGCATGTGCATCAATCATATGCATTTTCTTGAAGTGGTGTGGACTCTTTGATGTGGTATTGTATATGAGGAATGTGGACTCTTTGATGTGGTATTGTATATGAGGAATGTGGAATGATAGATATATGGTGGATGTTTTATTTGTATTAGTTGTTCCGCTTCTTTGAGATTACCCAATCTCACTACTTTGTTTTGATGTTTCGTGCAGCGCATGTGAGTCGTAAGCATGAAGGGTGGGCTAGCAACACAATAAATTTTCTGTTGTCATCACGACACACATGATCTAGTGTTTTAAATAATTCATTAGTTGGATGCAATTTTATTTCATTTAGACCTTTTGTTGTCCCTTCATAGATGTGTTTTATTTATGGTTAATACCTGGTTGAATTAGACTCGTTGTCTCTAGTTTTGATGTCGTGATATTATTCCTATTCAATTGCTTCCATTTCATCCTGCTTTAGGGAAATCTTGTCGATCTTCTTGTACAACTTGATTTAGATTTATGGTGTTACAGTTGGTATCAGGCTGGTCAGAGGTCTTTGGAATGTGTATTTTTAGTGTCATACTATAGGATACAACTAAAATGTGATGTGGAATAACTTAGAAACACGGCCTAGGTTTTAACTAAAATTTTGTCATATGATAGCAACATTAAAACTTGTGTAAGTGGAATCACTAATTTAAAATCTGACACACATGGATGCCGCAGTAGGAAAGGGTATGGGTACGCCGCTCAGCTTAAATATTGTATCTAAGCTTTGATGTTGAATGCTACTTTTGATGTTGTATAATGCTATATTTATGATGGATTTGATTGAGTTGCTTCATTTGTGAGGAAGTGGGGTTGTGTTGCTTGAAGTGTTTCGGTCACCTCTTTTGTTCATAGTAAGGGTGTGGTTTGATGGTGTGGCCTGCTAACGCCATCACCAAGAATTATTAACTCAGTGGGAGGAGTGCTTACCCTTTACTGCTGGATCGGGTAGTTGCACGAGTCAAATAGAAGAGATTGGTGGTAGATTCCTTGGATGTTCTTTATCGTTACAAGGTCGGTCTTGATTGGTTTTCTTGGTTTTAGTTGATTGAAATCAGAAGAAAAGTGTTTGGAATTTGGATTTTCATGAGTGTGCCTTCGGTGTTTCTTGGTTTTGTCTTCTTTGGGTGAAGACAAAGAAGGGGATTTTGTGTTGTGCGTCTTTGGTCGCTTTTGACTTTGACACTGTTTAGTTGGTTGCCTTGCAAAAGAAAGGTATAGCTTTTGGTTCTGTGTGTATTGTCTGAGTTTAAAAGAAGTTATTGAAGCGTGTGTAAAAGTTAAGTTGTGTCGATTTATGTTTTGTGCCTTTGTTCGTAAGGTTTACTTGATCTGTTCCTCTCGTGTGAGTCTTTAAGATTGAAATGTGTTTTAGAGTCATGTCCTATTGCAAATTTGAGAGTCAAGCTTCTTTGTGAGTTTTGCTGAGTATTAAAAGAAAAAAAAATCTGCAAATAAAGTAAGTATTCGCTTGGACTGAAATTACTTGTTAAAAGTGGAAATTGTTGTTTAGCATGTTATGTAGTATGTAACAATGTGGTTTATAGAAATGATGTACTCCTTAGTTAATTTAAGCGAGTTGAATCAATTAAGTGTAATTGTTACCTTTAGCTTAAGATTAAATGAACCTCTAGTGATGTAGAAATTACCGTAGTGGGGATGATTAAATGTGTTAATGTACATGCTTATAATCTGTTGCTTTGCTTTAAAAGTGCTTATGACCCTGATAATGTTTAAGGTTTTAAACCACGATGTATGGTTAGAACATTAAGATGAGGTAGGATCATGTTATTGTTAAAGAAACTTTCTTTGGTTGTTTAAAGATGTTCTAATCTAGCAGCGGATTAATAGAGAAAATTTAATCGTGTTGACTAGCGACTTTAATTTGGAAGTTGATTAGAATTGCTATTTACGCTGTTATTTGCAACCTACTAGTATGTTGTGTGGTGGTAATTTTGTTATCACCTATGTATAGGGTAGCCAGAAGTAATGTTGATGGTTGATGTTTATGCCCATTTGTTGTTATTGATGACTTGGTAGGGTTGCTTAATTGTTGGAAACCATTATTCCAATAGAGAAAAGTGTAACCGTGGAATTATGTCGAGTTCATGTTGTGATGGGATGAACATTGGATAACAATCATGATGCAAGATTTTAACCTTAATGAATGCATGTCTTAGAATCACATTTAATTTTATCTTGTAGAGATAATACTTATTGGTTGAAGTCATTTTATTGATTGAACAAGTTTTAATTGTCAAGATGTTGATGTATGGATGGTATAAAATTGATCAGTTGATCATGCTTAAGTATATGTTGAAGTACTATGTTTGAAATATAGAATACATTGATATATGATGTGTTGTCTGTGGGAATCATGATGAGGTAGTATAGAATGGAAGACGTTTTGTTAATCATCATAAACTGTATTTATAAATGTTGGGAAAGGTAACTAGAGAAAGAATTGGTTATGTAGCTTTTGGTTGAATTATATTGAGGCTTCTCGATGAGTAAATAGTGTATATTGAATGCTTAAATGGTAAGTATAGTGGAATACTAGATATGGTGGCTTTCATCCTAAGCCTTGTGTCTAAAACCTTTTGACCTTTGGTTTGGTTGGTTGCTATTTTGGTTGAATACTTTTTGTCGAAGTGTTTCTTCCATGGTGTTTGAGTTTCCTAAAACTCGTGAGTGATTAATGCCAACCTTTGGATTTGGCTAACTTGTTTAGTTTGCACTATGAGTATGGATTTACACCCAAAAGTCTTTGAGTGGATCGCGCCCCTTCGGCATTCCTGAATTATCTTTGGAATTAATTTTAAAGGAAGCAGATGGACATAGTGGGTTGTGTTGGAAATTCTTGAGATTTAATTTGTAACTCTTTTGACTAGAGTTGGATTTATTTGCATGATGTGTGTGTGGCTTGCGGAGTGCTTCAAAAAGGTGGATTATATGAGTGTTTCATAAGTGAATTTGGTTAGTGAAGAGTTCTCTTTTGGGAATGAATTTCCCTTTCTTTCGAGAGAAAAAAATTGTGGCTGTTGTTTGTGCGAGATGTTTGACTTTGGAGTCGATGTTCTTTTCCAAAATATTGATTTTTGGTTAAAATGATGTTTGCAAGTTTAGCTTTCTATCATTGGTGGGTTTTGATATGATGTGGTGCCTTCTTGTGTAACTATGCTGCCGACATAGTTTATATGAATTAAGCGCAATCCTCGGTGTTATTCGAGTTTTATTCATGTGTTACAGAGGAAAAGTCGTCTTGTAAATGATTATTCGATAGTGTTGTTACATGATGAATGAATGGTGAAAAGTAAACATGACATTGTCTATAGATGTTAAATGATAAAAGAGTCATTGAGCCGGTTTATGGAGAAAGTCATATATGGATATATGACTAATCCGAGTGCTCTTGGAAATTGCATGCATGTCCTGAATCGAGATTTCAATTGCCTTCTAGTGCGGGAAGTAAGAACGAATATCTTCGATATGTTGGTTGTGGTGTAAGAGATCTCGAGCTTTCTTTTGCATTTGGCTTAGGAAAAAATAAAATAAAATGAGTACTCTTGGGTTGTTGTCGAATTTTTTTCCAAAGTGGCTTTTAGCGCTTTGGAGTTCGAGTTGTTGGATGTGAATCATTTGGGGATCATGGGTCTTGGTTGAGCTTCCTCAATGATTCTACCCTTGGTTACGATTCTTTGAAAGGAAGAATGCGAGGGCGAAACCTTCTAAGAAAGAGGAATTTAGTGTGGGTTAGTAATGACATAAGATATTAGATGTTGCTAGTAGATGATCAGTAAAACAGTTTAAAAGTGAAGAGTAAAAGGAAGGTTGTGTATGACTCAATCCAAACCTTCTTGGAGAATTGGGCCATTGATGTGTACCTAGGTGAAATAAATTATTAGTGGACCACTTGGTAGTTGCTAGTAATTGTTTTCCTTTTCGAGTGTATTGGACCTTTCTGTCATCGAGGTTGAGCGAGGTTGTGTCAACCATAGCGATTTTGTTCAAGTTGTTACTATCTCTTGCGGGTTAAAGGACCCTGGTTGTAAAGTAGGCCTTTCCTTTTGGTGGTAGTGTTGGGTATTGGTTTTTGTTGAAGATCAATTTTTGCAAAGGTTCTAACCTGCGTTTGTTCAAATAGCTGTGGTCTTGAGTGTATGTCTCACCTGGTTTGTCGTCGTCTTGAATAATGGAACCACGAGAGAGGTTGTGGTGTGAAAACACGCTTTGTGCGTGGAGATGAGAGGGTTCTAGAGACTCCATGCTTTTCTTGAGAGTGGTTGGAATAAGGAGTGCGAGACCGTTTTCTTTCATGGTCTATTTGGGGAATTGAAGTGAAGGTGGGCAGTGAGAGGTTGCACTCTGTTGAGCTAAATCAACATTTTCGCTAGTGTTGGTTTTGAGAACTCGCTGTCGTTATTCCGATTTGAGTCTTTGTGTGAATGTTTTGTGTTGCAAAGAAGTCTTTGTCCCTTAGGGACTTTGTTGTTGATTTTGGTGTGTCTTAGATTCGGGACGAATCCTTTTAAGGTGGGGGAGATTGTGATGCCCTAGAATTTGAGAGCGATCCTAGGGTTTTCTTTCTTGGTTGTTCCTAAAGAAAGAGGGTTTTGTTTGGGAATGAAATAATTAAAGATTATGCGGCAATTTAATATTAAAAATTGGAGTTTTGGGGCTAGTTTCCGCTGGGCTAAGGCAACCTGGGCACAGGGAATTCCTTTTCTCTCCTCCCCATGCCTTGGTGGGCCGCCCACCTCCCCTTTATGGCGCCCCTCCCCCCAAACCCTAAGGCCTCCTTCCTCCCCCTAGCAGCCGCACCTCCTCTTCCTCCCCTGCGTGGTGGCTCAAGATCCACTGCGAAGCTTGAAGGAGAAAACGAGAAGAGGATCCGTGGAGGCGCGAGGAGGATGAACAGATTTCCGTTACGGGATCGTCGCGCGTTCTTCGTGGAGTTATGCAAGGGAGAACTCAGGGTAAAATTCCCAATCTTTTACCCCTGTTCTACCTAGGGATTAGGAGTGTATTAGATCTAGTGGTGAGTGGTTTGGATGGATCTTGATGGGGAGAAGGGTAGATGTTCACGTGGTGCTGTTTTTGGAAGGAAGATTGTGCAGCGCCGGATTGTTTCGCGTTTTACGTGGCATAGATGATTTTTCCTGCAAAACCTATAACTAGAGTTGTAGATAACGTCGAGACCTAGCTTCTGTAATTTTTTCAGAATTTTTGGGGCGTCGGTCTGAGAGTTATCTCTGTTGGAAGATGACGAACAGAATCTGAAACAGATTTCGTCCACTGTGTTGGACGGTTGTTTAAACATATTTAACAGTGGAATTGAAATTTGTCACCTTCATGAAAGTTGTAGATCTCGTCAATATATAGCTACTGTAATTTTTGTATTTTTATGAACAGTAGAAAAAAGATACGAGAATTGGGAAGAGAGGGTGCTGCTGTTCGATTCGGACAGATCGAGGTTTTGGCGTTTAAATGGGAACGGGAGTAGGAAGCGTGTGTTTGAATTGTGTGATAAATTGTGATGTCGCTATGTACTGAAATAATGTTTGTTCAGGTGGTGCCACTGCTGGCGTAATTAGGTTCATCGTCACGCCGTAAAGGCAAGTGGAAGTAATTGTATTGTTAAGCTATACATTGTTGTTTGCTTCGCCTTCATTATAAACTCCAATTACAGCAATCATACATGGTTTAATCACTTGCTTTGAGGTAAGGTGAAGAAGGATGTTGTTTACGGATGAATTGTCTAAACATTTCATCTCTATGATATTTGTTTCTATCCATGCTATATGATGATATGCAAACATGTGACTCAGTGGGAGGAGTTATGAATGAATTCATGGCATGAAGCATTAACCGCATAATCATGCATTGGAAGTTTGTCGACGCCAGCGTGAGGCGCGATCAGACGTACACACCGTGTGTTCACGAGAAAGCACGCAGTGAGGAGGAACATGGCATAAGCATGTGCATCAATCATATGCATTTCTTGAAGTGGTGTGGACTCTTTGATGTGGTATTGTATATGAGGAATGTGGACTCTTTGATGTGGTATTGTATATGAGGAATGTGGAATGATAGATATATGGTGGATGTTTTATTTGTATTAGTTGTTCCGCTTTGAGATTACCCAATCTCACTACTTGCCGCTTTTGATGTTTTGGTAGCGCATGTGAGTCGTAAAGCATGAAGGGTGGGCTAGCAACACAATAAATTTTATTATCATCCACGACACACATGATCTAGTGTTTTAAATAATTCATTAGTTGGATGCAATTTTATTTCATTTAGACCTTTTGTTGTCCCTTCATAGATGTGTTTTATTTATGGTTAATACCTGGTTGAATTAGACTCGTTGTCTCTAGTTTTGATGTCGTGATATTATTCCTATTCGAATTGCTTCCGTACTATCCTGTTTTAGGGGAAATGCTGTCGATCTGTTCTTGTACAACAATTTAGATTTATGGGGTGTTACAGTGTCCAAGGTGGTCATAACCGAATCATATATTCATGCCACGTCCTCATCGTGGGCGCAACATCCCTTCGGGGTGGCGCGATTACCGCCATTCTGTTGCAACCATTAGTTACAACCTTACGGCCACGCAGCCTGAGCATGAACAGGGGCCGAGCTAATTTGGCCCCAGCCCGAGAAAGCACGTCCGAGCTACGCGCTCGGGCACTTAGTCGGGCAACGAGCTCGTACCAAACGGGCAAGAAGCTTGCATCAAATGGGCAAGTCGGGCAACGACGCTCGACCTTTCTCGGGCCATCCTCGGGAACGACTATTCGAGGTACGCGAGGTCGGAGCGAGCCCTAACTACCGTGGCATTTATGGTAGTTATGAGAATTACCCAATCCCCGACAACACTATGTTAATCTGTTTTCTTGGAAACCGAAGCAATTTTTCATATTTCATTTAGGGGTGTTTTGAGAATCACTAAAAAATTGGTTTTAGCTTCCGCACAATCATTCACCCCTCCTCCATTTGCTATATTAGTATATATCGATCCTACAGTCAATTCCTTCAGTGAGCTCAGCTTGCAGTTGGTGCTCCGGAACTAGCACGGTAGCACCCAACTGTCTTTCTGAATGACATGCCAGAGGTCGTCGGCACCACTGTCTGTAGAGATAAGCAATTTATAAGATAGAGTTCTTATTATTTTTTGAAATAATATGATGCATGGTATTTACGATGGTATGAGATGGACTTTGGCTAAACACAAACACATACACACGCATGTGTAATCGTGTGACTTGCGATGAGCTATCGTGCTGTGTCCTAGAGCATCTCCTGATGTGTTGAATCCACCTTTTATTTTGCAAAATCATGCAATTATCTCTTTATTCATTTTATTTAAATGTGGTTTCAATTCGGTTTAGTTGAAATAATGCTATCAATTACTAGTTAATAATTGTCGGGCATCCATATAAGGTTCTGGAGACATCTCCAGAGCACACCAAATTTCTCCTCCATTCTTTTTCCTCCTCTTTGAATACTTTTACTGTAGTGTTGAGCAGCTAAACAGCGCCAACCTTCCTCATTGGCGTGCACCGAAAAGGAGGGTGAGTGGTATCTTCAAACCATTGCTACAGAGATCACCTGGATATGGTAGCAATAAAGTTTCATAGTAGCACATTCACGTGATCGCTCAGCTTCTATCTTGATGTCAACTATTTTCACAACTGTGTCTACGCTGCTTCTTGTTCTTCATTAAACCTAAATGTGAGTCATTTGTATGACCGATCGACTAAGTTGTTTTCAATTCTTAAGCATATTTCAAAATACAATGTGATGCCGACTGATGTATGCATTTCTATTCTTTTATAATATTTATCTCATAATAAAATCTAAAATTAAAATATTGATCATATTTTTCCAATAGTCTCGTCTTGTCCTGCGCTATGTGCATCCGCTGCAACGTGAGATCGCTGTTGGTGCCACACACCCTTACAGTCTTAGGGGTTGTTTGGTTTGGTTCTAATGATTACTAATGTTAATGCTTGCCTTACCAAATTTTGGCAATGTTACCAAATTTTGGCAATGTTACCAAATTTGGCAATGTTACCAATTTTTGGCAAGATTCTTTTCTCCTTTGATCCTCTAGTTTATTATTTTGTTAATCTTTGATCAAAGCATTGATAGCTAATTTAGTAATCAAATTTTGATAAAATTTAGTGAGATAGATTTGTTATTAAACCAAATAGACCTCTAGTTAGGCCATGTTTGGATGGGCTAAAACTAATTGTTAGTTGGCTAATGGCTAGAGCTAATTGTTAGCCAGCTAATAATTAGCCCATCTAAAATTAGCCTAGAGCTGTTTGGATACATAGCTAATGGTTGGGCTAATTTTTTAAAAAAGTCATGTTTGCCCCTCATAATGAACTGGGGAGCGGACACACGGGTGAGGAAGTGAGGATAAGACCAGCACGAGGGTATTTCAGACTTTTCCTAACGTGTTACATGCTATTAGCCCAAATTAGCCCCCCCTCACCAACTAATGGACTAATTGTTAGCTGAGGGGTTGGCTAAAAATTAGCCCACCTATTAGTCTTCCTATTTGGATAGACTAGGACTAATTTTTAGCCAGCTAACAATTAGCCCAGGGATCCAAACATAGCCTTAGCCTGCCACAGTGTAATAAGGCTAATTCTGCAAGTTCTTCCACGAGGAGGCTATGCCGAGACGAGCGGACAGCGGGCTAAAGGTGCCATTTCCCCTTTCAAGTCTAAATTAATTTAGGCAAGTCAGTGACGGATGGGACCAGCCTAGTACTTTTTAAAAGTAAAATCACGTTCTTAGTGAGCAGTAGATCATCCTATGGTAATAAAAATTGTAAACAAAGGTTAAAAAAGTCTTTCTATACAGTTCTTGCGGTTTTCTGGCTGAGATGCAAACACACGTTTCGATCTTTTTTTTTAGTTTCTATTTCTATGTTGCATTCCTATGTCGGACGAGGCCATCGCGCAGTTTCGTAGGGACGGAAACTTAAGTCATTCTTGTGAGACTGTACGATCGAGAGTGGATGATTCTGATCGGTTAAGGTTATGTTTAACAGAGGTCTAATCCCAGCTCTATCTTAGATCTGTAATTTGTAGACTAAAATAAAGTGAATTAAGTTTATATTTTTCAAAATATTAAGAAGATGACCACCTAAACACTCTTAATATACCAACAACGGTGAAGTTAGGAATACCCATCTCCACCAGATCTACGGATTTAATGGAGTTAGAGCTCTGCAAAATAGGACCTAAAAATACTGTATAGATTTTTTTACTATACAGAAACAATGTTCATGATATTATAGCAAACACTATTGAGCTCATTTTTAACTTATCCAAATTAGCTATCCTATATCTCGATCGAACGGTCTACATCTATGATCCTCACACAAACTGCACAGAACCCTATTCTCCTATGTCCTTACATTTTACTATTCCTATGATTTTCTAATCCCACGTTCCAAACATTTTATAATTAGCAACTAAGGTCACTTGCATTTTGTCAGCCGCCAAATCGTATCACTAACCTTTCTGCTAGAAAAAAAAAGATCCATCCAACGTTCTCCAACGATCATTTTACTATTTTAGTTCGGTTCATTTTTTTTTTAAATAGCTGTTGATCTGATAAAATCATACAAATAGCGCTTAAACATTATAATCCTTCGAACCGGAGAGCTAGATTTTTTTTAATTCCTTTGCAGCGAATCCGGAGCGCTTGAAAATTTTATTATTATTTTTTAAAAAAAATTCAAGCTGATCCGGACCGCTTGAATTTTTTTTAATAAAATTTCATATGCATCCGGACTGCTTGAATTTTTTTTATTTTTTAAAAAAACTCAAGCGGATCTGAACCGTTTAATTTTTTTTTTTTTGGGTTCTTTTTTTATTTCCTAGTGGACACTTGAAATTTTTTTCAAAAATTAAAAAAGAAATTTCAAGCTATCGGATATGTTTGAAATTGTTTTAAAAATAAAAAATTTAAGCGATCCGGATCCGCTTGAAATTTTTCTGAAAAAAAATAAATTCAAGCGCTCCGGATACTCTTGAAAGGAATTTAAAAAAATCTAGCACTTCCCATCCGCAGGGTTGTACTATTTAAACGCTATTTTTATAATTTTATGGGATCACTAGTTATTTACAAAAAAAATAAAACAAACCGAATTAGAATAGTAAAAATTTCGGCACCAACAAACTCCACCCGGGCCACCCCTTAAAACCCTTTACAGACTATAAAATACAAAACTCAAAACATGATCCGCACAAGAAACTTATTTCTCCGTTAGCAGCTTTAAAAGGGGAAAATTCATATCAATCTCGCGAACAAAATGATGGGATGGCGGATGCAAAAACTGCGGCTTAGCGCTAGTGATAATGAAATAAAGATTGATTTACAACTAAAGAGTTCCCTAATAAAACTAATTCATTTTGCCACTATAGCTCAACGCATCCTTTCATCTAGAATTGATTTCCTAACGCATAGGAGGGTTAAAAAATCAACCGAAATAGCTCCTCCTCAGAGACTTTTATGTAACACTATTTCAACATACAAAAACAAAAAAAAAATTTACCGAATCGTCGATTTTTCTACCGACCGATACTCCATGTGTCATCAATTTTTCTAGCTATGTGATAATTTTTTTTTTCAAATCTGGTTCTTTTTCTAGTGTAATTAAAAAAAATATTCTCATTTCTAATCGCAAAAGCCTTAAAAGATAACATGTGTCACTTGCCTGCTCTTGCACCGTCTTATGTTGTTTTCGCGATTAAAAATGAAATTATTTTTATCATTACATTTAGAAGGGCGTCAGATCTAAAAAAAAATTGTCTGATTATTTCGCTACTCGACCAACGTTCCCATTGCAACGCAAAAATGAATCCATCCATCACCAACCCCCCGACGCTCCAAGCCAGATTCCCTCAAGCTCACTCTCAGTACTCACTACTCCCCACGCCACTCCAAGCTAGCTCTCGCAGCTCTCTCTCTCTCTCTCTCTCTCTCTCTGCCTGGACACATTGCCATCCATGACAATGCCGCTTCTCCTCCTGCTCCTGCTCCTGCTCCCGGCGGCGGAGGCGACGTCGTCAGCGCTGTTGGGCATCAACTACGGCCGTGTGGGCAACAACCTCCCGCCGGCGACCTCGGTCCCGCAGATCCTCGCCACCCTCGGCGTCGGCCGCGTCCGGCTCTACGACGCCGACCCGGCTACCCTCCGCGCCTTTGCTAACACCGGCGTCGAGCTTGTCGTCGGGGTCCCCGACGAGTGCCTCGCCGCGGTATCCACCCCCTCCGGCGCCTCCGCCTGGGTCCGCTCCGTCATCCAGCCAGCGCTCCCGGCCACAAAGATCGCCGTCCTCACTGTCGGCAACGAGGTGCTCACCGGCGTCAACAGCTCCGCGCTGTCGCGGTCCCTCCTCCCGGCCATGCAGTGCCTCCACGACGCGATCGCGCAGCTCGGCCTCGACAAGCAGGTCGCCGTCACCACCGCGCACAATCTCGGCGTGCTTGCGACCTCCTACCCGCCCTCTTCGGCCTACTTCCGCAAGGACCTCCTACCGTTCCTCTGCCCGATCCTGGACTTCCACGCCCGCATCGGCACGCCGTTCCTCGTCAACGCCTACCCCTACTTCGCCTACGCCGAGGACCCCACCGGCGTCGAGCTCGCGTACGCTCTGCTCGACCCCGGCTACGCCGGCGTCGCCGACCCGGCTTCCGGCTTGCACTACCCCAACATGCTCGTCGCTCAGGTGGACGCTGTGTACCACGCCATCGCGGCCGCCAACAGCGCCGCGGCGCGGGGGGTGGAGGTGCGGGTGTCGGAGACCGGGTGGCCGTCGGCGGGCGACGGCAACGAGACCGGCGCGACGCCACAGAACGCCGCCAAGTACAACGGCAACGTGATGCGCCTGGTCGCCGAGGGGAAGGGCACGCCGCTGCGGCCCACAGTGGCGCTGCGCGCCTACATGTTCGCGCTCTTCAACGAGAACATGAAGCCCGGGCCGTCATCGGAGCGCAACTACGGCCTCTTCAAGCCCGATGGCACGCCGGCGTACGAGCTCTCCTACCGCCCGCCGCAGGACAAAACCACCTCAGGCGGCGGCGCCGGGGGCACCATTACCGGCGGCGGCTGGTACAATGGCCACAGCAACGGGTCGGAGGACGGCGGCTACTACAGCATATCGGCCTCGGCAGAGGCCACCTTGGTGAGCTCTGCTCTGCTCTGCTCTATTTCTTGAAGACAAAGGAAAAGAAAAGACTCGCCCCTTTCTCATTCTAACATGTTAATTACTAGACTGCATGGTTCATGCTTGCTTTGATTCTTTTTTAGAAAAGGTTTATTTTGGATTAATTAGGAATGCTCTTTGATAAATTAGGATGATATTGACTTGGTTGGCTCATTAGTATTATGGAAAAAGTTTGAACAACTTTTAAAGGATTGCATCATGTTTGCTGCTTTAGTTGGCACTAGGGTATGTTTAGCATAAAGGAACATGCTGCTGGTAAAGACCATTGTCTGATTCTGACCCAAGAACTTGATGTCAAAATTGCAGAATTAGTTTTCTGCATCATCAGGAATTCAATTCAACAGTTTATATTCTAAATTGGTCAACGATTTTACATATTCCCCAGTATCAGTAGAGAACGACTCTGGACTTAAAAAAATGAGACATTAGATGTGACATTTTTGCATCACCATCAACATGATTCTCTACACTCTGTATGAGCACAGACCAAAAGTGCTAAGTAGTAGTTAAGAACATTCACTAACAGGTGGGACCGCCGATAAGCGTCTACTCCTAAGCAAAACTTATTTGCTCAATTATCAATCACATAATCTGCAATGATAAAAGGAAGAATAATTCTCAGTGGCCTATCTGTGTATTGTTTTTCCCATTGGAACTTTGCTCCCTTTTGCCCACCTGCTGAGGTGTTCCCTCCTGTTTGTGCTTGTTCTTGCTTGCTAGGGTTGGTGGACATGGACACAAGCAACTGTGGCAGCATGTGTGGCTGTCCTGATGATCATGGCATTGTGATTGTGAGCAGAGCAAGTGCTGCTTGGATCATTGGCATCGGATGGATGGATGGAAGCCCCTGGTTTCTAATGAAGCCAGAGGTACAGGGTAGGCAGAGTGAATTGCTTCTTGCTTTTGCTGTCCTGGACAAAGGCATTGATGATGGTGATGCCCCTTTGTTTTTCTGTCCTTCCCATGTAATTGTAAACTTGTAATTGATGTGGTCTTGTAATCGGTGGTAAGCTAATGGGTTGGTCAGTGTCATTAAACAAGACAGCTTTTTTCTATGTTTTCAAGCTTCCTCTCTGAATTTTTATATTGAAGTTTTTTTTTGGAGATTAATACTAGTGGCATCCAGTGGCAACAGTTGAGAGATAAACTAGGAGGAGTATTGTTTTTTGCGACTTAACTAGGAGGAGTAATTGACTGGATAAAAATGTCTGTATTTACCGAAAGCATGTGTGCCTTTTGTTTGAAGTTGAACGTCTCTCTATAAAGCTGAGAGAGGCTGAACTGAACTGGAGGCATAGATACTGTGCTTTTGCTTATTAGTTACTCCTTCTGATCATAAATAGTAATCGTTTTGGACGTCGACATAATTCTCAAAACTCAAATTTGATCATTAATTTCTGTTGTAATATATCTAAAAAATCTAATAAAATTATAATATTATAAAAGTATATTTTAAGACGAATATATATATATATATATATATATATATCTCTACTATATAAAGTGAGAGTTTCTTCCCACGCCACATTAATTGCCCTGTTTAATTGCCCTACTTAATTGCCCTGCTTAATTGCCCTACGCAAGAAACGAAGCGTTGCTTTAATTAGCCGCCTTTTGCAAGAAACGGTTGCGTTAAAGATAGATGTTTGATCTTATGAAATAGTATTTTTTTTTTATTTTTTAATCTTTATTTTTCGTTATCAATTTTGTTTTTAGTAGCAACGCACGGGCATATAACTAGTAAATATATATATAAATATTAATATATATATATATATATATATATATAACTAGTATATATATATATATATATATATATATATATGAGTTTCAAGTATCCAATCTAAAATATTTAAAAAGATATCACTAATTAAAGTTTTAAAAGTTTAACTATGTGTATCCCAAAATGTATACTATTTGTGACCAGAGAGACTATCAAAGTAGACCGTTTTCCCAGTATAAAAAAAAGGTTTATGAGTGTGCTTTAGCATTTTATCCTTTAAGCCTGTGTTAATAGAAGAATGGGAAGTAGCTATTTGGGACCTTTCGATCCGAACAACGGTCATCTTCTGCAGGAATAATTTAGTCAGGTGTAAATTACTGACAAAGGGTCTTGTTTTTTTAAAGGCGACTGAATGAATCTTTGAGATGAGATGTCTATTCACGTGTGCTGTCTGTGCCAGTCTTCTTTTTTTTAAGCCCATATGGACTACTATGGAGTGAGTGCTACATGTAGATCGCTACTTTGTGCTTCGCGGAGTTGTCGTACTGCTGCGCTTGTGCTAGCGCGAATCTCCATGGATCTGTTAGTGCAAGTAGCTTTCCTTACATTTTTTTTTTCATTTTTAGCTTTTTTTAATAAAATTATAAGGCCATGTTTGGATCGGTTAAAGCTAATTGTTAGCTGACTAATGGCTGGAGTTAATTGTTAGCCAGCTAATAATTAGCCCATCTAAAATTAGCTCAGTGTTGTTTAGATACATGGCTAATGGTTGGACTAATTTCTTAGAAAAGTCATGTCTGCCCCCTCATAACAGCTGGTGAGCGGACGCAAGGGTGATGAAGTGAGGATAAGACCACCGTGAGGGTATTTCAGATTTTTCTCAGCGTGTTACCTACTATTAGCCCAAATTAGCTCCCACCCATCAACTAATGGGCTAATTGTTAGCTCACTTATTAGTCTTCCTGTTTGGATACACTAGAGCTATTTTTTAGCAAGCTCAATTAGCCTAGGGATCCAAACATGGCCTAAATCTAGACCCTACCACAAAAACATCGGTAAACCATGTATAACACCTATCGTATTCCTCTATCGCAGTAGATGATCGGCACCACACATGCTCTCCTGACAAGCTCGGGTACCGCGGCAGATACCCGTCGAGCTACCCAAACTCCGTAGGAGAGGGTACTGCTAAGCATAGGTAGTGCGGTAGGTCTTGCCGAGCTCGGTGTGCTCCGTAGATCATCTCCTGTGGTGGTCCCGTCCTATCTATCGTGGCAAACATTGTTGCCATTATCCTAGCTACCTATCGAGCTAGGGGAACGTGGCAGGCAACGTGTTGCCTTTCGTTATTTTCATGAACATGATTATTTTTGTAATTTTATTCAAACAAAGGGTATTTTTTAAAAAAAATAGGAGGGTGCTACGTAAGTGACCCGATTCATGTCTATCTGTTACAAAGGAAGGAGGTGTGATATCGTGTCAAACTTTTTAATTCTAGATCACCTATATACGAAAAATTATTTAGATTGGTTAGATGATATTTTAATAAATGTAGAATTGACATTAAAGTACTTGCACTACTATAGAACAGGACATTACTATCACTTCATCTGTGTCGGTTCCTAACTTTTGCAAAAACACCGATTATGATATGTCACAAATTTGCATGACAGAGTTATCACAATCGGTTCCACACAAGAACCGATTGTGATGAAAACTATCATCACAGTCAGTTCTCACTAGAACCGACTGTGATATGTAGCACACTAATCACTATCGGTTTATTTGTAGAACCGACATAGATAATACAATATTATTTGTGTCGGTTAGGAATAAAAACTGACTGTGATAATGATACACTCCTCACAATCGGTTTTTATGCCTAACTGACACAGATAATATTATTATCTATGTCAGTCCTTTGAAGAACCGACAGTGATGTATCGAATGTTATGTGGTTTTGTGAATGTTCTGTGTGTATTGTCAAATTGTGTAAGGTTTGTTTTTTTGGATGATGAACAGTAATGTTCCTCGAAAGGATCAGTATCTCTGTTCCAATCCCCTCTCAAACAATTTATATAGACATGTAGCGACACAAATTATATATATTTTATATATAACATTATAGTAGCAGCAGATAATAATAATAATATATATACCATTTTCCACACATTCATTGCAATATATAACATTGATTGTTTATAATTATATATACATATTAACAGACTGCATTATAATTAATATTACATTACCACTCGCGGCTCTCACCCGAGGATAAGGAGTCACTCGAGTCACCGTAGTCGCTGTCACTGGAGTCGTCATCGCTGGAGGCGACGCCGCGTGGTTCATCCTCTGATGATGAACCAGACGAGGCTTCGGTCCCTCAAGGGGTGGTGACCCACTCGTACTCCTCCTCCTCCTCTTCGTCGTCCTCTCTGGGCGCTTCCTGGTGGCGTTGGAGGCGCCCGGCAGGGGTGAGGCGCCGGGAGAGACGTCGGGAGACAGCGGGGGCGGCGCCTGGCCGGAATGAGGCGCCGGGGGCTAAGGCGGCGCTGCCGGCGGCAGTGATGACGCTGAAGGATGGAAGTAAGGTGACTCCACGGAGGAGTCAGAGCTTACCGGAGAAGGAGGCGCTGCCGTTGCTGCGGTCGAAGAGGCAGAGAGTACAGGAGCTATGGAAGACTACCGATGACCAGGAGGCGCTGCCATTGCTGCGTACTTTTATATATAGGCTGCTTATTGATCGGGGAATGCGATGGTGTGATCAATGCTATGTTTGAACGGTTAAATTGGCGGGAAAGACGAAGGGGTGGATGAATATCAGTGTCGGTTCTTATCCATAACCGACTGTGATGACCTAGCCTATTACAGTCGGTTCTTTGTCAGAACCGACTGTGATATATTATATGTGTCAGTTCTATAAAGGAACCGATAGTGTAGAGGATCCAAATTAGCACAGTCGGTTCTATATAGAACCGACTGTGATAACCATTAATCACAAACGGTTCTTGTATAGAACCGATTGTGATGAGGTTCGCTAGGTTTTATATCTACCGTCGGGACTCGGGATGAACTTATAACTCTCCTGGAGCTGGTGTTCTGGAGCCAAAAAAATACCATCGTTGCCTTAAAAAATGAATACTCTGGTTTAAACTTATATTTGGATGAGAAAATATGAAAGTCTTGAGGATGTGTGTGAAGAGGGTAATTTGATACATTGAGGAGATTTCTCTATTTTCCTGCCTAGCTTATTTGTGGCTTTCTTCAAAAGGTGGGCATTCCTTCAAATCCCTTCAATTTTTTATTAATGTACATTATTCGATTTTGATTTGGTGAATGTGTTATCTGTCATTAGCCCATATGGTTAAACCAATATGGTTGAGAAATTAAATCGTGGAGGAGATCAGTGGGTTGAGGGTTAAAGTTAATTGAAACCCTAGCTAGCCTGACAGGAGCTAGATTTCCCCTCATTTCTGGTTTTCTTCAAAAGGTGATCAGCATTAATTCCTACAAATCCCTTCAATATTGCTGTAGGACACTTAAATTAATTTTTTTATTTGGTGAATGTGTACATTACATGTCATTATTGTTTCAATATAATTAATATGATCAATGATAGAGTAGTTTAGGTTGCGTAACCAATGCGTCTCCCGTTCGAGGGTGCTTGTTTATAAATATGCTAAAATGGCATATTTATAAATAAGTAGTCTCGAATTGTCCACGTTTTTTAGACAGTTCGAGGATATGTGGCTCGAGCAAGTTCTTAAGCTGTTGTACAAACTCTAGAGAAAGTTTCGACAACATCTCCCTGGTGTTCTCCGAATATACATCCTCTTGACCTGTTGTCGGGACGTGTATTTGGAGAACAACGGGGAGATGCTGCCGAAATTTTCTCTGGAGTTGTGCAACAGCTTAGGAACTTGCTCGAACCACATATCCTTGAATGGGATTAGGACCTGACGTAATTAGAAATTAGGAGCCATTGTTGGTACGTACATACTTAGTTGGTCAACAGATAGACGTTTCTTTAAGATCATTCAATTTCTCAACTTTGTTAATGCTTCAACCCTTCTTTTATTTCATTGATTGGGGCATTATTAATTTATTATTTGTGGTTTAATTGTAGATGGACCGTGAAGAATGGATATTTCAAAAAAACCGTGTGAGTGCTGAATTTCAGAGAGGAGTTAAGGAGTTCATAAGAATTGCAGAAGTAGAAATAGTTATGCCGGGTGTAAAGTTCATATATTATCCTTGTATTGATTGCACCATTCTCAGGAGATTTAACAACTCAGCTCAAATTGAAGGCCACTTGATTCAACGTGGCTTCACGAGGAATTACACGTGTTGGATCCATCATGGGGAGACAGGTAGTACCCCTGTGATATGCAACGAAGACATGCTGGAAGCTGATCACGAGTTGGAGCGTGATGTGTTTGATGAGGATAATTTTGATCAAATGTTGCGGGATGTGGAGGGAAATTACATGGAAAGATAGTTCGAAAAATTTAAAAGCTTGATGGATGACGATGCCAAACCGTTGTTTTCGGGTTGCAAAGGGGAATACACCAAGTTGGGTTCAGTCCTTGCATTGTTTGAACTAAAGGCAAAACACCGTTCGACAGATACAAGTTTCAATGCACTTTTAGTACTTCTATCGGATATGTTTCCAGAGGGAAACGAGTTGCCAACAAGTATTTATGAAGCGAAGAAGCTATTGTGTCCCATGGGAATGGAAATAGAAAGGATACATGCATGTCCAAATGATTGCATACTATACCGCAACATCCATAAGGAACTGCGCATTTGTCCAGTTTGTGGTATACCCCGGTACAAACAAAATGAGAAGCGTAATGACAAGAAGCGTAAGAGTCGAACTGACGATAGTGAAAATGTGAACAAAGGGGCACCAGCCAAGGTGTTGTGGTATTTGCCCATCATTCCCCGTTTAGAGCGGTCCTTTGCAAATCCCAAAGAGGCAAAATTGTTGCGTTGGCATTATGAATCTCGAAAGGAAGATGGTAAGTTGATACACCCCGCTGATTCGGCTCAATGGAGAAACATTGATTGGCAACATAAGGAGTTTGGTACCGAGATGAGGACCATAAGATTTGGTTTGAATACAGATGGAATGAATCCGTTTGGTAATATGAGCAGTCGACATAGTACTTGGCCAGTTTTGTTGTGTATCTATGATCTCCCTCCTTGGTTATGCATGAAGCGGAAGTATATCATGATATCGTTGCTAATCTCAGGACCCAAACAACCAGGTAATGATATCGATGTGTACCTAGCACCACTAATTGAGGATTTGGTAAAATTGGGGAATGAGGGGGTCGAGGTGTGGGATGCATACAAAAGAGAGAACTTCACCCTACGGGCTATGATATTTTGCACCATAAATGATTTCCCAGCCCTTGGTAATTTGGCGGGCTACAGCACGAAGGGAGCCAAAGCTTGTCCAATTTGTGAAGAGGACACTGATAGCTTGTGGCTGCCGAATTCGAAGAAAACGGTGTACATGGGTCACCGTAGGCTTCTACCTCGAAGTCATCGATATCGTAAGATGGATGACAAATTTGATGGAAAGAGGGAAGTTCGTGCGGCCCCGTAGCCTATGAGTGGAAGACAAGTATATTCACGCGTAGAGGATATCGATGTTCAGTATGGTAAGAGCCGTAAATCTGTTCGTCTCAAGACTATTTGGAAGAAGAGGTCGATATTTTAGGACTTACCACATTGGAAGGAGTTAGATGTCCATCAATGTATTGATGTCATGCACGTTGAGAAAAATATTTGTGATAATTTGGTAGGCATCCTGCTGAACATACCTGGGAAGACCAAGGATGGTGTGAATGCTCACCACGATATGACCTACATGGGAATCAGGCCCAAGCTTGCAGTGATGGAGGAGGATGGAAAAGGTTTGTACATCCCCGCTGCATGCTACACCTTATCCAAGAAGGAGAAAGAAGACCTCTGCAAGTCTCTCCACGATATTAAAGTTCCATTGGGCTACTCCGCAAACATTAAGAAGCTTGTGTCTATGGATGATTTGAAGTTGCTTGGTATGATGTCCCACGACTGTCATGTCTTTATGACCCAAATGCTCCCTATTGCAATCAGAAATATTCTACCAGATGACGTCAGGTTGGCAATCACAAAGTTATGTTATTTCTTCAATGCGATTTCATGCAAGGTTATTGATCCCGATATACTAGACAACCTACAGAGTGAGGTGTTGCAAACTCTTTGTTAGCTTGAGATGAATTCCCCCCATCGTTCTTCGACATCATGGTCCACCTCATTGTTTACCTTGTTAGAGAGATTAAGATTTGTGGACCCACATTCCTGCGTTACATGTATCCGTTCGAGAGATACATGGGTATATTAAAGTCATACGTGAGGAACAGGTAGAAGCCTGAGGGTAGTATTATTGAAGGTTATGGGACTGAAGAGGTTATTGAGTTCTGTGTGGAGTATCTAGGTAAAATACAACCGATTGGTGTTCCTATATCTCGTCATGAGGGCAGACTTGGTGGCAAAGGAACCATTGGGTCAATTCTAATGAGTCCACAGTTTGATATGTATTGTAAAGCGCATTTTACAGTCTTGCAACACAGCGTAGAAGTTCATCCATACATCCAGCAGCACAAGTTGATATTACGGGAAGAGAATCCACATATGGATGAGCTTTCCATCACACGAGAAAACAATGATCGATTCCTGACATGGTTCAAAGAAAAGGTGAAGGTCTCCGTTAGTACTGAGGCTGTCAAATGGTTGGCTGACGGACCAAGATTTAATGTACAGACATGGCAGGGTTACGATATTAATGGTTACACATTTTATACTGAAAGTCAAGATGCAAAGAGTACAGTGCAAAACAGTGGTGTGAGCATAGATGCTTTGTCCGATGATCACTCGAAAAGAGGATCCTCAACTGCAATGAACTGTTACTACGGGATGATCGAAGAAATATGGGAGCTCAATTACGGAATATACCAAGTTTCATTGTTCTGATGTAAGTGGGTGAGACTTCCTCACGGAGGGAAGGTCGACAAGACATGTTTTACTCTTGTTGATCTGAATAGATTGGCCTACAGAGATGAACAGTTTGTCCTCGCGAAGCAAGCAACTCAAGTTTTCTACGTACGTGATCTGGCCAATCCGAGGTTGCACGTCATACTTCATGACAAGAGGAGGATTGTTGGAGTTGAAAATGTCGTAGATGAAGAAGAGTACAACCAATTTGATGAAATACCTCTGTTTGCAGATGGGGCATGTCTTAGCGGTGACGATGGCACACATGGAACAAATTACATACGTGTAGATCATCAAGAAGGGTTGTATTGTAAATAAAGTTGTAAGATTTCCATGTAGCTAGATGCTCTAGCATTTTGTAGAATATATATGTCAAATGGATCTTATAGTATAGTAAATTTGAAAAAGTTTTGACTTTCCGACTCTTCTGAATGAAGACTCTATTTTCAAAAAATGATAGAAATTGGATCATAGTCATCACAATCGGTTCCTTTAGGAAACCGACACAGATGTATCGTCACAATCGGTCCCTTTAGGAAACCAACACAGATAGTTTATATATTACAATTTGTTTTGTTACAGAACCGACACAGATAGTTTATATATTACGATTGGTTTTGTTACAGAACGGCACAGATAGTTTATATATTGCGATCAGTTTTTTGGATGAACCGATACAGATATGAAATTAGTGCAATCGGTCTCTTTAGTTAACCGACTGTGATAAAACCCCACATGGCGGGCACTATATTCATTTCGGCGGATTTCCTTAATATGAATTGAATTGAGAACCTTGTCAAACTCTAGGCTAGTATTAGACATAACAATAAATGTCAAGAGGGTAATAAAGTGTAGTAATTGCATAAGCTTAGCCCCGCAGTAGTAAGTCCTACAGGAGATCGCATCACACTCAATTACAATTCTCCTGGAACTAAAATGGTGGTTAGTTTGGGTTATGGTCGGAATTTGGATTCGGGTTGGGAAACTCGAACGGTATTCTGGTTTTGGTTGGAAAATGGGAATTGGTTGCGTGAGTAAAATGGAAAGTTTGGAGATTTTAGACTGGGCGAGATGTACGGAGTTTGGTGGTTCAGAAATGGTTTGGTTTGGTTGTTTCAGTTGTATGGATGGTATGGTATTGGAATGGATCACAAGCTAGGAGCTTGTTCGGAATGGTTGTGGTTTCGGTTGGTCCGTTGCTATGGGGAGGTTGCGGACTAGTGGGAGCTCAGTGGGGCCGTTAGTGCCGATCCTCTGTGGCCGTAGCAAGTGGGTTTGGAAGATTTCGCCTGAGTCACCCTAAGGACTGAACTTGATGTTATCACTAAGTAAAAAACGTGCAACCACATGTGCCAGTATGGGATGGCCTTAGCCTAGTACGGTGAAAAGGATTCGGTCTTGCATTTAAGGAGGGCAAGGTGGTACGGACACACCTGTGGTGTCGGTGTGTTCTAGGGACTCTCTCGTCAAGGCATAGAGGGAGAATTTGCCCAATAAAATAGTAATGCCTCCTACAGGGCGGTTGTGGACTAGTGAGAACCCGTGGGGACCACTGGTGACCGCTGTGGCCGTAGAAAGGGATGCACATTATCGGGGCGATGCAAGATTCGAACCCTGATCTCTCGAAAGGTTTCGTCACTGTCTAGCAAAACGGTACTTCTAGTATCGCGTGACATGGCTGACATGATTGCTAGAACGTGTGATGTGGGTACAGTGTACAGTCTTTGTAGAGATAAATAAACTAAGCGATTAGTCGTGCTCACGGTCAAGAGCAGCTTGGGAAGTATTGTCAAGTATAGACTTTGGTCTGGATTTTCGTTTTGGAAAATGGTTGCAAAGGAAAAAAGGTTGGGTGGGTTTGGTTTTGGTTTTGGTTTTGGTTTGGTCTTGTTTCGTAAAAATGGAATGGAATGGAATAGGGTGAATCGAACGGAAATTGGCTTATGGATCAAATGTTCTCTTTTAACTGCTTTGTAACTGCGATGAATTGGAATCTATTAGTGTATTGCAAATAAATCTAGCTTTGTACTCAAATAGACTTAGTGTAGAAACCTTCATCCTTTGTTGAAACCTGCATTTAGATATTATCTTTTCCATACACTAAAGTCTTGCGAGTACATACGTGTACTCACCGTTTGCTCTAATGAATTTTGGCTAGAAGAAGAAGGTAATGAGGTCAACCCCGACGAGTCTCAGTTCGCGTCAGAGTTCGACGAATTTGCTAAGGGTTAACTTGGCTCCCTTCCAATCAGTTGCCTGAGGGTGGACATCACACTGCGCGTCTTTCTTTTGAACTTCCACTGTGTTTTATTCTATCTTTTGGACTCATGTAAACCATAAGGCTATAAGTTGTAGATTAAATAGTTGTAATAACTTTAACTTTCAGATGTAATATATTTACTCTTGCATAGTTGCGATCTATCTTGTATGACAACGTGTGGGTACTGGGCTACTGATCCAGGGAACCAGTACTAGACACACGGTTGCAGGAAACTCGGGTCGTGTTCAATCGGTTGGCCTACGCACTTGCCTCGAGTGTTGCCGATCAATTGACCTCAATCCGAGTATGGATTTAGTTTAGCGGTCGGAAGTTATTACGGGTTGCATTAATTACGAGTCCGATGCAACAGTAATGACCCGGTTCGCTAATCCAAGTCCGGAGCTCCGTGACGCCACAATACTTAGTTGGTCAATAGATAGATGTTTCTTTAAGATCATAATATGTTTTCGCTTAATTTGTTAATTTTCTATAATATGCTTTCACTCATGTGAAATATAATCATGTTAGATATATGAATTGCTTTCTCTCATGAAGTTTAGGTTTGACATATACGTACTTAGTTCGAAATGTCGCAAAGAGAGAGCATCGGCACAACGCTAGAGAGAGAATAAGGTCCTGCTACCCCATGGAGAAAGGTTAGAAAGGGCAGAGGACCGAATAAACGGGCCACAGGGAGAACGCCGCAAGTGCTCTATTCAATGCCACGGGGGTTTGCACGGTCCTAGAAAGTTTAAGGGGCGCTACTCCTCTTTTCTCGGCCAATTGGTGAGGGAGAGAGTGCCGATCACAGTTAAGGACTGGAGGAAGGAAGTCAGCGACGAGCAGAAGAACCGACTGTGGGACGAAGTTAAGGGGAAATGGATTATACCAGAGGAAGATGAAATCAATGCGAGATAGTACGCCTTGAAGAGAATGGGTGTAGCTTTGAGGCATTTCAGGGTTAGCATGCTTACCGAGTTCGTGTTGAAAAGCCGTACTCCCTTCCAAAGGTATCCATTTGTTACTCCCGAGGTTTGGGAGGAGTTCACAAGGATGAGGAATACGCCCGAGGTAGAGGAGCTGAGAGAGAAGAATATCGCTATACAGAGGTGTAACACACACGCGCACCACCTTGGTTCCGGCGGGTATGTAGGGAAGAAGGCAGAGTGGGCGCGACTAGCCGAGGAGTGTGCAACCTCTGGGACAACGATGCCTTACTCCCACATATGCGAGGAGCGGGCACGCGACTGGGTATTAGCGTGGACGAAGAAAACCTCTGACGGCTAGATTGTCGTTCCAAACCCCACGACCGCACAGATCATCACGACCATCGTAAGATATCTAACATAGTATATTGCAGCTGACCCTTCCCATTGTATTTTAGCAATAATTTATATTTGCGTCCTGCAGGAGGAGGTAAGCCAACAGAAAGAGCAATGAGCATTTCAAAGTCAAGGGTCAAGGGACATCCTGTCTTCGATAATCGAGAAGCTCGATCATAAGGGTCGGGTGCTTGCCACAAGTGCGGGGCATACGAAGAGGTCCTTCTTGGTAGATGAGAGCGCTTCCAGTGCCAGGGCAAGATCATGGGAAGAACGTGTGGTGCGGATTAGGGCCCAGGTGAAGGAGGAGTTGAAGGAGGAGGTGAGGCAGGAGGTGATGGTGGAGGTGCTGGCACGTGAGGAGCACCTAAAGGCTGAGATGATGGCGATATTCTCCCAGAATCAGAGTCCTGAACCATCGCCTATACTACGCCTTAGCAGCTGCGCTTCCAGAAATGAACTGCCCATTACACATCTCAAGGTAATAACTGTTCCGGACTAAAAGGTATATGAGTAAGCTTAACAAAGATTATGATGAAGATGCGCACTTCTTGCAGGATCCTGCCAAGTGCCAGCTAGTCCTGATCGAAGACGGATTACACATTGAGGCTGGGCGCGGGGTTGCGTTTCCAAGCAAGGAGGATGACACGGTGCATGGTATAACTTTGGGGAAGGGCTACATGAGGGTGCAGGTGGACTATGTCCACGATGTTTTCCTGTCTCATGCCCTGGAGTCCCCCCCGAACGAAGATATCACCACTCTCGGGCAAGCACGGATGTCATTCATCAAGTGGCCCACGACGGGTGTCGTAGTGCAAGCACCTCCTGCTGCTGCTACTGCTGCTACTCGCTATCAAGCATTACTACTACTCAATCGCTTCTCTGCTGCTGCACTCGCCTCGCTACTCTGCCTGCACTCGCTTTGCTCGCCTCGCTATCATCGCTCCTGCTACTACTACTACACTTGCTCTCGCTCATCGCTCATCGCTTCCTGCTACTACTACTACACTTGCTCCTGCTGCTCCTGCTCCTGCATCGCTTCCCGCTCTGCTGCACTCGCTCCTGCTCTCGCTATCGCCATCGCCGCTACACTGCACTGCTATTGCTACTGGTGTTGCTCTTGCTGCACTCGCCTCGCTCTTCGCCGCCGCACATGCTCCTGCTCCTACGCCTGCGAAAGCACCTGCTCCTACCCTGCTACACGACCTGCACCTACGCCTGCTGCTGCACCACCTGCACCTACGCCTGCAGCTACAAATGCTGGTGCACATGTGGTACGCAAAAAGACTTCTACCACGATGACGAAAGATCCACAGCAGAGTTCATAGAGTCCCTCCGTGAAGAAGTCAAAGTTGTTAGAGGGCACAGAGCACCCTGATGATCACAAGCAATACATACAAGGAAAGCCCTTTCTCGCAAGCAGTGAATTGAATTCTTTAGGCTTGTTCACTCGCTTGCTACATGGATGGTACATCGATAAGTCACATGAGGCCAAGGCTCGCCATGATTTCAATGTGAAGTATCGAGGGAGACAATTCCACCGCAAAGAGGATGGGACCTTCCCAGTCGGTTTTGAGGATCTATACTTTATGTACAGCTTGAAAGCCATCGATATTTCTACCATACGATCCTGGACGCAGTGAGTATTGCACCATACTCATTCCTATGACTCTTTACCGATTTTGTATTATATTTTTTAACAATTGATATGAATTGTAGGATCATGAAGCAGCGAGCTGTAACGGGTCGACACCTTATCGGGTTTGTCGACCGGCCCCGAGATGGTGTATGCGACCATGGCTAGGTTTCAATCGGAGTTCCTTGCAGGATACAACAAGCAGGCATTGCATGATGAGGCGAAAAAGGACTTCATTCTCTTCCGTACCACCAAGAGTATGTACTACTATACAATTCAATTACATGTACACACTACAACCGTATATGAACTTATTTTCTTGCACTGTGTACCGTTTAATAAGCAACCATTGGGTTCTACTTGCGGTTGTTCCGAGTCAAAACAAAGTCTACACGTTTAACTCACTCGAAAATAGACCGATGGACTACGCGATCCAGCCTGTTTTGAAGAAGTAAGTACATTCCTTTAACCTAACACTTTACATATTGAACTACGTTAGATATTTTTTACCTCAATGGCATCTCTCCAATGTATGCAGGGCTTTCTTGTCTTACGTTGCTGAACGTGACCGACACAATGATAAACAAGGCACCAAACTGGAGTGGAAGCGCTTCAAGGCACAAGTGTCTATCATAGGATTTTTTCTGACACCTATTATTAATTCGTCTCCTAATTTAAGTTTCTTTGTTCACAGTGTCATCAACAAGGGTGCGATGATATGTGTGGCTTTTACGTGATGCAGCACATGCTGATTTTGGTTGGTCGCGCAGATCATTTCCCTAAGGTATAGAGTTGATTATTTGCACTACTGTCAATGTGATATTTGTTTACAAGCATAATACTATCAACCTTTTACAATCAAAATTTAAGACTTAAATATATTAGTGCACTACTATCTATTTTGTAGGACGTTGATATCCTCCGGAAGAGCCTAAGCAACAATGATCACAAGAGATTACGAGACCATATATACTAGTGGTACTGGACATAAGTTATAACGGAGGATGGTAGATATAAAGACCAGTCAAGCAAATACTAGTCCATAAGTGTAAACAAAATTAATTTGAATGTGATGTGTAATGCTATGCTTGGATGTTTATGTGAATGTGTTTTGTTACAGATTGTAAACAATATTAATGTGAATGTAATGTGTGTAGATTGTGATGTATGTTCTGTGATATTGTGGATTGTGATGAATGTTATATTGTGAATGCGCGGCTACTTTCGGACGATTTACAGTAACATCATCACAATCGGTTCTTTGTTGGAACCGATTGGGATGGGTAGAGTATCACAATCGGTTCTTGTTGGAACCGATTGGGATGGGTATAATATCACAATCGGTTCTTTGTTCGAATCGATTGTGATAATCTCCTCATCCCAATCGGCTCTTTATTAGTACCGATTGTGATACTATCATCATTTCAATCGATTCTAACAAAGAACCGATTGTGATATTATACTTATCTCAATTGGAGAACTGATTGTGTTAAGATTATTATCACAGTCAGTTCTGACAAAGAACTGACAATGATGAGAGATTATTACTGTCGGGTTAAAACTGACTGTGATATATCTACCTTATTATTGTCGTTGGGCTTTCTATCGCTACTAAAACCGACTGTGATGATAAAAAAGAACCGATTGTGATGTATGAATCTGTAGTAGTGTTGTATGATTTAAGTTGGTCTTTGAAGTAAAATAGATTGCACTAGCTCAAATCTGCATGGATCTCCTCGATCTGATGACATCAATTCGTATTTGTATACCCACTTAAAATAAGGTGATGTGGTTTTTCCATGTAAATTTTTTTAAAAAAAACTTTACGAGTGCTTTTATGCTACTTGTACGCGATAAACTCAATGGATGATAACTTTTGGTCATTTGCTCATTTACAGTGGAATTCTATAATATTAAACAATTAATCCCCGCTAACTTCAATCAATCAATACTATTCTCTCGTCTCTCAGCGTGCCACGTCATCTGAATTAAACCTGACCGTCGGATTCGGATTAACATTAATCGGCTTGGATTTGCCTGGAAAGACCCGAGTCCAATTTCACCATTCTCGGCCGTTCGATTTAGTCTCTCCGGCCACGCCGCTGTTCATCACTTGGCTCCACCCCATCCGGATCGTCTCAACAAGCTCGCAGTCTGCTGGTCGTCGCCCACATATATCTACCACTGGTAGCAGCCGTCCTCGCGTCAAGTGCCCCGGTGTCGACCGTCGCCTCCCGGTCGCCGGCCGCATCTACCACCAGTGTTAGCACCTGCGTGGCCGCCATCGGTGCCTGGTGTAGCCGTGCAGGCACGGCTCGCCGGTCTCCCCCACGGGATCCATCCCAACTTCCAACCAACGCAGGTCCTTCCCCATCCGATTCTCACTGTAACTATTCCCTTATTTGCTATATATTGTTTTGTTTACTAATTTTCCTTCAGGTTTTTTGGTTGCGATAGTTTTATGATTGGTCAATTCTGTACTGCCTATACCTGAACATTACTAACAGTATTTGATCGATTGCTATATGGATTAATGTTCAACTTCATTAGTATTTTCCCTTCAATTCTTCGTGTCTACAAGCAATCCATTTGACCGGTTCCTATAGGAACGGATGTTCAATTTGATTAGTTTTTTTTCTTCTTCAGTATTTGTACGTACTGCCCACAACCGGTGCGCTCTGTTTGTTTGGTTGAACTTTTGGAAGAAGCGACTGCCCGCTAACACTGTCCTCGGTACTACAGATTATAATATCACAAATGGTTCGAAATCGTTATCACAGATGATTTTTTAAATCGTATGTAAACATATGTCAGTGATATAATAGCATATCATAGATAGTTTTCAAACTGTCTATGATATCACAGCCGGTTCTAGCTAGAAACCGTTTATGATATAATAACATCATTAACGATTTTTCTGTGATGTCTATGATGTTATTAGAACCGTCTGTGATATGTTCTTGTACTGAGGAACCTTTTCCTGTTTATTGGTTAGCATCAGGAAATACTAACCATGCCCTCTTAAATAAGCAGTTTACAAATCATCACAAGCATAGTATAGATTACATCCATTCCAGTAATCAACTCAAATTACATCACAACGCAAGTAGATTACGTACATATTATAGCACGGCACATCCATTTCAGAAATGAACTCAGATATATTAACCAATTGAATTCAATTATTAACCAATTAATTGAATACACAACTATAATTCACAAATCAACAACACAAGTTCATAAACGAACCCAAGTGGTAATTCACAAATTGGTAACTCATCAGGTTAGGCAGCGTGGAACTCGTCATTTGAATTTATGACCTCACTCAACAAGAATTTATTGAGTTGTCCTCGAATTCTTTTCAGATCGGCCTATTCCAACACAGTTGGAGGGCATTGTAGAATCTATTGATGTGAAGATTAAAGTCGTGCATATATATAAATAGATAAGTACAAAACAATTATTGCACGATTGACAAACCTCCATGTTGTTGGTTTTCTTTGTACTAATGATGAGTTGCATGTTGTAACAAACGTAGAATCCACATAGATTATTTCCCTTTCCTTGCTGGCGCACTGCCAAAATAGAATTAGTTACTACCAGAAGCATTTTGGAGTATAATATAGGATTATTGTTTACTAGCGGATACCGGAAACTTAAAATCATGCTTCAACTTTGAGTCATCCTTGGATGGCCCTCCATGATATCTGTACATTTTGAATGACCTACGTGATTCCAAAAAGTTAGCCTCAGCCATTCCACGAGCAACATACACCTTGAACCACCTAGAGGAGAATTATCTATGAAGAAAACGTGATTACCTGACGAGTAATTTTGTGATAGGCTATAAGTTGTGGCTACCATCCTTTAAAAAATCAAGGTAGATAGCTCAGTTCTCTCTTGGTTGGATTACAATTACAACCCAGTGAAACATATACAAGTATGTCGCTATGATCATCAACGTAACTTTGAGTCGTGTGTAAAGTACAATCAAAGTATAACAAGTATTGCAGTACTTACCAACGGGTTGTAGGGCAGAAGTATGTACTCTCTATCGCATTGAGCCATCCATACGTGTTCCACATATTCCTCGATGGCTTTTAAATTTTTGTCCATTGTTTGCTTCAAGACAATGTGTGGGTCGAGGAAACCCACTGATTCTTCAATTTTTTTCACTTCAAGGATCATGTATCTATAGATACAAAAGCAAAGAGTTATATATATATATATATGACATTTGTAGATATTACACGAAGGTAGATTTCACACACTTACAATGTCTAGCATCTCATGAGCGAGGCGTCGAGGTTGTAGAGATTGAATAAGTCGCTAAAGTCAACCGTGAAGAAGCCCCCAGATGACTAGTTGAACATATGCTTCTTGTGAAGCTGACCGGGATACTTGATATCCATTCTGCCACCGGCTTGTTGGCTTCACTCATGTACCAATCATGCAGTCTAGTGCAAGCCAATGGAGGTCCTTGTAGGCACTCGCTCGTTAAGAAAGGGTCTCCTAGCTTGTATGTCTGGGTCTACAGGGCAAATGGATAGTCAGGGGCCTCATTGATCTACATTGATTTGCCCTTATATTGCTTTCTAGCATATTGCGTTTTCTTAGGAGACCTTTGGTCAGGAGTGATGTACTAGCCTGTATTGTAGGACAGGCGTCCTTGAATGATGCACGAGGCATGAACAGTGATTTGGTGGCTTGCTTCAATGCAGCAGGTGACTTTGGTAGTGCGGGTACCTTCGGTGCTAGGGGATGAGCATCCAGGAAGATGTTGCTTTTAGGCCATTGAATGAATGTGTCAATGGCATCATATAGTGTCACGATCTTATCGTTTGGGGGCATCGGCAGCGGATGGCCCTAAAATTGTCATGTATACCGTCCACATTAACCTTCGCAAAACCCAATGCTACCTGTGTACTGTGCACCAGCACCCCTTTAATGGATGGATACGCAAACCCCCAAGCAACCTGAACGGTAACGGAGCAATTGGCAAGCCTTAGATGGAGATTGCATCGCGTGGCCACCTACATTCATGGTACATGATTAGCTAAGGCATCCAATAGTTATATCTATCGAGCATTGAAGAGATAAATTACTACTATGTTTCAAACAACCAAAAGAGAACATTCAATTTTAGTCATTTTGAATGAATGATTAAACGTATTGTGCTTAAATCAAATAGAACTATTGTCTACCAAAAGGCTCCAATTATTCAAACAACCAAAAGAGAACATTAAGTCAACTTATGACAAGATAAAATTCAGGCAGGTAAAAATAAACTTCTCCTTTCTTAACTCTTAGTAAGCATAGTACCCTTCCATATTGGATCTCTACAGAATTGCCTACAAAATGTCAAAATAGCCTCTACTATTAGCAGTTAGCACCATGGTTAAGATATTTTGGCCATATCATTCATTCTAATAAAAGCTAATCCTAACATCTTCACTTTTGATTACGGTACTCTAACTAAGGCAAAGTAAATAACTTGTGCAATCTAGATAGAAATAATCTAATTAAACTCCTCTATAGTAAGAGTCTCTATTGGCAGTCCCATCTATTGACAACATGGCAGAAAATTTCATAATTTTTTTAGAACTAAATGACATAATGGCATTGAACTTCATAAAGTTCAGTAAAGTAACAAATATGATAGTACAAAGCAACCGAGGGGGAGCATGGCCTAGGGTGAGCATGGCTGAGGGGGAGCCGCCGAGGGCACGGCCACTGAGGTGGAGCGGGTGAGGGGGAGCATGGCCTAGGGGATGTAAGATCGAAGATGAGCCTAGAGGGGGGAGGGGGTGAATAGGCTTTTTCAAAAAATCTATTACAATTGAGCTCTAATTAATCTTATGACAAAAAGCTCAGATGAAATTGCGGAAGGTAAACTGAGTTTTGACAGATAAGGCCTAAAGTATCTAGGATCACTAGTGCACCAACAAGGACAAGCAAATAAAAAACAGGCAAGCAAAGGAAATAGTGCAATAAAGTAAAGATTGAAAGCAAGTGACAAAAGACACAAGGATTTTTCACTGAGGTTCAGAGTTCAACTCCTACGTCCCCGTTAGAGCACTTCACATGAAGTATTGCTCCACCAAAAGCTAGTCACAGTAGCTTTGGTAATCACTAGGGTAACTCTTCCGCCACTCCGGTGAGGTGATTTCAAATCTCTCACAATTGTGGTAGCCTTCCACAAACCCTGTTGGATAGGTCGCACCAAACCACTTCAAGTTGTCTAGAAACACAAGATTCCAAGAGTAATAGATTATCCACAAGTCCAATCTGTTGGTTCACAATCACATCACTAACTAGACTAGCTTGGAGCAAGATCACTTTGGAAATTTTTTGATCAAGAGTGAAAATCAGTCTCCTTGAAGGCTTTTGAGCTCTAGTACGCTAAAATATCAAGGAGATGTAAAAGTTCTTGAAACAAAAGTCCAGGCACAGCTTATATAGCCCATAAAAGAAATATAGCCGTTACAGTAGTTGGCTAGCCGTTGGACATGTCAGAATATCAAAAAAAATGATAAACAAATGTGCCACGAATTTAGTTTTAAAACCTTCATAATTTGACTAATGCATGACGGACTACTAAAGTTAAAAACTCCATTTACGCTGGACCAAATCAGCTCGGTCTGTCGTACACATGCCTTGAGTAAAATTTAGTCCATCGTGAAAACCAGCGAAAGACAATTTGCCCCGGACCAAAACATTTGGTCCTGCGTAGAAGGAAAACCCACTGGTTTTGAGTCCGGCAGACTTTTGACGTTAGAACAAAATTCCAGAGAGAATCACATTTGTGACTGACCAAAAAAGTTGGTCCGACTTACACAATAAATTGATGACGGACTGAAAAATGACTACAACAAAAAAGAGTTCATCGTAAATGTTGTACTCTCGATTTGATTCTCGAATAAGTGGTTCTCAGTGCTGGACCAAAACAACAAGGTCTGACATAAAAGCAGTGTGCGTCGGACTGAAAAATAGACAAGACCAATTCGGTCTGGCGTGAACGGAATACACTCGGTTTGATTTTGGATGAAGTGTTTTTAACGTCGGACTAAGACAACTAGGTCCGGCATGTATGGATTTTGTCTGAAAGAGTGAAGGACTAAGTTTTTGAGGAAATAGAAATGAAGTGACCTTTACTCCAAGTAATCTTAAAGGTTTGACCTATGAACGAAGGTGCTCACTTGTGCATAATCCCCCTTGATAGTACGGCGATTCTATGACTATCCTAGCTACAAGGCTTGAAACAACTCCCAAAGCAGAACTAGTAACAAGAGTCCTTAAGCCTTTATCCTTCATTCAGAAAAGTCTTCACTTCAACAAGGGATACTTGACTTAATCATCAACACTAAAACCCATATAAAGAATTATTAAGAAATTAGGGGGCCTAGATGCTTTCAATCTCCTCCTTTTTGGTGATTGATGACAACACCCTTGCTTTGGATAATAATGACTTACCTTTTTCTGCAAAGGAAAGCTAGTCTGACAGAACAAGTAATATTTGTAGATGTAAGAAAGACAATTTAAAGACAATTTATACTCCCCCTAAATAAGTGCTTAGGATAAAAAGGCATTGAGAACAGAAGCATAGCTCTTTTAGCACAAGCACAGGACACACAGAGCATACAAAAACATATCAAAGCAAATCCAAAGCATCCAAAACACAAAACATTAAGATAATTTGAACAGATAACAATAAACCAGTTTTAAACTAGCCAGATGACAGAGTCAGCAAATAAAGACTTGGACTCCTAGACTAATAAACTCCCAACTAATCTCCCCCTTTGGCATTAATTACCAAAAAGGTCACTTCTTGCGCCTAGAGAAGGTTCTATTAAACAGACTAGAGAACTTGGAGCTTGTACTCTATCTTGGAGGGGATAAGTGTTGCCACCTTGGAGAAAGTTCTTCTTCAGAATCAGCTCGATGAGAAGCCATGGCCTGATCATGCAAACTGGGATAGTTAGGATCTCCAAGCTAAGGACTAAGGCCCCATTTGGCAACTTGGAACCGAGCTGTTTGTACTAGAATCTGGGAGAAACCCAACCAAACGGGCTAAAACTTGGAACGATTCTCCTCGGAACGATTCTCCTTTTTCCACACCGTGGTTGAATCACCCTCAACCCCATTTCACTAGTTTCTACTAGAATCTGGAACCGTACCAAATGGTTTGCAGAAAGTGATTCTAATTCTACCTGAAATGTTTCTACCAAGAATCTAGAACCGTTTCCATTTCTACTAGAATCTAGAACCGTACCAAACGGGGCCTAATAGTCCAATTATGAAAATCTTCTTGCAGCTGCCTTAGAGACTCTTTGGTTTATTGAAATTGTTCATCAAGTGTATGGCCAAAACTGCTCTTAAGTGTCAACCATGTGGCTGTGAGCCTGCTAAGTAAAGTTCATATCATCTTCTAATTAGTATCCCAGCCAATCCAAGCAACACCCTTGAGCATCAAGCTTGCTGCTAGTATTCTGAGCAAACTAATCAAATTTTGAATCTTGTGCATTCTGCTTCTCGTTGATATCATATATTCTGTCATTGAGTGTAGTTTGATTAGTCTTGATTTCACCCAGCCATCTTCTCATATCCCATTGGTTGCTTCTGAGCATGTCAAACCTCTTGTAGTTTTCATTTCTAAACATGGCTTGTTCTTGATAAATTTTGCTAAGCATTTCTTGAGTTTCTCATGATATTGTTGCATAGCTGCCATTATTTGATCATGCCTCAAAGCTGCCAATCTCTGCTCTTCTACAAATCTTTCTTGAGCAATTCTTAAATTAGCATTATACTGTTGCTCAAAAGAGTGAACCAGGCAGGTTCAGAGATCCATGCAGGCGGTTGATCATAATGAGGTTCAGGAGGAGGAGAATTGTGAGAAGCTGCAAAGTCTTGCGGAAATGCTGATTCTCCTGCCTCATAATCATGAGCTGCAGGCCTAAAACTTTGGCCTTCCATAAATTTTGTTGCTGCAGCAAGTTCTTGAAGCTTCTGAAATTTTGGATCTTCTCCCTTATCTTGTGACTGAGAACTTCAAATAATTTCTGTGGCTTCATATTCTTCTCCAAAGATCATCTGTCTTGACTTCAGAGGACTGCCACCCATTTCCTCATGTGGTTCATTGTGTTGTGACAAGTTTTTGGGGACAGAATATTCCCAAGCAGGGATGCTTGGTACTAGAGAGAAATGACCATGACAGTGACTGTGGTGACTGGGGCTCAAGTGAGCAAAAAAGCTAGGAAAGGATCTATCTCCCCCATTATCACCATTAGAGCTGTCATCATCTCCACTGTTACCATGAGCACTTGGCTCATCTTCTTGTATTGCTGGAGGTGGAGTTGGCACTCTAGCTCCGCTAACAGCTTCACCAGTTAACTTGTGCATTTTGTATTGCTTTGGGAGACACTTGAAATCTCTGTTCATTTCTTCCTGAGAAACAATTCCTTGGGCCAAAAGCATTTGAGAGATTGTTGAGCAAATGGGAGTGGGCTGCCCATCTTTCTATAAATGGCCTCTTCCATTTCTCCAAAGATGTAAGCTACTAGGTCTATGGGCTGCCTGGACAGGATCAAATGTAGCAGCCAAGCCAAAGTAGGTGTGACTCCCTCTTTATATCCAATCTTAGAGAAAATGGTGTCTAAGCAGCAACAAAAGAACCTTAGCTTCAACAGATAAACAGTTAACTCTATTTGGATTGAAATTTTCCTCGGTGATATCCCTATAGATATGAGTAGACAATTGTAAATCAGGCATGTCCCCCACTTGTCTCCATCTTTGTCCTGGGAACATCCTATCATGAATTCTAGTCCTGTTGACTAGAGGACTTGTGGGACCTATAGCTGCTTCAAAGTGAGGTGATCTCACTTTTCTGATTTTCCATCTATGGTAAACATCAGATAACGCCTTTTTTTATTTACCAATAGAGAAGCATAGAACTCTAGAATTCTATTCTCATTCCAGGAAGTAGTTCTAGTTGACATCAAATTTGCCAGGCTAGGAGTTGATCTAACACAGTCATAAATTATGTTTGAGCCCACTTCTGAGTTTACTTGATGCCAATCAACATACTGATGGTTTGACAGGGCTGAAAGTGGTTTTCCATTTCTATGACTTCTGCTCTTATATCCAATAAAATATTTTTCTACAGAGTTGTAATGAAATTTTCATCTAGAGGAGGTCTAGTGAAAGGAAACCAATTCTTTTCATTTACAAGTCTAACTGCTCTTAACTTTTTCCCTCCAAGTGTAGCCAATTTACTTCCAACAATCATATCTACTTCATCACTTAATTCTTCTTCCTCAGAAATGGAATTTGCACTAGGCTCATAATCACTGTCTTCAAATGAGGAAGATTCATGTTCAGTCTGCACCGGCTGTTTATCCTTTATTTGGGACTTGGAGGTTGTTACTTTCCTATGAATCCTGCCCGGTGTATGAGTATCTTCAATTTGGACTGGCCCTTGAGACTGTTGTGACTATCTTGAACTAGTTGTTCTTTGCTTCCTTCGTTTTACTTTATTAACTAGTTTATCCAACAGACCTCTTTTGTCAGGATTCTTAGACCTAGGCATATTGACAAGTAAAACTGATCTTTGATATACTCTCTGACTACTTCTCAAGCACAAGAACTGACCCAGTCTACAGAAAATATAGAGAAGTCCTTAGGTCAAGAAATTTCTAAGTCTAGGGTTTGGTTTTTGCACAAAGAAAAGATGAGTCTGAAGGACTTTCCAAACCCCAGAAGCAACACCTCGAGCAAGATTGGAGCACCGTCGATGTCACCCAATTAGGGTTTGCTTCGATGAGGAGTAACTATGAAATTTATTACTATTGTTATTTGTTTTACCGCTTTACAATCTATTATGTTATTTGTGAATGCTGCTTTATCGCAAATAGCCAATTCAACCAATCATTTGGAATAAGCCATGCATATAGTTATTAGACTTGCATTCTGTGCATGACTTGCTGAGTGTTTTATGTACTCACCCCCTTGCAACAAATAAATCACCAGTTGAGCAGAAGACTACACCTTCGAAGAAGGAGGAAGTTCCGCGAAGAGGCGACTATCTAGGAGTTGAACTTTATCAGTTGTCTGTGGCATATTGATGGGAATCACCGATGTTCTTCGTTCCGCTGCTGTTTATATATATATATATTGAGTTGAAGCCATCAAGGCCTCACGAGTGTAAGTTTGATCTTAAGGTCATTCAATAGTTCCATATTAATAGATGAAGTCTTTATTTATTATTCCGTTGTGTATGATTGTGATATTTCATCTATGTTGAGAATGTGTGCACTAGCGTGATCCTGGACTAGTGCTGAATACACAAAGGATCCGGATTTGCATATTCGGGTCCCAACACCATACACTAGTTGGTATGCTGATACTTTAGTGACCCGTGGCATGAAATCCGATATGCCCACAATGCATCAGCCAACGCCATGTGCCAACTCTTGGGCTTGTCATTGATCTTCCTCTTGATTAATTTGATCAATGTCTTACTCGATGCCTCCGCTTGCCTGTTGGCCTACGTAATATGGTGAGGAATTCAACATTCTGATCCCAAGATTCCTGGCAAAACCCTAGAATGACTCCAACATGAACACAGTGCATTGATCGGTCGTGATAGTTTGTGGGATTCGAAACCGATAGACAATGTGTTCCTGCACAAAAGTTATCACTTCCGTACTCGTAACTTTCTTTAATGGGATAGCTTCGACCCACTTGGAGAAGTAATCTGTCATGGCCAAAATAAACTTATGTCCTTTGCTCGAGGCAGGATGAATTTGCCCGATTACGTCTATACCCCACCCTCAAAAGGGCCAAGGCTTTATGATCGGGTGCAAGGCTGCAGCAGGTGCATTCTGCACATTCCCGAACCTCTGGCAGTCCTGGCACGCTTTGTAATAACGGAAACAGTCTTCTAACATCGTTGGCTAATAATAACTGGCGCGTCTTAGTAACCACTTCATTTTATGAGCCGACTAATGTGTTCCGCAGATCCCTTCGTGGACTTCTCCCATTGTCGTTTTCGCTTCTTCGGCACCGAGACACCGAAGGAGTAATCCTTCTAAAGTTCGATAATACAATGTATTATCAATCATGACATACCTCAAAGCTTGCCTCTTGAGTTTCACATCCGTTGATGCTAAGGGATCTGTCAAGTAAGTCGATACCTTTGCACGCCAATCGGCTACCGCTGAGCACATTACTGTTTTCTCAATCGGCTCGCAATCGACTAACCGATCAAAGACTTTGTACCCTGATGCTTGCTGCACCAACGCGTTAGCTCGATTATTCTTTTCTCGGGGTATGTGGTCGATTGCGAAGGAGCCGAAGGCTTCGATCAATTCGCGACACCGTGCTAAATATTTGGTCAAGATTTCATCATAGCAACTGAAATCTCCCCGCACTTGCTTGACTACGAGCTGGGAATCACCGTAAGCTTCGACAGAATTCGCCCCGAGACTGTGCAGCATGCATAGTCCTCTAAGCAAAGCTTCATACTCTGCCTGTGTAACACCCCGGCATTTAATATGCCCGAATGCTACCAAACATAAGCTAAACAACAACTAAATATCACATTTAAACATAAATTCCAGCAAAGGTACATATGCTAAAAACCGATATTTCGGCAGCATCTCCTTTGTTTTTCCATGAATTAACACAATATCAATATCATGGCAAGATATATCATAGCACACGACATCTAAAACATCAACATAAATGGATGTATCATCAAACTACGCCAATAATACCATGCTCAACCACTTCATAAACTATAACGAAGCAAATAAGGGATCACAAGCATGCTAGATTAAACCATACATTAACTTTATGGCACAACTCTTAAAATCATGTCTCCAAGTGATTAATCATAGACTATGATGGTGGAGCTACGTGTAGAAGTGTAGCTAAACCCCTTTTTCCCGCATGCCGATCTCAAAGTACCTAAAAACAACATAAAACACAAGCGTGAGTTCGAAACTCAGCAAGCATATTGTAATGGACAACAATAACAATATCATAGAAAATAACATCTCACATCATGTATATCATCTCAATCATGAACAATTTAACAAAATCATCATCATTGTGTATGCAATGCAATGCAATGCTCATATCTCCTTGGAAACTCATACCGGTATAGTTGAGTACACACCCGTTGGTGTGCACCCTCTCCCCCCTTCCATCCCGTAGATGGAGGGTGCCTACTCCTCGCTTCCACAACCCACGGTAGATGGAATCACGATGTAGGACTTACTCTATTGGCTCTCCGGATTAGTTATAACTTTCTCACCGACCTTCCCGGATTAGTTAATGACTTTCTCACCGCCCGGGCCATGTAACATGTCATGAATGCAAGCATGCCAACATCATATAAAACTCATATTTTAACACATGGTGTCATAACATCTTAAACATGCTCATCATATCATAGCAATCATTAACACATGGCAAATGGACATATATCATGTAAACAATTCCATCTAATCTCAACATGCAACCTACAACTCGCTATCCATCACAACACACTTGCCTCAACCACGTGCAACGGATTGGCGGGAAGTAGAAGGCACTCCCGGGGTCACACCTCCTGCACAGGGGTATCATAACCACAAAATAGTACGCAAACCCCCATCTAACCTGACATTGCTCCCTACTCGCAAAACCTAAAACAGAGGTTCTGTCCCGTCGGGACAGCAGCCTTGCAAAAGGCATAACTTGAGTTCTGGGACTCCGAATGAATTAAACGAGTACACCCTCGCGTAGCTTAGGAAATTTCCCAACTTTCTCTAGGTATATGGAAAGTCTGATTCGGCCTCTAAAGTTGTTTAATCTACAGATTACCGAGATCTGTTCCAATCGCGTCACAGATTTTAACACGCTCGGTAAAACAGTCATAACTTTCAAACGGCTGGGCGGAATTTAACGTTATTTATATGCACGGAAAGATAATGAAATTATCTACAACTTCTTAAAAGTCCGTACAGTCAGATTCGAAATCTAAATTGGCGAAAACATGAACCCTAGCTCGACTGCTCAATCTACCCGAAAACAGAAACGTGGCAACATCTAGATCTAACTCAAATTACTCAAATCCAGCACCTCCAATTGATCTAAAAACTTGATAAACTCCCTAATAACAGTACCTAGCTCATCCCCGAGGAGCCCCATGATCATACCTTTGTCCGACGCACGAAAACTCCAATCGATCTCCTCGCTCCTCGCTCCTCGCACTTCGCTCCTCGCTCCTCGGATGGATCCATGAGGATGCAGGGGTGGGGAGGTCACCATAGGGAAGCAAGGGGGGTGGAGGAGAGGTGGTGTGCAATGGGGAGCAATGGGGGCGCCATGGGGGCAAGAGATGGGGCGGCTAGGAGGTGGAGGGAGGAGGAAGGGTGGCGGCTAGGGTTAGGGGCGCATGGGGCAGGGGTGGACGCCCCAAGGGCTGGTGGAGAGCCCTTTTACCAGCCCCCACACCCAAACCTAGTCCGTTACGGAGACCTACTCCATCCCACCAAAGCCCACCAAGGCCCAAACTCCCCCGGGAAGGCCCAAAACCCCGGAAACGGCCCGGAAAAGCTATTAACCTCCATATCCTATAGTTTTAACCTTAATTCCATATCTCATAATGTTATTAACCTTATCATGCACGTTAAATAAGGTTACGACACTCCGTGGCGACATAACACTTCAACCGGCCCAAAAACGCGGGAAAACCCTAAGCCGAAAGGTTTTATTCTCTAGTTTCACCTTCTATAACGTCACACCAAACCATAGTGTCACAGCCTGATTATTTGAACATCGGCAATTTAGTATGAATGCAAACTCAAAGCTATATCCTTTTGGGGATATTAGCACTATTCCGATGCCATCTCCTTCCCTGCATACCGATCCATCAAAATACAGCTGCCAAGGGGCAACTCTTACTAAATCGCAAGTGGGAGTATGATTCGTAATGAAATCGGCCACCACTTGCCCTTTCATGGGTTTAGCCGATTCGAACGTCAGATTGAACTCCGTGAGTCTGTAGGCCCATTTTCCAAGCCAACCCTTCATTATAGGGGTAGACAACATATATTTTACAACATCGGTCCTGCAAACGACCGTACACGTTGACACTAGTTTATTGTCTTAGCTTTGTACAGGCGAAGTATAGAGATAAGCAAAGCTTCTCAACCGATGAAAACCTGGTCTTAGCGTCAACCAACCGTCGGCTTAAGTAAAATATTTCATGTTCCTTGCCGTCCACTTCTTGTACTAGAACCGCCCCAATCATTACTTCTTTCACCGATATGTATAACTTGAATGGTACCGCTTTCCGTGGCGCTATCAACACCGGAGATTTAGACAGATATCTCTTGATATCATCAAAAGCTTTTTGCTGGTCTTCTCCCCATATAAACTCCTGGTTTTCCTTTATCCTCAACAGTGGGGTGAACACATTAATCCGACCAGATAAGTTTGAAATGAACCGCCTTAAGTAATTGATCTTACCGATCAACTTTTGGAGACCTTTCTTGTTCTTGGGTGGTTGTTATCGGTTATAGCTTTGACCCATTCTTGGTTTACTTATATTCCTCTTTCGTGCAACATGAATCCAAGAAGCTGCCCAGCCGATACCCCAAATGCACACTTCAAACTATTCATCTTTAGACCGTGTACCCGCATCCTTTTGAATACTTCTTCCAAGTCGGCCAGATGTTGATGATCCTCTGCCGATTTTACCACAACGTCATCAATATATACCTTCACGATGTGGCCGATTAATTCATGAAACATTAAATTCATGGCCCTTTGATAGGTAGCTCCAGCATTCTTCAAACCGAACGTCATGACAACCCATTCGAATAAACCTAGTGCTCCGGGGCACCGAAAAGCTGTCTTATGAATATCGGCTTCAGCCATAAATATCTAGTTGTATCCTGCATTTCCTTCGAGAAAGCTAATGATCTCATTTCTTGAGGAAGCGTCGATGAGTATATCAGCCATGGGCATCGGGTACTCATCTTTGGGAGTGGCTTTATTTATGTCCCTAAAATCGACACACACCCTAAGTTTGCCGTTCTTCTTCTTTACTGAAACAATGTTGGAGACCCATTCAGCATATCGGCACGGCCTGATGAACTTGGCCTCCAACAATCGTTCTATTTCTTCCTTGATTTTTTCGTATATTACTGGGTTAAACCACCTAGGAGATTGTTTGATCGGCCGATACCCAGATTTTATTGGTAGCCGATGTTTGACAAGCTGTCGGCTTAGTCCTAGCATCTCATGGTACTCCTAAGCAAAACAATCTTTATACTCTTTTAACAATTTTACAAGTTTTTCCTTATATTCAGCATGTAATCTAGAATTGATGAAAGTTGGCCTCTTCCAATCGCCATCGCCTATATCTACTTCTTCTAGTGAATCGGCTGATGTAAATCCTTGTCCGAGCCTTTAGACGTCTTCGAAGTCTCCGATGGCTTCAAAACTATTGGCTATATGCTGATAACTTCGTGCCTTTTCTTGCAACAATTTCACTGTTGACTTAGCTTCCATTGGCGTAGAATTTCGATTGTCTGATCAAGCGCGCTAGGTCTTATGTTGATCAGACTGATCCCAGTATTATTGATGCAAACAAAGTAGCATTCCTGTAATGCTCTGCCCGAGATACACCTTGCCCCTTCATGCGGCCAATTGGCCTCTGGGCTAGCCATAGCGATATGAGCCGAAGTGTTGGCCTCCACAACTTCGATTGTATCACTGTTCCATTGTATCAGTTTCTGATGCATAGTAGACGGGATGCAGCAATTGGCGTGTATCCAATCTCTCCCCAGTAGTACGCTGTAACTTCCCTTTGCGTCTACTACGAAAAAGTCAGTAGGTAAAGTATTGCTGCCGACCGTTAGCTTAGTTACCATGACACCTCTGGCTTCCGTAGGATCTCCTGTAAAGTCATTCAACACCATATTGATCTTAATGAGATCCTCATCAGACTTACCCAACTTCTTGCAAGTCGAGTACGGCATCAAGTTGACGGTTGCTCCCCCGTCTAAAATTATTCTAGATATTGGCTTGCCATTACTATGTCCTTTCAGGTGCAACGGCTTCAGGTGTCGATGGTAGTACCACCTTGCTTGTGGAGGGGAGAGTATACCACCTTAAAAGGGAGAGCAGCCCTCCCCCCATCAGGCTAGTCTTTTGGGGGCCACATGGGACTCTTATGGCCTGGCTATAGCAGCCAAGGTGTGTATTTCTCTCGTGGTCCAAGGCCCACACCCCTGGGCCAGTTGGGCAGTCCGCTCGCCGGGCGAGGCACGTGCGCCATACGGCTGGGCCGCGAAGGGCACGTTGCGCACCCGGGAGGGATGCATCAGTTGGTATCAGAGCCAGGTCCCGAAACAAGAGGCTGAGAATGATAGTACTACCTTGCTTGTGGAGGGGAGAGTATACCACCTTAAAAGGGAGAGCAACCCTCCCCCCATCAGGCTAGTCTTTTGGGGGCCACATGGGACTCTTATGGCCTGGCTATAGCAGCCAAGGTGTGTATTTCTCTCGTGGTCCAAGGCCCACACCCTTGGGCCAGTTGGGCAGTCCGCTCGCCGGGCGAGGCACGTGCGCCATACGGCTGGGCCGCGAAGGGCACGTTGCGCACCCGGGAGGGATGCATCAGTTCGGTGCACATGATGGCGGCTCCTACTCCTCAGCCGCCCTTTGCGTGGGCACCACCAGCAGCGTATTGGTGCCCGTAGCCGTCTGCTCCTCCTCAGTTGCCTCCTCCGCCCCCAGCTTTGTTGTGGAATCAGCCGGGTGTTGGGGCTCCTACTGTCCCGGCGCCACCAGGAGTGTACGCTTTGCCGACCGCCGAGTCAGCCGGGCATCCAGAGGTGGTTTCAGGTACTCTGCTCGTGGATTCCGTTGATGCCTTTGTTCTGTTTGATTCCGGAGCATCCTATTCTTTTGTGTCGTCTGAGTTTGCTAGTAGAGCTAAGTTGGGAGTTCAGCGGATTTCTGAGTCTGTGTTAGTCAGTTCTCCTGGGGGTTTGATTGCTAGTTCCTTGGTTTGCCCGGGTTGCACCATTGCCATTGATGACGAGGTTTTCTTCGCCAATCTTATGGTGATCCAGTTGGCTCCTTTTGATGTCATTTTGGGCATGGACTGGCTGCATCAGTACCGTGCCAAGATCTGTTGTTTCTGGAAGACGGTTGCCTTGCAGGCCCTGGCCGTCGGTAGAGTTGACCTTTCAGGGTGGTATACCCTCCAGTTCCGTCTTTGCTTTGGCTAGTCTGTTTTCTGGTCGCCGTTTGAGGCAGTTGGGTTTCCTCATGGCTATGTCAGAAAAGCCATCTTCTTCAGTTTCCATTGAGGAGATTCTTGTAGTGAAGGAGTTTGTCGATGTGTTCCCTGACGAGCTGCCTGGTTTACCTCCTGTGAGGAATGTGGAGTTCTGTATCGATCTTGTTCCTGGCACTCGACCTATTTCTATCTCTCCATACCACTTGGCTCGTCCCTTTCAAGACGAGTTGAAAAAGCAGTTGGAGGATCTGTTGGCCAAGGGCTTTATTCGGCGTAGCGTTTCACCATGGGGAGCACCCGTTCTCTTCGTCTCGAAGAAGGATGGAAGTTGGCGCATGTGCATTGATTATGGTGCTCTTAATCAAGTGACAGTCAAGAACAAGTATCATTTGCCTCGCATTGAGGATCTGTTTGACCAACGTAAGGGAGCAAAGGTGTTCTCCAAGATTGATCTTCAGTCGGGGTACAATCAGATCCGTGTGAGGGAGCAGGATATTGAGAAGACTGCTTTCTCCACTAGGTATGGGCATTATGAATTTAAAGTTATGTCTTTTGGACTAACTAATGCTCCTGCTGTCTTTATGGAGGCGATGAACAGTATGCTACAAAAGTACCTTGATGAGTTTGTGGTAGTGTTCATCGATGACATTCTGGTTTACTCTAAATCAGAAGAGGAGCATGAGCGACATTTGAGGCTTGTGCTGAGCACCTTGAGGGAGAATCAGTTCTTTGCTAAGCTGAAAAAGTGCGAATTCTGGATTTCAGAAGTGGGTTTTCTTGGCCACATCATCAATCCAGAGGGCATATCCGTAGATCCTAGCAAAGTCTCACAGTTTTGGATTGGAAGAGGCCTTCCAATGTCGAAGAGGTGCGTAGTTTCCTTGGGTTAGCTGGCTACTATCGGCGTTTTGTGCAGGATTTCTCTATCATTGCCAAGCCACTTTCGCAGCTGACTCAGAAGGGGATGAAATTCCAGTGGACTACAGAGTGTGAGCACAGTTTCTGCACTTTGAAGGAGAAGTTAGTGACTGCTCCTGTTCTTACCCTTCCCGAGCCTGGGAAGCGCTTCACTGTTTATTCAGATGCTTCTCGTTTGGGACTTGGTTGTGTGCTCATGCAAGATGGCAAGGTGATTGCTTATGCATCGAGGCAGTTGAAAAAGCATAAGCAGAACTATCCCACGCATGATCTTGAGCTAGCCGCTGTGGTGTTTGCACTGAAGATATGGAGGCATTACCTGTATGGCGAGTCTTGTGATATCTTCACTGATCACAAGAGCCTCAAGTACATCTTTACGCAGAAAGATTTGAACTTGAGGCAGAGGAGGTGGCTGGAATTGATAAAGGATTATGACCTCACTATCCAGTACCATCCGGGTAAGGCAAATGTGGTGGCTGACGCTCTCAGTTGCAAGACAATGCCCCCTGTCGTTGAGTGTCTTGTTGCTGATTTTGAGCGATTGGGAGTCTTCTACTGCTTTGCGGGGACCGTGCAAGCTGAGACTTAATTGATTCTTGAGTCAGCGATTCCCGAGCGTGTGCGGGAGGCACAGCAGCGTGACCATTTGCTCCAGCAGGTGAGGATGCGCCTTGAGGATGGCAAGACTGGAGACTTTACCGTTGATGATGCGGGAGCTTTGAGGTTTCAGGGTCGTCAGGCGTGCCTCGTAAATCCCAAGTGAAAGAGGATATTCTGAAAGAGGCTCATCGCACCAGACACGGTCCATCCCGGGAGACCAAGATGTACAGGACTTGAAAAGAATTTACGGTGGAAAAGGATGAGAGTGGATATTGCCAAGTATGTGGCGTCTTGTGGGATTTGTCGAAGATCAAGGCCGAGCACAAGCGTCCCGCTGGTCTGCGACCATTGGAGATTCCTGTGTGGCCATGGGATGACATCTCCATGGATTTCGTGGTTGGCCTACCTCGTACTCCACGAGGGAAGGATGTTGTTTGGGTTGTGGTGGACCGTCTCAGTAAGTCCGCGCACTTCATTCATATCCGCACTACCAATTCAGCGAGCGATTTGTCTCCCATCTATGTGCGGGAGATTGTGAGACTGCATGGTGTACCCAAGACCATTATCTCTGATTGGGATGCGAAATTTGTATAAAAATTCTGGGAGAGTTTGTAGAGTGCTTTTGGTACACAGCTTCGCCTTAGTACTGCTTTCCACCCTTAGACGGATGGGCAGTCTGAGCGTACCATTCAGACTTTGGAGGACATGCTCAGGGCCTGTGTGATGGCTTCGAAAGGTAGCTGGAAAGATCATTTGCCATTGGCAGAGTTTACCTATAATAACAGCTATCATTCCAGCATCCGGGCTGCTCCTTATGAGGTACTGTATGGCCGGAAGTGCAGATCGCCGCTGTGTTGGGATGCTGTGGGCGAGAGACCAGTTCTTGGACCAGATTGGGTTCAGCAGACTGTTGATCGCGTGGCGGAGGTACGTGTAACACCCCAAAATTTTGCTTTTCTTAAATTCATGTGTGATTTGGCACTTTGGTGAATTTTTGGAATTTTTTGGAATTTATTTATATTTATTTGGAATTTATTTGAATTTATTCCCTTTTGAAATAATTAAAGAATTTAACTTTGCAAATAAAATTTTATTGGAAATATTTTATTTGAGTCCAAAATGTTCCAAAATAATTTCCAGAATTTTTCTGGAATTTTTCTAAGTCTTTTGCTATTTTTTAATGAATTAAATGAATTTCTGAGAAATTAATTGGATTATTTAATCGCTGGAAAACCTAACCGGTTTGTACTGTTCATCCGACCGGACCCGAGTCCGAGTCAGACTCGAGTCCGACCCGTGCCAGCTGATTCGGTCGATCCCGCTCGGCCGAACCCTAACCCGCGTGACCGTTGGATATTGATCCAACGGCCACGATTGAGCCATGTCGACCGAACCCGAGCCAGACCGACCAGCCAGCTCGCCCGAGTCAGACCCGCGCCCAAACCCCCGCACCGTTGGATCTTGATCCAACGGCTGACGTTGAGCCACGTCACCCAATCCGAATCCCTTTCGGATTCCGCCGCCGCAACGGAGTGGGCCTCGGTTTCCGCGCGTTTCACAGACGTCGAGAGCCCTATTTAATGCGCCGCTGCCGCTGTCGTGTTGCCGACTTCCATGCGCACCCGTAGCCCTAGCCCACGCCGCCTGAGACGCCGCCGTTTGCTCGCGCGAGCTCGCCGTAGTTGGCTTAGCGCTCCGCCGCGTTCATTTGCAGATTTCGCCACCGTCCGCCGTCCTCCGTCGCCGTTGAGCCCAGATCCGGAACCGCGAGGTCAAGCCGCGTCGGTGAGCACCACTCACTTCACCGGAGGAGCCCCGCAGCGCCGTCGGGAGTGTCGCCTTCCCCGTCTCCGGTGACCTTGCTCCGCCGCAAGCCATCGCCGTCGATCGAGCTCCACCAGCCGTCCGATCCAGATCCAAGGGCCCAGATCTCGCCACGTCACCCCTCGGTGAGTTCCACGTTGAAATCCCCAGATCTATTTCCAACCGTTGGATTTAGATCTAACGGCGTAGATTGTGCCACGTAGCCTTAATCGCACAGTACTAGATCCATTCTCAGCCGTTAGATCTAGATCAAACGGTTAGGGTTAACTGCATTGTAAACCTTAGATTGGATCTTGACCGTCCGATCAAGATCGAATGGTCCAGATCAGCCGAGTAGTTTTCCTACGCGTGAACCCAGATCCAATCTGGGCCGTTGATTTGGAAATCAACGGCCGAGATCTAGCCACGTGGTCGGGAGGCCGACCGTCGCGGTCAGCGCGGTTAGCGCCCGCGCGTGGGTGCGTGTCTCTGACACGCGGGGCCCGCGTGTCAGTGGGACCCACGCGTCAGTGGCTCAGTCAAGCGCACCATGACGTCACCGCTGACGTCACGGTGGGGCCCAGTTGTCAGCCATCCTCAGCCGTGCGGGATGACGTCACTGCTGACGTCATCCGAGGGGGCCCACCTGTCAGTGAGACATTTGAGCCGTGGACCGGGTCCACGGTGGACCAAGCCAAACCATGCGCCGGGTCCATGGACCCGAGGCGACGTGGCGGTTCCTGATTGGTCCACGTGTCACTGCTGACGCAATAATTGAATTTCCGAAAAAGAAAATGATTTATTAATTCGAAATATTGATTTCAGAATTTGTTTCAAACTTCAAACGCTTATAACTTTTGCATTTTAACTCCGATTTGAGTGATTCAAATTTCTATATTTGTATAAAATTGAGATATACCTAATGATGAATTTTATTTAATTTTTGGACCAAAGTTTTCTCTGTAATATTATTTAATTGATGATTTAAAACTTTAAATGCTTGTAACTTTTGCATTTGAACTCCGAATTTGACGATTCCAGTTTCTAAAAATTTATAAAATTATGCTCTCTCTGTTTGTGAACTTTATTTGGATGTTTGGACACTTTTTGTCTACTGTTCATTTATTTATTGCTATTTGCACGCTTTACGAGTAAACGTTGAAGTGCCCGAAGGCTTCGAAGGAGAAGTGTTGACCCAGGAGCCAGCTCAGGACCAAGAACAAGTACTCTTTGAAGGCAAGTTGTGCTTTGACCATGTTGATCCCAATTTCAAAATTAATTCGATTTAAAACTATTGCATGCTAGTTTAATTAGAAAATACTTTATTTAAATATGGGAAATTAGATAAATGCCAAATTGCTGTATGACACCTTGGTTAATTAAATATGTGCCATGATCCCTTGTCACCCTAGTTGTGGATTACTAGTTGGACATTACTAACTTGCCAACATGGGAAATTAGATCGTTGTAGTATATTGCTTAGACCTGCTACGTGTTCATGCCATGATTTTTGGACAATCAAATGTTAATATTGACTTAATGATATATTGAACCTGTTTTGGGAAGGTATCATGTGATGTTGATGGCACGTCGTGCATGGTAATCAACTAGGGCTTGATAAATAGTTTTCGACCGAGGCATGTGGCAAGAATGATCGGGTGGGCCAGTTGTGGCACCGGGAACGTTGTTTTGGTTCTTCGGGTAGTCTTGCCCTGGTCACCCTAAGGACTTAACCTTGCAAGCCTTTGAACTGAGTCAAGCGTGCAACCACATGTTTGTAATGGGACAGACCTAGTTGATTAATTTTCTAATAACGTACCTGTGGGACCTCAGGATGTCAACTACACCCTTTGTGTAGTTGTACAGGGGAGTGTACCGGGGCTGCGGCCAGGTACCCATCTAACGGTGGATTGGCCTAAACTTTGCCTTCGCTAAGGGAAGGGTTAGTGTGCAATCACCGGGGAGGACCACTTGTACTGTTAGAAGTTTCCGAAAGACTCTGTTATAGACACTCGCCTTTGTGGTGTTTGACTGTATCTTGTGGGTAAAGTGCATAACCTCTGCAGAGTGTAAAATCTATTCGAATAGCCGTGTCCGCGGTATTGGACATCGCTCAGGAATTACAGTTAAGGGTTAGACTTTCTTGAAAATAACTTGGTCTTGAAAGGTTGGGTTTGGTTTAATAATGATGTTGATGGAAATGTGGATTAGAATTGGAAAAGATGTTTATTTAACTCCTGGAAAAGTTATTGATCTTATACTTGTTTTTACTGCTTTCAAATCCACTTATGCTACTTGTCAAATGCTGTCTTACTGCAAATATACCCTGAGCTATTCCTTTGTACCAAGCCATGCATGTAGTATATTAGTTGCATTCTGTGCATGACTTGCTGAGTACCAAGTACTCACCCTTGCCACAAAACAACACCAGTTGAAGAGGAGACTACACCAGCTTTGGAGGAGGAGCTTCCAGAGGAACCGTCTAACTAGGGTGCGAGCCCGATCGATTGCACTGTGGTATCTTTGGATGGCGCCACGAAGTTATCTTATTTTCCGCTGCAGTTATTTCTCTTTTAATAAGTTTCGCCCTGCGAGGCGTATATTTGTAACTTGACCATAAGGTCGAGCAACCAGTTTGGTTAACTAATTAAAGTACCCTATTATTCGTTGAGTATGATTGTGATATTTGCCAATGTTGAGACTGTGTGCACTAGCGCGTTCCTAGACTAGTGCTGAATACACAGAGGGTCCGGATTTGCAAATTCGGGTCCCGACAGTACGGCAGAGTCTTCTTGCAGCGCAAAGCCGACAGAAAAGCTATGCTGATGTTAGGAGGCGAGATTTGGAGTTTGAGGTGGGTGATAGCGTACTCTTGCGAGTATCTCCCACCATGGGTGTGGTTCGATTTGGCACCAAGGGAAAGCTCAGTCCGAGGTATGTTGGGCCATTTCCTATCATCGCCCGAGTTGGTAAGTTGGCCTATGGTCTAGAGCTACCAGAATCCATGCAAGGTGTGCATAATGTGTTCCATGTCTCGATGTTGAGGAAATACTTGCATGATCCGGAGTTGGTGGTTCCGTTGGAACCACTAGTGCTTGAGCAGGACCTCACCTTCGAGTCCCGTCCTGTGGAAATTCTGGGGACTTCGGAGCGAGTGATGAAGAACAGGACGCTCAAGTTTGTCAAAGTCTTGTGGTCACATCAGACCGAGAGAGAGGCGACTTGGGAGCTGGAGTCTCGCATGCACGAGAAGTATCCCGATCTTTTCGCCTCAGGTATGTGATGTGAAACCTAGCTATCTTCGGTTTTTGCTGGGTTGCGTTTTGGTGCGTTTTAGATTCGAGGTCGAATCCTGTTGAAGGGGGGGAGAATGTGACACCACGGAGTGTCGTAACCTTATAAAAAGTGAATGTTGAGCTCAAAAACATTATGAAATATGGTATTGGAGGTTAAAACCATATGGTAGGAGGTTTAATTGCGTTTCCGGGCCGTTTTCGGAAGTTTGGGCCTTTCCAGGGGAGTTTGGGCCTAAAAGAAGGGGTTGTGGGCTTTGGTGGGATGGAGTATGAGTCATTTAGGATTAGGAATCCTGTTTGGGACTGGTAAAAGGGGCTTCCCCTGCCCTTATTGTGCCCCCATCCTCCCTTGTACGCCCCCACACCCCCCTTGTGCCCTAGCCGCCCCACCCCTCCCTCTCCCTTTGGCTGTGCGCCCCCCTTTGCCCCTTTGCTCCCCACCTCTCCACCACCTCTCCTCCACCCCCTTGCTGCCCTAGGGTAGCCTCCCCACCCCTGCACCTCGAAGATCCATCCGTTGGAGCGAGGAGCGAGGAGCGATCCGGGAGGAGATCTATTGGGTTTTCGTGCGTCAGGCGAAGGTATGGCCATGGGACTCCTTGGGGTTGGGCTAGGTACTGTTCTAAGGATCATTATCATGTTTTTAGATCAATTAGTGGTGCTGGAATTGAGTAGATTGGATTAGATCTAGAAGTTGCCACGTTCTCTGTTTCAGGCAGCATGAGCAGTCGACCTAGGGTTTGGTTTTTCGCCAATTTAGATTCAGAATTTGGTCGTACGGCTGTTGAAGAAGTTGTAGGTAATTTCAATACCTTTCAGTGGGTATAAATAACTTTAAATTTCGCCCAGCCGTTTGAAAGTTATGCTTGTTTTACCGAGCATATTAAAATCTGTGACTTGATTGGAACAGATCACGGTATTTTGTAGATTAAACAACTTTAGATTCCGAATCAGTCTTTCTGTATACTTAGACAGAGTTAGGAAATTTCCTAAGCTACGAGAGGATGTACTCGTTTAATTTATTCGGAATCGTAGAGCCCGAGTTATGCCTTTTGGAAGGCTGCTGTCCCGACGGGACTGAACCTCTGTTTTTGGGTTTAGCGAGTAGTTTGCGATGTCGGGTTAGAAGAGGGTTTGCCTACTGTTTTGTGGACATGATTGTGAGTGTGTGGTACCTATGTGCAGGTGGTGTGACCCCGGGAGTGCCTTCTATTTCTCACCAATCCGTTGCCCGTGGTTGAGGCAAGTGTATTGTAATGGATAGCGGTTTGTAGGTTGCTAGTTGAGACTAGATGAACTTGATTATATGATATGATCACTTGTCATGCTTTAATGATTGCCTGTGATATGATGAGTATGCTATGATGCCATGTGTTAATGTACAAGTTAATTATGATGTTGGTATATTTGCATACATGGCATGTTACATGGCCCGGGCGGTGAGAAAGTCATAACTAGTCCGGGGAAGGTCGGTGAGAAAGTTATGACTATTCCGGAGAGCCAATGAGTAAGTCCTACATCGTGATTCCATCCACCGCGGTGTTTGGAAGCGAGGAGTAGGCACCCTCCATCTTCGGGATGGAAGGGGGGAGAGGGTGCACACCGACGGGTGTGTACTCAACCATACCGGTAAGAGTTTCCAAGGAGACATGAGCATCGCATTGCATTGCATACATAATGATGATGATAATGATGTGTGATCATGAATGAGATGGTTTACACGATGTGAGATATTATTGCCATGTAATTGTTCTTGTTGTACCATTGCAATATGCTTGCTGAGTTTTGAACTCACGCTTGTGTTTTCTTGTTGTTTTAGGTACCATGAGACCGGCATGCGGGGAAGGGAAATAGTCACACTTCCGCATGTAGCTTCACTCATTTGATTCCACAAGTCATTCATTTAGTTTTTGAGAATAAACTGCGTGTGATGATTATTGCTTTAAGGTTTAGCTTTGCTATATGAGAGTCTTATTGTTCGTTTGACTCTTGGAGACATTAAATGCTTGAAAGTAGACTTATATTGTCGTTAAGTCTTTAATTATTGCTGTTTTAGTTGTCTCTCATATTGACTTATATTGCTATACTGTTGTTGCTCCTTCAAATCATGTTAAAACAAAGGAGATGCTTCCAAAATCTTGGGTTTTAGCATTTACTCCTTTGCTATAATTTACATTAATTCATGGTATTTAGATGTTTTTTAGCTTATGTTTGGTAGCATTCAGGCATATTAAATGCCGGGGTGTTACACAAATGGTGACATTTGTAGCTTGCTTGATAGCTATTGTTGTAGCTGAACTCAGCATACGACAGACTTTTATCCCAAGAGGTTGCATAAGCTAACGCACAAACTCTTAACATGTCCTCTAGAATCTGGTTAACTCTTTCGGTCTGTCCATCCGTCTGAGGGTGATAAGCTGTACTGAAATTCAAACGGGTCCCCATGGCTTCATGCAGCTTATTCCAGAATCTCGAGGTAAACTGGGTACCTCTGTCCGATACAGACTATCCTGGTCATGTACAATTCTGCTAACTTATCTCCCAAGTAAGTGGTCTTTACCGGGATAAAATGGGCGACCTTAGTCAAGCGGTCTACTACAACCCATATGGAGTCATATCCTCCTTGAGTCTTGGGTAAACCGGTAATGAAGTCCATTCCGATTTCCTCCCATTTCCACTCAGGTATCTTCAACGGCTGTAGCAATCCTGCTGGTCTCTGATGCATTGCCTTAACTCTCTGACATATGTCGCACAACGCAACATGTTTGGCAACTTCACGTTTCATGCTCGGCCACCAGAATCTTTCCTTCAAATCCTGATACATCTTAGCACTTCTTGGGTGAATTGAATACTTGAAGTCATGGGCTTCCTCTAGTATCAATTGTTTCAGCTCCTTCTTGTTTGGCACACAAATTCGATCCTCCATCCACAACGTGCCTTGCTCATACAGCTTGAAGTCTTTTGCCTTGCCTTCATCCATCTTGGACTTAATCCTGCGGATCTTGTCATCATCCTTCTGTCCTTCTCGGATCTGATCCTCCAGGGTAGGCTTTACTTCTAATGCGGCCAAGAATCCTTCTGGCACTACTTCAATCTGCATTCTCTGGAAATCCTCACATAGCTCATCCTGACTCGTAGCTAGCAACATGTTCATCGTATGGCTTTTCCAACTCAGAGCATCGGCCACCACGTTGGCCTTTCCGGGATGGTAATGGATTCCCACATTATAATCCTTGATCAGTTCCAACCATCTCCTCTGCCTCATGTTCAAGTCTGATTGGGTGAATATGTACTTAAGACTCTTATGATCCGTATACACTTCACATCTGTTCCCAATCAAATAATGACGCCACAACTTCATAGCATGCACTACGACAGCTAACTCTAGGTCATGCGTCGGATAATTCTCCTCATGCGGCCTCAGCTGCCTTGATGCATATGCGACGACCTTCCCGTTCTGCATCAGCACACATCCAAGTCCTTGTCGCGATGCATCACAGTAAATATCAAAGCTTTGATTGACGTCTGGTAGAACTAACACTAGTGCTGATGTCAATCGCTTCTTCAACTCTTGAAAACCCTTCTCGCACTCTGGCGTCCAGGCAAACTTCTTCTCCTTCTTCAACAATTGCGTAAGGGGTCTCGCAATCGTCGAAAATCCTTCGATGAAGCGACGGTAGTAACCTGCCATCCCAAGGAAGCTACGAATCTGGGTCACGGTCTTCGGCTGTTCCCAATGTAACACAGCTTCTACCTTGCTTGGGTCTACCGCAACTCCTTCTGCGGTCATTACATGTCCAAGGAATTCTACCTTGTCTTTCCAAAAATCACACTTGCTGAACTTGGCGAAGAGTTGCTGTTCCCTCAGCATCTCCAAAACTCGCCTCAGGTGCTCTGCATGTTCTTCTTTTGTCTTGGAGTAGATGAGAATGTCATCTATGAACACAACGACAAACTTATCCAAGTACTCCATGAAAACCTTGTTCATCATATTCATGAAGTAAGCTGGCGCATTTGTCAGACCGAAGGACATAACAGTAAACTCGTAATGTCCATATCTTGACGAGAATGCGGTCTTTGAAATATCTTCCGATCGGATCTTCAGCTGGTGGTATCCCGATCTCAGATCAATCTTGGAGAAAACTCCGGCTCCTCTTAGCTGGTCAAACAGGTCATCGATCCTGGGTAGCGGGTACTTATTCTTCACGGTGACTTCATTGAGTGCACGGTAGTCAATGCACATCCTGAAACTTCCATCCTTCTTCTTGATGAACAGAACTGGCGCTCCCCATGGCGACGAACTCGGTCTGATGAATCCTTTCTCCATCAACTCTTCAAGCTGTTTCTTCATCTCCACCAATTCTTCAATGGACATCCAATATGGTCTCTTTGCTATCGGCGCTGTACCAGGTACAAGCTCTATCACAAACTCTATGTCTCTGTCGGGCGGCATCCCAGGTAGATCTTCAGGAAAAACATCTGGATACTCATTCACCACTGACACATCCTCTATGCTGATTGCCTTTACGCTGTTAACCATCAGCTATCCATCTCTAACGGCAGTCGCTTGAAATTCCACTTTTCGTCCACACGGGCTTTCAACTGATATGACTCTTCGTCCACAGTCTAGCACGGCCTTGTGCTTGGACAACCAGTCCATTCCCAAAATAACATCTAGGGTCTGGGTTCCCAATATAATCAAGTTCGCTAAGAACTCTACCCCATCTATTAGTATTCTCACCCCAGAACATCCTACTTGAGATCGGAGTTCTGACCCAGGGGTTTGAACTATAAGCATGCACTTAAGATCCACAATCTCCAAATCATTCTTAGAAACAAAATCTCGAGAAACAAACGAATGCGAAGCTCCAGAGTCAAACAAAACTGTTGCAGGTACTGAATTGACAAGTATCTTACCCAGTATGGCGTCTGTGTCATTCTGAAGTGCATCTGCGGTCACGTGATTGACTCTGCCTCTCACCACGGTTTGGGTTGCGGCTCTTGGCTGTGCTGCTCCGCGGTTTGCTCCTGGTGCAGGTGTCCTAGCTGGTGTGGAGCCCAAGTTGAAGCGAACTGGGGTCACTCCAGCTGTCCTCTTGGGGCAGTTGTTAGAGAAAATCCCTGGCTCATTGCATGTATAGCAACGCCTCACTGTGCCCTGCTGGTTGCTTGTAGCGGTGTTCCTGGCTGGGGCTGGGGTCTGGAAATTCTGATTCACAGGCCTTGGTGCTGGCGACGGTGTCCTTGTTGCATTCTGCGATTGGAATCTAAAGAACTGATTTGGCGCAACCCGCAGGCGCTGCTGCGCTCCCTGACATGATCCTTGCTGCTGCATTCTGCGCTTCCTGTTCTCATCCAACTCCTTGCGCTTGTCCTCAAGAATAAGCGCCTTGTTCACAAGCTCCTGGAAATCTGGAAAGGTGTGGGTGATCACCCCACCGCGATCTGAGTTGAGTTCCTTCATAAAGAGAGACTGTCTGGCCTTATCTGTCGCTACGTCTTCAGGTGCGTAGCGTGCAAGCTGTGTGAACTTGTTCAGATATTCTGACACCGGTTGATTACCTTGCTTCAATGCCCTGAACTCTTCCTTCTTAAGGTCCATTATTCCTTCAGGCACGTGATACTGACGAAACGCAGCTGTAAACTCCTCCCACGTGATGTCATGTGGGTTCTCCCGCGTGGCGCATAAGTTTTCCCACCATTCAGCGGCGGTCCCTTCCAACTGATGAGATGCGTAAAGCACCTTCTCATTTCCCATGCATTGGGCAATGTGTAACTTCCTTTCTATTGACCTTAGCCAATCATCCGCCTCCAGTGGATTGGCATTCCCAGAGAATGTGGGTGGGTGAGTCCTCATGAATTCCGACAACTTTGCTCCATGTCGTTGCCCCTGATTTGCTTGGTTAGCGGTGGCCTTAGCAGTGACCTGCTGCATCTGTTGCATCATGGCATGTATCAGCTGGGTTTGTGCAGCAAGAAAAGCTCCAAAGTTCTGCATGTCGACTGGCGGTGCTGGGTGGGGTGCAGGTGCTGCATCATTAGGGTTTTCAGCTGGGCGAGAACCACTCCCATTGCCTCCAAGGTTTCCGCGGGTGTTCACCATCTGTTGATCGTTCCAAGGTTTAAAGACAAGAGGGAAACAAGCATAGACATGTAGTAGAGTAACTTATGCGGGGAGGTGTAACTCAAAATCCAACTTTATTAAATATACCATAATAATATCTTGGTATGGTTGCTTACAATGCCTAAGGGCCTGCAACACATACTGCACACTCAGTAAGCAATGAAAATCCAATGCCTCTAAGGGTGAATCTTTATTCTATAACGCGACTCGACGAAGGAGTCCCAACTACAAGACCTAGGCTCACTCGTTAAGAAAACCTCCACTGCCTGGGTGTGGGTGCGGTGGCATCGGCGCGAAACAATCACCATGCCTTGCAACCGTGGTAGTCGAAGAAGCGGTGTCCTCCTCGAGATCTAGCTCCTCCGGGTCCGGCTCATGTAACTCAAGTACTGGCTCTGGTCCTGGTCCGTACAATGCCATCTCCAACTCGTCAATTCTTCGCAGAAGGTGGGACACATGCTCTTGAGCCTCCCGCCATCGGTTCTTCTCTATCGTGACCTCCTCGCGAGCCTTCTGTAGCTCCCGGTTCGTATCATCGAGCACATCCTCCTGAGCGATGACAAGTCGTGCCAGCTGTGTGACCGTGGCATTCTCATCCTGAATTAGCTTCGGGTCAAGTAGGTTGTTGTTGTGTGGATGGTAGCGGTACACCGCGCCCTCCAGCTAGCTGGCGTAGATACGGGCGATGTGTCGCATTGCTCGTCGTGATACCTCCTGAATTCCCATCTGCATTGTCGACCTCCTGGCGGTGCAGTATATCGGACGGTTGCCCTTGCCCTTCTTCCTGGCATGTACCGTAATCTTCACATCACAAGCCTTAATCAGTCCCGCTTGTCTGATGACGTTCACTTGGTATTGCGGCTTCTCAAAACCTCCAAGAAACTGCAGCATACGCCAAAGTTCTGCGGTGTGGCCAACCTCAAGATCGACGTAGTTGATCTCTCCCTCCATCTGTCACAAAATGCTCACGTAAGAACAGATTTCAATTTGCGATGAGGGTAAGGGGGAAATTCAGCGAGGGGTAAGAAAAGAGAGAAGCGGATAAGTCGAGAATTCATTCATTATCTTGACAAATTTTTAGCTTTAGAAAATAGGTTTTATCCTCACTACGACCATTCTAACTATGGGTTGAGCCTACAGTCAGTATGGCTCTGATACCACCTCTGTCGGGACCAGAATTTGCAAATCCGGACCCTCTGTGTATTCAGCACTAGTCCAGGATCAAGCTAGTGCACACAGTCTCAACATTGGCAAATATCACAATCATACACATCGATAATAATAAAGTACTTTAATTAAGATAACCAAACTGGTTGCTCGACCTTATGGTCAAGTTACAAAAGTATGCCTCGCAGGGCTAAGACTTATTCAAATAAAATCTGCAGCGGAATATATAAAGAAAACGCGTGGTGCCAACCAATATGCCACAGGCAACTAACTGGACTCGATCCCTAGTTAGACGGCTCCTCTTGAAACTCCTCCTCCAAAGCTGGTGTAGACTCTTCTTCAACTGATGTTGTATTGCGGCAAGGGTGAGTACTTGGTACTCAGCAAGTCATGCACAGAATGCAAACTAATATACTACATGCATGGCTTAGTACAAGGGAATGGCTCATGGTATAATTGCAGTAAAACAACATTTGACAAGTATCATAAGTAGATTCGAAAGCAGTAAAGACAAGTATACAATAAATAACTTTTCCAGGAGTTAAATAAACATCTTTCCCATTCCTAGTCCACATTTCCATCAACATCATCAATTAACCAAACCAAACCTTCCAAGTCCAAGTTGTTTTCACGAAAGTCTAACCCTTGACTGTAATCCCCGAGCAATGTCCAGTACCGTGGACACGGCTATTCGAATCAATTTTACACTCCTGCAGAGGTTATGCACTTTACTCACAAGATACAGCCAAACGCCACAAGGGCGAGTGATCGTAACAAAGCCTTTTGGAAACGGCTAACTACACAAGTGAACCTTTCCGGTTTTTGCCATACACCATCCCTTCCCTTATCAAAGGCGAAGTATGGGACCGACATACCGTTGGACGGGTACCATGCCATCGCACTGGTACGCTCCTCTTTCAAGCTACACAAAAGGTGTAGTTGACACCCGAGGTATCACATGCAAGTTATTAGTAACTTACTCAACTAGGTCCGTCCCATTACAGACATGTGGTTGCACGATTAACTCAGTTCAAAGGCTTGCAAGGTTAAGTCCTTATGTTGACCAGGGCAAGACTACTCGAAGAACCAAAACAACGCTCCCGATGCCACAACTGGCCCACCCGATCATTTCTTGCCACATGCCCCGGTCGAAAACTATTTATCAAACCCCCAGTTGATTACCATGCACCACGTGCCATCAACATCACAACACATGATACCTTTGCAAAACAGGTTCAATATATCATTAAGTCAATATTAACATTTGTTTGTCCAAAATCATGTCATAAGCACGTAGCAGGTCTAAGCAATATACTACAACGATCTAAATTCCCATGTTGGCAATTTAATAATGTCCAACTATTTAATCTTCAACTAGGGTGACAAGGGGTTCATGGCATTCAATTGTCTATGTCAAGGTGGCATACAGCAACCACGTAATTAACTAATCTTCCAAAATTAATTAAAGCATTTTATAATTGAACTAGCATGCAATAATTTAAATCAAACTAATTTCAAAATGGGATCAACATGATCAAAGCACAACTTGCCTTCAAAGAATACTTGATCTTGGTCCTGAGGTGGCTCTTGGGTCAACACTTCACCTTCGAAGCCTTCGGGCACCTCAACGTCTACTCGTAACGCGTGCAAATAACAATAAATGAATAAAACAGTAGGTAAAATTATATAAACATCCAAATGAAGTCCATAAACAAAGAGAGCATATTTTTATGAATTTTTAGAAATTGGAATCGGCGAAATCGGAGTTAAAACGCAAAAGTTATAAGCGTTTAAAGTTTAAATAATCAATTAAATAATATTACAGAGAAAAACTTTAGTCTAAAAATTAAATAAAAATCACCATTAGGTAGATCTCAATTTTATACAAATTTAGAAATTTGAATCACTCAAATCGGAGTTGAAATGCAAAAGTTATAAGCATTTGAAGTTTTGACTCCATTTTTGAAATCAATAAACCGAATTAATAAATCATTTTCTTTTTCGGAAATTAATTATTGCGTCAGCATAACACGTGGACCAATCAGGGGCCGCCACGTCGCCTCGGGTCCATGAACCCGGCACACGGTTTGGCTTGGTCCACGGTGGACCCGGTCCACGGTTCCGCACGCGTCGGCCGAGCGGGCTGACACGCGGGCCCCGCCATGACGTCAGCATGACGTCACGGCTGACGTCATGGTGCGGTTGGCTATCCCGCTGACGCGCGGGCCCCACATGACGTCACGCGTGACGTCAGCGGCGACCGCGGCTGACCGCGCTGATTCGGCTCCCGGACACGTGGCGCGATCTGGACCGTTGATTTGAAAATCAACGGTTACGATTGGATCCAATGCGGCACGTTGTGGTACAACGCGGCTAATCTGGGCCGTTCGATTCGGATCGAACGGTCCAGATTGGATTGGGTTTTCGCCTCACCGTGGGTGGCGTGGCATGTCCCGGTGGCCGACGCGTGGCTCAATCTACGCCGTTGGATCTAGATCCAACGATTGAAAACAACGTTAACCCGTAACGTTGTTCTCGTTGCGGGCGACGTGGACGATCGTGGGCCGTTGGATCTTGATCCAACGGTCCGGATTCAATCTGGTTTATAGGGTTTGGGGGAAACGTGGACTCACCATAGCCGTCCGATCTGGATCCAACGGCTGTCCGAGCTCGAAGTCTGGCGATGGCGTGCGGCGGCGCGGGCAGACCAGAGATGAAGACGATGACCACCTGAATGGCTTTGTGGGGCTCCTCCGGCATGAAGACTAGCACTCCTAGATGCGTCTCGACGCGAGGAGTTCGGATCTGGGGTCGGTGACGACGGAAGATGGCGGACGACGGCGGAAAATCCCCCAAAACCGAAGGTTAGCCCTAATCAACTACGGCGAGCAATCGTGGGCGCAAGGCGGCGGCTAGGGCACCGTGAGTTGGGGAGAACGTCGCGCAAGCAGTAGGCGATCCTCGGGCACAGATCCAGGCTTTAAATGCCGGCTCAAAAGTCGAGATACGCGCGGTTTCCGCGGCGAGGCCTGTACGGGCGGCGGAGTCCAGCGCGGATACGGCTTGGGTGACGTGGACGCATGCGAGCCGTTGGATCTCAATCCAACGGTTGCGGGGTTTGGGCTCGGGTCCGGCTCGGGCGACGTGGCTGGCTCGGTCAGACTCGGGTTCGGGCGACGTGGTTCAGTCTCAGCCGTTGGATCGTGATCCAATGGTCGCGACGTTAGGGTTTTATTGGGTTCGGCTCGGCCAGGTAATGGCGGTCGAGTTCGGGTCAGACTCGGACTCGAGTTCGACTTGGGCTCGGTTAGGAGAATAGTACAACCCGGTTTGGATTTCCAGCGATTAAATATTCAAATTAATTCCCAGAAATTCATTTAATTCATTAAAAATAGCAAAACACTCAGAAAAATTTTAGAAAAATTCTAGAAAATATTTTGGAACATTTTGGACTCAAATAAAATATTTCCAACAAAAATTTATTTGCAAAATTAAATTATTTAATTATTTGAAAAGGGAATAAATTCAAATAAATTCTAAATAAATCCCAGAAAATTCCAAAAATTCACAAAAGTGCCAAATCTTATTTAAATTCATGAAAAGCAAAAATTAGGGTGTTACAAACACCATATCATTCACATGTATCATCATCATTGTACTCATTTCATCATCATCATGTATGCAATGCAAATGCTCATATCTCCACGAAGCACATACCGGTATTGCCGAGTGCACACCCGTCGGCATGCACCCCCTTCCCCTTCCATCCCGTAGATGGAGGGTGCCTACTCTTACTGACTCGCTCCCGTGCACACCCGTGGATGGGACTACGAGGTAGGTCTTTCGTGTTCACTACGTGTGAACACAGAGGCCCGCATAAGCACGAGACGCCTCTTCCGTTATGAATGCACATATGACATAAACATGTAAATATTGGCATAAATATTAAATACCACACAATCATAATCAATATGAAATCATATTCATCATGTCATAGGCAAACATTAAAGCATGCCATGTGAACACATCATATATTCAATTGCAACTCATCAAAACTAGCAACCTACAACCCGCTACCCATTCCAATACACTTGCCTCAACCACGGGCGACGGATTGGCGAGAAGTAGGTATCACACACTCAAAAACATGCCCTCAAAACAGTACGCAAACATTCTTCTACCCTGACTTCGCAAACTACTCGCAAAACCCAAAAACAGGGGTTCTATCCCGACGGGACAGCAGACTTCTAACGAGCATAACTTGAGTTCTAAGACTCCGAATCAATTAAACGAGTACATCCTCGCGTATCTTAGGAAATTTCCTAACTTTTTCTAAGTATATGGAAAAACTGATTCGGCCTCTAAAGCGGTTTAATCTACATAATACCGTGATCTGTTCCAATCTCGTCACAATTTTGAACACGCTCGGTAAAAACAAGCATAACTTTCAAACGGCTGATCGGAATTAAGCATTCTTTCCGTCCAATTAAAGGTATTTCAATTACCTACAACTTCTTCAACAGGCGGATGACCAAATTCCAAATCTAAATTGGCGAAAACTCAAACCCTAGGTCCACTACACAATCTGCCCGAAGCAGAGAACGTGGCAAGCTCTAGATTTCATCTAATCTACCCAATCACAGCACCACCAATTGATCTAAAAACATGATATCAACCCCTAAAACAGTACCTAGACCAACCCCAAGGATTCCCGTGGCCATACCTTCGCCCGACAAACGAAGAACCAACGGATCTCCTCCCGGTTCGCGCGATCTCCTTCCTCGCTCCAAATCCACCGGATCTCCTCGTCGTGGAGCGCTCCAATGGACGGATCTGCGGGGTGGTGAGGTGGAGAACTCCCCTAGGGGCAGCAAGGGTGGTGGAGAGGAGAGGAGTGGTGGTGCAATGGGGAGGAGGGAGGAGGGGGTGGCGCACAAGGGGGAGGGGCGGCTGGTTTGGGGAGGAGAGGAGGAGGTGGGGGTCGGCTAGGGCTGGCTTGGGCGCACAGGAGGGCAGGGGGAGGCGCCCCAACCAGGATTCCTACTCCCACTTGGACTCAAACACCTTCCCACCAAAGCCCACTACCCTTTCCCTTTGGCCCAAACTTTCCCGGAAAGGCCCAAACTCCCGGAATCGGCCCGGAAACGCGAATTAACCTCATACCGTATGGTTTTAACCTCAAATTTCACATTTTATAATGTTTTGACCTCAACATTCACTTTTTATAAGGTTACGACACTCTGTGGTGTCACATGAATTCCTGGAGATCCAGCCATCGGATCGATTTGGAATATGGACACAAAAAACTAGATTCCAATACAAATTTAACAGAAAAAGAATCAGCTTGATCGGACTTACGGATCAAAAGTTATGAACCTCGTAATCTTGATGTGGCAGAATATGACGAGAATTGATCTAACCAAAACTTGTAGATTAAACAAGACCGACAAAAGATTAATCAACTAAACTTTGAGGAACCCTAAATCAATACCCTAGAAAGGTTTTTGATGGATCAAATCAAGATGAAACTCAAGAAACAAAAACCAATCTAGAATCAGAACATGCATGCAATCAAGAACCAAAACAAGGAATACTGTAGCAACGTGGTTACTGTAGCACGCAAGGATCTGAAAGAATTAATCTTTATTTATTTTGTATAAAGTACTCCCATCAAAAGATTACAAACCCTAAACAAAGCTACGCTCAGCTCTCCTGGCGCAATGCACTGTAACACCCCAAAATTTTGCTTTTCTTAAATTCATGTGTGATTTGGCACTTTGGTGAATTTTTGGAATTTTCTGGAATTTATTTGGATTTATTTGGAATTTATTTGAATTTATTCCATTTTGAAATAATTAAAGAATTAAACTTTGCAAATAAAATTTTGTTGGAAATATTTTATTTGAGTCCAAAATGATCCAAAGTATTTTCGAATTTTTTGGAATTTTTCCGAAGTCTTTTGATATTTTTAATGAATTAAATGAATTTCGGGAATTATTTTAAATATTAAATCGCTGGAAAATCAAGTCGGGTCAAATCTTGTTCATCCGTGGGACCGAGTCCGAGTCCAACTCGAGTCCGACCGAGCCACGTGACTCGACCGAACCAGCTCTAAACCTAATCGATCCCAACCGTTGGATCGAGATCCAACAGTCAGGATTGGGCCGCACCGATTCGACCGGGTCCGGCTCGGACCCGTGCGCGCCTGACAATCGTGGCCGTTGATCGGACACGCATGTCTGGTCGCCGTCTCCGCCCGAGTCCGGATCGGATCGCCGCCAGCGTCCTCCGCCGCATCCGTTAGGGTTACGGATTGAGCGAAGCCGAGGCTATTTAAAGCCCGAGTCTGCCGAGGACCGCCGTGACCCAGCGCTACTTTTGCCCTAACTCGCTAAACCCTAGCGATGCCGCTTGCCGGGATTGCTCGTAGTAGTAACAGGGCCTTGTGTTGGTTTTTTCACCTTCCGCCGCCGTCGCCGTCGCCGAGAAGAAGAAGGCCGATCAGGATCCTCGAGCCAGGGCGATTCGAACGTGACCACGCACGTCGCCGGAGGAGCCCCGTAGCGCCGCGCCCTTGGTCGTCGTCCCCGTCTCCGGTACACCCCGCTCCACCGCGCGCCATCGCCGCCCCGCGAGCTCCGTGAACCGTCCGATCAAGATCCGACGTCCCGGATTGCGCCACGTCATCCCACGGTAAGAACCACGTGTGATTCCCAGATCCAATCTCAACCGTTGGATCTAGATCCAACGGCCCGGATTGACCACGTTCGCCCCAAACGTGTGCCATTAGGTCCGATCAGGACCGTTGATTTCCAAATCAACGGCCCGGATCATGCCACGTAGCTCTAGCCGTCGCACCGTGCGCGTGGGAGCACGTCACTGACGTGTGGGGCCCCCGTGTCAGCCGCGCCGCGCCGGTGTGAGCCCAAGCCACTGACAGGGCGGGCCCGCCTGTCAGCGACCGTGAGCCGTGGACCGTTTCCACGGTAGACCCGAGCCGAGCGTGGACCAAGTCCATGGACCGGCTGACGTCAGCCAACCAATCAGCGGTTGCCACGTGTCGGTGACGCAATAATTAATTTCCTAAAAAGAAAATGATTTATTAATTCGAAATAATGATTTCAAATTTTGTTTCAAACTTCAAACGCTTATAACTTTTGCGTTTCAACTCCGATTTGAGTGATTCAAATTTCTAAATTTGTATAAAATTGAGACCTACCTAAATATGAATTTTATTTAATTTTTGGACTAAAGTTTTTCTCTGTAAAATTATTTAATTGATTATTTAAACTTTAAATAATCATAACTTTTGCATTTTAACTCCAAATTTGACGATTCCAGTTTCTAAAAATTCATAAAATTATGTTCTCTCTGTTTATGGATTTTATTTGGATGTTTGGACACTTTTTGCCTATTGTTTATTCGTGTATTTGCTATTTGCACGCTTTACGAGTAGACGTTGAAGTCTTAGGAAGGATTCGAAGGAGAAGTATTGACTCAGGATCCAATTCAAGACCAAGAGCAAGTACTTTTTGAAGGCAAGTTGTGCTTTGACCATGTTGATCCTATTTTGAAACTTATTTTGATTTAACCTATTGCATGCTAGTTCAACTAGAAAATACTTTATTTAAATATGGGGGATTAGATAAATGCCAATTTGCTGTATGACACCTTGATTATTTAAGTATGTGCCATGACCCCTTGTCACCCTAGTTGTGGTTTACTAGTTGGACATTATTAAATTGCCAACATGGGTTTTAGACCGTTGTAGTATCTTTGCTTAGACACACTTTCGTGCTCATGACATGATTTTGGACAATCAAATGTTAATATTGACTTAATGATATATTGAATCTGTTTTGGAAAGGTATCATGTGATGTTGATGGCACGTGGTGCATGGTAATCAAGCGGGGTTTGATAAATAGTTTTTCGGCCAGGGCATGTGGCAAGAATGATCAGGTGGGCCGGTTGTGGCTTTGGGGATGTTGATTTGGTTCTTCGGGTAGTCTTGCCCTGGTCACCCTAAGGACTTAACCTTGCAAGCCTTTGAACTGGGTCTAACGTGCAACCACATGTCTGTAATGGGACGGACCTAGTTGACTAAGTTGCTAATAACATACCTGTGGGACCTCAGGAGGTCAACTACACCCTTTGTGTAAGTTGTACGGGGGAGCGTCTGGCCGAGGCAGTACCCATCTAACGGTTGATTGGCCTAAACTTCACCATAGCTAAGGGAAGGGTTAGTGTGCAATAACCGGGGAGGACCACTTGTATTGTTAGAAGTTTCCGAAAGACTTTGTTACGGGAACTCGCCTTTGTGGTGTTTGACTGTATCTTGTGGATAAAGTGCATAACCTCTGCAGAGTGTAGAATCTATTCGAATAGCCGTGTCCGCGGTATTGGACATCGCTCGGGAATTACAGTCAAGGGTTAGATTTTCTCAAAAATAACTTGGATTTGAAAGGTTGGGTTGGATTAATAATGATGTTGATGGAAATGTGGATTAGGATGGGAAAGATGTTTACTAAACTCCTTGAAAAGTTATCTATGCTATACTTGTTTCCACTGCTTTCGAATCTACTTATGTTACTTGTCAAATGCTGTTTACTGCAAATATACCTTGAGCTATTCCTTTGTACCAAGCCATGCATATAGTATATTAGCCTGCATTCTGTGCATGACTTGCTGAGTACCAAGTACTCACCCTTGCCACAATACAACACCAGTTGAAGAGGAGACTACACCAGCTTTGGAGGAGGAGCTCCAAGAGGATCCGTCTACTTAGGGAGCGAGCCCAGTCAGTTGCCTGTGGTATACTGGATGGTGCCACGAAGTTATTTGATTTTCCGCTGCTACTATTTCTCTCTTAATAAGTTTCGCCCTACGAGGCGTATATTGTAACTTGACCATAAGGTCGAGTAACCAGTTTGGGTATTTAAATAAAAGTACTTTACTAGTATCGAGTGGTATGATTGTGATATTTACCGATGTTAAGACTGTGTGCACTAGCGCGTTCCTGGACTAGTGCTGAATACACAGAGGGTCCGGATTTGCAAATTCGGGGTCCCGACATGCACTAATTCGGATCCTTAAACTGGAGACAACCTTGTTGAGTAACGCGGTATCCATATCCCATGATCTATGAAACATGATCATCGATCAGTACATGTGCTGATCTATTCATCGTTGTCCACTACGATGATATCCGATCAGAGATACTTACAGAATTATATCAATGAGTAGAGAGTTTCATAAGTAAGTCACATACTTACTGATCAATATAATGATATATATTCATTGGACCAATAGTCATATTATTATTCATAAACATAGTCATGTTACAATCATCTATACGACTGCCTCAAGGGCATAATACTAACAATCTCCCACTTGCACTTGAGTCAGTCAATTAAGCATATAATACCAATAGACCTCGTGTGCGCCTCATGCTTAGGCTGTGGAAGTGGCTTTGTTAACGGATCAGCCACATTAGCTTTCGTATCTACTTTGCATATCTTCACATCACCTCTATTCACAATCTCGCGAATAAGGTGAAAGCGTCAGAGTATGTGTTTGGACTTCTGATGTGATCTAGGCTCTTTTGCTTGTGCAATGGCGCCACTATTATCACAATAGTGGTCCATTGGATTAGAGGCACTACGACCACACCAAGTTTTGAGATGAACTTCTTTATCCACACAGCTTCCTTTGCAGCCTCTGAAGCCGCAATGTACTCCGCTTCTGTTGTAGAGTCGGCCATCGTGCTTTGCTTGGAACTCTTCCAGCTTACCGCTCCTCCAAAAACCCAGATTGCGATCGGAAATCATCTTTGTCAGTTTGGAAGCTTGCGTCGGTGTAACCCTTTACAACCAGTTCTTCCTCACCTCCAAAAACTAGGAACATGTCCTTAGTTCTTCTCAAGTACTTCAGGATGTTTTTCACGGCTGTCCAATGACCATCACCGGGATCCGCTTGGTATCTGCTCGTGACACTTAGAGCATATGAGACATCTGGACGTGTACAGATCATGGCATACATAATAGACCCAATAGCCGAAGCATATGGAATCTTGCTCATCTTGTCTCGCTCATTAGTTGTCGAGGGACACTGATTCTTGGTAAGACTGATGCGATGTGACATTGGCATGAAACCTCTTTTGGATTCATGCATATTGAACCTCTTCAATACCTTGTCAATGTACGTTTCTTGGTTTAGTCCAGTCAACCTTTTTGATCTATCTCTATAGATCTTTATGCCGAAGATATAACATGCTTCTCCTAAGTCCTTCATTGAAAAACTCCTTTTCAATGAAGTCTTAACATCTTCAAGCATAGGAATATCGTTCCCGATCAATAATATGTCATCCACATACAAGATCAGAAACACAAGTGCGCTCCCACTAGCCTTCTTGTAAACACAAGGCTCTTCTTCATTTTTGATGAAGTCAAATTCTTTGACTACATCAAAACGAATGTTCCAACTCCGAGATGCTTGCTTCAACCCATAAATGGATCTCTGAAGTTTGCATACCTTTTTAGCATATTTAGGATCAACAAAACCCTTAGGTTGTATCATCTATACATCCTCAGATAGATTCCCATTAAGGAAAGCTGTTTTGACGTCCATCTGTCATATTTCATAATCGAAATATGCAGCAATAGCTAAAATGATCCAGACAGACTTAAGCATGGCTACCGGTGAGAAAGTTTCATCATAGTCAACTCCTTGAACTTGTTTGAAACCCTTTGCCACCAACCGTGCCTTATAGATCTGAACATTTCCATCCACGTCTATCTTCTTCTTGAAAATCCATTTGCATTCTATGGTTTTTACACCATGAGGAGGATCAACCAAGTTCCAAACTTGATTGTCATGCATGGATTGAATTTCTGATCTCATGGCTCCAAGCCATTTTTCGGAGTTTGGGTCCATCGTCGCTTCTTTATAAGTCATGGGCTCATCATTGTCCAACAATAATATGTCATGTCCATATCTTATGGGTTCATGATGTGGCCTCCCTGACCTACGTAGGGCTGGTGTCTCTTCCACAGGTTGTACAACACTTTGTACATCTTGTGAAGGTTCAGTGGCAACTTGAACATATTGATGTGATTCTCGAACTTCATCGAGATGCACATCGCTCCCACTGTTTTCTATGGAAAGAAACTCTTTCTCTAAAAAGACACCATTTCGAGCAACAAAAACTTTGTTCTCGTTTCTTTTGTAAAAGTAATATCCTTTTGTTTCTTTAGGATACCCCACAAAGAAGCATTTTTTCTGATTTAGGTGTGAGTTTATCTGATTGCAAATGTTTTACATAAGCCTCGCATCCCCATATCTTGAGAAATGACAACATGGGACTTCTCCCAGTCCATATCTCATATGGTGCCTTCTCAACGAAATTTGATGGGACCCTATTCAATGTGAACGCAGCTGTCTCTAGAGCGAATGTAACACCCCGTCATTTAGTATGCCCGAATGCTACGAAACATAGACTAAACAACAGCTAAATACCATAAATAAAGATAAATTACAGCAAACGAGTAAATGCTAAAAACCGAAATTTCGGCAGCATCTCCTTTGTTTAACATGAATTGAAGGAAACACAATAGCATAGCAACATAAGGCAATATGAGAGACATCTAAAATAGCAATATTTAAAGGCATCACAACAATATAAGTCTAATTCCAAGCACTCAATGTCTCCATGAGCCAAACAAACAATAAGACTCTCATATCGCAAAGCTAAACCATAAAGCAATAAGCATCACACTTAATTTATTGTCAAAGCTCAATTGAATGTCTTGTGGGACAAATGAGTGAAGCTACGTGTAGAAGTGTGACTAATTCCCTTCCCCGCATGCCGACCTCATGGTACCTAAAACAACAAGAAAGCACAAGCGTGAGTTCAACACTCAGCAAGCATATTGCAATGGTAAATAAGAACAATTACATGGCTACATCAACTCATATCATGTCTATCATCTCATTCATGATCACATATCAATAACATCATCATTATGTATGCAATGCGATGCGATGCTCATGTCTCCTTGGAAACTCATACCGGTATGGTTGAGTACACACCCGTCGGTGTGCACCCTCTCCCCCCTTCCATCCCGAAGATGGAGGGTGCCTACTCCTCGCTTCCGTTCACCGCGGTGAATGGAATCACGATGTAGGACTTACTCATTGGCTCTCCGGATTAGTCATAACTTTCTCACCGATCTTCCCCGGACTAGTTATGACTTTCTCACCGCCCGGGCCATGTAATATGCCATGTATGCAAATATGCCAACATCATAATGAACTTGTACATTAACACATGGCATCATAGCATACTCATCATATCATAGGCAATCATTAAAGCATGGCAAGTGATCATATCATATAATCAAGTTCATCTAGTCTCAACTAGCAACCTACAAACCGCTATCCATTACAATACACTTGCCTCAACCACGGGCAACGGATTGGTGAGAAGTAGAAGGCACTCCCGGGGTCACACCACCTGCACATAGGTACCACACACTCACAATCATGACTCAACAGAAGCTGACCTCCAATGGACAAGCGCCCGAGGAGGTATGAAGCCTTCCACCTCCAGCTCGATGAGACAATCCTCGGTCATGTTCGACGTTTGCTAGTTTTTCATGATATTCTCATCTTCAAAGGCTGCTCCAGTTGTCTTTGCATCCTTTGACGGCGAGGTATCTCCAGCAGCAACACGGGAACTGGACGGCATTGGAGAGAACGCAGAAGACTTTCTTTGGAGGAAGTGGTGATGAAATCTGAAGAAAAAAACGGAGCTGTCGAAAGTACAGGTAACGCCTACAGTTTTAGGTATGGGAATATATAAAGTTTTCTTTGCTAACGGGCAAATCTGTCTCCCCTTGCGCGGCGCAAGAATCGGGGAAGAAGCTGAAAAGATGGCTTTGCACCCCCAGCATTATAGCTTTTGCATGCCATAGCATTAAATGTTGTCTTTCTTGTTATTTAGATATTGGAGATTTTGTCTTAACTCTGCTTAGAATCGAGTCACGGGGTCAATATCGAGTTGCCTGTGGTTATCCCAAGAACTCGAGGTGGGATGATGGTTGGGCGCTCGATCTAGCACATCCCTACTCGATACTTGGTAATTTCACTCTACTCTGATCATTCGACCATGAGCTTGCAAGGCTTTATTCGACAAAGCTAAGGCTTGGCCGATAATCGATTGAGCCTTGGAAAAGACCCTTCACTAAGCAAAGTTCGGGAGCTACTGTTGAATATCTAAATATGGGATATGTGTACACCTAGAAAACTCTTATACCGTACCATACATGGTGACACACACATCTGGAAACTCTGGATATGTAACACCCCGGCACCTAGTATGCCGCGAATGTCACCACAAACGATACTAGCGACAACTAAATAACATATTTTACATTAAATTACAGCAACTACGCTAAATGCTTAACTGAAATTTCGGCAGCATATCCTTTGTTTTTCCATGGTTTCAAGCATCAACAATATGGACATATCAAGATGGAATCATGAACGACAACAATAACATGATAATCAGGGATTTTAGCAACAATTCAACTCAGGATATAAATCTATCCGTCACATGACAATATGGACTAATCATTTACTCATGAAGACCAACGAGGCATAAAAACCATAATTTAGGTCAATGAGGTAACCGCCACAACTAAAGTAAGGTTCGACATTGATTAAATGGGTGATTGTAACACCCCGGCATTTAATATGCCCGACTGCTACCAAACACAAGCTAAACAACAGCTAAAAACCACATTTAACATAAAATTCCAGCAAAGGTGCATAGGCTAAAAACCGAGTTTTCGGCAGCACCTCCTTTGTTTTATCATGAATTTAAGGAACAGCAACAATATAGCATTATATGGCAATAAGAGAACCATCTAAAACAGCAATAAATAAAGTCTTAACGACAATAAGAGACTAACATTAAGCTCTTAAGGTTCCAAGTGTCAAACAAACAATAGAACTCTCATTAACCAAGCTAAGACTTAATTTAAAGGCCATCACACGCAATTTATTATCCAACTAAATGAATTGACTTGGGGAACATTAAGGTGAAGCAACGTGTGAGCGTGTGACTATTCCCCTTTCCCGCATGCCGTTCTCAGGGTACCTAAAACAACAAGAAAACACAAGGGTGAGTTCGAAAACTCAGCAAGCATACTGCAATGGACAACAAGCATAACAACAAGTCAATAACATCTTTCATCATGTATAACATCTCATTCATGAATACTTATCAATATCATCATCAATTTGTATGCGATGTAATGCATTGCTCCTGACCCTCTGGAACCTCATACCGGTATGGGAAGTACACACCCGTCGGTGTGCACCCTTTCCCCCTTCCATCCCGAAGATGGAGGGTGCCTACTCGCTTCCAAACACCACGTGGATGGAATCACGACATAGGACTTACTCAATGGCGTTCCGGACTAGTCATAACTTTCTCACCGACCTTGCCGGACTAGCTATGACTTTCTCACCGCCCTCGCCCTATCTCATGACATGCATGCAACCATGCCAAATATCATATTCAATTCACATATTAACACATGGCATCATAATATGTTAAACATGCTCATCATATCATATCAATCATTAAAACATGGCAAGTGGACATATATCATGTAGGCAATTCCATCTAATTTCAACATGCAACCTACAACTTGCTATCCATCACAACACACTTGCCTCAACCACGTGCAACGGATTGGCGGGAAGAAGAGGGAACTCCCGGGGTCACACCACCTGCACATAGGCATCACACACTCACAATCATAACCTCAAAACAGTACACACGCCCCCATCTAACCCGACATTGCCAACTACTCGCAAAACCTAAAAACAGAGGTTCTGTCGGCGGGACAGCAACCTTGCAAAAAGCATAACTTGAGTTCTGGGACTCCAAATCGAATAAACGAGTACACCGTCGCGAAGCTTAGGAAATTTCCCAACTTTTTCTAGTTATAGGGAAAGACTGATTCGGACTCTAAAATTGTTTAATCTACAGATTACCACAATCTGTTCCAGTTACGTCACAGATTTTTAGGCGCTCGGTAAAACAGCCATAACTTTCAAACGGCTGATCGGAAATTAACGTGCTTTACGTCCACGGAAAGATAATTAAATTATCTACAACTTCCTAGAAGTCCGTACGGTCTGATTCGGATTCCAAATCGACGGAAACTCGAACCCTAGTTCGACTGCTCAATCTGCCCGAAAACAGAAACGTGGACAAGTTTAGATCTAACCCAAATTACTTCAAACCAGCGCCTCCAATTGATCTAAAAACTTGATAAACACCCTAATAACAGTACCTAGATCATCCCCAAGGATCCCCAAGATCATACCTTTGCCCGAAGCGCAAAACTCCAATCAATCTCCGCGAATCTCCTCGCGAATCGCTCCTCGCTCCACGTTCCTCGCTCCTCGCTCCTCGCTCCTTGCTCCTCGCTCCACGGGATGACTCCGCGAGGTGCAGGGGTGGTGAGACCACCCTAGGGCAGCAAGGGGTGGAGGGGAGGTGGTGTGGAGGTGGAGGAAAGGGAGGGGGATGCGCACGGTTATGGGGGCTAGGGCTTAGGGGAGGAGGAGGAGAGAGAGGCGCAAGAGGGGAGGTGGGGCGCAAGGGGCTGAGATGGGGCGCAAGGGGGCAGAGGAGCCCCTTTTAACAGCCCTCAACCCAATCCTAGTCCGTTACGGAGTCCTAATCCATCCCACCAAAGCCCACCAAGGCCCAAAACTCCCAGGAAGGCCCAAAACCCAGCGGCCAGCGGCCCGAAACGTTATTAACCCCGATCCTTATGATCTTAACCTTATTTCCACATCTCATACTGTATTTAACCTTATCATGCTCAAAAATTAAGGATACGACACTCGAGGTGTCACATTCTTCCCCCCTTCAACAGGATTCGACCTCGAATCTAAACGCACCAACATGAAACCCAGCAAAACCAAAAGGTCGAATTTTCACATCACATACCTGAGGCGAACAGCTCGGGATACCTCTCGCATGCGAGATTCCAGCTCCCAAGTCGCTTCTCTCTCGGTCTGATGTGACCACAGGACCTTGACAAACTTAAGCGTCCTGTTCTTCATCACTCGCTCTGAAGTCCCCAGAATTTCCACAGGACGGGACTCGAAGGTGAGGTCCTGCTGAAGCACTAATGGTTCCAATGGAACCACCAACTCCGGATCATGCAAGTATTTCCTCAACATCGAGACATGGAACACATCATGCACACCTTGCATGGATTCTCGTAGCTCTAGGCGATAGGCCAACTGCCAACTCAGGCGAGGATAGGAAAAGGCCCAACATACCTTGGGTGAGCTTTCCTTTGGTGCCAAAACGCACCACACCCTTGGTGGGAGATACTGCAAGAGTACGCTATCACCCACCTCAAACTCAAGTCTCGCCGCCACATCAAGATAGCTCTTCATGCGCTCTGTCTTTGCGAGAAGGTTTTTAGAACCTCCGACACGCGATCAACGATCTGCTGAACCCAATCCGGTCCAAGAATAGCTCTCTCGCCCACAAGATCCCAACAAAGTGGCGACCGCACTTCCGACCATACAAGATTACCTCATAAGGAGCAGCAGGATCTTTGGAATGGTAGCTGTTATTGTAAGCAAACTCTGCAAGGGGCAAATGGTCTTCCCAGCTACCCTTCCAAGCCATCACACAGGCCACGAGCATGTCCTCCAAAGTTTGGATGGTACGCTCGGGCCCATCTGTCTGAGGGTGAAAAGCGGTACTAAGGCAAAGCCGCGTACTCCAAAGCACTCTGCAAACTCTCCCGAACTTGGAGCGAACTTCGCATCCCGATCGGAGATAATGGTCTTGGGTACACCATGCAATCTCACAATCTCCCGCACATAGATGGGAGCCAACTCGCTCATTGAATTGGTCGTGCGGATGGGAATGAAATGCGCAGACTTCTTTGAGACGGTCCACCACAACCCAAACAAGCATCCTTCCTCGTGGAGAACGAGGTAGACCAACCACGAAATCCATGGAGATGTCATCCCATGGCCACACAGAACCTCCAAGGGCTGCAGGCCGGGACGCTTATGCTCACTTTGATCTTCCGCAAATCCCACAAGACGCCACATACTTGGCAATATCCACTCTCATCCTTTTCCACCAGAAATTCTTCTTCAAGTCCCCTGCACATCTTGGTCTCTCCAGATGGACCGTGCACGGGTGCGATGAGCTTCTCTCGAATGTCTTCTTTCACTTGAGATTTCGGGCACGCATGACGGCCCTGAAACCTCAAAACTCCGCATCATCAACGGTAAAGTCTCCCGACTTGCCATCCACCAGCGTTCCTCACCTGCGGAGCAAACGATCATGCTTCTTGTGCCTCCCGCACGCTCGGGAATCGACTCAAGAATCAATTGAGTTTCAGCTTGCACGGTCCCCATAAGCAAGAGGAGACTCCCAAACGCTCAAAATCAGCAACAAGACAATCAACAACAGGGGCATTGTCTTGCGGTAAGCGTCGGCCACCACATTTGCCTTCCCGGATGATACCGATAGTGAGGTCATAATCCTTTATCAATTCTAGCCACCTCCTCTGCCTCAAGTTCAAATCTTTCGAGTAAAGATGTACTTGAGGCTCTTGTGATCAAGTAAAAATATCACAAGATTCGCCGTACAAATAATGCCTCCATATCTTCAATGCAAACACCACGGGCTAGCTCAAGATCATGGGTGGGATAGTTACTGCTCATGCTTTTTCAGCTGCCTCGAAGCATAAGCAATCACCTTGCCATTTTGCATGAGCACACAACCAAGTCCCAACCGAGAAGCATCGAATAAAGGAAGCGCTTCCTGGTTCGGGAAGGGTAAGAACAGAGCAACCACTAACTTCTCCTTCAAAGTGCAGTGTGCTCACACTCTGCGATCCACTGGAACTTCATCCCTTTGTGGAGTCACCGTGAAAGTGGCTTGGCAATGATAGAGAAATCCTGCACAAAACGCCGATAGTAGCCAGCCAACCCAAGGAAGCTACGCACCTCTTTGACATTGGAAGGCCTCTTCCAATCCAAAACGAGACTTTGCTAGGATCTACAGATATGCCCTCTGGATTGATGATGTGGCCAAGAAAACCCACTTCGAAATCCGAACTCGTGACTTTTCAGCTTAGCAAAGAATTGATTCTCCTCGTACTCAAGACAAGCCTCAAGTGTCGCTCATGCTCCTCTTCCGATTTAGAGTAAATCGAGAATGTCATCGATGAACACTACCACAAACTCATCAAGGTACTTGTGTAGCATCTTGTTCATCGCCTCCATAAAGACAAAGGAGCATTAGTTAGTCCAAAAGACATAACTTTAAATTCATAATGCCCATACCTAGTGGAGAAAGCAGTCTTCTCAATGTCCTGCTCCCTCACACGGATCGATTATACCCGATCAAGATCAATTTTGGAGAACACCTTTGCTCCCTTGATTGGTCAAACAGATCCTCGATGCGAGGCAAAGGATACTTGTTTTTGATCACTTGGTTAAGAGCACGATAATCAATGCACATACGCCAACTTCCATCCTTCTTCGAGACGAAGAGGACGGGTGCTCCCCATGGCGATACGCTACGCCGAATGAAGCCTTTGGCTAACAGATCCTCCAATCGCTTCTTCAACTCGTCTTGAAAAGGTCGAGCCAAGCGGTATGGAGAGATAGAAATAGGTCGAGTGCCCGAGCAAGATCAATACGAAACTCCACATTCCTCACGGGAGGTAGACCAGGCAACTCGTCGGGGAACACATCAACGAACTCCTTCACTACGTAAATCTCCTCAATGGGAATCGAGGAAGATGGTTTCTCGAGACAAAGTCATGAGGAAACCCAACAGCCTCAAACGCCGACCAGAAAACAAACTAGTCAAAGCAAAGACGGAACCGAGGGTATACCACCTGAAAGGTCAACTCTTCCCGGACGGGCCTGCAAGGCAACTGTCTTCCGAAACAACAGATCTTAGCACGTCGATGCAGCCAGTCCATGCCCAAAATGACATCAAAAGGAGCCAATGGATCACCATGAGATTGGCAAAGAAAACCTCATCATCAATGGCAATGGTGCAACCAGGGCAAACCAAAGAACTAGCAATCAAACCCCAGAGAATCGACTAACACGGACTCGTAAATCCGAACTCCCAACTTAGCTCTACTAGCAAACTCCGACGACACAAAAGAATAGGATGCTCCTAATCAAATAGAACAAAGGCATCAACGGAATCCACGAGCGAGTACCAAACCACCTCTGGATGCCCTACCGACTCGGTCGGCAGCGTACACTCTGGTGGCGCCGACGTATGAGCCCGACTCAGGTGATGCCCCATCAAGGTTGGGGCGGAGGAGGCAATCGAGGAGGAGCAGACGGCCAAGGGCACCAAGACGCGGGTGGCGCCACGCAAAGGGTGGTGAGAAACAGAGCAGCCATCATGTGCACCGATCCTCTAGAAGACGCTACTGGAGTGGGAGGAGAAGGCACCGCCTCCCACTTGATGATGCTACCGGGTTCATCCGGCATCGCCCCATATGGCCGGGCTTGCCACAGTGGTTGCAATTCCCTACCCAACCACACACTCAAGCAGTGCTCGCCACCGCACTTGAAGCACTTCATGCCTGCCGCACGGGGCCAGCAATGGCTCGCGAAGAAGACGACCAGGCGACCCCATCTTAGCCCACGAGGAGCCCTGTCCTCCCTTGAACTTCTTGAAGGTGGGGCCGAGAGGACCCACCTCCTCCACCAAAGGTCCTCTTCTCGGCCCCCCTGTGGCCGCAGGAACCCGAACCTCCCGGTTCTCGCTTGTCCCGGAGAGCTCCAACTCGAGCTCCATGCCCTTCGCTTGCTCCACCACAGAGCGAAGTCACGAGGACGATCGCCCCATGACAACTCAACTCTGGTTGAGGCCCCTACGGAACCTCCTAGCTTTCTCCCGATCGTTTTGCCACAGCAGACGAAGCGCACCACGCTGTTGAACTCCTTCTCATACTCTGCCACCGACCTCTTTCCTCGGGAAAGAGTGGTCGAGTAAGCTCCATCCTCTCAAGGAAAGACTGGGTGGAACTTGGCTCGAAGCGAGCCACAAAGTCCTCCCAGGTGGCTGAACCCAGATCGGGGTTCTAGCAGCCAGAACCCTCCCACCGGATATCGCCTTGGCCCTTCACCTGAAAAGCCACAAAGCGAGTCCTCTCAACCGAGGTCAACTCTAGGACCTCAAACTGCCTCTCCATGTACCGCAGCCAATCTGCAGATCGGATCGGGCGTGCTGCTCCATCGAAAGTGTCAAGACGGAGGGACATCCACTCCGAGACTCATCCTCGGCTCCGTGCAGCGGGGCAACAACAGGCCATCGCAGGGGAGGCACAGCAGGGGCTGCCCGCTGGCGCAGCTCTGAATCTCCTCTGCAGCCTGGACTAAATCTTCATTGGCGGCGGGCACCCGCCCCGACCACAGCTGGAAGCTCCTCCCGAGCCTGGCCCACGAGCATTAAGCGAACGCTACCCTCGACCAAGAATGACTCCTCAACTCCTGGGAGCCTCGCCCGCCTCCACGGCCACGGCGTCCACCTCTACCCCTCGGCATGGTGCTTAGGACAGACAACCACCCAAACACCAAAGCACACAATCAAGATCATAGATCAAACAGCATCATAAGCATATTCCTTATCACATAATCAAGCGCGATGCATTGATGAACCAAAACCCATCCTCTTGTGCAACCAAGTGTGTCGATTTTAGATTAGTTATACCACTTTTACAAGTTTTAACGTTGCTATCCTATAACAAGGTTTTAGTTAGAACCTAAGCCATGTTTCTAAGTTATTCCACATCACATTTTAGTTGTACCCTATAGCATGACACTAAAAATTCACATTCCAAGGACCTACTGGCTCGATACCAATCAGAATACACCCGGCATTTAATATGCCCATTGCTACCAAACACAAGCTAAACAACAGCTAAAAACCACATTTAACATAAAATTCCAGCAAAGGTGCATAGGCTAAAAACCGAGATTTCGGCAGCACCTCCTTTGTTTTATCATGAATTTAAGGAACAGCAACAATATAGCATTATATGGCAATAAGAGAACCATCTAAAACAGCAATAAATAAAGTCTTAACGACAATAAGAGACTAACATTAAGCTCTTAAGGTTCCAAGTGTCAAACAAACAATAGAACTCTCATTAACCAAGCTAAGACTTAATTTAAAGGCCATCACACGCAATTTATTATCCAACTAAATGAATTGACTTGGGGAAACATTAAGGTGAAGCAACGTGTGAGCGTGTGACTATTCCCCTTTCCCGCATGCCGTTCTCCTGGTACCTAAAACAACAAGAAAACACAAGGGTGAGTTCAAACTCAAGAAGCATACCTGCAATGGACAACAAGCATAACAACAAGTCAATAACATCTTTCATCATGTATAACATCTCATTCATGAATACTTATCAATATCATCATCAATTTGTATGCGATGTAATGCATTGCTCTGACCCTCTGGAACCTCATACCGGTATGGGAAGTACACACCCGTCGGTGTGCACCCTTTCCCCTTCCATCCCGAAGATGGAGGGTGCCTACTCGCTTCCAAACACCACGTGGATGGAATCACGACATAGGACTTACTCAATGGCGTTCCGGACTAGTCATAACTTTCTCACCGACCTTGCCGGACTAGCTATGACTTTCTCACCGCCCTCGCCCTATCTCATGACATGCATGCAACCATGCCAAATATCATATTCAATTCACATATTAACACATGGCATCATAATATGTTAAACATGCTCATCATATCATATCAATCATTAAAACATGGCAAGTGGACATATATCATGTAGGCAATTCCATCTAATTTCAACATGCAACCTACAACTTGCTATCCATCACAACACACTTGCCTCAACCACGTGCAACGGATTGGCGGGAAGAAGAGGGAACTCCCGGGGTCACACCACCTGCACATAGGCATCACACACTCACAATCATAACCTCAAAACAGTACACACGCCCCCATCTAACCCGACATTGCCAACTACTCGCAAAACCTAAAAACAGAGGTTCTGTCCCGGCGGGACAGCAACCTTGCAAAAAGCATAACTTGAGTTCTGGGACTCCAAATCGAATAAACGAGTACACCGTCGCGAAGCTTAGGAAATTTCCCAACTTTTTCTAGTTATAGGGAAAGACTGATTCGGACTCTAAAATTGTTTAATCTACAGATTACCACAATCTGTTCCAGTTACGTCACAGATTTTTAGGCGCTCGGTAAAACAGCCATAACTTTCAAACGGCTGATCGGAAATTAACGTGCTTTACGTCCACGGAAAGATAATTAAATTATCTACAACTTCCTAGAAGTCCGTACGGTCTGATTCGGATTCTAAATCGACGGAAACTCGAACCCTAGTTCGACTGCTCAATCTGCCCGAAAACAGAAACGTGGACAAGTTTAGATCTAACCCAAATTACTTCAAACCAGCGCCTCCAATTGATCTAAAAACTTGATAAACACCCTAATAACAGTACCTAGATCATCCCCAAGGATCCCCAAGATCATACCTTTGCCCGAAGCGCAAAACTCCAATCAATCTCCGCGAATCTCCTCGCGAATCGCTCCTCGCTCCACGTTCCTCGCTCCTCGCTCCTTGCTCCTCGCTCCTCGCTCCACGGGATGACTCCGCGAGGTGCAGGGGTGGGGAGACCACCCTAGGGCAGCAAGGGGTGGAGGGGAGGTGGTGTGGAGGTGGAGGAAAGGGAGGGGGATGCGCACGGTTATGGGGGCTAGGGCTTAGGGGAGGGGGAGGGAGGAGAGGGGCGCAAGAGGGGGAGGTGGGGGCGCAAGGGGCTGAGATGGGGGCGCAAGGGGGGCAGGGGGAGCCCCTTTTTAACAGCCCTCAACCCAATCCTAGTCCGTTACGGAGTCCTAATCCATCCCACCAAAGCCCACCAAGGCCCAAAACTCCCCCGGGAAGGCCCAAAACCCCGAAAACGGCCCGGAAACGGCCCGGAAACGTTATTAACCCCCGATCCTTATGATCTTAACCTTATTTCCACATCTCATACTGTATTTAACCTTATCATGCTCAAAAATTAAGGATACGACACTCCGAGGTGTCACAGTGATGGTAAGTGATGACGTGTGACTAACTCCCTTTCCCACATGTCGGATCCAAGATACCTAAAAAAAACATAAACAACAAGCGTGAGTTCATCACTCAGCAAAGTGTATTGCAATAGTACACAAACAATAACAGTTCACATACATACTTTATGCCATTCAACATCATGAGAATCAACTCATAAACTTCTTCATTTATGCTCTCATATAACATCGTCATAAACATCTTCATATACATCTCATAGAACATCATAAGCATCTCATATAACAACTTCATTCATGTCATGCAATGCAATGCACATGTCTCTTTGTTAGCACATACCGGTATTGCCGAGTGCACACCCGTCGGTGTGCACCCTCTTTCCCCTTCCATCCCGTAGATAGAGGGTGCCTACTCTTACTGACTCGCTCCCATTCACAACTGTGGATGGAACTACGAGGTAAGTCTTTCTCAAAGGCACTCCGGATTAATCATAACTTTCTCACTGACCTTACCGGATTAGTTATGACTTCCTCACCATCCTGGCCTGTCCTCATGCCATGAATGCACACATGCCATAACATGAATAAACTTGCATATGCACTCAATTCAACAATTGCATAGCCAGTTAACATCTATAATCATCATAACACAAGCAAGTATCAAACATAGCAACTTAGTCCTTCACATGAATTTGCATAAATACTTAGATTAACCATTGCATAGCCATTTAACAACTATAATCATAATAACACAAGCAAGTATCAACCATAGCCAAGTATTATAGCCAACCAAGCCACAACCACCACAACACACTTGCCTTCAACCGTGAGCGACGGAGTGGCGAGAGGTTGAGGGCAATCCCGGAGTCACACCACCTGCACATAGGTACATCACACTCAAAACTTGCCCACAAAATAGTACAAGAGCGATCATCTACAATGACCTCGCAACCCACTCCTAAAACCCAAAAATAGAGAATCTGTCCAATCGGGACAGTGGGCTTCCAACTAGCATAACTTGAGTTCTAAAACTCTAAATCAAGTAAACGAATACATTTTCTCAAAGCTTAGGAAATTTCCCAACTTTTTCTAAGTATTCGCAAAGACTGAATCGGCTTCAAAATTGTCTAAACTACAGTTGAACACGATCTGTGCCAATCACGTCACATATTTGACATATCTCGGTAAAACAGCCATAACTTTTAAACGGTTGAACGGAATTTAACGTTCTTCATGTCCACAAAAAAGATAATTGAATTACCTACAACTTCCATAACAACCGGCAGATCATGAAATGCTTCTAAAATTGCCAACAACGTGTCCCAACACCGACTGTCAAACATGGCCGAGAGCTACTCGTGAGATAGATCAAGAATCCAATTCAATCCCTCTAATCACAGCAACTAAACAAGGGTTCTAGGCATGGATTCTCCCATCTAGCAGCACCTAGAACACCACAAAAACGGACGACGATCGTCTACTCCTTGCGGCCCGATCTCCCCTCCAATCGCCGGGAACACCGGAATCGCCGGATCTTCTTGGTCGTAATGCTCCTTAATGGAAGGATCAACGGAAGGGGAGGTGTGGCAGCCATGGGAGGGGAGGGTGTAACACCCTAGCATCTAGTATGCCCGAATGCTACCAAACATAGACTAAACAACATCTAAATACCACAAATAAAGATAAATTACAGCAAAGGTGTAAATGCTAAAACCGAAAATTTCGGCAGCATCTCCTTTGTTTTGACATGAATTGGAGCAATAGCAATAACATGGCAAGTTATATCATAGCATAAGACATCTAAAACAACAATATCAACGAATAAAGCATCACTTATGTCTAAAATAAGGAATTTAACAATTCCACCAAATATAACAAACCAAACGATGAACTCAAGCCCATACACCAAGTTTCATGGCACTATTCATTATTATCATGACTCCCAATGATTAAATTGTATATGAATGTGAAGCTACGTGTAGAAGTGTAGCTAATGCCCTTTCCCGCATGCCGGTTTCATGGTACCTAAAAACAACATAAACACAAGCGTGAGTTCATCACTCAGCAAGTATATTGCAATGGACCATAAAGAACAATTCAATGTTAACATCACTACATACCATGCTCAACATCAAGAACAATTCATAATTTCATATACAACATCATACTCATGTCTCAATATCATTGTACTCATTTCATCATCATCATGTATGCAATGCAAATGCTCATATCTCCTCGAAGCATATACCGGTATTGCCGAGTGCACACCCGTTGGCGTGCACCCACTTTCCCCTTCCATCCCGTAGATGGAGGGTGCCTACTCTTACTGACTCGCTCCCATGCACCACCGTGGATGGGACTACGAGGTAGGTCTTTCGTGTTCACTACGTGTGAACACAGAGGCCCGCATCAGCATGGGACGCCCCTTCCATTATGAATGCACATATGACATAAACATGTAAAGATTGGCACAAACATTTAATACAACGCAATCATGATCAATATGAAATCATGTTCATCATGTCATAGGCAAACATCAATCTTGGCATCAAATCATAAAGCAATTTGCATCTAATCAAGTCTAGCAACATTCAACACGCTACCCATTCCAAGACACTTGCCTTAACCTCAGGCGACGGATTGGCGAGAGGTTGAGGGCACTCCCGGGGTCACACCACCTGCACATAAGTACCACATACACAAAACATGCTGACAAAATAGTACACACTCGCTCATCTTCCCCGATTACGCAAACTACTCCCGAAAACGAAAAATAGAGAATCTGTCCCCCGGGACAGCAGACTTCAATCTAGCATAACTTGAGTTCTAGTTCCCCAAATCAGTAAACGAGTATATCATCATGAAGCTTAGGAAATTTTCTAACTTTTTCTAAGTATTGGGAAAAGCTCAGTCAGCCTCTAAAATTGTTTAATATACAAAACATTACGTTCTGTCCCAATTACGTCACAGATTTGAACCTGTTCGGTAAAACGACCATAACTTTCAAACGGCTGGGCGTAATTGGACGTTCTTGGTGTCCAATTAAAGGTATTAAAGTTTCCTACAACTTTCTCAACAGGAGGTCGACCAAATTCCGACTCTAAAATCACGAAAACTCAAACCCTAGGTTGAGTGCACAATCTGCCCGAAACAGAGAATTAAGAAATATCTAGTTTTCATCCAATCTACCCAATCACAGCACCTCCTCTTGATCTAAAAGCATCAAACCAACCTCTAGATCAGCACCTAGACCAACCCCAAAGAACACCCATACCATACCTTTGCCCGACGCCCGACGAACGACGAACGCCGAATCCTCTCCTCCCGATTTCCCCGATCGTCTTCCTCGCGCCGGAACCGCCGGATCTCCTCGTCGCGGGGCTTCCTGATGGAGAGATCAACGGGATTGCGAGGTGGGGATCCCCTCTAGAGCAGCAAGGGGGTGGAGAGGGGAGGGGAGAGGGTGGCGGCTAGGGAGGGGAAACCCTAAAGGAGGGGGAGCGTGGGCCAAATGGAGGGGCGGCTAGGGAGAGAAGGGAGGAGGTGGGGGCGCATTAGGGCACGGGGGCGCCCCAAGGGCATGGAATTCAGGTTCCCCCTCCCTCATGGGCCCAAAACCCCTCCCACTAAAGCCCACGACTCATCCCCCTAGGGCCCGAACTCCCCCGGAGAGGCCCAAACTCCCGAAATCGGCCCGGAAACGCGATTAAACCTCATATCGTATAGTTTTATTCTCTAATTTCACATTTTATATTATCACACCATTCCGTAGTGTTACATTCTCCCCCCTAAACAGGATTCGACCTCGAATCCGAGGAAAGCCAAAAACAACAACAAAGTCCCCAAAGACTTCTTTGCAACACAAAACATTCACACAAAGACTCAATCCGGAACAATCGACAAACAAGTTCTCAAAACCAACACTTAGCGAGAAAGTGTTGATTTAGCTCAACAAGTGCAACCTCTCACGGTTCCACCTTCACTTCAATTCCCAATAATTTTATAAAAGTCAACCGAAGTCCTCGATTTCACCCACTTAATCAAATTATTACGCCCAAATCCTCACGTCAAACCCTTCATACCACTATCACAACCAACCTGATGTACTCAGAACAACTTATCTTTTCGAATTCATTCACAAAATCTTAATTTCATTCCTCAACCTGTCTACCACATCTCATTTATCTCATGATGACACAATCAAAGCGAATCACATCTCTTTTAACACCCTCTCTACCAACGAATCACCAACGGTGTCCTATTAATAACTGGGATTCTAAATGAGAACCGCCAAAGAATCAATTATACAAAATCACATCTCTTCCAATTATTTGAACTTTTTCACAAAGAATCAAAATTAACTAATGACATCTACGCACATAGCCTTCATCGAAAATACTTTCCTTTCGAGCACAAACCACGGTACTCTTTCATTCTATCCTCTCCCAGGCATGATCCACACCGAGGGACAACTAGCTAAGGCAATGTTCACGACAGAACACTTCATTTCAAATTACCATCACCCTTTTAACAACCAACCATAATCTCAACAAAATTTGAACCGACATCTCAAGCTTCCATCATAACCACCTTTTGAACCACAACCAAACTTCTACGCCTAGCCCAAGCTAGGGCTGTAGATTCTTATCAACCACAACTGATGATTTTTTTTTCTATGAGGGTCTTGCCCTCACATTTCCTCACTCAAATACTGTCGCGACCCAAATTTGCAAATCCAGACCCTCTGTGTATTCAGCACTAGTCCAGGAACGCGCTAGTGCACACAGTCTCAACATTGGTAAATATCACAATCATACTGAACGAAATAATAAAGTACCTTTAATAGTTAACCAAACGGGTTGCTCGACCTTATGGTCAAGTTACAAATAAATGTCTCGCAGGGCGAAACTTATTAAAAACAGAAATAACTGCAGCGGAAAAATAAGATAACTTCGTGGCGCCATCCAGTATACCACAGGCAACTGACTGGGCTCGCTCCCTAGATAGACGGTTCCTCTGGAAGCTCATCCTCCAAAGCTAGTGTAGTCTCCTCTTCAACTGGTCTTGTATTGTGGCACAGAATGCAAACTAATATACTACATGCACGGCTTAATACAAAGGAGTGGCTCAAGGTATATTTGCAGTAAAGAGCATTTAACAAGTATCATAAGTAGTTTCGAAAGCAGTAAAGACAAGTATAGCATCAATAACTTTTCCAGGAGTTACATAAACATCTTTCCCGATTCTAATCCACATTTCCATCAACATCATTAATAAACCAAACCCAACCTTTCAAGACCAAATTATTTTCAAGAAAGTCTAACCCTAAGTGTAATTCCCGAGCGATGTCCAATACCGCGGACACGGCTATTCGAATAGATTTTACACTCTGCAAAGGATATGCACTTTACCCACAAGATACAGCCAAACACCACAAAGGCGAGTGTCCGTAACAGAGTCTTTCGGAAACTTCTAACAGCACAAGTGGTCCTCCCGAGTGATTGCACGCTAACCCTTCCCTTAGCGAAGGCGAAGTTTAAGCCAATCCACCGTTAGATGGGTACCTGGCCGCAGCCCCAGTACGCTTCCCCGTACAACTACAAAAAGGGTGTAGTTGACATCCTGAGGTCCCACAGGTACGTTATTAGCAACTTAATCAACTAGGTCTGTCCCATTACAGACATGTGGTTGCACGTTTGACTCAGTTCAAAGGCTTGCAAGGTTAAGTCCTTAGGGTGACCAGGGCAAGACTACCCGAAGAACCAAAACAACGTTCCCGGTGCCACAATTGGCCCACCCGATCATTCTTGCCACATGCCTCGGTCGAAAACTATTTATCAAACCCCAGTTGATTACCATGCACCACGTGCCATCAACATCACAACACATGATACCTTTCCAAAACAGGTTCAATATATCATTAAGTCAATATTAACATTTGATTGTCCAAAATCATGTCATGAGCACGTAGCAGGTCTAAGCAATATACTACAATGATATAAATTCCCATGTTGGCAATTTAGTAATGTCCAACTATTTAATCCTCAACTAGGGTGACAAGGATCATGGCACATATTTAATTAACCAAGGTGTGATACAACAATTTGGCATTTATCTAATTTCCCATAATTAAATAAAGTATTTTCTAATTAAACTAGCATGCATTAGTTTAAATCGAATTAATTTGAAATTGGGAACAACATGGTCAAAGCACAACTTGCCTTCAAAAAGTACTTGTTCTTGGTCCTGAGCTGGCTCCTGGGTCAACACTTCACCTTCGAAGCCTTCGGGCACTTCAACGTCTACTTGTAAAGCGTGCAAATAGCAATAAATAAATGAACAGTACACAAAAAGTGTCCAAACATCCAAATAAAGTTCACAAACAGAGAGAGCATAATTTTATGAATTTTTAAAAATTGGAATCGTCAAATTCGGAGTTTAAATGCAAAAGTTATAACCGTTTAAAGTTTAAAGAAAGCATTAATTAAATAAAAAAAGAGAAATAATCATAATAAAAAATTAATTAAAATTCATATTTGAGTAGGTCTCATTTTTATGAAGATTTAGAAATTTGAATCACTCAATTCGGAGTTGAAACGCAAAAGTTATAAGCATTTGAAGTTTGAATCCAATTTTGAAATCAATAAACCGAATTAAAAAATCATTTTCTTTTTATGAAACTAATTATTGCGTCAGCATTGACACGTGGACCAATCAGAGGCCGCAACGTCGCCTCGGGTCCATGGACCCGGCGCACGGTTTGGCTCGGTCCACCGTGGACCCGATCCACGGCTCATGTGTCTCACTAACCGGTGGGCCCCTCGGATGACGTCAGCGATGACGTCAGCAGTGACGTCATCACGCACGGCTGAGGACGGCTGACAGCTGGGCCCCACCGTGACGTCAGCGGTGACGTCATGGTGCGCTGGCCGTGACGCGTGGGTCTGGCCGGCGTCACGTGTGGCGTCGGCGGCGGCCGGCGGCAGCTGCGCGCTAACCGCGACGGTCAGACTCCCAGCACACGTGGCTAGATCTCGGCCATTGATTTGAAAATCAACGGCCCAGATTGGATCTGGGTTCACGCGTAGGAAAACTACTCGGCTGATCTGGACCGTTCGATCTTGATCGGACGGCCAAGATCCAATCTAAGGTTTACAACGCAGCTAACCCTAACCGTTCGATCTAGATCTAACGGCTGAGATCTACCCTAGCTCAGTGCGGTTTAGGCTACGTGGCACGATCTAAACCGTTGGATCTAGCTCCAACGGTTGGAAATAGATCTGAGGATTTCAACGTGAAAACTCACCGAGGGTGACGTGGCGCGATCTGGGCCCTTGGATCTAGATCGGACAATGGAGGGAGTTCGATCGACGGCGATGGCGCGCGGCGGAGCAAGGTCACCGGAGACGGGGACGGCGACACGTCCGACGGCATTGCGGGGCCTCTTCGGCGAAGTGAGTGGTACTCACCAACGCGGCTTGACCTCGCCGTTCCGGATCTAGACTCAACGGCGGTGGAGGACGGCGGACGGCGGCGGAAACGGCGCAAAACCGCGGCGGAACGCACGGCCAACTACGGCGAGCGATTGCGGCGCAACCACGGTGGCTTGAGCTCGGCGGGCTAGGGCTACGGGTGCGCACGGAAGTCAGCAACACGACAGCGGCGGCGGCGCATTAAATAGGGCCCTCGGCGTCCGTGAAACGCGCGGAAACCGAGGCCCACTCCGTTGCGGCGGCGGAATCCGAATTGTATTCGGATTGGCTGACGTGGCTCAACGTCAGCCGTTGGATCAAGATCCAACGGTGCGGGGGTTTGGGCGCGGGTCTGGCTCGGTCGGGCTCGGGTTCGGGCGACGTGGCTCAATCTCGGCCGTTCGATCTTGATCGGACAATCGAGAGGGTTAGGGTTAGGCGACTGGGTTCAACCGAATCAGCTGGCTCGGGTCGGACTCGAGTCGGACTCGGACTCGGGTCCGGTCGGATGAACAGTACAAACCCACTCGATTTTCCAGCGATTAAATAATCCAATAAATTCCCAGAAATTCATTTAATTCATTAAAAAAAGTAAAACACTCCGAAAAATTCTGGAAAATATTTTGGAACATTTTGGACTCAAATAAAATATTTCCAACAAAATTTTATTTGCAAAGTTAAGTTCTTTAATTATTTCAAAAGTGAATAAATTCAAATAAATTCCAAATAAATCCAAATAAATTCCAGAAAATTGCAAAAATTAACCAAAGTGCCAAATCTTGATTAAATTCATAAAAAGCAAAAATTTGGGGTGTTACAAACCTCCCCCCCTTAACAGAATCTCGTCCCCGAGATTCAGGGCTTACTAAAGAATAGGTTCGGAAACTCTTTCTTCAAATCCTCTTCGCGCTCCCAAGTTGCTTCACTCTCCGCGTGGTTACTCCATTGAACTCTGCAGAAGCGGGTTGACTTCTTTCTCGTTTCTCGATCCATGGTGTCCAAAATCTTCACGGGGTGCTCCTTCTAAGTCAGATCCTCTTGTAACTCGATTGACTCAAGCGGTGTCTGTTCCTCAGGTACTCAAAGACACTTCTTCCACTGGGACACGTGAAACACGTCATGTACCCCGGCTAGTGATTACGGTAGCTCCAGCTGGTACGCAACTTCTCCTCTGCGACCGAGAACCTTGAATGGTCCAACATATCGCGGCGCGAGTTTTCCTTTGGCATGGAATCTCTTAACTCCTCTGAGAGGTGTAACTCTGAGATACACAAAATCTTCCGGTTCAAAACTCAGGTCTCGGCGACGGTTATCGACGTAGCTCTTCTGTCTTGACTGTGCTATCTTCAGTCTTTCTCGGATCATGGCAATCTGCTCTTCGGCTTCTTGAAGAATATCTGGTCCAAAGACACGGCGTTCACCTGTCTCATTCCAGTTCAACGGTGTCGGCGAAGTCGGCCAGTATAGTGCTTCAAATGGCGACATTTGCAAACTGGCTTGGTAGCTGTTGTTGTAACTGAACTCCGCATACGGCATACTTTTATCCCAAGAGGTGGCATAAGCAATGCACATGCTCTTAACATATCCTCCAAAATCTGATTAACTCTTTCGGTTTGCCCATCTGTCTGCGGATGATAAGTTGTACTGAAGTTCAAACGGGTTCCCATGGCTTCATGCAGCTTATTCCAAAACCTTGAGATAAACTGGGTACCTTTGTCCGATACAATCTTCTTCGGCACTCCGTGCAAACAGACGATCCTGGTCATGTACAACTCAGCTAACTTATCTCCCGAATAAGTGGTCTTCACTGGAATAAAATGGGCGACCTTAGTCAAGCGGTCCATTATGACCCATATGGAGTCATATCCACCCTGGGTTTTCGGCAAACCGGTAATGAAATCCATTCCGATTTCTTCCCACTTCCACTCAGGTATCTTCAACGGCTGCAGCAATCCTGCTGGTCTCTGATGCATCGCCTTGACTCTCTAGCATATGTCGCACAACGCAACATGCTCGGCAACCTCACGCTTCATCCTCGGCCACCAGAATCTTTCCTTCAAATCTTGATACATCTTGGCACTTCCAGGATGAATTGAATACTTGGTATCATGGGCTTCTTCTAGAATCAATTGCTTCAGCTCCTTCTGGCTTGGCACACAGATTCGATCCTGCATCCATAACGTGCCTTGTTCGTCCAACTTGAAGTCCTTTGCCTTGCCTTCGTCCATCTTGGACTTGATCATGCGGATCTTGTCATCATCCTCCTGTCCTTCTCGGATCTGATCCTCCAGGGTAGGCTTCACTTCTAATGTGGCCAAGAATCCTTCTGGTACTACTTCAATCTGCATTTTCTGAAATTCTTCACATAGCTCATCCTGACTCGTGGCTATCAACATGTTCACAGTATGGCTTTTCCGACTCAAGGCATCGGCCACCACGTTGGCCTTTCCGGGATGGTAATGGATTCCAAAATTATAATCCTTGATTAACTCTAACCATCTCCTTTGCCTCATGTTCAGGTCTGATTGGGTGAAAATGTACTTAAGACTCTTATGGTCCGTGTATACTTCACATCTGTTCCCGATCAAATAGTGACGCCATAACTTCAAAGCATGCACTACGGCAGCTAGCTTTAGGTCATGTGTCGGATAATTTTCCTCGTGCGGCCTCAACTGACTTGATGCATAAGCGACGACCTTTCCGTTCTGCATGAGCACACATCCAAGTCCTTGGCGCGATGCGTCACAATAAATATCAAAGCTTTGATTGACATCCGGTAGAACTAACACTGGCGCTGATGTCAATCGCTTCTTCAACTCTTGAAAACCTTTTTCGCACTCTGGTGTCCATGCAAACTTCTTCTCCTTTTTCAACAATTGCGTAAGAGGTTTCGCAATTATCGAAAAGCCTTCAATAAACGGCGGTAGTAACCTGCCATACCAAGGAAACTCCGAATCTGGGTCACGGTCTTCGGCTGTTCCCAATGTAACACAGCTTTTACCTTGCTCGGATCAACGGCGACTCCTTCTGCGGTCATTACATGTCCGAGGAACTCCACCTTGTCCTTCCAAAAGTCACACTTGCTGAACTTGGCGAAAAGTTGCTGTTCCCTTAGCTTTTCCAAAACTCGCCTCAAGTGCTCTGCATGTTCATCCTCTGTCTTGGAGTAGATTAAGATATCATCTATGAACACAACAACAAACTTGTCCAAATATTCCATGAACACCTTATTCATCATATTCATGAAATATGCTGGCGCATTTGTCAGACCAAAGGACATAACAGTAAACTCGTAATGTCCATATCTTGACGAGAATGCGGTCTTCGGAATATCTTCTAATCGGATCTTCAACTGGTGGTATCCTGATCTCAGATCAATCTTGGAGAAAACTCCGGCTCCTCTCAGCTGATAAAACAAATCATCGATCCTGGGTAGCGGGTACTTATTCTTCACAGTGACTTCATTGAGTGCATGGTAGTCAATGCACATCTTGAAACTTCCGTCCTTTTTCTTGATAAACAAAACTGGCGCTCCCGACGGCGATGAACTCGGTCTGATAAATCCTTTCTCCATCAGTTCTTCAAGTTGCTTCTTCATTTCTACCAATTCTTCAGTGGACATCTGGTAAGGTCTCTTTGCTATCGGTGCTGTACCAGGTACAAGCTCTATCACAAACTCTATGTCTCTTTCTGGCGGCATTGTGACACTACGTTTTGGTGTGACATTACAAATTGCGAAATTAGAGAAGAAAATCTTACGGCTTGAGGTTTACTCGCGTTTTTGGGCCTTTTGAAGCGTTGTGACACCAGAGAGTGTCGTAACCTTATTTAACGTGCATGATAAGGTTAATAACATTATGAGATGTGGAATTAAGGTTAAAACTATAGGTTATGGAGGTTAATAGCTTTTAGGGCCGTTTAGGGCCGTTTGGTTTTGGGCCTTCCTGGGAGTTTTGGGCCTTGGTGGGCTTTGGTGGGATGGATTAGGTCTCCGTAACGGACTAGGATTGTGTTGAGGGCTGGTAAAAGGGGCTTCCCCCAGCCCCCTTGCGCCCCATGCAGCATTGGTGCGCCCCTCTCCCTCCCCCTCCTAAGCCCTAGCCGCCACCCCCACTCCCACTCCCTCGTGTGCGCCACCACCACCCCCATTGCCCCAATGCTCCCCACCACACCACCACCACACCACCACCCCCATGCTGCCCGAGGGTGGTCTCCACACCTCTGCACCTTGTGGATCCATCCGTTGGAGCGAGGAGCGAGGAGCGAGGAGCGAGGAGCGAGGAGCGAGGAGCGTGGAGCGAGGAGCGATCCGCGAGGAGATCTATTGGAGATTCGTTCGTTGGGCAAAGGTATGATCATGGGGATCCTTGGGTTTGATCTAGGTACTGTTCTTAGGGTGTTTATGAAGTTTTTAGATCAATTGGTGGTGCTGGGTTGGAGTTCTTTGGGTTAGATCTAGACGTTGCCACGTTTCTGTTTTCGGGCAGATTGAGCAGTCGGGCTAGGGCTCGAGTTTTCGTCGATTTAAAATCCGAATCTGTCCATATGGACTTAAAAGAAGTTGTAGATAATTTAATTATCTTTCTGTGGACATAAAGCACGTTAAAATCCGATCAGCCGTTTGAAAGTTATGGCCGTTTTACCGAGCGTGTTAAAATCTGTGACGCGATTGGAACAAATCGTAGTAATCTGTAGATTAAACAATTTTAGTGTCCGAATAAGTCTTTCCGTATAACTAGAAAAAGGTAGGAAATTTCCTAAGCTTCGCGATGGTGTACTCGTTTAATCGATTTGGAGTCCCAGAACTCAAGTTATGGCCTTTGCAAGGCTGCTGTCCTGCCGGGACAGAACCTATGTTTTTAGGTTTGCAAGTAGTGGGCATTGTCGGGTTAGATGGGGATTTGTGTACTGTTTTGCGGGCATTATTGTGAGTGTGTGATGCCTATGTGCAGGTGGTGTGACACCGGGAGTGCCCTCTACGTCCCACAAATCCGTCGCCCGCGGTTGAGGCAAGTGTGTTGTAATGTATAGCGGATTGTAGGTTGTTTGTTGATATTGGGTGAAAGATTGAACACTTGCTATGCTCACTTGCCATGCTTGCTGTTTTCCAATGAAATATTGAGTATGATTATCATGGTTCGATACCATGTGTTTATATTTGTCATGATGAGTTGCCATATGTTTATGTACATGTGAAATATGATAATTGGCATAGTTGCATGCATGACATGTTACATGGCCCGGGCGGTGAGAAAGTCATTAACTAATCCGGGAAGGTCGGTGAGAAAGTTATGACTAATCCGGAGAGCCATTAGAGTAAGTCCTACATCGTGATTCCATCTACCGTGGGTTGTGGAAGCGAGGAGTAGGCACCCTCCATCTTCGGGATGGAAGGGGGGAGAGGGTGCACACCGACGGGTGTGTACTCAACCATACCGGTATGAGTTTCCAAGGAGATATGAGCATAACATTGCATTGCATGGCATTGCAATACATATTTAATGATGATGATGTTGTTATGTGCTCAAGTATGAGATGTTTTATGTGATGTAAGGTATTATTGTCTTGTAAATGATCTTGTTCTCCATTACAATATGCTTGCTGAGTTTTCGAACTCACGCTTGTGTTTTATGTTGTTTTTAGGTACTTTGAGATCGGCATGCGGGAAAAAGGGGTCTAGCTACACTTCTACACGTAGCTCCACCATCATAGTCCATAATTAATCACTTGGAGACATGATATTAAGAGTTGTGCCATAAACTTAATGTAGGGTTTAATTTAGCATGCTTGTGATTCCTTATTTGCTTGGTTATAGCTTATGAAGTGGTTGAGCATGCTTTTATTGGCGTAATTTGATGATATATCCATTTATGTTGATGTTTTATTTGTCGTGTGCTATGACATATCTTGCCATGATATTGATATTGTGTTAATTCATGATAAAACAAAGGAGATGCTGCCGAAATCTCGGTTTTTAGCATGTGCGCCTTTGCTAGAATTTGTGTTTAATTGTGGTATTTAGATGTTGTTTAGCTTATGTTTGGTAGCATTCAGGCATATTAAATGCCGGGGTGTTACAGTTGGTATCAGAGCGAGGTTGTAGGTCCTTGGAATGTGAATTTTTAGTATCATGCTATAGGGTACAACTAAAATGTGATGTGGAATAACTTAGAAACATGGCTTAGGTCTTAACTAAAACTTTGTTATAGGATAGCAACACTAAAACTTGCAAAAGTGGTATAAGTAATTTAAAATTTGACACACATGGATGCACAGTAGGAAAGGGTATGGGAATCGTTGCTTTACGCTTAAATGTTGTATTTGAGCCTTGATGTTGAATGCTACATTTGTTTATGTATGTTGCTATGTTTATGAAAGAATTGAATGGAATTGTTCATGTTATTATGTTAAAGTGGGGTTGTGGTGCCGAAGGGTTTCGGTCACCTCTCTTTATTCATTGTAAGGGTGAAGTGTGACGGTGTGGCCGGTTAGCGCCATCACCGAAGAACTATTAACCCCTGTAGGAGAAGAGTGCTTACCCTTTCTGTCGTAGATCGGGTAGTTGACGGGAGTCAAATAGAAGAGTTTGGTGGTGGGTTCCTTCGTAAGTTCTTCACCGTTCTGACGGTTGATTTTGGTTGGTTTTCTTGGTTTTAGTTGATGGAAACTAAAAGAAAAATGTTTGGTATTGGATTTTTTCGCGGATCATTCCGTATGCGATTTGTGGTTTTTGGTCTTCCTTGGTTGGAAACGAAGAAGAAGAGTTTACAGTTGCGCCTTTTTAGTCGCCTTTGCTTTGACACCCGGTTTTGCTGGTTATTGTGGTTTGTCTTAGGGAGGAAACATATGTGGTTGTTGTCCTCCCTATCTGATAAAAGAGTTGAAGTTATCCTAGTGCCGACCTTAGGTTGGGTGGAGCTAAGTTTTGTAACTTTATCGGAAAAGGTTTGGTTGAACATTTTGTTTTCCCTAGTGCATCCTTCTTCCTTCTTGGAAGTATGGATCTTGAGATTTCTTGAAGAGTTTTGTGGGCAAATTTGGGAACTTGAGAGTGGAACTCTCCTGCATTTCTGTTAGAATTTTGTTTTCTTCCTTGCACAGAAAAGGAGAAATTGTCTATCGGTGTTTGTTCTGGTTCTTGAGTTGTGGTTGTCCTTAAAAGTGGAGTTGCATCCTGTTTGTCAAAAGTGAAAATGGTTGTTTAGCATGTCATGTAGTATGTAACAATGTGGTTATTGGAAATGATTTGTTCTTAAGTTAATTGGTGAGCTGAATCAGTTAAAAGTAATATTTGTGCTTAGCTTAAGATTAAATGAACTTCCAGTGTTGCAGATTACCCTATAATGAGAATGAATAAATATGTTAATGTACATGCTTAGAATCTGTTGCCTTGCTTTGAAAGTGCTTATGACCCTCGAATATGTTTAAAGTTTTAAACCCTAATGCATAGTTAAAACATTAAGATGATGTAGACTCATTGATATTGTTAAAGAAACTTTCTTTGGTTGTCTAAAGATGTTCTAATCTAATGGATTAATAGAGAGATTTAATCGTGTTGACTAGTGACTTTAATTTGGAAGTTGATTAGAGTTGCTTTTTATATTGTCGCAAACCATTAGTATAATTGGAAGTATGCAGTTGTGTTCCTACGATGCTAGTATCGATGTCAATTGTGAAGATATAGGCTTTGTTGTTTATGTTATTGCTAAAGCATTGGGATGGACTAACCTATTAAATTTGTTATTTATAGTTGGAGTATGTTGTGTAGTGACAATTTGTTATGGTATATGGATAGTGTAACTAAAAACAATGTAGTTGTTTTTATGATTATGCCTATTTATGGATATTGATGATTTAGTAGTGGTGGTAATTGTTTGGATTACTTTTTGGAAGCCATTGTAAAATAGAGATTATTATAACATGTGGCGATGAAGTGAACCATGGATATTTTAGCATGATATAGAATTGTATCCTAAAGAAGGTGTATCTTAGGATCATAATTTTCGACTTTGTCTTATGGAGATACTATTTGTATGTTGAAGTCATTTGTTAATGGAATAAGTTTTGATTGTCAAGATGTTGACGTATTTATGGTATAAAAATTGATAGGATGATCATGCTTAAGTATCTGTTGAAGTACTACGTTTGAAATATAGAATACGTTGTTTTATGATGTGTTGGTTTGTGGGGTTCTTGAGGAGGTAGTATGGATTGATTTAAGATGGGTTTTCTCGATAAGTAAATAGTGATTATGGAATGTTTAAATGTTAAGGATAGTGGGACACTGGTTATGGTGAGTCTCATGCCGAGCTTGTGTATAAAACCTTTTGGTCTGGGTTGGTGGTTTGCTATCTTGGTTAAATGTTTTTTTTTGGGCAAGGTGTTCTTTGTGTTGCATTTTCGAGTTTCCCTAAAACTCGTAGAGGTTGGTGCCCATCTTTGGTTTTGGCTAAGTTGTTCAGTTTATGCTATGAGTTTGATTTTGCACCCAAAAGCCTTTGAGTGGATCGCGCTCCTTCGCGTTCGCACTGAAGCATACTTGGAGTAAATCTTAAAAAGGAAGCCGATGGACATAGTGGGCTGTGTTGAAAATTCTTGAGATTTAATTTGTAAGTCTATTTGATTGGAATTGGATTTATTTGGAAAAGGTCATGTGGTGTTTGCGAGTGTTTCAAAAGGAGGATTTTATGAATGTTTATAAGTGATTCGGGTTGGTGAAGTGTTCTCATTTTGGGAAAATGAGTCTCCCATTTCTCTTTGAGAATTGATGTTCTCTTTCAAAATGTTGATTTTGGTTAAAACGCGATGCTTTACAAATTTGGCTTTCAATTGTCGACGGGTTATGTATGACGTGGTGTTTTCCTGTTAATGGTGTTCCCCTCATAGTTTTATGATTTGGCGCAATCATCGATGCTATCCAAGTTTTAATCATGTGATGCAGAGGAAGAAGTTGTCTTGTGAATGACTATTTGGTAGCGTTGTACATGATGAATGAATGGTGAAAAGGAAACATGACATCATTTATAGATGTCTATTGATAAAAGAGTCGTTGAGCCAGGTCGGTGAGTAAGTCATATAGGGAAATATGACTAATCCGGTGTGCTCTCGAAAAGCTTGGATTCATGTCATGAATCTAGATTTCCATTTGCTCTTTAGCATGAAAAGAAAGAGTGAAGAGTTCTTGGCATTTGGCTTTGTTGTGAGAGGATTGGGTTTCCTTGTTTCCTTGAGAGTTATTATGGCGGTTGTGGATTCTTTTCGATTGGTTTGAGAATCGGTTTTCTCTTCCACAATGTTGTTTTTATGAGAGGCTTGGCTGTGGTGAAAGTGAGTCGAGTTGTCATTGATTGTTGAGAATTTCTGACAAAGAATTGTGTGGAGTCTCTCTTTTTTTTGTTTGAGTGGTCCCCGATGCGAGATGTATCGCATTGATTTGAGATTGGAGTTTTTCTTTGCGACTTGACTTAGGAAAAGAGATCGAGTGATCTTTCGAGGTTGTCAAACCTTTGTTCCAAGTGATTTGTTGTGTTTTGGGTTCGAGTTGATGAATGTGGTTCATCCGACTAAGGAGTTGCTCTTTGTTGGCATTCTCGTTTGAGATGTGAATAGAAATGTCTATGGAATTGTTGAGCATAATGGAGGATTATACTCATGGGTTTGGTAGTTTTTGAGTGAGAAAGTGTGAGGGCGAGACCCTCATAGGAAAAGAACCAGTTGAGGTTTGGTAATAATTTACACTCTACCTTGGGCTAGGCGTAGAACTTTGGTTGTGGTTCGAAGGGTGGTCATGTTGGAAGTTGGTGATGTCGGTCCAAACCTTGTTGAGAATATGGTTGGATTGTTAAAAAGTGATGATAATTTGAAATATAGTGATCTGGTCGTGAACTTTGTCGTAGCTAGTTGTCCACTGGGTGTGTGTTATGCAGGAGGGGTAGAATGAAAGTGTAGCGTGGTTTGTGGAAGAAAAGAAAAGTTTTGTCGATGAAGGCTATGTACGTTGCTGACATTAGTTAATTTTGATTCTTTGTGAAAAGGGTCAAACAATTGGAAGAGATGGGATTATGTGTCATGATTGAGTTTGATGGAGTGTGGTAGTCAGGTTGGTTGTGATAGAAGTGCGAAATGTTTGTCGTGAGGATTCGAGCGTTTTGGGTTGATGGGCCTTTGCGGCTGAGAAGCCTTTTGTCTCTTGGGGACTTGGTAGTTGTTTTTGGTGTCCTTCGGATTCGAGGTCGAATCCAGTTGAAGGGGGGAAGAATGTGACACTACGTTTTGGTGTGACATTACAAATTACGAAATTAGAGACGAAAATCTTACGGCTTTAGGTTTACTCGCGTTTTTGGGCCTTTTGAAGCGTTGTGACACCACGGAGTGTCGTAACCTTATTTAACGTGCATGATAAGGTTAATAACATTATGAGATGTGGAATTAAGGTTAAAACTATAGGTTATGGAGGTTAATAGCTTTTCCGGCCGCTGGGTTTTGGGCCTTCCTGGGGGAGTTTTGGGCCTTGGTGGGCTTTGGTGGGATGGATTAGGTCTCCGTAACGGACTAGGATTGTGTTGAGGGCTGGTAAAAGGGGCTTCCCCCAGCCCCCTTGCGCCCCATGCAGCATTGGTGCGCCCCTCTCCCTCCCCCTCCTAAGCCCTAGCCGCCATCCCCTCTCCCTCTCCCTCTTGTGCGCCTCCACCTCCCCCTTTGCCCCATTGCTCCCCACCTCTCCACCACCTCTCCTCCACCCCCTTGCTGCCCTAGGGTGGTCTCCACACCTCTGCACCTTGTGGATCCATCCGTTGGAGCGTGGAGCGAGGAGCGTGGAGCGAGGAGCGATCCGCGAGGAGATCTATTGGAGATTCGTTCGTTGGGCAAAGGTATGATCATGGGGATCCTTGGGTTTGATCTAGGTACTGTTCTTAGGGTGTTTATGAAGTTTTTAGATCAATTGGTGGTGCTGGGTTGGAGTTCTTTGGGTTAGATCTAGACGTTGCCACGTTTCTGTTTTCGGGCAGATTGAGCAGTCGGGCTAGGGCTCGAGTTTTCGTCGATTTAGAATCCGAATCTGTCCGTACGGACTTAAAATAAGTTGTATATAATTTAATTGTCTTTCCGTGGACATAAAGCACGTTAAAATCCGATCAGCCGTTTGAAAGTTATGGCCGTTTTACCGAGCGTATTAAAATCTGTGACGCGATTGGAACAGATCGTAGTAATCTGAAGATTAAACAATTTTAGTGTCCGAATCAGTCTTTCCGTATAACTAGAAAAAGGTAGGAAATTTCCTAAGCTTCGCGATGGTGTACTCAGTTAATCGATTTGGATTCCCAGAACTCAAGTTATGGCCTTTGCAAGGCTGCTGTCCCGCCGGGACAGAACCTCTCTTTTTAGGTTTGCAAGTAGTGGGCAATGTCGGGTTAGATGGGGATTTGTGTACTGTTTTGCGGGCATTATTGTGAGTGTGTGATGCCTATGTGCAGGTGGTGTGACACCGGAAGTGCCCTCTACGTCCCACAAATCCGTCGCCCGCGGTTGAGGCAAGTGTGTTGTAATGTATAGCGGATTGTAGGTTGTTTGTTGATATTGGGTGAAAGATTGAACACTTGCTATGCTCACTTGCCATGCTTGCTGTTTTCCAATGAAATATTGAGTATGATTATCATGGTTCGATGCCATGTGTTTATATTTGTCATGATGAGTTGCCATATGTTTATGTACATGTGAAATATGATAATTGGCATAGTTGCATGCATGACATGTTACATGGCTCGGGCGGTTAGAAAGTCATTAACTAATCCGGGAAGGTCGGTGAGAAAGTTATGACTAATCCGGAGAGCCATTAGAGTAAGTCCTACATCGTGATTCCATCTACCGTGGGTTGTGGAAGCGAGGAGTAGGCACCCTCCATCTTCGGGATGGAAGGGGGGAGAGGGTGCACACCGACGGGTGTGTACTCAACCATACCGGTATGAGTTTCCAAGGAGATATGAGCATAACATTGCATTGCATTGCATTGCAATACATATTTAATGATGATGATGTTGTTATGTGCTCAAGTATGAGATGTTATATGTGATGTAAGGTATTATTGTCTTGTAAATGATCTTGTTGTCAATTACAATATGCTTGCTGAGTTTTCGAACTCACGCTTGTGTTTTATGTTGTTTTTAGGTACTTTGAGATCGGCATGCGGGAAAAAGGGGTCTAGCTACACTTCTACACGTAGCTCCACCATCATAGTCCATAATTAATCACTTGGAGACATGATATTAAGAGTTGTGCCATAAACTTAATGTAGGGTTTAATTTAGCATGCTTGTGATTCCTTATTTGCTTGGTTATAGCTTATGAAGTGGTTGAGCATGCTTTTATTGGCGTAATTTGATGATATATCCATTTATGTTGATGTTTTATTTGTCGTGTGCTATGACATATCTTGCCATGATATTGATATTGTGTTAATTCATGATAAAACAAATGAGATGCTGCCGAAATCTCGGTTTTTAGCATGTGCGCCTTTGCTGGAATTTATGTTTAATTGTGGTATTTAGATGTTGTTTAGCTTATGTTTGGTAGCATTCGGGCATATTAAATGCCGGGGTGTTACAGGCATACCAGGTAGATCTTCAGGAAAAACATCTGGATACTCATTCACTACTGAAACATCTTCTATGCTGATCGCCTTGGCGCTGTTAACCATCAACTGTCCATCTCTAACGGCGGTGGCTTGAAATTCCACTTTCCTTCCACACGGGCTTTCAACTGAAATAATCCTTCGTCCACAATCTAGCACAGCCTTGTGCTTGGATAACCAATCCATTCCCAAAATAACATCTAAGGTCTGGGTTTCCAACATAATAAGGTTCGCTAGGAACTCTGTCCCATCTATTAATATTCTTACCCCAGAACATCCTACTTTAGTTCGGAGTTCGGAACCAAGGGTTTGAACTAAAAGCATGCATTTAAGTCTTGCAATCTCCAAATCATTTTTAGCAGCAAAGCCTTGAGAAACAAACAAATGCGAAGCTCCAGAATCAAACAAAGCATTGCAGTGCGAGTTAACAAGTAACTTACCCAGTACGACGTCTGTAGCATTCTGAAGTGCATCTGCGGTGACATGGTTGACTCGGCCTCTCACAACGGTCTGGGGTGCTGCTCCTGGTGCTGGCGTCCTGGCTGGTGTGGATCCTAGATTGAAGTGGACTGGGGTCACTCCTGCTGTCTTCTTAGGGCAACTATTGGCAAAGTGTCCTAGCTCGTTGTAGTTGTAGCAGCGTCTCACTGTCCCCTGTTGACTGCCTGAAGCGGCGTTTCTGGCTGGTGCTGGGGTCTGATAATAGTTCTGATTGACGGGTCTTGGTGCTTGTGACGGTGTCCTTGTTGCATTCTGCGGCTGGAATCTGAAAAACTGGTTTGGCGCAATCCTCAAACGTTGTTGTGCTCCCTGACGCGATCCCTACTGTTGCATCCTTCGCTTCCTGTTGTCGTCCAGTTCCTTGCGCTTGTCCTCAAGAATAAGCGCTTTATTCACCATCTCTTGGAAATCTGGAAAGGTGTGGGTGATCAGTCCCACCTGCAGTCCTGAGTTAAGTCCCTTCATAAAGCGAGATTGTCTGGCCTTATCTGTCGCTACATCCTCAGGTGCGTAGCGTGCAAGCTGTGTGAACTTGTTCAGGTATTCGGCCACCGGCTGATTATCTTGCTTCAGTGCTCTGAACTCCTCCTTCTTGAGGTCCATGATTCCTTCCGGCACATGATACTGACGAAATGCAGCGGTGAACTCCTCCCAAGTGATGTCCTGAGGGTTCTCTTGCGTGGCACAGAAGTTCTCCCACCATTCGGCGGCTGTCCCTTCCAACTGATGAGAAGCGTAGAGTACCTTCTCATTTCCCATGCACTGAGCAATGTGTAGCTTCCTCTCAATTGACCTTAACCAGTCATCGGCCTCCAACGGATTGGCATTTCCGGAGAAACTGGGTGGGTGAGTCCTCATGAACTCTGACAGTCTTGTATTCTGGCGTTGACCCTGATTGACTTGATTAGCGGTGGTCTGAGTAGTGAAGTCTTGCATCTGTTGCATCATAGCATGCATCAACTGAGTCTGAGCAGCAAGAAAAGCTCCAAAGTTCTGCATGTCAACTGGCGGTGCTAGGTGGGGTGCAGGTGCTCCATCATTGGGGTTTCCAGCTGGGCGAGAACCACTGCCGTTGCCTCCAAGGTTTCCGCGGGTGTTCACCATCTGTCGATTGCTCCAAGGTTTCAGAGAGGAGAGGTAACAAGAATAGACAAGTAGTAGGGAAACTTACGCGGGAAAAAGTGTAACTCAAAATCCAACTTTATTATTAATAATAATAACTTGGTATGGTTGCTTACAATGCCTAATGGCCTTGCAACACATATTGCACACTCAGCAAGCAACGAAAATCCAACGCCTCTAAGGGTGAATCTTATTCTATAACGTGACTCGACGAAGGAGTCTCAACCTCAAAACCTACGCTCACTCGTCGAGAAAACCTCCACTGCCTCCTCGGGGCGGGTGCGACGGCATAGGCGTGAAACAATCGCCATGCCCCACAACTGCGGCTGTGGTTGACGACGCGGCGTCTTCTTCTGGCTCTGGATCTGGCTGGTGCTGTGGCTGTGGCGCGGGTGCAGGTGGTGCCTCTTCTGGTTCTTCCTCTGGCTCTGGAGCGTCCAATTCCAACACTGGATCGGGACCCTGGCCATACAGTGCAGTCTCCAGCTCTGCGATCCTTTCCGCAGCATAAGCGACGTACTCACGAGCATTCCCCAAGTGCTTCTTCTCCTCCTCAACCTGTTCGCGAGCCTTCTTCAACTCCTGAACTGTGTCTTCAATCAGCTCCTCCTGAGCGGTGACGAATCTGGCTAAGTGAGTGACGGTAGCATCCTCATCTTCTATCGGCTTCCGTTGAACTCTGCTGTCTCGGCGTGGGTGGTGAAGGAACACTGTGCCTTCCAGCTCCCTGGAGTAGGTGCGAGCGATCTGCTGCATCGCTCGACGCGACACCTCCTGGATTCCAATCTCAAAGGTAGACCTCCTGGCGGTGAAGTGGAAAGGGCGGCTAAACTTTGTCTTCTCTCGGGCATACACCGTGATCCGGATGTCCCATCCTATGACCAGTCCTGCCTGCACGAGTGTAGTCCCTCGGTAGAGCGGTCTCTCAAAACCTCCAAGAATCTGAAGCATACACCACAACTCGGTAGCATAGACTCCTTCACGCTCGGCGTAGTTGTTCTTCATCATCATCTGCCAAAAGACGCTCGCGTAAGAACCCAACATTTTAAAATCAATGTGGAAGACGAGAAGAACTTAGCAAGGGGTATGAACAAGAAAGAAAGGGGTAAGTCGAGAATTCATTCATTATCTGGACAAATTTTATCTTTAGAAAATAGGTTTTATCCTCACTACGACCAATCTAACTGTGGGTGAGCCTACAGTCAGTATGGCTCTGATACCACCTCTGTCGGGACCCGAATTTGCAAATCCGGACCCTCTGTGTATTCAGCACTAGTCCAGGAACGCGCTAGTGCACACAGTCTCAACATTGGTAAATATCACAATCATACTCAACGAAATAATAAAGTACCTTTAATAGTTAACCAAACGGGTTGCTCGACCTTATGGTCAAGTTACAAATAAACGCCTCGCAGGGCGAAACTTATTAAAAAGAGAAATAACTGCAGCGGAAAAATAAGATAACTTCGTGGCGCCATCCAGTATACCACAGGCAACTGACTGGGCTCGCTCCCTAGATAGACGGTTCCTCTGGAAGCTCCTCCTCCAAAGCTGGTGTAGTGTCCTCTTCAACTGGTGTTGTATTGCGGCAAGGGTGAGTACTTGGTACTCAGCAAGTCATGCACAGAATGCAGCTAATATACTACATGCACGGCTTAATACAAAGGAGTGGCTCAAGGTATATTTGCAGTAAAGAGCATTTAACAAGTATCATAAGTAGTTTCGAAAGCAGTAAAGACAAGTATAGCATCCATAACTTTTCCAGGAGTTACATAAACATCTTTCTCGATTCTAATCCACATTTCCATCAACATCATTAATAAACCAAACCCAACCTTTCAAGACCAAATTATTTTCAAGAAAATCTAACCCTTAACTGTAATTCCCGAGCGATGTCCAATACCGCGGACACGGCTATTCGAATAGATTTTACACTATGCAGAGGTTATGCACTTTACCCACAAGATACAGCCAAACACCACAAAGGCGAGTGTCCGTAACAGAGTCTTTCGGAAACTTCTAACAGCACAAGTGGTCTTCCCGGTGATTGCACGCTAACCCTTCCCTTAGCGAAGGCGAAGTTTAAGCCAATCCACCGTTAGATGGGTACCTGGCCGCAGCCCCGGTACGCTCCCCCGTATAACTACACAAAGGGTGTAGTTGACATCCTGAGGTCCCACAGGTACGTTATTAGCAACTTAATCAACTAGGTCCGTCCCATTACAGACATGTGGTTGCACGTTTGACTCAGTTCATAGGCTTGCAAGGTTAAGTCCTTAGGGTGACCAGGGCAAGACTACCCGAAGAACCAAAGCAACGTTCCCGGTGCCACAACTGGCCCACCCGATCATTCTTGCCACATGCCTCAGTCGAAAACTATTTATCAAACCCCAGTTGATTACCATGCACCACGTGCCATCAACATCACAACACATGATACCTTTCCAAAACAGGTTCAATATATCATTAAGTCAATAATAACATTTGATTGTCCAAAATCATGTCATGAGCACGTAGCAGGTCTAAGCAATATACTACAACGATCTAAATTCCCATGTTGGCAATTTAGTAATGTCCAACTATTTAATCCTCAACTAGGGTGACAAGGGATCATGGCACATATTTAATTAACCAAGGTGTCATACAACAATTTGGCATTTATCTAATTTCCCATAATTAAATAAAGTATTTTCTAATTAAACTAGCATGCCTTAGTTTAAATCGAATTAATTTTAAATTGGGATCAACATGGTCAAAGCACAACTTGCCTTCAAAAAGTACTTGTTCTTGGTCCTGAGCTGGCTCCTGGGTCAACACTTCACCTTCGAAGCCTTCGGGCACTTCAACGTCTACTCGTAAAGCGTGCAAATAGCAATAAATAAATGAAGAGTACACAAAAAGTTTCCAAACATCCAAATAAAGTTCACAAACAGAGAGAGCATAATTTTATGAATTTTTAGAAACTGGAATCGTCAAATTCGGAGTTTAAATGCAAAAGTTATAACCGTTTAAAGTTTAAAGAAAGCATTAATTAAATAAAAACAGAGAAATAATCATAATAAAAAATTAATTAAAATTCATATTTCCGTAGGTCTCATTTTTATGAAGATTTAGAAATTTGAATCACTCAATTCGGAGTTGAAACACAAAAGTTATAAGCGTTTGAAGTTTGAATCCAATTTTGAAATCAATAAACCGAATTAAAAAATCATTTTCTTTTTAGGAAATTAATTATTGCGTCAGCATTGACACGTGGACCAATCAGAGGCCGCCACGTCGCCTCGGGTCCATGGACCCGGCGCACGGTTTGGCTCGGTCCACCGTGGACCCGGTCCACGGCTCACGTGTCTCACTGACAGGTGGGCCCCTCGGATGACGTCAGCAGTGACGTCATCACGCACGGCTGAGGACGGCTGATAGCTGGGCCCCACCGTGACGTCAGCGGTGACATCATGGTGCGCTTTGTTGAGGCGCTGACGCGTGGGTCCCACGCTGACGTCACGCGTGACGTCAGCGGCGACCGGGCGATGACCGCGCTGACCGCGACGGTCAGACTCCCAGCACACGTGGCTAGATCTCGGCCATTGATTTGAAAATCAACGGCTCAGATTGGATCTGGGTTCACGCGTAGGAAAACTACTCGGCTGATCTGGACCGTTCGATCTTGATCGGACGGCCAAGATCCAATCTAAGGTTTACAACGCAGCTAACCCTAACCGTTCGATCTAGATCTAACGGCTGAGATCTATCCTACCTCGGTGCGGTTTAGGCTACGTGGCATGATCTAAACCGTTGGATCTAGATCCAACGGTTGGAAATAGATCTGAGGATTTAAACGTGAAAACTCACCGAGGGTGATGTAGCGCGATCTGGGCCCTTGGATCTGGATTGGACGGTGGAGGCAGTTCGATCGACGGCGATGGCGCGCGGCTGAGCGAGGTCACGTTCGACGGCGTTGCGGGGCCTCTCCGGCGAAGTGAGTGGTACTCACCGACGCTGCTTGACCTCGCGGTTCCGGATCTGGGCTCAACGGCGGCGGAGGACGGTGGAAAACCGCGGCGGAACACACGGCCAACTACGGCGAGCAATTGCGGCGGAACCACGGCGGCTTAAGCTCGGCAGGCTAGGGCTACGGGTGCGCACGGAAGTCGGCAACACGACAGCGGTGGCGACGCATTAAATAGGGCCCTCGGCGTCTGTGAAACGCGCGAAAACCGAGGCCCACTCCGTTGCGGCGGCGGAATCCGAATTGGATTCGGATTGGCTGACGTGGCTCAACGTCAGCCGTTGGATCAAGATCCAACGGTGCAGGGGTTTGGGCGCGGGTCCGCTCGAGCGGTGGTCGGCTCGGTCGGGCTCGGGTTCGGTGACGTGGCTCAATCTCTACTGCTCGATCTTGATCGCGGCCGAGAGGTTAGGTTAGGCGATCGGGTTCGACCGAATCACTGGTTCGGTCGGACTCGAGTCCGACTTCGGACTTCGAATCGATCGGATGAACAGTACAACCCCACTCGATTTTCCAGCGATTAAATAATCCAATAAATTCCCAGAAATTCATTTAATTCATTAAAATAGCAAAACACTCAGAAAAATTCCAGAAAAATTCTGGAAAATATTTTGGAACATTTTGGACTCAAATAAAATATTTCCAACAAAATTTTATTTGCAAAGTTAAGTTCTTTAGTTATTTTAAAAGTGAATAAATTCAAATAAATTCCAAATAAATCCAAATAAATTCGAGAAAATTCCAAAAATTCACCAAAGTGCCAAATCTTGATTAAATTCATAAAAAGAAAAAATTTGGGGTGTTACAAATACTACCAAGCCCATGAGCATAATCTTCCATTATACTCAACAATTTCATAAGCATTTCTATTCATCTCCCAAACGAGATTGCCAACAAAAGCAACTCCCTTTAGCCGGATGAACCACATTCATCACTCGAATCCCAAAACGCCACAAATCACATTGAAACAAAGATTTGACAACATCAAAAGATCATTCTATTTCTTTTCCTAAGTCAAGTCGCAAAGGAAAAACTCCAATCTCAAATTAATGCGATACATTTCGCATCGGGGAGCACTCAAACAAAAAGAGAAACTCCACACAATTCTTTGACAGAAGTTCTCAACAATCAATGACTACTCGACTCACCTTCACTACAGCCAAACATCTCATTTTAACCAAAAGCAACATTGTGGAAGAGAAAACCGATTCTCAAATCAATCGAAAGAATCCACAACCGCCGTAATAACTCTCAAGGAGACAAGGAAACCCAATCCTCTTACAGCATAGCCAAATGGCAGAAATTATTCACTCTTTCTTTTCATGCTAGAGAGCAATGGAAATTCTCGATTCATGACATGGATGCAAACTTTTCAAGAGCACTCCGGATTAGTCATATACCCCTATATGACTTTCTCACCGACCTGGCTCAACAACTCTTTTATTTTGGCTACTCATTTTCACAAAGGCAAACACCAAGCCTTTACTAAGGCAAAACACCTCTTGAACAACTACAGAGTATTTAAGAACAATCATAAGTTCATACTTTTCAAACACTTGCAAACACCACACACTTCTTCAATCAAACCAAGCTCTAATCAAGATAGAGTTACAAGGATTTTCAACTCAAGAACCTTCAACACAACCCGTTAGGTTTATTTGATTCCTTTAAATACTGATTACAAAGATAATTTAGATTGCACGCGAAAGGACGCGATCCCCTTAGAAACTTTTGGGTGCAAATCTATACTCATAGCGTAAATTAAACAAATGGCTAAAACCAAAGATTGGCACCAATCACTACAAATTTATGGAAACTTTGAAACGCAACCTAAGGAACTCCTTGCCCGAAAGCATTCAACCAAAATGGTATGCCAAATTAGCCCAAAAGCTTTAAACACGAGCTCAGCACGAAACCCACCAAATCCAGTATTCCACTACACTTACCATTTGGGCATTCAACATTCACTATTTACTCATCGAGAAGGCCCAACAGGACTTAACAAAAACCACACAACAAATTCTTTACAGAATTACCTTTCCCAACATTTATAAATAAAGTTTATGATGCTTATCATAAGACATCCAACCAAGACTACCTCATCATGATCCCCACGGACCATCAATTCATATAACATCATATTCTATATTTAAAAACATAATACTTCAACAAGTACTTTAGCGGGATCAACCTATCTATTTCATACCATCCATACGTCAACTTTTCAACAATCGAACTTATTCCATTAATCAATGACTCCAACAAGTAAATGTCATCTCCACAAGATAAAGTTCGTAAATAGGACTTTAAGACATACATTCATTAAGGATAAATCCTTATATCATGATAATTATCCATTATTCATTCGATCACAACAGTGCTCAGCATTAAACCACATTTTACAGTTTGTCTCTATTTTTAGCAATCGTTTTCAACGATTAATCACAATACCAAGTCATCAATATCAATAATTTGTATAATCATCAAACACCAACATTGCTTTTAGCTACCCTATACACACAATTGCCACTACACAACGTACTCCAACTATTTTAAAATAAATTTAATGAGTTAGACAATCCCAATGCTCTTTACAACAACATCAAACAACTTCTACCTTCTCAATTGTCATCTGTATTAGCATTTCAAGAACACAATTACATCCTTCCAATTATGCTAATAGTTTGCAACAACATAAATAACAACTCTAATCAACTTCCAAATTGGGTTCACAAACCGACACGATTAAATTTCTGTACTAACATGTTAATTTAGAACATCTTTAAACAACCAACCAAATTTCTATAACAATGTTAATGGTTTACATCACCTTAATGTTCTCACTACGCATCAGGGTTTAAAACTTTAAATATTATCGGGGGTCATAGGCACTTTTACAGCAAAGCAACAGATTCTAAGCCTATACATTAACACATTTAATCATTCCCACTATGGGGGTACTCTACATCACTAGAGGTTCATTTAATCTTAAGCTAACGATAACAAATACATTTAATTGATTCAACTCACAAATTAACTAAGGAGTACATCATTTCCATAAACCACGTTACATACTACATAACATGCTAAACAACAATTCTCATTATTGACAAGTAATTTCAGTCAAAAGACTACTTACTTTGTTTGCAGCATTTTCTTTTTAAAACTCAACCAAACTGCACGAAGAAACTTGACTCTCAAAGTTGCAATGGGACATGACTCACACTTGGTCATGCAAAAGATCTCCAAAACACATTTCAATCTTAAAGACTCCCACAGGAGGGAACCAAGCGATCAAGTAAACCTTTACTGACAGAGGCACAAATCATAAATCAACACATCTTAAATTTTTGCACACAACTTCAATAACTTCTTTTAAACTCAGAGTGTGACACACAAGAACCAAACTATACTTTTCTTTGCAGAGCAACCAAGAAAGCCGGTGTCAAAGCAAAAAGGCGACCAAAAGACACGCAACTCAAAACTCTTCTTCTTCGTCTTCAACCAAGGAAGACAAAACCACAAAACTGCTTACGGAACAATCCACGAAAATCCAATACCAGACACTTTTCTTTTGATTTCAATCAACTAAAACCAAGAAAACCAACCAAACCGACCGTCGGGACGGTAAAGAACATCTGAAGGAATTCACCACCAACTCTTCTATTTGTCTCCAGTCATCTACCCGATCTACGACAAAAAAGGTAAGCACTCTTCTCCCATAGGGATTAATAGTTCTTCAGTGATGGCGCTAACCGACCACACCGTCAAACCACACCCTTACTATGAACAAAAAGAGGTGACCGAAACCCCTCGACACCACAACTCCACTTTATCACAATAACAAGAACAATCCAATCAATTCTCTCAATAACATAGCCACATACATTATCACATATTGCATTCAAAATCAAGGCTTAAATACAACATTTAAGCGTAAAGCAACGATACCCATACCCTTTCCTACTGTGCATCCACGTGTGTTAAATTTTTAAATTAGTTATTCCACTTACACAAGTTTTAATGTTGCTATCCTGTGACAAAATTTTAAGTATAACCTAAGCCATGTTTCTAGGTTATCCCACATCCAAATTTTAGTTAAACCTATGGTATTTCACTAAGTTCAAACACCACGGACCTGAAGCCCGCTCTGATACCAACTGTAACACCCAGGCATCTAGTATGCCCGAATGCTACCAAACATAGACTAAACAACATCTAAATACCACAAATAAAGATAAATTACAGCAAAGGTGTAAATGCTAAAACCAAAAATTTCAGCAGCATCTCCTTTGTTTTGACATGAATTGGAGCAATAGCAATAACATGGCAATTTATATCATAGCATAAGACATCTAAAACAGCAATATCAACGAATAAAGCATCACTTATGTCTAAAATAAGGAATTCAACCATTCCACCAAATATAACAAACCAAACGATGAACTCAAGCCCATACACCAAGTTTCATGGCACTATTCATTATTATCATGACTCCCAATGATTAAACTGTATATGAATGTGAAGCTACGTGTAGAAGTGTAGCTAATGCCCTTTCCTGCATGCCGGTTTCATGGTACCTAAAAACAACATAACCACAAGCGTGAGTTCATCACTCAGCAAGTATATTGCAATGGACCATAAAGAATAATTCAATGTTAACATCACTACATACCATGCTCAACATCATGAACAATTCATAATTTCATATACAACATCATACTCATGTCTCAATATCATTGTACTCATTTCATCATCATCATCATCATGTATACAATGCAAATGCTCATATCTCCTCGAAACATATACTGGTATTGCCGAGTGCACACCCGTCGGCGTGCACCCCCTTTCCACTTCCATCCCGTAGATGGAGGGTGCCTACTCTTACTGACTCGCTCCCATGCATCACCGTGGATGGGACTACGAGGTAGGTCTTTCGTGTTCACTACGTGTGAACATAGAGGCCCGCATCAGCATGGGACGCCCCTTCCATTATTAATGCACATATGACATAAACATGTAAAGATTGGCATAAATATTTAATACAATGCAATCATGATCAATATGTGTGAAATCATATGATGAAAAATTGGCTTGATCATGTGCTGAAAAATTGGTTAGGATTAATCTTGCAAAATTGCTTATATGAAGGACCAAACATCCAAAAATAGTGAGTTTCGCATGTATGACGGACCAAATTTTTTGGTCTGTCATAAACGTGATTTTGATGTCTTTACGCTTGTTCAAGAAATCGCGATTTTTCCCATGTATGACAAACCAAATTTTTTGGTCTGTCATACACATGCTTTTGGCGACCTCGTTTTTCCCATGTATGACAAACCAAATTTTTTGGTCTGTCATACACATGTTTTTTTGGCGACCTTGTTTTTCCCATGTAGGACAAACCAAATTTTTTTGTCTATCATACACATGTTTTTGGCGATCTCGTTTTTCCCATGTACGACAAACCAAATTTTTTGGTTTGTCATAAACATGTTTTTTGGCGACCTCGTTTTTTCCATGTACGACAGACCAAATTTTTTGGTATGTCGTAAATGTGCTTCTGAAGGTTTTTGCGCGGGACCAAGTTCTTAAAAACAGTAAGTTTTACATGTACGCTGGACCAAATTTTTTGGTCCGTCGTGAATGCGTTTTTGCTCGATTGGGGTTTTGAGCAAACTTGGAATTGAGTTTTTGGTTTGACCTTGAGATTATGAAATTGGTGAGAATTTCATGATGCTTGTTTTGAAGTGGACTTTATGCAATGCTCGTGTGAGTATTTGCATGAACTAATGTTGAGTCAAGTCGCGGACTTGTGCTCGGATTTGTTTTGTGGTTTGTTCATGTGCAGGTATTGCTCGAGGGCGAACGTGGTCGATGACGGGACCGGAACTAGGTTCATGGAGGAACTGAGGTTCGGGACTAGGTTCAGGAGGAACTGAGGTCTTGGTGGTCAAGGATGTCATGCGGGACGTTCGGGCTAAGAGAATGGTGCACATGAAGAATGGTTAGTCACGTGAGTATGGCAGGTGGCCATGCGCGTGCAAAGTGTTAGTCACGTGAGTATGGTAGGGTTGCCATACGCGTGCAAGAGTTGTACTTGGCCAGGTTGGGCCAAGTGGAGTTATGTTGGATACATACTCCTTCTAGGATTAGGAGTGGGAATCCTTTTAGGAGTAGCAATTGTATCCAGGACTCTCTGTGGTTTGCTCCTTTAAATAGGAGGGGTTGTCTCCTGTTGAAGGGCATCAATCGGAGCTGAGCACATTGAGAGCCTCAAGCTCAGTTTTAGGGTTTGTACTCTTTTGATGAGAGTACTTTAGACAAAAGAAATAAAGATCAATTCTTCCAAGATTCTTGCGTGCTACAGTAACCACGTTGCTACAGTGTTTTCTATCTTGGTTCTTGTTTGCATGCTTGCTCTAAATCTAGATTGGTTTTTGATCCTTAAGTTTCATCTTAATTTGATCCATCAAAAACCTTTCTAGGGTATTGATTTAGAGTTCCTCAAAGTCTAGTTGATTAATCTTTTGAAGATCTTGTGTTAATCTTGAAGTTTTGATTAGATTGATTTTCGTCAAGTTCTGGAACAGCAAGTTTGCGAAGCTCATAACTTTTGATCCATAAGTCCGATCTAGCTGATTCTTTTTGGGTTTGATTCGTATTGGAATCTAGTTTCTTGTGTCCAAATTTCAGATCGTTGCGACGGCTGGATCTCCGGAAATTCGCGTTTTACCGAACCTCTGTCATTCTGTTTTTGTCGAATACGAGGCAATTATTTGGTTCTATTTTGGGGTGAACTTTTAGTAGATCAAGAATTTGGTTTTAGCTTCCGCACAATCTTTCACCCCCCCTCTGATTGCTATATTCGTATACTTCGATCCTACAAGTGGTATCAGAGCAAGGTTTTTTTAATATATCTTAATCGGTGATTAGATCAATGGATCGTTATTCGACAAAACCTTGTGTGTTCGATGGTGTTGATTTTCAGTTTTGGAAGGCCAAGATGGAGGCGTTCATCCAAGCACAGGGCTTCACAATTTGGGAGAAAGTCTACAAACCATATGAAGTCCCTGCAAACGACAACGTCAACGACACCAATCGCGCACATGTTGAAGCAAATAGCAAGGCGCGCAACTTGATCATCCAAGGCTTGGGACGTAGCGACTTCGATCGTGTGATTCATCATCGATCCGCATATGAGGTATGGAAATCTCTCTGTGATTACCATGAGGGTTCTAACACTATTAAAGAGGTTCGTCAAGATCTTTACAAAAAGGAATACATGCGATTTGAGATGAAGCCTGGTGAGTCACTAGATGATTTCTTTGCACGCTTTAATAAAATTCTTAGCAATTTGCGTGCTGTTGGAGTTAGCTTTGATGATGCTGCTAATGCTAGACAATTGCTTGGTGCATTAGACATGTCTATTTGGGAGATGAAAGTTACATCCATTAGAGAATCTACTGTCATGAGTACACTTACTTTAGATGTTCTTTATTCTAAGTTGAAAACTCATGAATTAGATGTTTTTGCTAGAAAGAATGATCATAAATCAATTGCTTTGACATCTCAATCTATCATAACTCATAATGGTGCTGCTTCAAGTTTTGCTCTATCTTTCTTGTCTTCACTAACCGATGAACAGATTGAGCAATTTCCAGAAGAAGACTTGTCACTACTCTCTTCTCGCTTTAACAAAGCTTTGCAAAATGTGATAAAGAGAAAGAGAGGTGGTGGTGATCCTCCAAGATGCTATGAGTGTGGTGATCTCGACCATATTCGTCCAAACTGTCCAAAACTTGCAAGTAAAGCATCAAGGGAGGAGAAGGACAACGACAGAAGAAAAGAGAAGAAGAAGTTCTCTCCAAGTGATAGAAAGAAGAAGAACTTCATCAACCGCAAAGTTGTCCATCGAGTTCTTTCCGCTCTTGAACAAGTCAATTTGAGCGATGTGGATTCGGAGAGCAGCGAGGATGATGCAACTCCAAGCAAGAATGAGTTGACGGGGTTGTATCTCATGGACAAAAGCAGCGACAGCTTCACCGAGGGCGATCATGACAGCGACTTCAATGAGGTAGATCCTTCTTACGATGAATTAGCTATTGCTGTTGCTCGTCTTGGTAAATTGCTTGATAAACGTGACAAGAAAATTAAGAAACATGATTTTGTTGTGGAGTCATTGAATGCTGAAATTTCTAGACTTAAAACCTTGATTCCTGATGACGATGCTTGCAAATCATGTGACTTAATTTACAATGAGCTTACATTGCTTAGGAAAGAACATGTTTCCTTGTTAGAGCAAATCAATGCTGAAAATGAGAAAAATGAGAAACTTGTTAAACATGCTAGTTGTTCTACCATTGATTTGCATGATACAACTCCATGTTCTAAATGCTCCATACTAGAATTGAAGTTGCATGATGCAAATGCTAGGGCTTCTCAAATGACAGAAGATTTGCTTACACATGAGGTTCTTTCATGCTCAACTTGTTGCAAGCAAAAAGGAAAAGTGAACGTTCCCTGTAATAATTGTTTAACTATTTCTCGAAAAATTGATTACTTGGAAAAATCATTAGAACGTTTCACTAAAGGAAAGAAAAACCTAAACATGATCTTGGATCAATCAAAAGTCAGCACTCATAACAAAGGTTTAGGTTTTGATTCTTATGCTCATCATAAATCACATGCTCCCACTGTTGTTAAATCATTTGAAGGAGGAAAATTTGAAATTGTCAATGAGCCTAAGAAAATTGTCTTTAAGTCTGCTGGAGTGTTATCTTCTACTATGATGAATGCAAATGATGCTTCTACTTCTAAAGCCAAACATCCTGTTAAGTACACTTGCACTCATTGTGGTAGAGATGGACATCTAGTAGATTTTTGCTTTAGACTAGCCAAACAACAAAAGAAAGAAAGGACAAAGGCTAGGTCAAATCTCAGAAAGACACACTTTGTTTCTCATTATGTGCCTAGGGTGATGCAAACACCTTTTGTTGGTAAGAACACGGGAAAAGACAAATCTATCTTTGTGCATAAGAATGCTCGTGTTGTGCCTACTGTTGTGCGTCGTGTGTCTCAAGATCTTGGATTCCTAAACATCTTATTTCTAACCCCAGTACCGAGACCTCGACACTTTCTGCTTCTATGTAGGCTTCTCACGCGAGGAAGGAGAACATATGGCTAGTGGATTCCGGATGCTCACGCCACATGTCCGATGATAAGAATTGGTTCTCCTCCTTCACTCGCGCATCTCGTGCTAAAAGTTTTATTTTTCAAGATGCTTCTTCCACCTCTGTTTTCGCAAAAGGCACTAGTCCAAATAGTGCAGGTACAGGTGCATATGTTCAGGGGGAGAGTATCTTTGTTGATGAAGATGATGATGATGCTGTTGAGGATGAGATAATTGGAGTTCGCTGTGTGCTTGTGTGCTCGTTTTCAAGCTTCCCCGCGTGCTTCACATCGACAAGCTATCAAGAGGATTTTAAGGTATCTCCGTGGTACTCAAGATTTTGGCATTTGACTTTCTGCTTCCTCATGCATTAGTTTAAGAGCTTTCTCTGATGCTGAATTTGGAGGATGTAGAATTGATAGAAAAAGTACATCGGGTTCATGCCACTTCTTGAGTAATTCTCTTTCTTGAACACATTGATATCAGATTTCACTTTCTTAGAGATCATGTTGAAAAAGGAAGCATTGTGCTTCACCATGTGGATACGGAACATCAATTGGCAGACATTTTCACAAAACCTTTGTCTTCTTCTCGTTTTACTTTTATTCGGGGAGAACTTGGGATTGTTCATCCAATGGGTTTGTTTTGAGGGGGAGTTTCTTTGCCAAGTTCTTTCACTTGATGAGTTCACTTTATCATATTTCTTTATATGTTATGTAATTGAGCTAATATATGATAATCTAATTGTCTCACTTGAACTAAAAATGACATTGCGGAATTCCTTGGTTTGATTGCCTGTAGCTAAATACTCTGTGATATCTTACTCTTTTAGGCTTGATATTGAATCTTCTTGACAAATTTGGGCTATGAAGCATGTGCGTTTTTAGCTTTACTCTTTCATAAGACCTTTTAATCACTTTTGCATGTTTATAATCAAAGAAAAATGAAAAGAAAAGGAAATCAATAAAAAAGGGTTGTTAAAAACAAAAGCCTCAAGTTATGAGCTTCAGGAATGCTTTCCCTAAAAAGATAAGATGTATGCTCCAAGCATGCCATTCCCTCAAAGACAAGATGTATGCTTCAAGCATGCCACTTCAAGGAAATAAAAGAAGTATGCTTCAAGCATGCCACATGCAGTTTACTGTTTTAAAGATTAAATTGGTTTACTAGATTGGAGTTGAAACTACTTGCTCGCCTAGAGTTGTTAGTTGCTTCAATTTTGAGCCTTTGTTTTTCTACTAAAGGTTTTGCTTAGTACTTGGCTATAGTTGACTAAATTGAGGTTGAGATGCATGTCATTCCCTAACTTGTTAAAATCACATCAAGATCATGTATTTTGCATATTATGTGATATATAAGGTCATATGATCGAATGAGCTCATCTTTTCCTATCTTGGCACTCCCTTGTTTCTCATTGTGAAATCATTGCTGCAGGAAAATTTTTGAACAAATTCTCTCTTTTGTACTCTTGATGAATCCATTGTCAAAGGGGGAGAAATTTTGGAAATATTTGAGAAGTTCAAAGAAAAAGGGGGAAAAAGTTTTTTTGGAAGTTTGAGCATTTTGGGAGAATTTTGGAATTCTTGGACACATTGCACATTCACACACATTTTCATTCTCAGGGGGAGATTTTGTTTTTCTTTTTTGTCAAAGGGGGAGTTTCTCTGCCTTATCACTTTGGTTTTGGTGTTAATCTTTTGGATCTCAAAATCTTTTGTAAAAGAGAATGCCAATGTTCAAATCTAAAGTGGTGTTGCCAATGTTTTCATCAAGGGGGAGATTGTGAAATCATATGATGAAAAATTGGCTTGATCATGTGCTGAAAAATTGGTTAGGATTAATCTTGCAAAATTGCTTGTATGAAGGACCAAACATCCAAAACAGTGAGTTTCGCATGTATGATGGACCAAATTTTTTGGTCTGTCATAAACGTGATTTTGATGTTTTTACGCTTGTTCAAGAAATCGCGTTTTTTCCCATGTATGACAAACCAAATTTTTTGGTCTGTCATACACATGTTTTTTTGGCGACCTTGTTTTTCCCATGTATGACAAACCAAATTTTTTTGTCTGTCATACACATGTTTTTGGCGACCTCGTTTTTCCCATGTATGACAAACCAAATTTTTGGGTTTGTCATAAACATGTTTTTTGGCGACCTCGTTTTTTCCATGTACGACAGACCAAATTTTTTGGTATGTCGTAAATGTGCTTCTGAAGTTTTTTGCGCGGGACCAAGTTCTTAAAAACAGTAAGTTTTACATGTACGCCGGACCAAATTTTTTGGTCCGTCGTGAATGCGTTTTTGCTCGATTGGGGTTTTGAGCAAACATGGAATTGAGTTTTTGGTTTGACCTTGAGATTATGAAATTGGTGAGAATTTCATGATGCTTGTTTTGAAGTGGACTTTATGCAATGCTCGTGTGAGTATTTGCATGAACTAATGTTGAGTCAAGTCGCGAACTTGTGCTCGGATTTGTTTTGTGGTTTGTTCATGTGCAGGTATTGCTCGAGGGCGAACGTGGTCGATGACGGGACCGGAACTAGGTTCATGGAGGAACTGAGGTTCGGGACTAGGTTCTGGAGGAACTGAGGTCTTGGTGGTCAAGGATGTCATGCGGGACGTTCGGGCTAAGAGAATGGTGCACATGAAGAATGGTTAGTCACGTGAGTATGGCAGGTGGCCATGCGCGTGCAAAGTGTTAGTCACGTGAGTATGGTAGGTTTGCCATACGCGTGCAAGAGTTGTACTTGGCCAGGTTGGGCCAAGTGGAGTTATGTTGGATACATATTCCTTCTAGGATTAGGAGTGAGAATCCTTTTAGGAGTAGGAATTGTATCCAGGACTCTCTGTGGTTTGCTCCTTTAAATAGGAGGGGTTGTCTCCTGTTGAAGGGCATCAATCGGAGCTGAGCGCATTGAGAGCCTCAAGCTCAGTTTTAGGGTTTCTACTCTTTTGATGAGAGTACTTTAGACAAAAGAAATAAAGATCAATTCTTCCAAGATTCTTGTGTGCTACAGTAACCACGTTGCTACAGTGTTTTCTATCTTGGTTCTTGTTTGCATGCTTGCTCTAAATCTAGATTGGTTTTTGATCCTTGAGTTTCATCTTGATTTGATCCATCAAAAACCTTTCTAGGGTATTGATTTTGAGTTCCTCAAAGTCTAGTTGATTAATCTTTTGAAGATCTTGTTTAATCTTGAAGTTTTGATTTTCGTCAAGTTCTGGAACAGCAAGTTTGCGAAGCTCATAACTTTTGATCCATAAGTCCGATCGAGCTGATTCTTTTTGGGTTTGATTCGTAATGGAATCTAGTTTCTTGTGTCCAAATTTCAGATCGTTGCGACGGCTGGATCTTCGGGAATTTGCGTTTTACCGAACCTCTGTCATTCTGTTTTTGTCGAATACGAGGCAATTATTTGGTTCTATTTTGGGGTGAACTTTTAGTAGATCAAGAATTTGGTTTTAGCTTCCGCACAATCATTCACCCCCCCTCTGATTGCTATATTCGTATACTTCGATCCTACAAGTGGTATCAGAGCAAGGTTTTTCTAATATATCTTAATCGGTGATTAGATCAATGGATCGTTATTCGACAAAACTTTGTGTGTTCGATGGTGTTGATTTTCAGTTTTGGAAGGCCAAGATGGAGGCGTTCATCCAAGCACAGGGCTACACAATTTGGGAGAAAGTCTACAAACCATATGAAGTCCCTGCAAACGACAACGTCAACGACACCAATTCGCGCATATGTTGACCGAACCATATCCAATAAAGTTCGATTCCGTCGTTCGGATACGCCATTCCATTGAGGCGTTCCTGGCGGAGTAAGTTGTGGAACGATTCCACATTGCTTTAGATGATCACCAAACTCTTGGCTCAAGTATTCGCCACCACGAGCTGATCGTAAGTGTTTTATTGATTTGCCAAGTTGATTTTGTACTTCGTTCTGAAACTCTTTCAACCTTTCAAAGGTTTCAGACTTATGCCTCATTAAATAGATATATCCATATCTAGTAAAGTCATCAGTAAAAGTTACAAAGTACTGAAACCCACCTCTAGCAATCGAGCTCATTGGTCCACATACATCTATATGTACTAGGGCCAACAATTCACTCGCCCTCTCACTAAAACCTGTGAAAGGGGTTTTTGTCATCTTGCCAAGTAAACAAGACTCACATGTTTCAAATGATTCAAAATCAAATGAGGTGAGAAGTCCATCACCATGGAGCTTTTTCATGCGCTTCTCATTTATGTGACCGAAGCGACAATGCCATAAAAAGGTAGGGTTCAAATCATTTGGTCGAGGCATTTTGACATTAATGTTATAGACATGTTTTTCTTTGAGTTCAAGGACGTATAACCCATCCACCATGGGACAACGACCATAATACATATCATTCAAAAATATTGAACAAACAAAGTTCTTTATTCTGAATTCATAACCTTCATGTTCCAAACAGGAAGATGAAATAATGTTTCTACTCATAGATGGCACAAAATAACAATTATTAAGTTCTAAAACTAATCCTGAAGGCAAATGCAATGGGTAGGTGCCAACGGCAAGATCAGCAACTCTTGCTTTATTCCCCACGCGAATATCCACTTCTCCCTTTGCCAAGTCTCTACTCTTTGTCAGCACCTGCATCGAATTGCAAATGTGAGCAACTGATCCGGTATCATATACCCAAGAGCTGGAATAAGAAGTAGCAAGATTAATTTCTATAACATTAATACCTAAAGTGGAAGTCACACTCCCATTCCTTTTATCTGCCAGGTACTTCTCGCAGTTCCGTTTCCAATGTCCTGACTTCTTGCAATAGAAGCACTGGGTTTCGGGTTGAGGGCCGACTTTGAGCTTCTGAAGCTTAGTTTTGAGGCTCGTGATCTCATCTTGAGCCTTGCCCTTGCCTTTTCCCTTTCCCCAAGCCTTAGCTTTCCTATTTTTGAAGGCAGTTGTCTTCTGAACCATCATGACATGATTGGGTTTCTTCTTAATGCTTTCCTCGGTAGCCTTGAGCATCCCATGTAGCTCGGTCAGGCTCTTCTCCATGCTATTCATATGAAAATTCATAATGAATGGCTCAAAGCTCTAAGGCGGATCGAGAATTACGTGCATGTAGCCGGACCAATGCTAAGGGAAACTCAAGCTTTTCCAATCTCCCAATGTAGCCAATTATCTTGATTACATGTGGGCTGACCGGACTACCTTCACCGACTTACAAGCAAGCAGAAGCTTTGAGATACCATACCTCTCACCCTTGCTTGATTCCCAAACATGCCCTTCAAGCCCACAATCATATTGTAAGCATCCTAGTCCTCATATTGCTTTTGCAGCTCGAGTCCATGGTGACAAGCATGAGACTGACCTCTATAGAGGTATTAACATGTTTTTCATAGTCACCTTCAAATTCCGAGGAGCATTTTAATTTGGTTCATCGAGAATCGGACTCTCTAGAACATATTCTTTCTTTTCATGTTTCAGAACAATTCTCAAGTTGCGATACCAATCCACAAAATTTGTTCCATTCAGTTTTTCTCTTTCCAAAACCGATCTCAAAGCAAAACCAGGTGCAACAGTAGGAGCAGCAGGAGGTGCCATTGAACACTACAACAAAAACATGCAAAGTTTCTAAGCACTATGTTTATGTAATACTTTTATTAAACATTTTAACAAAAGAAACTCCTATCATGTGCCCCCTTTATGGACACATGGTAAGTATTCAAGATCCATATTCATCAAACACTAGTGACCTTTGGCATCACTGCTAGAAATCTAATGACATAGGTAAGCAACATCTTTGCTAATTACATCTTATGTAACTCTTGTTGGTTGAGCATGAAAACAAGTAATGAATGCCTCCGTCAACTTGAGTCATGGCCAGGTCAACTCGCCCCTAGGGCTTACATGAGGGAGGGAGCACTTCCCATTTCCGGGTGCCAATTAAGAAACCTAGCCTCATGTGTGTTTTCCTAGACACCAATCGTCTTGTATCCGTTCCTTCATTACTGAAATCATATTCCAACCACTTATGTCCTTAAGCCCAAAACCGTTTTGATAGCTTAGTTAAATCAACCATTTTTATGCACGATGTGTCCAACACATCCCTATCATCTATTAAGATAGTCATTGATATACTACTTTGGCAGTCATATCAATAATGATCTAAATTCTTGATAGGTGCAACAATTGGATGGACAAGTGTGATTTAAATTTTTAACTATAGGGATGAACAATATCTACTATGAATATGGCATCACATGGAATGAGCATAAAGAAAATAGCAAGGATTAAACACACATCCACACATAATCAAATTAAGATGTGAAATAGTATGGCCCTTAGCATTAGGATCTCCATCATCATGCTTGATTGTTCACCTTGCCATCATGCTTGATGCCACCATCTTCATCATTGTAGATGCAACTCCTTACAACTTTGATAATCTCTACTATATAAAGTGACACTTTCTTCCAACGTCAAGCTTTTATTAGCTTTCATTAGGGAAGGAAATTAGCTTTTATTAGCTTTCATCAGCTTCCCGCTTCATTTTGAAACCACGTCAATTGCAGTCAATTTGAAAGCTAATACCACTTCAATAGTCCCGCTTCCAGCGTCATTAGTCGGCCAGATTATCATGCATACACAAGAAACAAAGCATTCATTTACATACAAAAATTCAAATTCCCGCTTCCAGCATCAATTTGAAAGCTAATACCACTTCAATAGTCGGCCAGATTATCATGCATACACAAGAAACGAAGCATTCATTTACATACGAAAATTCAAAACTACGTAATTTGACCCATTCCCATTTCCCGCTTCCAGCGTGGATTTGAAGCATTCTGCCCATTTACAAATAGTGCCCTACTGGCCAGATTTGAAAGAAAATACCAGTTCGCAGCCAACACCTTGGCGTCTTCCATCTTCCATTCGTAGCAGACACTGGCGTCTTCCATCTTCCATCCGCAGCCAACACCTTGGCGTCTGCCTGGCCGCAACTGAAGTTCCTCCCTGCAAAGTTGGTCCTCATGCTTCCTCCCTGCAATCTCAGTTCAATTCAACAGGGATACTAAATGAAAACAAATGTAGAGTTTGAGGATAAGTGCAAACCTATCTCACAGAACAGGATTACAGTGTTGTAGAGATTATCAATTCAGATATCTTACCTATCTCCTTCCATTCGCAGACGCCTGGCCGCAACTTGTTCCATCCTTCCATCCGCAGCCAAGACCCTGGCGTCACCCTCTGGCAAGGCGCCTGGCCGCAACCTTGTTCCATCCTTCCCTCCCTGCATTTCCAGTTGAACGCAAGGTTAATAGTGCTGTTTATTATGCTTCATGGTTTTTCTTGCTTGTTTTGGTTTTTCTTGCTTGTTTTGGTTTTTCTTGCTTGTTTTGGTTTGTCTGAGTATCATGCATTATTATCATCATAAAAGAGAAGTGTATACAGGAACAATGGAAACTAACCATCAAGAAATATGTTTTCCTAAGAAACTATCATCATAAAAGAGAAGTGCATACAATCAAGAAACAATGGTTTCCCTGAAACCTCAACAGAATGCAATACTATTCCCTGCTGAACGGCAGAAAAAACTAACCATGGAAATCAAATCGACACCATTCAGATTGGTGGGCACCAAGAAACTGCATTAAAACTTACAGAGTGGTTTGACTTGATAGCTATTTTGCATCATACTCCATTTAATTAAAAATTTATGAAGCCATCAAACAAAAAAGAAATATCACCTAAAGTCACAGAAATATTATGCAGAACATCGTACCATTATTTTTTTCCATGTGCACAGATGTGTGCAATCACAATACATAAAGGAAAAACAAGTTATTAAACTGAAAGATAGTGGTAGAGGAAGACATACCATATAGCATGTGAGAAGAGTATAAACCACGCAACATCAAGTACGATAGCAAAGAAGAGAAGGGCAGCATATGTCCAGCCAAGTCTCTGGCTACTACTCTCAATTGTAACAACAGCAAAGAGCCCTACCACCAGGTTGATAACAAGAACCCCGTTGAATAATGCCCCAAGAGATCCAATCAGTGCACAACCAATCTACAAAATTGAAGAATTGAGTATGCATGTGAATACTTTACTTTCAAGTAAATTCAATTTTCTGCTGAGTAAGAACTCATTTCGACATTATAACAACTAAATAACATAAAAATCAAAAGAACCAAACATAAAGCAAGAAACCCTAACTATCATTGAAGCTAAGCATGCTAAATGTAAAACCATGATTTAAGCATCATTAGTGCATCAGGAATATCAAGTCCACGTGCTGCTACATTAGTGCATAATAAAATACCCTTTTCTGCCTTGCAAAAGTTAAAATACCCATGGATATCAGAACACTCTATCTGAAGAAAATTTAGATGTTCTGCATGGAACTTGACTGAACTACATGATGAAAAGAACACCATGACCTTCTTAGACTGTTTCTTTTTTAGGAAAGCATATAGAACCAGAAACCTCTCGTTGCTACAAACATTCTTAAAATAGCAGGTTAAATAGCTTGGTGAAGCAGGCAGTTCCTTACATTTGATTTACCATAAACAGGTTTTTCTTTACTTTCTTCATTTTTCTCAACATAAACAGGTTTTTCTTTACTTTCTTCATTTTTCTCAAATGACAACTTTGCGAAATCTCACTTGTTTGTGTAGCAGAAAAAAGAACAGTTTGCCTATTCTGCATATCATGCATAATGATTTGACATCAAAAATAAAATGTTAATGTCAATAAAAAGTTATTAACAATGGTACACATATCAAGTGAGAATTGGTAGATGGCATATACCTGAGGGAGGCATTTAAATATTTGTTTCATATCTTCCTCAAAGTTTTGTTTAAGTATGCGATCAGCTTCATCAATTATAAGGCACTACAAAAATAATAGGACGAGTTATGTCAGATAGACAAATTAAGAGGAAGGAGGGGTCAATCATGACATTTGTGGTCCTGAATAACATTTTTTTCTATGCGTACTATGTGCTTATGCAGGAACATATATCACAATCAGGTGGAAATACATGTCTACAACAGTGAAATAGCGAAATAGTGAAAACAAAATTTGTATAGCCTATTCTAATGCATCAAACCCTTGTTTACACATAAAAAGTTCATATAATTCACAAAAAGAATGATTTTCTACTATTTTCAAACAAATATCCATAAAACATGTATACAGTTTTTTTGTACTCGCGTCCTCAGTTTCACTGTGTCTCTCAGTTGAAAGTATCCATAATCATCTGAGCGATAATGTGTTATGATGCTTTTGTTTATATACTTCATCAAATTATATGTTAGCATTTGTCAATTATCCTATATAAATATGTTTTCCTAAGAAAGTGTCATACGAGCAATAAATATGACCCTTTTTGTATGATTCTATTACTTAACATTATCTTCTTTATAGTAGAGATTTAAGTAAAATACATTGTTTTCAAGATATTTAGGTATATTGCCAACATTATATGCTGGCACTTCGTGTATTTGTTGATTGTATCTAAGAAAATATCTCAACGTTTTCAAATAATTCAGGAGGCTTGATTTATCATCATTTCTGGCTTTTCAGTCAACTATGGCTAGAATACAATGCAATTATTAACTCTTTTGATCGTTAAGCTGATTCCCGTGTTTGTGGATGAGGGGACACTCTTTTGTCCAGACATGTGGTAATTAAATAGATAACCAATAACGCGGAGATCAAAGGCAGCAAGTCAGCCAAAGTTTAAGATTGACATCAGTAACAGTTAAGGACATTTGATTGTCACTGAGTTAATATATAACAGTAGCAAGAAATTTCAGGAAAAGAGTCGGCACGAATGGAACCAATGAATGTTAGTCGAAAGAGATTGTATGCGGGCTTCTCTGGACAACCGGTGGTGACTAGGTTAGTTTATGATCTATCAAAATTAACCTACAATAAAACTGTCGGGGATTGGGATATTCATAAGGACTATTCTGCCCCGACGGTCATGCACTCACCGACCATAAACATCATTGGACGCGGTACCCAAGGATGGGTCCCGAGCACCCCCATGCTCGAACACGGGCATACCCGCTATGCCTTGGCAAAAAGTGCTCGGCTACGAGATTTAAAGACGCGCACGAACAAACGTGCTCGGCGAGGCTATGGGGCGGTCGAACCAGGACCAAAGGGACGCTCGGAGATCACCGAAGGACGTGGTCAACCAATAAAATAGGAAAGTGGTGGTTATTTAGCCAAAGATCTAGGGAAGTTACACCAGGAATTCAAATATGGCGAGAATCAAGGACACGTCCAAAATGGCAACTAGCATGATTTTAGGAGGCAGTTACCATGTATATACCACGATACCTTGTATTTAATCCCCCTCCAACAACAAGGAGGGAGGAGGATCCCATGGCGAGATCCATGTATTCGTATCCTTCAATCCAATACAGAGAAACGCCTCTAGGCGACTGGACGTAGGGCTATTATCTCAACCGTGAGAGGCCTGAACCAGGATAAAATCCTTGTGTTTATGTCTGTTCTAGGGAACCGTCTCCCATGTCTTCGACGTTACACCTTTGACAGAAAGGGGCTTTGGTTGATCCCTCATTCAACAAGTAAGCTCGGCGGGAGCCCGTTCTCCAATCGTCGACAGCTGGCGCCGTCCGTGGGGATCGACGGATTCTTTGCCAAAGGAATCCCGAAGGCGTCATCTTCCACATCTGACGACCAATACTACACAAACTATGATGAGGAAAGGTATGTAAGAGTTCTTTACCTCAATCAAACTATGCTTAGAAGGGTTATTCCTGTTCCGCGCCGAGCACGCACTTCGCTCGGGCGCGAGTCTCTTCCTCCGAGCACGCACTTCGCTTGGGGACTGTTCCTGTTCCGCGCCGAGCACGCACTTCGCTCGGGCGCGAGTCTCTTCCTCCGAGCACGCGCCGCCGGATCGTTCTGTTCGCGCTGAAACACGCGCTTCGCCGGGCGGAGTCTCTTCCTCCGAGCACGCACTTCGGCTCGGGGATCGATCTGTTCGCGCCGAGCACGCACTTCGCCGCTCGGCGCGAGTCTCTTCCTCCGAGCACGCGCCGGCAGGATCGTTTCTGTTCCGCGCCGAGACGCACGCCGGCGCGAGTCTCTTCCTCCGAGCACGCACTTCGCTCGGGGACTGTTCCTGTTCCGCGCCGAGCACGCACTTCGCTCGGGCGCGAGTCTCTTCCTCCGAGCACGCACTTCGCTCGGGGACTGTTCCTGTTCCGCGCCGAGCACGCACTTCGCTCGGGCGCGAGTCTCTTCCTCCGAGCACGCGCTTCGCTCGGGGACTGTTCGCGCCCGAAAGCACGCCGGCTCGGGCGGGAGTCTCTTCCTCCGAAACACGCGCCGGCTCGCGCGAGTCTCTTCCTCCGAAAGCACGCACTTCGCTGGGACTAATCTGTTCGCGCCGAGCACGCACTTCGCCGGCGCGAGTCTCTTCCTCGAGCACGCACTTCGCTGGGATCGTTCTGTTCCGCCGAGCACGCATTTCGCCGGCGCGAAGTCTCTTCCTCCGAGCACGCACTTCGCCGGCTGATCGATCTGTTCGCGCTGAAGCACGCCGCTCGGCGCGAGTCTCTTCCTCCGAGCACGCGCCGGCTCGAGGATGATCTGTTCGCGCGAGCACGCACTTCGCTGGGCGCGAGTCTCTTCCTCCGAAACACGCACTTCGCTCGGGGATCGCTGTTCGCGCCGAGCACGCGCCGGCTCGGCGCGAAGTCTCTTCCTCCGAGCACGCGCCGCTGGGCGATCTATTCGCGCCGAGCACGCTTCGCCGGGCGCGAGTCTCTTCCTCCGAGCACGCGCCGGCTGGGATCGTTCTGTTCGCGCCGAAAGCACGCCGCCGGCGGAGTCTCTTCCTCCGAGCACGCGCTTCGGCTCGGGGATCGATCCTATTCGCGCCGAGCACGCACTTCGCCGGCGCGAGTCTCTTCCTCCGAGCACGCGCCGGCTTGGGACTCGTTTCTGTTCGCGCGCCGAGCCGCTCGCCTGGATCGCTGTTCGCGAGCACGCACTTCGCTGGATCGTTCTGTTCGCTGAAAGACGCTTCGCCGCTCGGCGCGAGTCTCTTCCTCCGAGCACACACTTCGATTGGGGACTGTTCCTGTTCCGCGCCGAGCACGTACTTCGCTCGGGCGTGAGTCTCTGCCTCCGAGCACGCGCCGGCTCGGGGATCGTTTCTGTTCGCGCCGAGCACGCGCCGCCGGGCGGAGTCTCTTCCTCCGAGCACGCACTTCGCTCGGGCGCGAGTCTCTTCCTCTGAGCACGCACTTCGCCGGATCGTTTCTGTTCGCGCCGAGCACGCGCCGCTCGGGCGCGAGTCTCTTCCTCCGAGCACGCGCCGCCGGATCGATCTGTTCGCGCTGAGCACGCACGCCGGCGCGAGTCTCTTCCTCCGAAAGCACGCGCCGCTGGGATGATCTCTGTTCGCGCCGAGCACGCGCTTCGCCGGCGCGAGTCTCTTCCTCCGAGCACGCACCGCCGGATCGTTTCGTTTCGCGCCGAGCACGCTTCGCTGGCGCGAAGTCTCTTCCTCCGAGCACGCCGCTCGAGGACTGATCTATTCGCGCCGAGCACGCTTCGGCGCGAGTCTCTTCCTCCGAGCACGCACTTCGCTGGGATCGATCTGTTCGCGCTGAAAGCACGCACTTCGCCGGCTGGCGCGAGTCTCTTCCTCCGAGCACGCCGGCTGGGATCGATCTGTCTGTGCGCCGAAACACGCTTCGCCAGCGCGAGTCTCTTCCTCCGAGCACGCACTTCGCTCGGGGACTGTTCCTGTTCCGCGCCGAGCACGCACTTCGCTCGGGGACTGTTCCTGTTCCGCGCCGAGCACGCACTTCGCTCGGGCGCGAGTCTCTTCCTCCGAGCACGCACTTCGCTCGGGGACTGTTCCTGTTCCGCGCCGAGCACGCACTTCGCTCGGGCGCGAGTCTCTTCCTTCGAGCGCGTTATTTGCTCGGGGACGCGTTTAAATTCCTCCAAACGAGCATCGCGTTTGGGGACTTTTCTTGTTCTGGGCCAAGAGTGCTCTGTGTTTGAGCACAGGTCTACCAGTTTCTTTCCCTAGACATCTGGTCCATGTCCAGGATGCGGCAGCTCGAGCTGGTCTCGTCTGTCAGTTCCTCGAGCATCTGACCAATGCTTGGGATGCAGCAGTGTGAGTCCGCTCGCTATCTGCTAGTTGCCTAGACATCTGATCCATGTCTAGTTCCCCTGTGCACCTGATCCGTGCATGGGATGCGGCAGCATGTGTTTGTTCACAGTCTGCTAGTTATCTTTTCCCTAGGCATATGATCCATGCTTGGGATGCGGCAGTATGAGTCCGCTCGCAATCTGCTAGTTGCCTAGACATCTGATCCATGTCTAGTTCCCCTGTGCACCTGATCCGTGCATGGGATGCGGCAGCATGTGTTTATTCACTGTCTGCTAGTTACCTTTTTGCTAGGCGTCTGATCCATGCCTAGCGTCCCTGGGCCTCTGATCCATGCTCGAGACGAGTTTCGATCGCGTTTTATTTTCCCGCTCGGTGCAGCTCGTTTCCCCAAGCATGGTTCGCTCGGGATGTGATAGTATGAGCCTGCCTCATCTATCAGTTCCTTTTCCTGGTCGTTTCATGACCAGATGCTGAGGTAAGTGCTTCACCATCAAGAATTCAATCCCTCCTTGAACTTCTCAGTCTCAAGGAGATGACCCATCTCACTTGAGCCTCGGGGACTAGCTGTCGGGGATTGGGATATTCATAAGGACTATTCTGCCCCGACGGTCATGCACTCACCGACCATAAACATCATCGGACGCGGTACCCAAGGATGGGTCCCGAGCACCCCCATGCTCGAACACGGGCATACCCGCTATGCCTTGGCAAAAAGTGCTCGGCTACGAGCTTTAAAGACGCGCACGAACAAACGTGCTTGGCGAGGCTACGGGGCGGTCGAACCAGGACCAAAGGGACGCTCGGAGATCACCGAAGGACGTGGTCAACCAATAAAATAGGAAAGTGGTGGTTATTTAGCCAAAGATCCAGGGAAGTTACACCAGGAATTCAAATATGGCGAGAATCAAGGACACGTCCAAAATGGCAACTAGCATGATTTTAGGAGGCAGTTACCATGTATATACCACGATACCTTGTATTTAATCCCCCTCCAACAACAAGGAGGGAGGAGGATCCCATGGCGAGATCCATGTATTCGTATCCTTCAATCCAATACAGAGAAACGCCTCTAGGCGACTGGACGTAGGGCTATTATCTCAACCGTGAGAGGCCTGAACCAGGATAAAATCCTTGTGTTTATGTCTGTTCTAGGGAACCGTCTCCCACGTCTTCGACGTTACACCTTTGACAGAAAGGGGCTTTGGTTGATCCCTCATTCAACAAGTAATCTCGGCGGGAGCCCGTTCTCCAATCGTCGACAAAAACATAAAGCAATATAAAGCTAAAATGCGTTCCTTATTTTACAAGGTTTAAAAATTTCGACGACCTTGAATTATGGGACGTAGACAGATTATGGAGTATTGTTGTTAGAGTGGACGTCAAGTTCCATGTTGAAGATCATGGCAACCTTCAATGATTTATCCTCATGGATACGACTGTAAGTTCCAAAAATAGTGATTGCTAATAATAGTAACAAAATAATTCTATCACAAGCTAATATTGTTTGAATTTGTGTTTGAAGGGATCAAAAATTGAAGCCATCTCAAGGGATAGTGTTGATACTTTAAACATGCTACTCAATGAAGGACATAGCTATACCATTCATCGGGTGCAATTCCAACCAAACTATGGGGAGGTTCAGTTCAGAAGCATAGGAAACCCATATGAATGTGTTTTCACCCGAGACACAAGTGTTGAGCCTTACAATGTGCCAATTCAGTTTCCACGGTACCCAAAGCATCTTATGTCTTTCACTGAAGTGCACCATCGTCCTAACAAGACTTTTGTAGGTAAGCTGTCGTACATTGCATCTTAATTAGTTACATATATTGATAAAAGAGAATTTATAAATTTGTCTAACAATCATTGGCGTAGACATAGCTGGAATAGCTGTACACTGGGGTCAACTGGAGCATTTCGGACCTAATCTTTACAGAGAGGTCACACTAATGGACACAAGGTACCTATTAGTTGATAGAAAGCAACAATTCATTGTCAAAAATATACAATGACTTATATGTAGATATAACACAATTTTATATTTTTCTATGTTTAATTTATAGGTTCAACCTTTTAATTGTTGGCATTTGGTGTCAACATTTGACTCGTCACGCAGCCTGCTGGGAATCAGCTTGTGCTGGCAAGCACATTGTCTTAGGAACTATGCTAAAAAAAAATAACAGACATGGTACGTGATTCCATGTCTCTACTATATAAGCATACTTTGTTTTAATTGCAATAACTAAAAATTTTCAATTCTCGATAATAGGGTGCTTGGAGACTTCAGACCACACAACATTTTTATTTAATCCAAGTCATCATGAGACACGTGACCTCGAGAGTAAGTAGTTGCAGTATCATAAATAAATAAAAGTCTCTATATAGCATAAGTACTCATTAAAAATTTGTAATATGTAAACCAAATATATTAACCGCAACATTTCTATTGTAACATGCAGCTTTACGACGGTCGTTACTCATGGGAGTTATCGATCTCAGATTTGTGACCAGATTTGTGACCAGATTTGTTGAAAATAGATGGGCATATCTAGCAACTGTGGTTTGAGTGTGATGGCTGCAAGTGTGTTTTGTAACCGTTCTCGTGGATGTTTTATTTTAGCTGCAAGTGTGTTTTGTAAGTGTCCTCTTGGATGTTTTATTTTATTGTGTTTGTTTATGTTGAAACTATACTATCGTTGTTTGGAGTTTGTACTTATGAGAAGAGCACAATATTAACTACATTACAACCCATTATCAAGACTTCGAACATTACCACCCATTACAACAATTAGTCATCTCTCTGGTAAACTAAACATTCCAGTAACCACCATACACAAGGGCAAAAACTTTTCTTTTTATTATGCCTTAAGCATGATTGTACAAAACTTAAATTAATACTTGTGCATTGCATCATTCACAAAGTCATATATGTATTAGTCTAGATCCATAGTGTGTTCAGCATGCATGTGTGATAATCAAAAACCATGGCTAAAAGACACAAAAGATAGTAACAGAACAAGCGATTAAGAGGAACATGAGGAGAGAGCTTAGCTTGTGGGTGGAAAAGAAGGAGCCAGCCAGAAAAGGGGTCAATCACCATTTCTTCTCGTACCACACATCCACTCCTCAATCTCCTACAGAAAATAAAGGTACCAACCTTTAGTTTGAGTGCCCTTTTTCTTTTTACCATTCAATATCAGTAAATGATACCCCAGCCTTTAAAGAAGAAGAAAAAGGCAATTAAAACAAATGCATGGAGATTGATCCACTGTATGAATGCATATGCGTGCATGTATGATGATATGGCACAAGAAGCACAAATTTCCAAGTAAAAATAAGCTGATGTTTGCACAAATCTCAGGGAGCATGGATAATATATTAGTAGCAAGAAAAGAGGACTAGACTGCAAACTTTCTTCTCAATTTTTTCTCTCAGGTGCATCTAGCGAGCTGTTAAAAAACATGCTCATCCTTACCTCTTTTGGGATCAGTGACACTTTCTTCCAACGTCAGATCTGGAAACTAACTTTTATTAGCTTTCATTAGGGAAGGAAATTAGCTTTTATTAGCTTTCATTAGCTTCCCACTTCATTTTGAAACCACGTCATTTGCAGTCCCATTTCAATTCCCGCTTCCAGCGTCAATTTGAAAGCTAATACCAATTCAATAGTCGGCCAGATTATCATGCATACACAAGAAACGAAGCATTCATTTACATACGAAAATTCAAAACCACATAATTTCCAGTTCCTATTCCCAGTTCCTGCTTCCAGCGTGGATTATTGAAGTGGTATTAGCTGCTCATCCTTACCTCTTTGGGGATCAGAGGGAGGATAGATCTGATGATCTGACGAAGAAGGATAAATAAATATTTGGGACGATTTTTCTCTCTCTTTGTTGCTACTTGTTTCTTCCAAGATCCACAGCTATGCAACAAGCTGCAGACTGGAAAAGACAGGAGAACGAATAGAAATGGAAAAACAAATAAGATTATTAATTCTGATCTCTTTAGCAGTGAATCAAAGAATTGTAGGAGGTAGCATATGGTCAGGTAGGACAGCCTAACTCTTGTCTCTCTGGTAGTGATCTGTTGGAGAGAGATATAGAGATAAGGTTGTCCTCCTACTACAACTGCAGCAGGGGAAAGGTGAGGTGTGTAGACAGCAAGATATGAAAAGGCAAGCTGTATTGAATAAGGGAGCGAGAGCTGAAGAATATTATGGAGGTGTTGCAAGAAAGGGAGGGCAGAGAGAGAGAGGGAGAGAGAGGGATGGAGGGAGAGAGCAAAGGAGTAAACAGATAAATAAGGACAACTGGAGATTAATGGCAGTACAAGCAAAAGTGTGAGGGTGACATTGTCACTACTCATAAGAATATATCTACCACAGTGCGTGCTCATCTCATCACCATTCACAAATAATTCCTACTGCGTACGTGTAGCTAAATAATTAGTATATATACATACATATATATGTACGCATACCTAGGGAATTAAGTGAGATTCTTATTAATCAGGTCTAGCTTGGTAGCCCCTATAGATGTTCTCCGGTTAATGATTAATTTTGGACCCAAGCTGCACCAGTGTACAGTGTATAATACTTAAAATATCAAACAATGTACATGTCACACGTTAAAGCAATAATTGAATTTGCACATAGAGTTCACTGATTTTAAATGGTACAGAAAGCATTGCACTTAGTGCCATGTACTGCGCATCTAACTCAAAAGCTATTCTTAAGTGTAGCAGTCACCAGTGTAGCAGTCAAAGTTCGGGTACTTATTCAGAGTAGAAAGGAAGGGGGGTTGAGTTCGGGTACTTAGCTCATGGGAATGGCCGTGAGGTCGGTGGCGACGAGGATCACTTTTTCTGGCTTCCTTTATGCAGACAGATTGCATAGCATCAATTGTTTACCTGTACACATGGATTGAGATTTAGATGTGCATGAAAAAACTTCTCATCAAACACTATAACTGGGCTGCACAAGTACAAAAATATTTGCTCTCACAGCAAGCAACACCCAAAATAAAAGGCATATACAGGAGAGGGAGAGCACAATATGCATCTGCCTCATTATAATCTATGTTTCTGGCAGTGGTTTTCCTTTAATCGGGGGAGAAAATGAGCACACATTGGAAGCTATATGCAATGCAAGTACAGAACAATCAAAGCATTCTACAATATCACTTGAAACAAAAAGGCTCCCCATCAGAAATTACCAAAAACATCTCTAAGATAGTGCATGCCATGATAAATAACCTATGAAGTGGCTCTATTTTTGATCAAACATGTTGTTTGAAGGACAGGATGGATTTAGATGGGATGAAAAATGTGCATACCTCAAGAGAAATTACAGCATCAAATTGTTTGTTCTCTTCTACCAATTCCTCTGCATATGAACAATAAGTCATATAAGTTTTGCTCTGGTCGCAGTCATAAGAAATAGCAGGAGTCATTTACTTATATATCTAAATTTATTCTATCTTATCAAATTTGGCAAGTTGTTGTTCTTCCCTTATAATCCCGTTAGTTTATCTTATATAATTATTGAGATCCTTTCTGCGTTAAACTGATGGAGAATTTTGTTCTACCAAGTTTCCGGAGAACAACGTACAGTCTAGTATATATAATTACTGAGAAAAATGTTGTTCAAGCAAGATAGCATATATTTCGATTACTGATTACATACATAGTGATCTGATCATGACGCAATATTATCAGACAAGGTATGAAGGCGAATGTATTTAGTAGTATTATATGGCAGCAACATTATTTTTCATTAATGTCAAACATAAGCCAGTACCTAAACTTAGCAGTATACACTTTATTGTCCAAAGATGTCAAAATCAGTCTTGAGGAAAACAAATACAACTTTATCTACCAAATATTTTACATGAAGATGAGTTTACACATACAGCATGAATATGTGCGATCTTTATATTCTTGTCGACAGCATGAATATGTGCGATCAATTCCAGTAACCGTAGCTCCCATCCGAGCAAGAGGCTGTCATCCAGCACAAGAATCCAAAAAATATATAAGTATGTTATTTGTCAGGTTGATCACACAAAGAAGCAAACAAATGTTATTGTCCCCAACTGCACTCTTAACACCCAAAAGGCATTGATCTGAGACAAAAACACTAACAATTTCAAACAAAAATGACTTGAATAAAATTAACTAAGCTTTTCACCGAAAGTATGATCATCTGCAACATCAATAAATACCCAAATAAATCATCGCTAGGTAATTGCACCATCAGGTTTTCTATTTAGAGCCTTTTTACGGTACATTAAATTCAATATCTGCAATATCAATAAATACACCAAATCGGGGAGCAGATTATTTCCTAAACACAACCAAGATTACCAACACAGACTAGACGCTAAGTTGAGGGATCGATCTAGCTAAGACACGTCCTCATGCAAGGCTTAGGGGGAAAAAAGGTTCAGATCTCACAGTCGTGAGAAGACCAGATCCAACTAAAGCACTAAGCGTACCTTTTCGGTTGACCTTAGCAGCAGATAATGCCGTTCATGCCGGCTCTGTCTCTCCAGTGCGGCCTCTCTGCCGGGCAAAGACTTGAGCCCCGAGGCTGTAGCCTCCACCGAGCCGCCTTGAGCCCCGAACACCACCCATCCCCGCTATCGTGCAGATCCGAAGCGCCGCCTCCGCTTACCCTTCTCTAGCGGTGCAAAATCCACCGGTCAGGCCTCGCTGCCGGATCAAAGGTCGAGGAACCCTAGGGAAAAAAGGGGGTGAGTAGAGAGGAGGAAGTAGAAACAGAGAGAGAGAGAGATGGAGAGGGGAGAGGTACTTAGCTCGGAGGGGGGGGCGTCGGGGCCGGTAGGAACCGCAGTGTCCCTGGCGCGGTGCGGCGCAGTAGGGGGAGGGGAAATCGGTGGGCGGCGGTCGCCACCCGATCTGTGCGGCGGCGATGGCGAGGGGGAGGAATGGAAGCAGGAGGGGAGGCGCCGGGAGAGGAGAGGCGTCGGCGCCAGGAGAGCAGGGGGGCGTCGGCGCCGGTAGGGGCCGCCATGTCCCTGGCGCGACGCGGCGCAGCGCAGTAGGGGGAGGGGAAATCGGCAGGCGGCGGTCGCCACCCGATCTGGGCGGCGGCGATGGCGACGGGGAGGAAGGGAGATGAGGGAGATGAGCAGGGAGGGAGCGGCATGGCGTGTGAGAAAGAGATGGAGATGAGGGAGAGGGCGGCGGCGTGTGAGATGGTGTGTCGGCAGAGTGCTAGGGAGGATAAGGCTTAGGGTTAGGAGATTAGGGATTAGGACAAGAGGAGGGGAGTGAGTCGGGCTGGTGGGCCGAAGTGCGGCTGGGCCAAACAAGGGCATGGGATGGAGAGAAAACAGAATAATGGGTCAATGCTTATATGAACATTAAGAAAAATGTTAATAAAATAAATGGGATCAGAACATTTATTTGGATACATAAACAAGTATAATAATAATAAACCTTTGATAATTTATCTGGTTAGTTGTTCTTTTGCTTTTCTCTTTTCTTAAAATAGAAGTTTAACAACTTTAATGATAAAACCGTTTGTCATTGATTGACTGCAATTCGTTTTGTGAGTGTGTTATTTGTCATTGAGTTGACAAATTAGTGCTATTATTACATTTATGCTACCATCTGAGTATGTATATATATTTCTGTTATAGGCTTTAACACATGACGAAAGAAATTGCTAGCATGCCGGATAAGAACATGAGGACAAGAAAAGGAAAAGAAGGTTTCTATTTTAACTTACTTATTATATTATTTGCTTTATAGTCCTATGCTACATGATTAAACTAATATACTAATAAACATGTCTGATACTTTTGATTTTTGTTTTTCTAGTAGTTGTTGATGAACATCGCAAACGAAAGAGATCTACCACCGATTATTTGTTATACACCCCTTCTGGAATTTCTATTCAACAAACATCCTATGTTGCAAGCGAAAGTTCTTCAAATGACGACGATGAGCCACACCAGCTAACTTCCTCATTTGCAATTCCTACAGAAAGTACGATCACATCCGATGGGTTATTACAAGGCGAAAGTTCTAATGGTAAAATCTACTTTACAAATTGTGCAAATACAATATATCATAAATAATCTCTCTACAAAAAATGATGAAACGTGCAGAAGCAAGAAGACAACGTGATAGAGCACGCCGCGCAAGCATGACGCCCGGGCAAGTTGCAATTAAGCGGGCACGTGATAGGGATCGTTATGCAAATCAGACACCCGAGCAAAGGGTAGCAAGGAGATATCGGCAAAACCAACGAAATGCGACAAGACGTATCACTCCCAATGCAGCTTGTGTTGTGGGTTCAAATATCCCTGTTGCTACAAATGGCACTGGGGTTGGCTCCAACAACCCTGATACAACAGATGTTACCTACTGCAACCTACTAGATAGCACTCATATATTGAAGCCTCAACCAGATTGCCGACATTGTGGTGCAAAAAGGTTTGAATATGAATCATTGGGATTTTGTTGCAGTAATGGGAAAGTCAAATTAGAGATGCCAGAACCACCTGAAGAGCTTCGACTGCTATACACGAGTGTGGGACTTGAATCACAGCATTTTCAGGAAAATATTAGATATTTCAATGGTCATTTTTCTTTCACCACGCTCTATGTCCAACTTGACCATGACCTCGCAAGTTCAAGAAATGGAGTGTACACTTTTCGAGCTCACGGACAAATGTACCACAACATACACTCATTCGGTCAACGAGATGATAACCCGAGGCACTTGCAGCTATACTTCTATGATGATGATCCTACCTTGTCGCATCGTTTTCGATGCAGTAGAGATAAGTCATACAAAGCAAGAGACAGGAACATCATTAGAAGTCTGGTCAACATCTTAAGAGACAATCCCTACTCCGAAACATTCAGGAGCTTAGGGCAAGTTGAGGACATAGATGAATATCGTATTCTACTAAATACAGAGTACAAACTAGACCAAAGAACCTATAATAGACCAATAACATCAGAGGTGGCTGCTATATGGGTCGAGGGGAACGAGTTGCATAGGCATTTTGATCGCAACATAACTCTTTTTGGTAATAACAACACGTATTATTCAATCAGGCCTCATCATGGGTGCTATGACCCTTTGTCATATCCTCTCTTCTTCCCACGAGGGGAGCTTGGTTGGCATACTGATATACCAAAAGTAGGTGTCGATATCAACCAAGTACTGATGTCGAAGTCTGGCAATGGTGGCAACCCAGGTTAGAGAAGTGTTATAACTACGCTTTATTCATTTTGTCATGGTATGAGTCAATTTATTAATTGTGTGTCCATTTTACTCTTTTTTTGGCAGACACTAATAGCCGGTTGTGTGTTACGATGCGAGAATACTATTGCTATAAATTCCAAATGCGTCGTGGAATCTTCAACACTGTCTTGCATGGGAAGCGCTTATTCCAAAGAATTTGCGCTGATACCTACATAAAGCTAGAGACAACACGCTTGAACTACATCTTAAACAACCAGGCAAAAATACGCGCAGATCTTTACCAAGGCCTAATGGATAGCTTGTCTGCTGGGGAAAATCGAGCGACAGCGATGGGCAAAAGATGGGTCCTCCCAAGATCGCTTATTGGTGGTGGGAGGGATATGAGGCGCCGATATATGGATGCTATGGCTTTGGTGCAAAAGTATGGTAAGCCGACATCTTCCTCACCATGACTTGCAACCCAAATTGGGAAGAAATAATCGTGAGCTCGAACCTGGCCAAACACCACAAGATCGTCCCGATCTTGTTGTACGAGTATTTAGAGCCAAACTAGAGGATCTCAAGTTTCAGCTATTCCATAATCACATCCTTGGTGTTGTGGTAGCACATGTCCATGTCATCGAGTTCCAAAAGAGGTCTACCACATGTTCACCTTCTCCTTATAATGCAATCAGGCTATAAACTAACATGTCCGAACAAGATGACACAGTCATCTCAAAGAGAACTTCCAAATTAGGATAGCTATCCGTAGCTTCATGCAATGGTAGTCAAACATATGATGCATGGCCCGTGTGGTTCGCTAAACCCCAAGAATGTATGCATGATAAACAACAACAGAATGTTATTATCCACGCCAGTTTACCAATATGACTCTCCAGTGAAGGGACTCCTACCCCATCTACGTAAGACGAAATGACAATCGATGCATGTAAGAGGACATGATTTGGACAATAGGTGGGTCGTGCCATACAATCCTTTTCTACTAAGAAGGTATGACTGCCACATCAACGCTGAGGTTTGCTCAAGCATTAAGGCCGTCAAGTATCTTTACAAGTACATCTACAAGGGGCATGATAGAGCATCTGTTTCTGTCAATGAGGCCGATAGTAGTGGTGAAATTGATGAGATTAATGACTTTAGGGAAGCTAGATGGGTAACCCCACCAGAGGCATTATGGAGAATCTTTGGATTCGATCTCAGTGGGATCTCTCCGCCTGTGCTACAACTGCAACTTCATCTCCCGAACATGCATCTCGTGTCCTTCCGAGAGAATGCAGACGTACGTCATGTCTTGAACCAACAAGGTGCCTCAAAAACCATGTTGACTGAGTATTTTAAGGCAAATCGAGACTTCCTGTGGGCACGAAGCATACTATATAGGGATTTTCCAGCATATGCAGTTTGGCAAGCATAGAAGAAGGAATGGAAAGTGAGAGCACAACGCACACAAATTGGGAGGATCATCTCAGCACATCGTGCGGAGGGAGAGAGATATTACCTAAGAGTGCTATTAAAACACATGGCAGGTGCTATGTAACACCCCAAAATTTTGCTTTTCTTAAATTCATGTGTGATTTGGCACTTTGGTGAATTTTTGGAATTTTCTGGAATTTATTTGGATTTATTTGGAATTTATTTGAATTTATTCCATTTTGAAATAATTAAAGAATTTAAATTTGCAAATAAATTTTTGTTGGAAATATTTTATTTGAGTCCAAAATGATCCAAAATATTTTCCAGAATTTTTCTGGAATTTTTCTGAGTCATTTGCTATTTTTAATGAATTAAATGAATTACTGGGAATTATTTTAAATATTAATTATTTGGAAAAATCCAACTTTCGGGTCAAATCTGTTCATCAAGCCAAGTCGGACTCAAGTCCGAGCCCAAGCCGATTGACTCGTAGAACCCACTCCTAACCCTAATCAATCCCAGCTGGATCAAGATCAGCCAAGTGAGATCCGTCCAGACCAGCCGTGGTCCGGCCAGGACCGTCGCTACCGATCGTGGCCATTGGTTGTGCCACGTGGGCGGCCACGATTTCATCTCCGCCCAGTCCGAGACTCATGGCCAGTGTCCGCCGTGGAGAAACTAGGTCTCCGTTTTGCGACGGGCAGAGGCTATTTAATGCCCGGGGGCATACCCGAGATCGCCATCACGCCGGTTCCGAAACCTAGCTTCGCGCGCGCTAGGATCCCCACCGTCACGCGTTATTGCTCGCCGAGTTGGAAGTCTGTTCGCCGCGGTCGCCGATATTCTTGGTCCGCCGCCCTCCGCCGTCATCAAGCCCCGGATCCGGATTCCCCAAGGCGAGGCGCGTTAGGAGTACCCCTAGCTTCGCCGGACGCGCTAAAGCGCCGACGGCAAGGTCGCCGTCCCGTCTCGGTCAAGCGAGCCGCGCGTGCCATCACCGTCCACGAGCCAGTGCGCCGTTGGATCCGGTCGGACGGCAGGTGAGTTCACGTGTTTTCCCAAACCCTAGAAACCCGATTAGATACGGGTTGGATCAAGATCCAACGGTTCCTAATCGCCACGTCTTTGTAGCGATGCGATTATAGGATTAGATCTGGGCCGTCCGATCTGATCGAAGCGGCCCCTGAGCATCGAGTAGTTTCAACGTGTTAACCACAGATCTAATCCGCGCGTTGATTTTCAAACCAGCGGGCCGAGATTGCGCCCACGTGTCGGAAGTTGGGCCGGCGCAGTCGTGGCCGATCCGCACAGCGTCGTGTAACCGGCGCCACGCGAGGCGCGTGTCGGGGCATGTCGTATCGATGGCTAACCCAAGCGCCGACGTCACCCATGGCGTCCCGATGGAGTCCCTGTCAGCCGTGGTGAGCCTGGCGACGTCGGCGATAGCGTCGCGAAATGGGCCGCATGTCGATCACGTGGCGTGGACCGAGTCCACCGTGGACCCGAGCCGAGCATGGACCGGCGCATGGATCGGCTGGCGTCGAGCCAATCAGGAGCTGCGCGTGTCCATCTTTGGCGTAATAATTAATTTCCGAAAAAGAAAATGATTTATTAATTCGAATAATGATTTCAAATTTAGATTCAAACTTCAAACGCTTATAACTTTTGCGTTTCAACTCGATTTAGCGATTCAAATTTCTAAATTTGTATAAAATTAAGATCTACCTAAATATGAATTTTATTTAATTTTTGGACTAAAGTTTTTCTCTGTAATATTATTTAATTGATTATTTAAACTTTAAATAATCATAACTTTATGCGTTTAACTCCAAATTTGTGATTCCAGTTTCTAAAAATCCAGAAAATTATGTTCTCTCTGTTTATGGATTTTATTTGGAGTTTTGGGATCTTTTGCATAGTGTTTATTTGTGTATTTGCTATTTGCACGCTACTGGAGTAGACGTTGAAGTGCCTGGGAGGGATTCGAAGGAGAAGTATTGACTCAGGATCCAACTCAAGACCAAGAGCAAGTGCTTTTTGAAGGCAAGTTGTGCTTTGACCATATTGATCCTATTTGAAATCTATTTTGATTTAAACTATTGCATGCTAGTTCAATTAGAAAGATACTTTGTTTAAACATGGGGTTAGATAAATACCAATTTGCTATATGACACCTTGATTACTTAAGTATGTGCCATGACCCTTTGTCACCCTAGTTGTAGTTTATTAGTTGGACATTATTAAATTGCCAACATGGGTTTAGATCGTTGTAGTATCTTTGCTTAGACACACTACGTGCTCATGACATGATTTTGGATAATCAAATGCTAATATTGAATTAATGATATATTGAACCTGTTTTGGAAAAGTATCATGTGATGTTGATGGCACGTGGTGCATGGTAATCAAGCGGGGTTTGATAAACGCTGATTTTGGCATGGGCATGGCAGAAGTGTCAGTGGGCAGTGTGGCATTGGGAGTGTTGATTTGGTTTTGGGTAGTCTTGCCCTGGTCACTCTAAGGACTTAACCTTGCAAGCCTTTGAAGCGGGTCATACTTGCAACCACATGCTGGAATGGGACGGCCCTAGTTGACTAAGTCGCTAAGGACTCACTTGTGGAGCCTCAGGTGTCGATTACACCGTGTGTGATTATGCGGGGGGCGTGCGTGGTGTGGCCAGTACCCATCTAACGGTGTGTTGGTCCCATACTTCGCCTTGGCTAAGGGGAAGGGATGGTGTAGAGCACTGAGCAGGAGAGGACCACTGTGTTGTTTGAGGCTTCCGAAAGGCTTTGTTATGATCGCTCATTCGCATACTCTTGTATGGCGATTCACGGTGACGTGGTGAGTGGATTGTATCTTGTGGGTAAAGTGCATAACCTCAGCAGTGTAGAATCTATTTGAATAGCCAGGAGTCCACGATTGGACAATGCTCGGGGATTACGCCAAGGGTTAGATTTTTACGAAAATAACTTGGATTTGAGAAGTTGGGTTGGTTTAACAAAGAAGATGATGGAAATATGGTTTAGGATGGGAAAAATGTTATTTAAACTTTTTGAAAAGTTATTTATGCTTTACTTGTTTTTCTGCTTTGAATCTACTTATATTACTTGTCAAATGTCTTGTTTCACTTAAATATACCTTGAGCTATTCCTTTGTACCAAGCCATGCATATAGTATATTAGCTTGCATGCATGACTTCTTTGAGTACCAAGTACTCACCCTTGCCCCAACACAATATCGATTGAAGAGGAGATTCACATGACTTTGGAGGAGGAACTCCAAGAGACCCGTCTACTTAGGGATCACGAGCCCGCCGTCAGGTTGCTGTGGTATCTTATCTTGGATGGCGCCACAGTTTATTTGATTTTCATTGATTATTTCTCTTTTAATAAGTTTTAGCCTTGCAAGGCATATATTTGTAACTTGGCCATAAGGTCGAGTAACCCTTTGATTATTTAAATAAAGTACTTTGATAGTATCGTTTGGTATGATTGTGATATATACCGATGTTAAGGCTATGTGCACTAGCGCGTTCCTGGACTAGTCTTTGAATACACGCAGAGGTCGGATTTGCAAATTCGAGGGTCCCGACAGGTAGTATCGAGCCATACTTGAGTATGAAGCTCAACCCTAAGCTAGAATGGTGCGTAGTGAGATAAAACCTATTTTCTAAAGCTAAAAAGTTGTCAAGAAAGGAAATGACATCTCGACTTATCCCCTTCTCTCTTTCTTGTCTCTTCTTTGGAATTTTCCCTTACCTTGTCACAATTTAAAAATTCCGAGTTCTTAACGTAAAGCACTCTTGTGACGGATGGAGGAAGAGTTCAACTACGTTGATAAAAGTCGCACGCGGAACTTTGGCATATGCTACAGTTCTCGGAAATTTTGAGAAGCCCCAATACTAAGTGGAAGTGATGGAAGACAAGGGATTGATCAAGGCTTGTGACGTGAGGATTGAGGTACCGCTAGGAAAAAGGGCCCAGGCAATGCGCGATGCTTTGCCTTTGCCGGAGATCTGCAATGCGGATGGGTATCCAGAAGTATCACGGCGAGCAATGCGGCACATTACGTATCTCGCCCGGAAGGTGGAGAGTACGGTGTTCCGTTACCATCCGCAGCGATAACCTTCTTGACCGAAGGAGATTCAGGATGAGGATGCCACGGTTACAGTTAGCACGATTTGTAAATGTCGCCAGAGGATGTACTAGATAATACAAGCAAGGAGCTACTGAAGGCCCGCAAGGAGATCACGACGAGAAGAAGAGCGGATGGCGGGAAGCTCAAGAGTATGTGGCACACACTCACGAAGAAGTTGACGAGTTGGAAATGACTTTGTACGGACGGACCGGAGCGATTACTCGAGCTACGAGCCAGATCCGGAAGAGTCAGATCTCGATGAGAGACCGCTACTACCCGACCACAGAGGATTCTTGGGCATGGCGATCGTTTACGCCTATGCCCAGCCTTTACCAGTAGTGGAGGTTTCTCGATGAGTGAACATAGGTTCTATAGTGAGACTCCTTCGAAGGTCAAGTCATAGAATAAAGAGTCACCCTTTGGCGTTAGATTCGAGTTAGTTCGATTTGGATTTGCTTTGTTTGCTTTGAGTGTGCGGTATGTGTTGCAAGGCCCTTAGGCATTGTAGCGGCCATACCAAGTTACTAATAATAAAGATGGACCTTAAAGTTACCCTTTAAGCGCATAAGTTCCATATTACTTGTCTATTCTTGTTTCCCTCTCATCTCTAAACCTGAGCAAATCGGCAGGATAGTGAACACCGTGAAACCTTGGAAGCAATGGGAGTGGATCTCGCTTGAAAACCCCAATGATGGAGCACCGGCGCCGCTTTGGATGTGCGAGAATTTTGGAGCATTTCTTGCTGCTCAGACCCGATTGATGCATGCTATGATGCAACAAATGCAGCACGTCCATTTGCTCAGAGCCACCGCTAATCAAGTTAATCGAGGGACCACGCTGCTTGAGAATACAAGTTGTCGTGAGTTCATGAGGACTCACCCACCCACTTTCTCTGGGAATGCCAATCCATTGGAGGCCGATGATTGGTTAAGATCAATCGAGAGGAAGCTACACATAGCTTCAATGCATAGGAATGAGAAGGTACTTTACGCTTCTCATCGATTTGGAAGGAACAACCACTTGAATGGTGGGAGAACTTGTGCCACGCAGGAGAACCCTCAAGATATCACTTGGGAAGAGTTCACGTTTGCATTCGAAGCGTATCACGTGCCTGAAGGAATCATGGACCTTAAGAATGAGGAGTTCGAGCAGAAGCAAGGTAATCACCGATGGTCGACTACTGAACAAGTTCACACGGCTAGCACGCTACTTTGAGGATGTAGCGACGGATAAATCCAGGCAGTCTCGTTTTATGAAGGGACTTAACTCGGGATTGCAAGTAGGGTTGATCACCCCACCTTTCCAGATTTCCAAGAGTTGGTGAATAAGGCACTTATTCTTGAGGACAAGCGCAAGGCTGGATGAGAACAGAAGCGCGAGGATGCAACAAGAGATCACGCCAGGGAACGCATACTTGGCGCTTGAAGTTGCACCAAATCAATTCTTGATTCCAACCACGAGAATGCAACAAGGACACCATCAGCACCAAGACCTGCCAGCAAGAACTACGAGACTGACCCCTTCGCTACTCCGAGCGATCGGCGAAGGAGGTGTTGACAACCTGCAGCCAGGACACTTTGCCAACATTGTCAAGAAGACAGGCAGAGGCGACCCGATTCGCTTCAATCTAGGAACCACTCCCACAGCTAGGGCGCCCGACACTGAGGCCACACCCCCAGGCCGTGGTGAGAGGCCGAGTCAACCATGTCACCGCGCAGATGCACTGCAATGCTTTCGGATCTTTGGGTAAGTTACTTGTTAACTCGATTACACAGCAGTTTTGTTTGACTACGGAAGCTTCGCGATTCGTTTGTTTATGCAAGGCTTTGCTGCTAGAAATGACTTGAGAGTTGCAAGACTTAAGTGCATGCTTTTAGTTCAAACCCACAGTTTCGAACTCCGAGCGGAAGTAGGATGTTCGGGAGGTGAGAATACTAATAGATGGAATAGAGTTCTAGCAAACCTTATAATTTTGGAGACCTGGACCTTAGATGTTATATTGGGAATGGATTGGTTATCCAAACACAAGGCAGTTGGATTGTGGGCGAAGAACTATCTCGATTGAGCCCGTGTGGGAAGAAAGTGGAATTTCAAGCCACTTTGCGATTAGAGATGGACAGTTGATGGTTAACAGCATACCAAGGCAATCAGCATAGAGGATGTTCCAGATAGTGGTGAAATACCCCGATGTTTTCCCGAAGATCTACAGTATGCCAGACAGGACATAGAGTTTGTGATAGAACTTGTACGGTCGACACCGATAGCAAAGAGACCCTATCGGATGTCTAATGAGGAGTTGGTAGAGATGAAGAAACAAATTTGGAAGAGTTAATGGATAAAGGATTTATCGAGACCAAGTTCGTCACCGTAGGGAGTACGATTTTGTTTGTCAAGAAGAAGGGCGGGAGTTTTGGGATGTGCATTGACTACCGTGCACTCAATGAAGTCACCGTGAAAAATAAGTATCCGCTACCGGGATTGATGATTTGTTTGATCAGCTTAAGAGGAGCCGGAGTTTTCTCCAAGATTGATGAGATCGGGATACCATCGATTGAAGATCCGATCGGAAGATATTCCAGACGCATTCTCGTCAAGATATGGACATTACGAGTTCTACGATTATGTCCTTTGGGGTGACGAATCGCCCGACTTATTTCATGAATATGATGAATAAGGTGTTCATGGAATATTTGGACAAGTTTGTCGTCGTGTTCATAGACGATATCACTGGTCTACTCAAGACAGAGGATGAATCTTATGCCGAACACTTAAGGCGAGTTTTGGAAAAAGGCGAGGGAACAGCAACTTTTCGCCAAGTTCCAGTGTGATTTTTGGAAGGACAAGGTGGAGTTTCTTGGACATGTAATGACCTTGGAAGAGTCATTTGTGGATCCAAGCAAAGTAAGTGTGTTACATTGGGAGCAGCCAAGGCGTGACCCGGTCGAGTTTCCTTGGAATGGCAGGATACTACCGCCGTTTCATCGAAGGCTTTTAAACAATTGCAAAACCTCTTACGCAATTCTTTGAAGAAGGAAGGAAAGAAGTTTGCATGGGCGCTTGAGAATGTGAGGAAGGATTTCGGGAGTCAAGAAGCGATTGACATCGACTTAGAGTGTTAGTTTCTAGGATGTTGCTCAAAGCTTCGATATTTATTGTGACGCACGCGCCATGGGACTTGGATGTGTCTTTGATCTGCGAGAATGGAAAGGTAAACTATGCATCAAAGGCGATTGAGCCGCATGAGGGAAAATTATCCGACACATGACCTAGAGTTAGGCCGTAGTGCATGCCTTGAAGATATGGCGTCACTATCGATTGGAAAACAGATGTGAAGTATATACGGATCATAAGAGCCTTAAGTACATATTCACCCAATCGGATCTGAATATGAGGCAAAGGAGATGGCTAGAGTTAATCAAGGACTACAATGTTGGAATCCATTACCATCCAGGGAAGGCCAATGTAGTGGCCGATGCTCTAAGCCTGGAAAAGCCATGCAGTGAGTACGTTGCTAGCCACAAGTCGAGGATGAGTTATGTGAGGATTTTGAAGATGAAGGATTGAGGTTGTACCTAAGCGGATTCTTGGCCGCATTGGAGTAAAGCCTACCCTAGAGGATCGAATCCGAGAAGGGCGAGAGGGATGATGACGGGATCCGCAGTTAAGTCCATCAAGGAGGAAGGCGAGGCAGAGGACTTCAAATTGGATGAACAAGGCACGTTGTGGATGAAGGATCGGATTGTGTGCACGACAGGAGGAGTTAAAGCGTGATTTTGGAGGGAAGCCCATGACTCCAAGTACTCAATTCATCTGGAGCGCCAAGATGTATCGAGGATCTCAAGGAGAAGATTGCAGTGGCCAAGTATGAAACGTGAAGTTGCCGAGCATGTTGCATTGTGCGACGTATGCCGGAGAGTCAAGGCAATGCATCGAAACCAGCAGGATTGCTCTGATGCAATAAAATACTCGAGTGGAAGTGGGAGGAAATCGGAATGGATTTCATTACGGTTTTGCCGAAGACTCAAGGAGGTTATGACTCCATATGGGTTATAGTGGATCGCTGACTAAAGTAGCCCATTTTATCCCCGTGAAGACCACTTACCGGAGATAAGTTAGCGAGTTGTACATGATCAGGATTGTACTGCTTTGCAGTGCCAAAGAGGATTATCTCAGACGGTACCCAATTTACCTCAAGGTTCTGGAATAAGTTGCATGAGGCCATGGGAACCCGTTTGAACTTGGTCTGACTTATCATCCCGCAGACGGATGGGCAGACGAAAGAGTCAACCGGATTCGAGGATATGTTAAGAGCTTGTGCATTAGCTTATGCTACCTCTTGGGATAAGAGTTTCTTAGTATGCTTGAGTTTAGTTACAACAATAGTTATCGAGCTAGTTCTGATGTCACCTTTTGAGGCACTTTGTATGAGTCGACCCTGTCGGACACCATTGAATTGGAATGAGACCGGCGGCGCCGTGTCTTTGGGCACGATATTCTTCAAGAGGTGAAGAGCGGATCGCCATAATTAGGGAAAGGTTGAAGATAGCCCAATCTCGGCCGGAAGAGTTATCTTGACAATCGTCGCCGAGATTTGAGTTTTGAACCGAGAAGACTTTGTATACCTCGGAGTTCACGCCTCGGGAGTTAAGAGGTTCCATGCCAAAGGAAACTGCTTTCCGTTATGTTGGACCATTTAAGATTTTTGAGTCGCATGAGAGGTGAAGTTGCCTACCGGTGGAGTTGCCACGATCGTTGGCGAGGAGTGCATAGCGTATTCCATGTGTCCGAGTTAAGAAGTGTCTCAGAGTTCTGAGGAGCAGACACCGCTAGAGTCAATTGAGTTGCAAGAAGATTTGACTTATAAGGAGCACCCTGTGAGGATTCTAGACACAATGGATCGAGAAACTAGAAACAAGTCAACCCGTCTGTGAGTTCAAATTGGAGCAACCATGAAGAAAGTGAAGCGACTTGGGGCTGAAGAAGGATTTGAAGAAAGAATTTCAAACCTATTCCTTTAGTAAGCCTGAATCTAGGGGGCGAGATTCTCTTAAGGGGGAGGTTTGTAACACCCCAAAATTTTGCTTTTCTTAAATTCATGTGTGATTTGGCACTTTGGTGAATTTTGGAATTTTTACGGAATTTATTTGGATTTATTTGGAATTTATTTGAATTTATTCCATTTTGAAATAATTAAAGAATTTAAATTTGCAAATAAATTTTTGTTGGAAAATATTTTATTTGAGTCCAAAATGATCCAAAATATTTTCCGAGAATTTTTGGAATTTTTAAAGTCATTTGCTATTTTTAATGAATTAAATGAATTCGGGAATTATTTTAAATATTAATTATTGGAAAATCCAACTGGTCAAATCTTGTTCATCCGGAAGTCGGACTCAAGTCGACCCAAGCGATTATTTCGGCCGAACCACTCCTAACCACTAATCCAATCGCAGTTGGATCAAGATCCAACGGTGAGATCCGTCAGGCCGATTGCACTGAGCCGGTAATCGGGCGGACCGATCGCGCGCGCGATCGTGGCCGCTTGTTGTGCCACGTGGGCGACCACGATTTCATAAATCTCCGCCGAAACCGTCATTGGACTCCCCGCGTCCGTGTCCATGCCGTGAGAGCTAGGTCTCAGTTTTCTGCCGCCAGGCGAGAGCTATTTAATGCCCGGCATACCGAGATCGCCATCACGCCGGTTTAGAAACTGCTCGCGCCGCTAGGATCCCACCGTCTCGCCGTTATTGCTCGCCGGAGTTGGAAGTCTGTTCGCGCGATTACGCCGATATTGCTGCCGTCCGTCGTCCTCGCCCGTCATCAAGCCCGGTCCCAGGATTCCCCAAGGCGAACAGCGTTAGTACCCCTCGCCGGCGGAGAAGCCTTGAAGCCGACGGCAAGGTCGTCGTCCGTCTCGGTCAAGCCCGGTAGCGCCGCGTGCCATCACCGTCCACGAGCTTAGGTACGCTGGATCCGGATCGGGCGGCAGCGGTGATTCACGTGTTTTCCCAAACCCTAGAAACTCCGATTAGATCACGGGCCGGTTGGATCAAGATCAGCGGTTCACAACGCCACGTCTTTGTAGCGATCGATTATAGGATTAGATCACGGGCCGTCCGATCTAGATCGAGCGGCCACGAGCATCGGTAGTTTCAGCGTGTTAACCACCTGGATCTAATCGCGCCGTTGATTTTCAAACCAGCAGGGAGATTGCGCCACGTGTCGGGAAGTTGGGCCGACGCGGTGGTAGATCCGCACGCGTCAGTGTAGACGCCGACCTGGCAGGCGCGTGTCGAAGGGCACATGTCGATGGCTAACCCAAGCGCGCGTCACCCATGGCGTCGCAGTGGAGTCCCCACAGCTGTCGGGCCGTGAGTGCCATTGACGTCGGCTGACGCGTCACGAGTGAGCCCACATGTCGATCCACGTGAGCCGTGGACCGGTCCACCGTGGACGGTGAGCATGGAATGAGCCCATGGATCGGTGGACGCCAGCAGGCCAATCAGAGTTGCCACGTGTCCATCTTGACGTAATAATTAATTTCCGAAAGAAAATGATTTATTAATTCGAATAATGATTTCAAATTTAGATTCAAACTTCAAACGCTTATAACTTTTGCGTTTCAACTCGATTTGAAGCGATTCAAATTTCTAAATTTGTATAAAATTAAGATCTACCTAAATATGAATTTTATTTAATTTTTGGACTAAAGTTTTCTCTGTAATATTATTTAATTGATTATTTAAACTTTAAATAATCATAACTTTACGTTTTAACTCCAAATTTGTGATTCCAGTTTCTAAAATCCGAGAAAATTATGTTCTCTCTGTTTATGGATTTAATTTGGAGTTTGGGATCTTTTGCATAGTGTTTATTTGTGTATTTGCTATTTGCGCTTTACGAGTAGAGCGTTGAAGTCTTGGGAGGATTCAAGGAGAAGTATTGACTCGAGGATCCAACTCAAGACCAAGAGCAAGTGCTTTTTGAAGGCAAGTTGTGCTTTTGACCATATTGATCCTATTTCGAAATCTATTTTGATTTAAACTATTGCATGCTAGTTCAATTAGAAAGATACTTTGTTTAAACATGGGGGTTAGATAAATACCAATTTGCTATATGACACCTTGATTACTTAAGTATGTGCCATGACCCTTTGTCACCCTAGTTGTAGTTTATTAGTTGGACATTATTAAATTGCCAACATGGGTTTAGATCGTTGTAGTATCTTTGCTTGGAGCACGCTACGTGCTCATGACATGATTTTGGATAATCAAATGCTAATATTGAATTAATGATATATTGAACCTGTTTTGGAAAAGTATCATGTGATGTTGATGGCACGTGGTGCATGGTAATCAACTGGGGTTTGATAAACGCTTTCGGCCAGGGCATGTGGCAAGAGTAATCAGGTGGGCCAAGTGTGGCATTGGGAGTGTTGATTTGGTTTTTCGGGTAGTCTTGCCTGGTCACTCTAAGGACTTAACCTTGCAAGCCTTTGAACTGGGTCATACTTGCAACCACATGGCTGGAATGGGGACGGCCCTAGTTGACTAAGTCGCTAAGGACTCACTTGTGGAGCCTCAGGTGTCGATTACACCGTTTGTGTGATTGTACGGGGAGCGTATCGTGGCGTGGCCAGGTACCCATCTAACGGTGTGTTGGTCCCATACTTCGCCTTGGCTAAGGGAAGGGATGGTGTAGAGCACGAACCGGAGAGGACCACCTGTGTTGTTTGAGGCTTCCAAAGGCTTTGTTATGATCGCTCATTCGCATACTCTTGTATGGCGATTCCCGGCCGCCGGGGTGCGTGGATGGTATCTTGTGGGTAAAGTGCAGAACCTCGGCAGAGCGTAGAAGCTATTTGAAGAGCCGAGTCCACTGCATCTGGACAATGCTCGGGGATTACAAAAGGGTTAGATTTTAAAAATAACTTGGATTTGAGAAGTTGGGTTGGTTTAACAAAGAAGATGATGGAAATATGGTTTAGGATGGGGAAAAATGTTATTTAAACTTTTGAAAAGTTATTTATGCTTTACTTGTTTTTATCGCTTTCGAATCTACTTATATTACTTGTCAAATGTCTTTGTTTACATAAATATACCTTGAGCTATTCCTTTGTACCAAGCCATGCATATAGTATATTAGCTTGCATTCTGCATGACTTCTTTGAGTACCAAGTACTCACCCTTGCCCCAACACAATATCGCTTGAAGAGGAGATTACGCCACTTTGGAGGAGGAACTCCAAGAGGACCCGTCTACTTAGGGATGCGAGCCGGGTTACTGTGGTATACTGGATGGCGCCACGAAGTTTATTTGATTTTCCGCTGCAGTTATTTCTCTTTTAATAAGTTTCGCCTTGCAAGGCATATATTTGTAACTTGGCCATAAGGTCGAGTAACCCTTTGATTATTTAAATAAAGTACTTTGATAGTATCGTTTGGTATGATTGTGATATATACCGATGTTAAGACTGTGTGCACTAGCGCGTTCCTGGACTAGTGCTGAATACACAGAGGGTCCGGATTTGCAAATTCGGGGTCGCGACATGCTACTTCATATGAGCATCTAAGGACTGTGGATAGTGTTGTATACCCTACCTTTCGAGAAGCTGCCGAGAAAAGAGGACTTATCGAGGCCGACGATAGCCTCGATGATTGCCTCACGGAGGCCGAAGTCTTCCATATGCCATCGTCTCTTCAAAGGCTATTCGCTACAATATTGGTGTTCTGTGAACCTAGCGATGTTCGTGGACTCTGGAACAAACACCTAGAAGCAATTTCTGATGATTTTCGACGATCACAAATGAATTCACATGCAGTTGAACAGATGGTACTGTTGGATATTAGAAATATGCTACAGTCGATGGGTAAGAATATAACATCATACCCTCTTCCTGATATCGAAGAGTCACATGACACCATGTCTGGTGTGGTAAGGGAGATATTCGAAGAGAGATCTATTGAGGTAGATCATGAGAACGCCTCGGCCGCATCATCTCTCAATCCTGAATAACGGTATGCTTATGACAAAATACTATCATCTGTTGATAACGACAGTGGAGGTGTATTCTTTGTTGATGGCCCAGGTGGGACCGGAAAGACATTCCTGTACAAAGCTCTGCTAGCAAGAATTCGTAGTGAGGGAAAGATAGCTGTTGCTACTGCAACATCCGGTGTTGCTGCGTCCATCATGCCTGGTGGCAGGACTGCACACTCAAGATTTAAGATACCACTGAGTGCACAAGACGGCGGGGTGTGTAACTTCACCAAGCAGAGTGGGACAGCTAAGCTTCTTCGATTAGCTTCACTTATATTATGGGATGAGGCTTCCATGACAAAAAGACAAGCAATCGAGGCACTTGATAATAGCATGAGAGACATCATGGAAAAGCCTGATGTACCGTTTGGAGGAAAGACAATAGTTTTCGGTGGTGACTTTAGGCAGGTCCTTCCAGTTGTACGAAAGGGGACAAGGGCACAAATAATAAATGCAACTTTACGTAGATCTTACCTATGGGAAAAAATGCAACAACTGAGGCTTGTTCGTAATATGAGGGCCCAATCAGATCCATGGTTTTCTGACTACCTACTGCGTATTGGAAATGGCACTGAACAAACAGTTAGAGATGATTACATACAATTACCTAATGAAATATGTGTGCCTTGCAAAGGTGTAGAATCTGAAATTGAAGATCTAATTGATAGAGTCTTTCCAATGTTAGCAACAAACATGTCCAATCCGGACTACATAACATCACGAGCTATTTTGTCGATGAGGAATGAGGACGTCGATGGCATAAATATGAAGCTTATTGAATGCTTTCCTGGAGACGAGATGGTCTATCATAGCTATGATTGTGCAGAGGATGATCCTAACAACTACTATCCCCAGAATTCTTGAATTCTCTCACACCAAATGGACTACCACCTCATGTTCTCAAGTTAAAGGTTAATTGCCCTGTGATTTTACTTAGAAATCTTGATCCAGCTAATGGGTTATGTAATGGGACAAGGTTGATAGTCCAAGCATTCCAAAGAAACACCATTGATGCTGAAATTGTGCTGGGACAACATGCTGGAAAGAGAGTTTTTCTTCCACGGATACCTTTGTGCCCGTCTGACGATGAACTGTTTCCCTTTAAGTTTAAGAGGAAACAATTTCCTATCAGATTGAGTTTCGCCATGACCATCAATAAAGCACAGGGTCAAACAATCCCACATGTTGGGGTCTACCTTCCTAATTCGGTTTTCTCCCATGGTCAACTCTATGTCGCCCTATCACGAGCAACCGCTAGAAGTAATCTTAAAATACTTGCTGCACCAAGTAATGATGGGAGCTTCAATTCGTCCTGCACAGTAACCAAGAATATAGTCTACAAAGAAGTCCTCACCTCGTAGATGAGTTTTGTAATATATGCTACACTAAACAATGGAGAATATCGTTATGATGTATGTTATATTTGATTAATGTATTATTTGCACAACATATTTTTTTTCTTGTTTCATGTTATCGTAATAGCAGGACAGCCGTTCAAAATGTAGATACCGTTGCAACGCACGGGCACCTTACTAGTGAATATTACATTAGGGTTTGAAACATCACAAGTCGAGACGCAGGTCGTTATACATTTTAGATTGAAATAGCCTTATGGCTTGACACGGCATGCAAGCCATATAAATATTACATGCATCACATACACATAGGCCATACTATTTCACACAACATCCTGCAAAAATGAGTTAAAAAAAAATAGATTCTACGACAGCAGGGTTCCAAGAGGCAGCGCCCCTGGCGGGGTCCAGGGGCAGCGCCCAAGGAGGGGTTCAAGGGGCAGCGCCCCTGGCGGGGTCCAAGGGGCATGTCTCCGATCAAAGGAAAACGCTCTCAAAATCTCCACGGATCAATCAGATTGACCCAATCCGATTCAATCTAATTGGCTTGGTCCCATATGGTTGCGATTCGTGAATCCTGATGGCGGTAACCCGACCGGTAAGGGCAACGTCGTACCATGAACGGACTCACCCAAATCAAGATTGATTCGGTTTGCACTTTCCTCAAACCCTAAACCGATCGATCTCATCGACGGCTGCTGTCAAGGCCCCAAGTTTCAAATTTCCTAGGAGGTCTGGAGTATCCGGATTTAATATCCGGAATGTCCGGATATAACCCGGAATGTCCGGACAAAATGTCCGGAGTGTCCGAGTTGAAGTGGCCGAACACCCCAACCCGGAGTGTCCGGACTTATTATCCGGAGTAGCCGGACTGTGCGGGGCTGGGTATAAAAGTCGCATTTCGTGGCCTTCCATCCTTTTTCCTTCTCCCTCCTTGCCTCCCACGCCCGTGCACTCCACCCTAGCTCCTCTCCGGCGACTCCCGAGCTCCTCCCCGGAGGTTTCCCCTCGCATTGGCGTCCTCGAGCTCCTCCCCAAGCCGGTGTTCCTCGTCCCCACTTGGTTTCCCCCTCCTTCCTCTCCACCCTCCTTGAAGGTGAGGCTTCTTTGGGGGTTGATTCAAGGGATTTTTGGGTTCTAGGGTCATCAATAGTGGGAGTTAGAACTTAGGTTTGGATTTGGGAGGTTAGGAATGAACTTGAGCTCTAGGGTTTTGGGGGTGTGGTGATTCTAGGGTTGGATTGGGGATTTATTTGGCAAATGTGGGTACTAGTGTGGTAGATCGGGAAGTGGTAATGCCCATCCAAGGGTGGGTTAGAGTTGGCTAAGGGTTCTTTGGATTAGCATCGTTTCTCGTGGATTTGGGTTAGCTATAAGCTTCTCCGGCTTTGCCGAGTGTAGAAAGGTCGTAGATCGGGTCGTTGTGAAGCCATGGAGAGTGGTAGGACTCCCGTCCCCAAGTCATGTTGGATCAAATGCTCCGAGTCCGGAGTGTCCGGACGTTTGGTCCGGAGTGTCCGTATTGGTCGAACCGAAGGCCCCAATCCGGAGTGTCCGGATATTAAACCCGGAGTATCCGGCTTATCCGGAGAGTCCGAATAGTCAACCCGGACTGTCCGGGTTAGGCTGATCTGTCCGGGTTGAGTCGAGTTGTCCGGCTGCGTCGTTTCGTTGGGGATTTTCAGTTGTGGTTGTTTCATTGCATTTGCATGCGTCTTATTTATGCATTTTGCGCGTATAGAGAGCGATCCCGCGGGACTTGACGCCGCGGTGACCGAGGGTGTTACCGGAGAGCCGGCTACCGCCGATCCGCAAGTAGAAGAACAAGGCAAGCACCTAAGCATCTTGAACCTTACCTGATTTATTTTGGCGAATGAATTGCTTAATTGTGGTTGAGTATTGCATTAGGAATTGAAATGTGGGATAGGCTAGATCCTATTTGCTGCATGTACCATCCTTGTTACTGTTGGACACCTCCGTTGGAGCTAGATTATGGGTATTAATCATGTCGGGCTTAGTATGCTTAGAGGTCGGTTTCGGGCCAAGTGGTGGATGGTTCCACTGCTTCAGGACTTTTTACTTGATATGGTGGAACGGCTTGGATACGGGTGAATGTGGAAGGGAGAAATGTCAAATGAGACCAGGCAAGAAAGTTGGATCACTTGGGTAAGGAGACTCAAGTGTGGTAGTCTTGTCCGTGTCGATTAAGGACTGATCGGGTGTAACGTGGCTAAAGCACCTTTTTGGTTGATCGCATGCCTGATTATGGTACGGTAAGCCGCTCTTGTATCGCATGCCGTTCGATGGACCGTAACCTCATGCGGTTGGACGTGGTTGAGGGCGGGGCTTAGGCCGGTTCTCGAGCGCCAAGCTGGGCGTGGGGCTGCTCGAGGGGGTGCTAGGTTTTCGGACCGCATGAAGACACTCCAACGGATTGGTATGGATGGGAGGGGGTTGACATGAGGTTCCTTTGTGCGAATTGAATTTTGATATGGCATTGGGAACCGGTATGTGGGGATCCTGGGCGAGTTTTGGATCGCATACCGGGGGAATACCGGGGTTGTTGTCGAATTATTTGGGTGTTCTTGGAGTTGTCTCGAATGGGCGTGGGTACTAGCATTGGGTTCACCTCTGGTGATCTGTTGCTAGGATCCAAATCCGACGGGGGCAACTGTTCATCCAACAACTCAAGGACAATCTGGGCGGCTCCTCTCAGGGCTGGTATCAGAGCAAGGCGCACGAAGACGGACCCCAACTTGACGACCAGTTAGGAGATTGTTAGGAGTGTCATAATGCATTAGGTAGAAGGTAATACTTATCCCCGCCCTAGGTTATAGTGGTGAGTGTGAGGGTTACGTTGGAATCGTGCATCTCATATCATATCATGCATGTGCTTGGTCGTGTACATCGTGTGTCGTGTTTTGGTGTGTTAGACTTGTGGGACTCCATTGTGGAGTGCTACAGTCTAAGGTGGGGTCAGTTCGAGGTTTTCTGCGTTTGGGACTTGTCCTTTCCGTGAAGGTTCTAACTCTTGTCGTTTGACCTTGGTTAACGACAGAAATGAGGACCCGTGGAGGTATGGGCGATGATGGTGGTGCTGGGCGATCACAGCCTGGCCACGGTGATCCGCCTCCTCCTCCCAATGTGTTGGATATCTTGTTGCGGTCCGAGAGGAACCAGGAGACCACCAACCGAATTCTCGAGATGCTGGTCCAGAATCAAGCTGCTCCGGTTGGCCGTGGTGACGGACGAGGCCGACCGAATGGCTACCTGGACTTCTTGCACACCCAGCCGCCGGTCTTCTCCATAGCCAGTGACCCCTTGGAGGCTGACGACTGGCTGCGCACGATGGAGCAGAAGTTCGCTCTCATCCATTGTGAGGACCTCCAGAAGGCTCCCTTCGCAGCGCAACAGCTTCAGGGTCCCGCTGGAGCCTGGTGGGCCAACTTCTTGGTGATGCAGCCTGCCGGTCACCAGGTGACATGGGCTGAATTCCGTGAGGCCTTCCGGGCATACCACATCCCGAAAGGACTCATGGATATCAAGAAGCAGCAGTTTTTGGCCCTCAAGCAATTGAGCAAGACGGTAGTGGACTATTCGAGGGAGTTCAACTACCTGGCCCAGTATGCGCCAGAGGAGGTTGATACTGATGAGAAGAAGCAGAGCCGCTTCATGAATGGGATGTCCGCCAAGATGCAGGACAAGCTATCGGTGTGCGACTTCGCCGACTTCAATGACTTGGTGAGTCGGGCGATCACCGTTGAGCACAAGATGAGGGGCCATCAAGAGGAAAAGAAGCGGAAGAGAGCAGTGCAGTTTTCAGCGGGCGGCAGTTCGCAGCGGGCCCGCATGGTCCCTCCACCACCGAGGGCAACTGCTCCTACACCTCCCCTGCCGACCGGGATGGCCCGACCTCCTGTGGTTGCTCTTCGCCCTCCACCGCCACAGTCGGGACACGGGCGGTAGCGACCGCTGGACCGGGCCCATGCTACAACTGCGGGCATGCGGGGCATTTCATCCGCGACTACCCATTTCCAAGGCGGGGCGGCAATTCTACTGCCCCATGGCTTCCAGTTGCGACAGCACCACCTCCACTTCCAGCGCCAGCCCATGGCCGAGTCAACTACGTCGGTGCCGAGGAGATTCCAGAGGATAGCACCGTGCTGACGGGTATGTTATGCATTAATGGGCATTCTGCCAAAGTATTGTTTGACTTGGGGGCATCTCATTCCTTCATTCGTAAGGAGTTTGCCATGCACCATCAGATGAGCATGACTAGCAGCGCCACTCCATTTCTTATTGAGGCGCCGGGGTCAAGGTTTGTGGTAGATCAAGTAGTTCAGAAGGCGTTGGTGCTAGTTCAAGGGGTTTCCTTCGTTGCCAGTTTGTTGCTCCTTGACCTTCGGGGAATGGATGTCATCCTAGGTATGAACTGGCTAACGCGACGACAAGCCATCCTTGATTGTTCTCGTTGCACCATCTCGCTTAAGGGACCGAAGGGCGGCTGGCTGACGTTACTTCTTGACGAGGACAGGGCCACCCTTTGCTCCCTGAATGGTGTCGATGTGGGAGAAATTGAGGCTGTTCCTGTGGTGTCAGGGTACCCGGATGTGTTCCCAGCGGAATTGCCGGGGATGCCACCTGATCGGGACATCGAATTTGTAGTGGAATTGCAACCTGGGACCGCTCCAGTCTCCAAACGGCCATATCGGATGCCGCCCAACGAATTGGTTGAGCTGAAGACTCAATTGAACGAGTTGATGGACAAGGGCTTCATTCGTCCGAGCTCCTCGCCTTGGGGCTGCTCGGCTCTTTTCGTGACCAAGAAGGACGATTCACTTCGCCTCTGCGTGGATTACCGTCCCTTGAATGCTGTCACCATCAAGAACAAGTACCCTCTGCCTCGGATTGATATCCTGTTCGATCAGCTTGCTGGCGCACGGGTATTCTCCAAGATTGACCTGAGGCTCGGGTACCATCAGATTAAGATCCGGGTTGAGGACATCCCGAAGACTGCCTTCTCCACCCGATACAGGTTGTATGAGTACACCGTTATATCGTTCGGCTTGACGAACGCGCCGGCGTATTTTATGTACCTCATGAACTCCATTTTCATGGAGGAGCTGGATTCCTTTGTCGTCATCTTCATCGACGACATCCTCATATATTCAGCCAGTGAAGAAGACCATACCAGGCATCTTCATGTTGTTCTCGGGAGGCTTCGGGAACATCGCCTGTATGCAAAATTCAGCAAGTGCGAATTCTAGCTGAAGGAGGTATCTTTCTTGGGGCATGTCCTTTCCGAGCAAGGCGTGGCCGTTGACCCAAGCAAAGTACAGGATGTGCTCAAATGGGAACGGCCCAAGTCTGTCACCGAGATCCGCAGTTTCCTCGGGCTAGCTGGCTATTACCGCCGTTTCATTCAGGACTTCTCCAAGATAGCCAAGCCCATGACAGAGTTATTGAAGAAGGGCACCGAGTTCAAATGGTCTGTGGGCTGTGAGCAGGCATTTCAGACTCTAAAGCAGCGCCTCACCACAGCTCCAGTCCTCACCCAGCCCAATATTCACGCGCCGTTTGATGTGTATTGTGATGCATCTGGCATCGGGCTCGGCTGTGTGCTTATGCAGGACAGCCGAGTTGTCGCTTACATGTCTCGGCAGCTGAAGCGCCATGAAGAACACTACCCCACCCATGAACTGGAGCTTGCAGCAATGGTCCATGCCTTGAAGATTTGGCGCCACTATCTCCTGGGGAACAAGTGCAACATCTATTCCGATCACAAAAGCCTCAAGTACATCTTCACGCAGGCAGACTTGAATATGAGGCAAAGACGATGGCTTGAGTTGGTTAAGGACTACAATTTGGAAGTCCAATACCACCCTGGGAAGGCCAATGTGGTGGCTGACGCATTGAGTCGCAAGGCCCAATGCCATTGCCTTACTCTTCCCCCACGGAGTGCCACCCTTTGTGCTGAATTCCAGAAGCTCAACCTGGAAATCGTAGGAGAAGGTTTCCTCGCTAATGTGGAGTTGAATTCCACATTGATGGATCAGATAAGGGAGGCGCAAGGCAGAGATGTGGGTGTTGACCACATTCGCAATAGCTTGAGTTCTGGTCAAGCTCCTGGTTTCCGTTTAGATGATCAAGGGACCTTGTGGTTCGGCCAGCGCATAGTTGTCCCGGATGATCAAGAGTTGAAACGGGAGATCCTTGATGAGGCCCACAACTCCTTGCTCACAATCCATCCGGGCAGCAACAAAATGTACCAGGACTTGAAGCGGCAATACTGGTGGACTTGCATGAAGCGCGAGATTGCTTATTATGTGTCTGAGTGCGATGTCTGTAAGCGGGTGAAGGCTGAACACTTTAAGCCAGCTGGTACTCTTCAGCCTCTACCCATACCAATCTGGAAGTGGAAAGACATCAGTATGGACTTCGTCACCGGCTTGCCTCTGACTTCTTCGAGTCACGACTCGATCTGGGTGATTGTCGACCGGTTAACAAATCTGCACATTTCCTAGTCGTTCGCACCACCTACTCAGCTAAGAGGTCTGCAGAGTTGTATGTCACTAGGATTGTATGCCTTCATGGAGTGCCTAAGCGGATAGTTTCGGATCGAGGCTCTCAATTTGTCTCGCGATTCTGGGGAAGTCTGCATGAAGCACTGGGCACGAAGCTACTCCACAGCTCAGCCTATCACCCCCAAACTGATGGCCAGACTGAGAGGGTCAATCAGATACTTGAGGATATGTTGAGAGCGTGTGTCCTGTCTTATGGGAAGAAGTGGGAAGAATGTCTCCCCTATGCTGAATTTGCATACAACAATAGCTACCAGACCAGCATTCAAATGTCCCCCTTCGAGGCACTTTATGGTCGTAGCTGTCGGGCACCTCTAAATTGGTCCGAGAGTGGGGAGCATTCATTCCTTGGACCAGAACTGGTCATGGAGGCAGAAGAAAAAGTGAGGACTATTCGGAAAAACTTGAGGATAGCGCAATCACGACAGAAAAGTTATGCCGATTGCCGTAGGAGACCTCTCTCCTTCGACGTGGGCGACTTCGTCTATCTGAAGGTCTCCCCTCTTCGAGGCACTCGTCGGTTTGGAATTAAGGGAAACTGGCGCTTCGTTACATAGGGTCATTCCGAGTCCTTGAGAAGCGTGGTCAGATTGCATATCAGCTAGAGCTTCCTCCCACACTCGAGATCGTCCACAATGTCTTCCATGTCTCCCAATTGAAGAAGTGTCTCCGTACTCCTTTTGAGTCACTTGAAGTGGATGACCTCGGAGTTGCGCCTGAACCGGATCTATCCTATCAAGAGCATCCGATTCGGGTTTTAGAAAAAGCAGAACGCAAGACTCGACGGAGAACTCTAATGTTTTACAAGATTCAATGGAGCAATCATACTGAGGGTGAGGCTACTTGGGAACCCGAAGATCGCCTAAAGACCGAGTACCCTGAATTCTTCGATGCCATGTAAGTGCGGGCGTACAATTCCTAAAGTTTAAAGTATGTCTGTTAGGGTCCTAATCCGTGTGTACGTTTGTTCTGAATCTCGGGGCGAGATTCCCTTAAGGGGGGGAGGGTTTGTCAAGGCCCCAAGTTTCAAATTTCCTGGGAGGTCCGGAGTATCCGGATTTAATATCCGGAATGTCCGGATATAACCCGGAATGTCCGGAGTGTCCGAGTTGAAGTGGCCGAACACCCCAACCCGGAGTGTTCGGACTTATTATCCGGACTGTGCGGGGCTGGGTATTAAAGTCGCATTTCGTGGCCTTCCATCCTTTTTCCTTCTCCCTCCTTGCCTCCCACGCCCGTGCACTCCACCCTAGCTCCTCTCCGGCGACTCCCCACCGACCGGCGACTCCCGAGCTCCTCCCCGGAGGTTTCCCCTCGCGTTGGCATCCTCGAGCTCCTCCCCAATCCGGTGTTCCTCGTCCCCACTTGGTTTCCCCCTCCTTCCTCTCCACCCTCCTTGAAGGTGAGGCTTCTTTGGGGGTTGATTCATGGTATTCTTGGGTTCTAGGGTCATCAATAGTGGGAGTTAGAACTTAGGTTTGGATTTGGGAGGTTAGGAATGAACTTGAGCTCTAGGGTTTTGGGGGTGTGGTGATTCTAGGGTTGGATTGGGGATTTATTTGGCAAATGTGGGTACTAGTGTGGTAGATTGGGTAGTGGTAATGCCCATCCAAGGGTGGGTTAGAGTTGGCTAAGGGTTCTTTGGATTAGCATCGTTTCTTGTGGATTTGGGTTAGCTATAAGCTTCTCCGGCTTTGCCGAGTGTAGAAAGGTCGTAGATCGGGTCGTTGTGAAGCCATGGAGAGTGGTAGGACTCCCGTACACAAGTCGTGTTGGATCAAATGCTCCGAGTCCGGAGTGTCCGGATTGGTCGAACCGAAGGCCCCAATCCGGAGTGTCCGGATATTAAACCCGGAGTATCCGGCTTATCCGGAGTGTCCGGATAGTCAACCCGGACTATCCGGGTTAGGCTGATCTGTCCGGGTTGAGTCGAGTTGTCCGGTTGCGTCGTTTCGTCGGGGATTTTCAGTTGTGGTTGTTTCATTGCATTTGCATGCGTCTTATTTATGCATTTTGCACGTATAGAGAGCAATCCCGCGGGACTTGACGCCGCGGTGACCGAGGGTGTTACCGGAGAGCCGGCTACCGCCGATCCGCAAGCAGAAGAACAAGGCAAGCACCTAAGCATCTTGAACCTTACCTGATTTATTTTGGCGAATGAATTGCTTAATTGTGGTTGAGTATTGCATTAGGAATTGAAATGTGGGATAGGCTAGATCCTATTTGCTGCATGTACCATCCTTGTTACTGTTGGACACCTCCGTAGGAGCTAGATTATGGGTATTAATCATGTCGAGCTTAGTATGCTTAGAGGTCGGTTTCGGGCCAAGTGGTGGATGGTTCCACTGCTTGAAGACTTTTTACTTGATATGGTGGAACGGCTTGGATACGGGTGAATGTGGAAGGGAGAAATGTGAAATGAGACCGGGCGAGAAAGTTGGATCACTTGGGTAAGGAGACTCAAGTGTGGTAGTCTCGTCCGTGTCGATTAAGGACCGATCGGGTGTAACGTGGCTAAAGCACCTTTTTGGTTGATCACATGCCTGATTATGGTATGGTAAGCCGCTCTTGTATCGCATGCCGTTCGATGGACCGTAACCTCATGCGGTTGGACGTGGTTGAGGGCGGGGCTTAGGCCGGCTCTCGAGCGCCAAGCTGGGCTTGGGGCTGCTCGAGGGGGTGCTAGGTTTCCGGACCGCATGAAGACGCTCCAACGGATTGGTATGGATGGGAGGGGGTTGTCATGAGGTTCCTTTGTGGCACATGTCGTGTGATCAATGCTTCCCTGCAGGGTTAATTAAGCGATTCGAATTGCCGCGCTCTCGGATATGAGCAAGCTTGGTCAGATGTTACTCAACGTATTAATAACTTGAACAGAAGTTCGCCTTTGGGCTTGAGCTCGTATTGAATGTGGTTAATTGGTGAAATTGTTAGATGTTAACTTCACATTATAAGTAGGTGCAGTGATAACCGCAGCAATGAGCTGATAAATTGAGTAGTTAAGTTTCTAAACAACAAATGTAAGCATTTCTGCAAATTTACCTTGGCCTATTCCTTGCTACATCCAAATGCATATCCTTTCGGAGTCGGTCGTATATGGACCACGGGTAAGACTTGCGAGTACCTCTTGTACTCAGGCTTCTGCTTTGTGGTTTTGCAGGTGAGGATCCAGCGGGGTGCGAGTTTTGCCCCTACTGCCTATTGGTGACCGAGCGGGGCACCGAGTAGAGGTCGTGGTCGACGCGCGTGCGCCCGGAAGAGTTCAGGGCATGACACTTCCGGGGTGTTTTCTCTTTTGTTGTATAGGATAGTTGATAATACTTTTGTTGTTCAATTATACTTCTGTTTCTGAAATGGAATCGTCTACTTTTCGCTTGGTCGTTCTGTTGGTTGTTTTCGTTGGGCTTCCGTGTGCCTTGTGTGTTTGTTGCTTCCGCGTTTTTGTGTCTCTGATATTGAGTTTGGGGCTCGATGCCCCTTTGTGCGAATTGAATTTTGATATGGCATTGGGAACCGGTATGTGGGGATCCTGGGCGAGTTTTGGATCGCATACCGGGGGAATACCGGGGTTGTTGTCGAATTGTTTGGGTGTTCTTGGAGTTGTCTCGAATGGGCGTGGGTACTAGCATCGGGTTCACCTCTGGTGATCTGTTGCTAGGATCCAAATCCGACGGGGGCAACTGTTCATCCAACAACTCGAGGACAATCTGGGCGGCTCCTCTCAGCTGCCTCCACCAATTCATCACATGAATCGATTGAACATGTAATAGATCCAATCTACTATCCTCACATACCATATGTGCAACATCCAGATCACAAATCTACGCGAGATGGCTCTGATACCACTGTTGGGGAACGCGGTATGCTACACTAGCAAAAATTAAAATTTCTACCGCAAACCAGAAAAGCTACTCGCAAGAAGGGGATCATAGATCTATTACCACTAGACGCGCAGTTGCGGAATCCTTCGCACGTCGTTGTAGTGGATCGTTCTCGGCATGGATCGTCCTCGCCGCAGATCGTCCTCGCCGCGGATCGTCCTCACCACGGATCGTCCTCGCCACGGATCGTCCTCGCCGCGGATCGTCCTCACTGCGAATCGTCCTCTCCACGCCGTAGTAGCAGCAGCGTCACCACAGCAGTCCACACGTCCGGGGATGGAACGTCGTGCGTCGGTGTGCAAGCACTGGGTCGCTCGGCAAGGGCAACGAGAGGAGGTGGCTAGGGTTTCTGGTGAAACACCTCTAAACCGCACGAAAGTGTGTCCTACGTCCAGCCTCCTCCCCTCCTTATATAGCCACGAGGTGAAACCCTAGGCAGTCAGGGCCCATCTACGTGCTAAGCCCACGAGGTTCATTAATTACGGATCCAATCCGACCATGCGCCCCACCTGCTAAGTGTGTGACCCTTTAGGTTCATGCGCATTTGGACATGGATTCGGAAAACCCTTTTCTAATCCAATAGTCGGTAGCGGCTCCTTGCAGAGCATGCCAACTCCCAAACGCATATGATTAAAGTTCTGATGTAATAATCCCTTTGCCAAACTATATGAAGATCGAACTCAAGGCGAGAAGCATGTCATCCTTTGACAGTTCAATCCATCTCTCGTATCTGTGATATATTAATAAGTTGTGATTGACTTCTCAATCACGGCATGGCCATGCACTTCCTTAATCATATCACACGAGTGGCCTAGACATATATCTCTGTTACATTGGAGTGGCAAATTCCATCTTGACTGCTCACTTCCCTCTGCATGTTTCATAATAAACATTAAAGCTACCTTTATAACTATCCGGTTAGGAAATAGTGTTTGGTAACCACAAGGTAAACTATTACACATGTAGGGAATATGACAATCTCTGGTCCAAGGATCATACATCTACTATGTATGAGATACACTGATGACACATAAGAATGTAACATTCTCGCAGTGTCCCATTGTAGGTCTATCTAACACATGTTCTTCAACATGCGTCCACAATGATATCTCCATATCCCATGATCTATGAAACATGATCATCGAACAATACATGTGCTGATCTATTCATCATTGTCATAAATGATGATATCCGATCAGAGATATTTATCCAATTATATCAATAAGTAAAGAGCTTCATAAACAAGTCACACACTTGTTGATCAAAACAATGATATACATTCATTGGACCAAAAATCATATTATTATTCATAAACATAGTCATGTTACAATCATCCATATGATTGCCTCAAGGGCATAACACTAACACACCCAACATCAATCAAAATCTAAGCTTGCAAAACATCACATTTCAACCAAAATCAACATTTTGGAAGAGAACATCAAAATCTCAAGTCAAGCATCTGCATCTACAACCACCACAATTTATCTCAAAGAGAAAGGGAAACTGTAACACCCCAGCATCTAGTATGCCTGAATGTTACCAAACATAGACTAAACAACATCTAAATATCTCAAATAAAGATAAATTATAGCAAAGGTGCAAATGCTAAAACCGAAAATTTCGGCAGCATCTCTTTTGTTTTTTTTTCCATGAATTAAAACAACAGTGATAATAAGGCATGATATAGCATGATAAGAGACATCTAAAACATCAATAACAATTGATTTAGCATCACTTATACCTAAAAATAAGGAATGCAACCATTCCACAAATTATAACGAATCAAACGATGAACTTAAGCTCAAACCAAACCATACACCAGTTTCATGGCACTATTCATTATTATCATGACTCCAAAAGATTAAACTGTATATAAGTGTGAAGCTACGTGTAGAAGTGTAGCTAATGCCCTTTCCCGCATGCCGGTTTCATGGTACCTAAAAACAACATAAAACACAAGTGTGAGTTCATCACTCAGCAAGTATATTGCAATGGATCATAAAGAAAAAATCAATGCCAACATCGGTACATACCATACTTAACATCAAGAGCAAGTCATACTTTCATATACAACATCATAACCATGTCCAAATCTCATTCTACACATTTTATTATCTTCATCATGTATGCAATGCACATGTCTCCTCGAAGCACATACCAGTATTGCCGAGTGCACACCCGCCGGCATGCACCCTCTTTCCCCTTCCATCCCGTAGATGGAGGGTGCCTACTCCTCGCTTCCACTCACCACGGTGGATGGAATCACGAGGTAGGTCTTACTCAATGGTTCTCCGGATTAGTCACAACTTTCTCACCGACCTTACCGGACTAGTTATGACTTCCTCACCGACCGGGCCAGTTTTCATGCCATGTATGCAACATATACCATAAACATAAACAACTAGTCATTGCATAACATCACCATAAACCATATTCATCATATCTTGGGCAAACAATAAACATGGCAAGGTATCATATCATATAATCCATTTGCATCTAATCAAGTCTAGCAACATACAACACGCTACCCATTCCAATACACTTGCCTTAACCATGGGTGACGGATTGGCGAGAGTATGAGAGCACTCCCGGGGTCACACCACCTGCACATAGATACCACACACTCAAAATGTGCCCACAAAATAGTACACAATCACTCATCTACCCCGACTTCGCAAACTACTCCTAAAACCGAAAAATAGAGACTCTGTACCCCGGGACAGCAGGCATCGCGAAGCTTGGGAAATTTCCTAGATTTTTCTAAGTATTGGGAAAAGCTGATTCGGACTCTAAAATTGTCTAATCTACAAAACATTACGTTTTGTTCCAATTACGTCACATATTTGAACACGCTCGGTAAAATGATCATAACTTTCAAATGGCTAGGCGGCATTGGGCGTTCTTGGTGTCCAATTAAAGGTATTGAAGTTATCTACAACTTTCCCAACAGGCGGCCGACCAACTTCTGATTCTAAAATTGCCAAAACTCAAACCCTAGGTCGTGTGCCCAATCTGCCCGAAACAAAGAACTATGAAATCTCTTGTTTTCATCCAATCTACCCATTCACAGCACCACCTCTTGATCTAAAAGCATAAAAACACCCTCTAGCACAGCACCTAGACCATCCCCAAGGATTATCGCAAACCATACCTTTGCCCGACGAATGATGAACCGACGAACGACGACGAAACTCCTCCCGGTTCTCCCGATCTCCTTCCTCGCTCCGAATCCGCCGGATCTCCTCGTCACGAAGCTTTCCAATGGAGAGAACAGCGGGGTGGTGAGGTGAGGGGCTTCCCTATGGCAGCAAGGAGGGTGGAGAGGATAGGGGAGGGGTGGTGGCGCAATGGGGAAGGTGGAGAAGGGGGGCGACGCACTAGGTGGGAGGGAGGGGGGAAGGGGCGGCTAGGGTTCCCAAATGGGGGGGCGCAAGGCAGGTCCTTGCTGCCCTCCTCCCCCTCATGGGCATGAAAATCCCACCATTGGCCCAAGTGGGGTCCCCCCTAAGGCCCAATTCGCCCCGAAAAGGCCCAAACTCCCGAAATCGGTCCGACAACGCGATTAAACCTCATACCTTATAGTTTTAACCTCCCTTTTCACATTTTATAACGTTACAACATTCCGTAGTGTCACAGAAACTCATTCCCAAAAGAGAACTCTTCACTAACCAAAATCACTTATGAAACATTCATAAAATCCACCTTTTGAAGCACTCGCAAATACCACACACATTTTGCAAATAAATCCAACCCTAGTCAAATAGAGTTACAAATCAAGTGCTTAACTCAAGAGTTTCCAACACAACCCACTATGTCCATTTGCTTCCTTTAAATATTGATTCCCAAGATAATTCAATGTGAACGTGAAGGAGCGCGATCCACTCAAAAACTTTTGAGTGTAAATCCATACTCATAGCATAAATTAAACAAATGGGCCAAAATCAAAGATTGGCACCAATCACTACAAGTTTAGAGAAACTCTGAAACGCAACATAAGGAACACCTTGACCGAAAGCATTCAACCAAAATAGTAAACAACCAAACCAGTCCAAAAGTTTTAAATACAAGCTCAACATGAATCCCACCATATCCAGTATTGCACTACACTTACCATTTAAGCATTCAATATTCACTATTTACTCACCGTGAAGGCCCCTCAGGTTACCACAGAAACTACAAAACAAATTCTTTCTCTTATTACCTTTCCCAATACTTTTAAATAAAGTTTATGATGCTTATCAAAAGACATCCAACCGAGACTACGTCAACATCCCCACGGACCAACATATCATAATACATCATTTTCTACATTTAAAACATAGTACTTCAACAAATACTTTAGCATGATGAACCTATCAATTTTATACCATCCATACATCAACTTCTCGGCAATCGAAACTTACTCAATCAATAAATGATTTCAACACATAAATATTATCTCCACAAGACAAAAGTCGTAAGTAGGATTCTAAGATATACATTCCTTAAGGATAAAAATCTTACATCATGTTAATTATCCAAGGTTCATTCCATCACAGCATGTTACAATGTCCTCCATTTTAGCAATGGTTTTTCAATGATTAATCTAAACAATTAACACCACTACTAAGTCATCAATATCAATAATTGGGCATAATCATAAAACAACAACATTGCTTTTAATTACCCTATCCAAAGGCTATAACAATTTGCCACTACACAACATACTCCAACTATTTAAGATAACTTAATAAATTAGGCGATCACAATGCTCTTAAAACATCATCAAACAACAAATCCTATACCTTCTCAATTGGCATCGATACTAGCATTTCAGGAACACGACTGCGTACTTCCAAATGCACTAATGGTTTGCAACAACATAAATAGCAACTCTAAACCAACACGATTAAATTTCTCTATTAACACGTTAGATTAGAACATCTTTAAACAACCAGCAAAGTTTTTTTAACAATATCAGTAGTTTACATCATCTTAATGTTCTAACTATGCATCGGGGTTTAAAACTTTAAACATTATCAAGGGTCATAAGCACTTTTAAAGCAAAGTAACAAATTCTAAGCATGTACATTAACACATTTCATCATTCTCGTTATAGAGTAATATACACACTAGTAGTCTATTTATTCTCAAGATAAAGATAACAATCACATTGAATTGATTCAACTCATAAATTAACTTAGCAATACGTCATTCCATAAACCACATTATTACCTACTACATAGCACGGACATAAAATTTTCTAAACACCTTCATGGGTCACCTACTCTTGACAAACAGGATGCAACCCAACTTTAAAGATAACCACAGCTCAAGAACAAGAACGAACACCGATAAATAATTTCTCCGTTCTAGGCAAGGAAGAAAAACAAAACTCCAACAGAAATGCAGGAGAGCTCAACTATCAAATTTCCAACTCTGATAGCCAAAACTCTTCAAGAAATCTCAAGATCTACAACTTCCAAGAAGGAAGACGGATGCACTAGGAAAAACCAATTGTTCTACCAAATCTTCTCCGATAAAGATTCAAACTTAGCTTCACCCAACTTAAGGTCTGCACCAGGAGAAACTCCAACACTTTTCTTAGATAGGGAGAACAACAACCACATAAGTTTCCTCCCCAAGACAGACCACAATAACCAACAAAACCGGTTGTCAAAGCAAAAATAGCGACCAAATGACGTGCAACACAAAACTCTTCTTCTTTGTCTTCACCCAAAGAAGACAAAACCACATCCACCAAAAGAACAATCAGCGAGTACTCATAACCAAGCACTTTTCCTTTGAATTCAACCAACTAAAACCAAGAAAACTAACCAAAAACTATCGTCAGAACGGTAAACAACATCCGAATGAATCCACCACCAAACTATTCTATTTGACTCCAGTCACTACCCGATCTATGACAGAAAGGGTAAGCACTCTTCCCCCATAGGGGGTTAATAGTTCTTCGGTGATGGCTCTAACCGGCCACACCGTCAAACCACAACCTTACTATGAATAAAAAGGTGACCAAAACCCTTCAGCACCACAACCCCACTTTATCACGATAACAAGAACAGTTCAATCAATTCTTTCAGCAACATAGCAACATACATTATCCAATATAGCATTCAGCATCAAGGCTCAAATACAACATTTAAGCGTAAAGCAATGATACCCTTATCCTTTTCCTACTGTGCATCAGAGTGTGTCAAATTTTAAATTAATTATTCCACTTACACAAATTTTTAATGTTGCTATCCTATGGCAAAATTTTAAGTATAACCTAAGCCATATTTCTAGGCTATCCCACATCACATTTTAGTTGAACCTATGGTATATCACTAAGTTCAAGCACCATGGACTTGAAGCCCGCTCTGATACCAACTGTAACACCCCGGCACCTAGTATGCCGCGAATGTCACCACAAACAATACTAGCGACAACTAAATCACATGTGAGGGCATGGGAGGGGGAGGTGTGGCAGCCATGGGAGGGGACGAACCTTGCTAGGGCCGGCTAGGGAGGAGAGGGAGGGGCGCATGGGAGGGGGAGGGTGGAGGTGCATGAGAGAGGTGGGGGTGGCGGCTAGGGGTGGAGGGGGAGGGGGAGGGGGAGGCGCCCAAGGGGGGAGTAGGGTGTCAAGGCCCCCACTTTAAAAAAAATTCTGGGAGATCCAGAATGTCCGGGATAAATACTCGAAATATCCGGATGTAACCCGGAATGCCCGGATAAATAATCCGGAGTATCCAGATTAGCTCGCCCGAACGCCCTAACCCGGAGTATCCGGACTAATTGTCCAGAGTGTCCGAGTTAGTCCTACCGAAGACCCCAACCCGGAGTCTCCAGGTTGAACGTCCGGAGTATCCGGACCCTGCAGGACTTAGGTATAAAACTCCATTTCATGGCTCCTCACTCATTTCTTCTTCCACCCATTGCTCCCCACTGCCCGTGTGTCTCTCCTCCACCCCGCCCTCGTCTCCGGTGAGCTCCTCACTCCGGCGTCCTCCCGTGCTCCTCCCTAGCGACCCCTTCACTCTGGTGTCCTCAAGCTCCTCCCCAAGCCGGCGTTCCCTTTCCTCCTTCCCGGCTTCCCTTCCTCTCCTTCATCCTCCTCGAAGGTGAGACCTCTTCTTGATGTCCATTCGAGGTTCTTGGGTTCTAGGGCTTCCGTGGGGTTGGATTTGGGGTTTGGTGTGTAGATTGGGAGTGGGAGTTAACTTTGGGGGGATGTTAGGGTTTGGTGGGTGGTTGGGTTTTTGGGGTGGTTTAGGCAATGTTGGGTGTTAGGGTTGTAGATCGGGGTTGCACGATGCCGTTCTAAGCGTCGGATTGAGTTGGGCCGTGAGCTACCGAAATGTGCCTCGTTTTGTCGTGGTTTGGGTTGGCTTAGAGCTTCTCCGGCCTAGTCTTGTGTAGGAAAGTGGTAGATCGGGTTCTCGCGGGGTCGTAGGACTTGGTGGCACCTCGATCCGTTGAGTCATAGGGTGAAACGCGCCAGGTCTGGAATGTCCGGACAAACGGTCCGGAATATCCGGTTTAGCCGAACTGTCCAGATATTAAACCTGGACTGTCCGGGTTTACCTGGTCTATTCGGTGGGGTTTGTAATTGTGTTTCATTTCATTTGCATTGCATGCATCTTATTCGTGCATTATATCCGTGTAGAGAACGAGGCCGCGGTGACTGACGTGACCGTGGTTGAGGGGATTGCCGACGAGCAACTTGTCATCGATCCACAAGCAGAAGTACAAGGCAAGCACCTAAGCATCTTGAACCATATGTGTAATTTACTTTTGTGAATTAACTGCTTATTGGATGATTAAGTGTTGCATTAGGAATTGAAATGTGGGATAGGCTAGATCCTATTTGCTGCATGTACCATTCTTGTTACTTGTTGAACACCTCCGTTGGAGCTATATTACGGGTATTAATTGTGTCATGCTTAGTATGCTTAGAGGTTGGGTTTGGGCCAAGTGGTGGATGGTTCCACTGCTTGAGGACTTCCACTTTACATTCTCTGGAACGGTTTGGTTATGGTTGTGTTGTGGAAAAAGGTATAATTGGAGACCGGGCGGGAGAGATGGACATTTGGGTAAGGAGACTCAAATGTGGTAGTCCCGCCTGAGTCAGCTAAGGACCGATCCGATGTTTAACTGTGGCCGAGTACAAATTGGTTGATCGCATGCCGATATGGGACGGTAAAGCTATTCTTTCATCGCATGCCATTCGATGGGGCATACACCTCATGTGGTTGGACGTGGTTGAGGGCGAGGCTTAGGCTGACCCTCGAGGGCCAAGCCGGGCTTGAGCCGCTCGAGGGGGTGCTAGGTGCTCGGACGGCATGAAGATGTCCCCAACGAATTGGTATGGATGGGAGGATGGTTGACACGAGGTTCTTTGTGGCACGTGTCGTGCGATTAATACTTCCTTGCAGGGTTAATTAAGCGATTCGAATTGCCGCGCTCTCGGATATGAGCACGCTTGGTTATCTGTTACTACACGTAGTAATTACTTGAACTGAAGTTCGCCTTTGGGCTTGGTTATCTGTTACTACACGTAGTAATTACTTGCTCTGTTAACGTTAAATGTTGAATTTCACTCTAGAAGTAGGAGCCGTTACAACTGCTTTAAACTATGAATTAAATAGCGGTATTAAATAATCAACAAAGTTAAGCTTTCTGCACTTTTAACTTCATCTGATTTCCTTGCTACATCCAAATGCATACTCCTTGGAGTCGGTCATATATGGACCATGGGTAAGTGTAACACCCCAAAATTTTGCTTTCCTTAAATTCATGTGTGATTTGGCACTTTGGTGAATTTTTGGAATTTTCTGGAATTTATTTGGATTTATTTGGAATTTATTTGAATTTATTCCATTTTGAAATAATTAAAGAATTAAACTTTGCAAATAAAATTTTTTTGGAAATATTTTATTTGAGTCCAAAATGATCCAAAGTATTTTCCGGAATTTTTCTGAGTCTTTTGCTATTTTTAATGAATTAAATGAATTACTGGGAATTATTTTAATTATTAAATCGCTGGAAAATGCGAGTGGGTTTGCACTGTTCATCCGACCGAGCCCGAGTCAGACTCGAGCTCGAGTCCGACCCGAGCCAGTCGACTCGACCAAACCCACTCCTAACCCAATCGATCCCGACCGTTGGATCGGGATCCAACGGTCCGGATTGGACCGCACCGGCTCGAGCCCGAGTCCGGTCGGATCCGTTCGCGCGTGAGCAATCGTAGCCGCTCATCGCGACACGTGGACGGTCCCCAGCCATCGTCTCCATTCTGAATCCCAGCCGGAGAGCTCCGCCGTGACCAAGCGGGACACGGTTAGGGTTCCGATTTGCGCGCACGTCGAGGCAGTATTTAAGGCGTGGACCCGTCCCCGAGAATCGCTGCTCGACGCCGCCTTTTTTCCCCAAGCCACACCGCCGAGCGCCGTCTTGGCGAGGAATTGCTCGCCGTAGTAGGGTTAGGGCTTCGCCGGGTTCGTCGCGCCGCCGCGCGCCCGTCAAGCCGTCTCAGCCGTGTTGAAGCCCGGATCTGGAACCGCCACGAGCAAGGCGCATCGGACCGCACCATCCACCTCGCCGGAGACCCTCGGAAACGCCGCCGCGGAAGGTCGCCGTCCTCGTCTCCGTGAGCAGAGCCCCACCGCGCCGCCATCACCAAGCGGGAAAGCTGACCGTCCGATTCCGATCGAGCGGTAGCGGTGAAATCACGTGCTTCCAAACCCGATTGATCTGGACCGTTGGATCAAGATCCAACGCCCACGATCACCTCAGGCCGTAGCAATGTTATCGTAGGGTTAGATCTGGACCGTCCGATCTAGATCGAGCGGCCCACGATCATCGAGTAGTTTTCAACGTGTTAACCTGGATCTAATCGCGGCCGCTGATTTTCAAATCAACGGACACGATCTTGCCACGTAGCCTAAGCGCGCCGCATCGTAAGCGCACGTGGGCGGCCGACATGCGGGCCCGCATGTCACCGCACCAAGCCGTGCGCCAGTCCACCGTGGACCGTGCCGCCCGTGGACCCAGTCCATGGACCGGACACGTGGCAGCACCTAAGTGGTGCCACGTGGCATGATGACGTCATGCTGATGTCATCATGGAGGCCGTTCGGTGCTGGCGTCGGCCAGTCACTGTGGACCAATCACAGGATGACACGTGTCCAGCCGACGCAATAATTATTTTCCGAAATAAAAAATGATTTTTTAATTCGATATAATGATTTCTGTTTTTGATTGAAACTTGAAACGCTTATAACTTTTATGCGTTTCAACTCCGATTTGAGTGATTCAAATTTCTAAATTTGTATAAAATTGAGATCTACCTAAATATGAATTTTATTTAATTTTTGGACTAAAGTTTTTCTCTGTAAAATTATTTAATTGATTATTTAAACTTTAAATAATCATAACTTTTGCGTTTTAACTCCAAATTTGACGATTCCAGTTTCTAAAAATTCATAAAATTATGTTCTCTCTGTTTATGGATTTTATTTGGATGTTTGGACACTTTTTGCCTATTGTTTATTCGTGTATTTGCTATTTGCACGCTTTACGAGTAGAGCGTTGAAATGCAGGAAGGATTCGAAGGAGAAGTATTGACTCAGGATCCAACTCAAGACCAAGAACAAGTACTTTTTGAAGGCAAGTTGTGCTTTGACCATGTTGATCCTATTTTGAAAATCTATTTTGATTTAACCTATTGCATGCTAGTTCAATTAGAAAATACTTTATTTAAATTTGGGGAATTAGATAAATACCAATTTGCTGTATGACACCTTGATTACTTAAATATGTGCCATGACCCTTGTCACCCTAGTTGTGGTTTACTAGTTGGACATTATTAACTTGCCAACATGGGTTTTAGACCGTTGTAGTAAACTGCTTAGACCTGCTACGTGCTCATGACATGATTTTGGACAAACAAATGTTAATATTGACTTAATGATATATTGAACCTGTTTTGGAAAGGTATCATGTGATGTTGATGGCACGTGGTGCATGGTAATCAACTGGGGTTTGATAAATAGTTTTTGACCTGGCATGTGGCAAGAATGATCAGTGGGCGGTTGTGGCATTGGGGATGTTGATTTGGTTCTTCGGGTAGTCTTGCCCTGGTCACCCTAAGGACTTAACCTTGCAAGCCTTTGAACTGGGTCTAACGTGCAACCACATGTCCAGTAATGGGATGGACCTAGTTGACTAAGTTTCTAATAACGCACTGTGGGACCTCGGGAGGTCAACTACACCCTTTGTGTAAGTTGTACGGGGAGCGTCTGGCCGAGGCCAGGTACCCATCTAACGGTTGATTGGCCTAAACTTCGCCTTAGCTAAGGGAAGGGTTAGTGTGCAATAACCTGGAGGACCACTTGTATTGTTAGAGGTTTCCGAAAGACTTTGTTACGGGAACTCGCCTTTGTGGTGTTTGACTGTATCTTGTGGGTAAAGTGCATAACCTCTGCAGAGTATAGAATCTATTCGAATAGCCGTGTCCGCGGTATTGGACATCGGTCGGGAATTACAGTCAAGGGTTAGTTTTTCTCAAAGATAACTTGGGATTGAAAGGTTGGGTTGGATTAATAATGATGTTGATGGAAATATGGATTAGGATGGGAAAGATGTTTATTAAACTCCTTGAAAAGTTATTTATGCTATACTTGTTTCTACTGCTTTTGAATCTACTTATGTTACTTGTCAAATGCTGTTTACTGCAAATATACCTTAAGCTATTCCTTTGTACCAAGCCATGCATATAGTATATTAGCCTGCATTCTGTGCATGACTTGCTGAGTACCAAGTACTCACCCTTGCCACAATACAACACCAGTTGAAGAGGAGACTACACCAGCTTTGGAGGAGGAACTCCCAGAGGATCCGTCTACTTAGGGAAGCGAGCCCGGTCGGTTACTGTGGTATACTGGATGGCGCCACGAAGTTATTTGATTTTCCGCTGCTACTATTTCTCTCTTAATGAGTTTCGCCCTGCGAGGTGTGCATTTGTGACTTGACCATAAGGTCGAGTAACCAGTTTGGTTATTTAAATAAAAGTACTTTACTAGTATCGAATGGTATGATTGTGATATTTACCGATGTTAAGACTGTGTGCACTAGCGCGTTCCTGGACTAGTGCTGAATACACAGAGGGTCCGGATTTGCAAATTCGGGGTCCCGACAGAGGTGGTATCAGAGCCATACTGACCGTAGGCTCAACCCTAAGCTAGAATGGTCGTAGTGAGGATAAAACCTATTTTCTAAAGCTAAAAGTTTGTCAAGACAAGAAATGACATCTCGACTTATCCCCTTCTCTCTTTTCTTGCCTCTTGCTGAATTTTTCCTTACCTTGTCACGATTTGAAAATTTCGAGTTCTTACGTGAGCACTCTTGTGACAGATGGAGGAAGAGTTCAACTACGTTGATCTGGGGGTTGGTCACGCCGCAGAACTTTGGCATATGCTACAAACTCTCGGGGATTTTGAAAAGCCGCAATACCAAGTGGAAGTGATCAGACAAGCAGGATTGATCAAGGCTTGTGACGTGAAGATTGAGGTACCTGCTAGGAAGAAGGGCCCAGGCAATCGCCCGATACACTGCACTGCCAGGAGGTCTACAATGCAGATGGGTATCCAAGAAGTATCACGGCGAGCAATGCGGCACATTACCCGTATCTACGCCAGAGAGTTGGAGAGCACGGTGTTCCGTTATCATCCGCGCAGCGATAACCTTCTTGACCCGAAGGCGATTCAGGATGAGGATGCCATGGTTGCACAGTTGGCACGACTTGTTGTCGCCCAGGAGGATGTACTAGATGATACAAGCAAAGAGCTACAGAAGGCCCGCAAGGAGATCACGACAGAAAAGAACAGATGGCGGGAAGCTCAAGAGTATGTGTCCCACCTTCTGCAAAGGATTGGAGAGTTAGAGACGGCTTTATACGGACCGTAACTGCAGCCGATGCTCGAGCTACACGAACCAGATCCGGAGGAGTCGATCTCGATGAGGACATCGCTTCTTCGACTACCACAAATGACACGATTCTTTGGACATGGCAATCGTTTCGCGCCTATGCCGCAGCATCCGTACCCAGGCCGTGGAGGTTTTCTCGATGAGTGAACGTAGGTTCTATAGTGAGACTCCTTCGCCGAGTCGCGTCATAGGATAAAGAGTCACCCTTTAGGCGATAGGCTCCAGTGTTAGTTCGATTTGGATTTTCCTTGTTTGCTGAGTGTGCAGTATGTGTTGCAAGGCCCTTAGGCATTGTAAGCAACCATACCAAGTTATTAATATCATTAGTTAATAAAATTGGACCTTAAAGTTACACCTTTCGCCCCGCATAAGTTCCATATTACTTGTCTATTCTTGATTCCCCCTCATCTCTAAAACTTAGAGCAAATCGACAGATGGTGAACACCCGCGGAAACTTTGGAAGCAATGGAAGTGGTTCTCGCCCAGCAGAAAACCCCAATGATGGAGCACCAAAGACCGCCGATTGATATGCAGAATTTTGGAGCATTTCTTATCGCTCGCACTCGCTGATGCATGCTATGCTGCAACAAATGCAACACGCCACCGCCAGGCCCACAGCTAATCAAGCCAATCAGGGACAACGCCGTAATACAAGACTGTCGAGTTCATGAGGACTCACCCACCCACTTTCTCGGGAATGCCAATCCATTGGAGGCCGATGATTGGTTAAGGTCAATTGAGAAGAAGCTACACATAGCTCAATGCATAGGAAATGAGAAGGTACTCTACGCTTCTCATCGCTTGGAAGGAATACCACTTGAATGGTGGCAATTCTGTGCCACACAAGAGAACCCTCAAGATATCACTTGGGAAGAGTTCACTACCGCATTCCGTCGATTATCACGTGCCTGAAGGAATCATGGACCTTAAGAAGGAAGAGTTCAGAGCATCAAGCAAGGTAATCAGCCAAAGGGTCGACTACCTGAACAAGTTCACACAAACTAGCACGCTACGCACCTGAGGATGTAGCGACATAAAGCCAGACAGTCGTTTCATGAAGGGACTTAACTCAGATTGCAAGTAGGATTGATCACCCACACCTTCCAGATTTCCAAGAATTGGTGAATAAGGCGCTTATTCTTGAGGACAAGCGCAAGGAACTGGATGAGAACAGAAGCGCAGAATGCAACAAAGAGGATCACGCCAGGGAACGCAATGGCGTCGAGAGTTGCACCAAATCGCTTCTTGATTTCAGCCACAAATGCAACAAGGACACCGTCACAGCACCAAGACCGTCAATCGTAACTACTGCACTTCCCATCCCCGCTTAGAAACGCCGCTCCAGTAGTCAAGAAGGAACAAGTGAGACGCTACAATCGCAGAACGAGCCGTGACACTTTGCCAACAGCTTGTCCAAGAAGACAGCAGGAGTGACCCCGCTCGCTTCAATCTAGGAACCACCCAGCTAGGACGCCAAAGCACCAGAGCCACACCCTGCAGGCCGTAGTGAGAGGCCGAGTCAACCATGTCACCGCAGATGCACTGCAGAATGCTACTGACGTCGTCTTTGGGTAAGTTACTTGTTAACTCGATTACACTGCAATGATTTTGTTTGACTCGAGCTTCAGATTCGTTTGTTTCGCAAGGCTTTGCTGCTAAAAATGATTTGGGAATTTCAAGACTTAAGTGCATGCTTTTAGTTCAAACCCCTGGTTCCGAACTCCGAACGAAAGTAGGATGTTCCGGGGTGAGAATACTAATAGATGGAATAGAGTTCCTAGCGAACCTTATAATTTTGGAGACCCAAACCTTAGACGTTATTTTGGGAATGGACTGGTTATCCAAGCACAAGGCCGTATTGGATTGTGGACGAAGGACTATCTCAGTTGAGAGCCCTTGTGGAAAGAAAGTGGAATTTCAAGCCACTGCAGTTAGAGATGGACAGATGATGGTTAACAGTACCAAGGCAATCAGCATAGAGGATGTCTTAGTAGTAAATGAGTACCCAGATGTTTTTCCCGACGATCTACCTGGTATGCCGCCAGACAGGGACATAGAGTTTGTGATAGAGCTTGTACTGCACAATGATAGCAAAGAGACCCTATCGGATGTCCACCGAGGAGTTGGTAGAAATGAAGAAACAAATAGAAGAATTAATGGAAAAGGGATTTATCGACCGAGCTCATCGCCGTGGGAGCACCGCTTTGATTGTCAAGAAGAAGGACGGAGTTTCGGGATGTGCATCGACTACCGTGCACTCAATGAAGTCACCGTGAAGAATAAGTACCCGCTACCTAGGATTGATGATTTGTTTGATCACCGAGAGGAGCCGGAGTTTTCTCCAAGATTGATCTCGAGATCGGGATACCATCGATTGAAGATCCGATCGTAAGATATCCCGAAGACCGCATTCTCGTCAAGATATGGACATTACGAGTTTACTGATTATGTCTTTTGGTCTGATTTAATGCGCCAAAGATATTTCATGAATATGATGAATAAGGTGTTCATGGAGTATTTGGACAAGTTTGTTGTCGTGTTCATAGACGATATCCTAATCTACTCCAAGACAAAGGATGAACATGCCGAACACTTGAGGCGAGTTTTGGAAAAGCTAAGGGAACAGCAACTCTTCGCCAAGTTCAGCAAGTGTGATTTTTGGAAGGACAAGGTAGAATTCCTCGGACATGTAATGACCGCAGAAGGAGTCGCCGTTGATCCAAGCAAGGTAGAAGCTGTGTTACATTGGGAGCAGCCGAAGACTGTGACCCAGATCCGGAGTTTGCTTGGAATGGCAGGATACTACCGCCGTTTCATTGAAGGCTTTTTCGACAGCTATAAACCTCTTACGCAATTGCTGAAAAAGGAGAAGAAGTTTGCATGGACGTCAGAATGTGAGAAAGGATTTCAGGAGCTGAAGAAGCGATTGACATCAGCACCGGTGTTAGTTCTACCGGATGTTGCTCAAGGCTTTGATATTTATTGTGACGCATCGCGCCAAGGACTTGGATGTGTGCTGATGCAGAATGGAAAGGTCGTCGCTTATGCATCAAGGCAGTTGAGGCCGCATGAGGAGAATTATCCAACACATGACCTAGAGTTAGCTGCCGTAGTGCATGCCTTGAAGATATGGCGCCACTATCTGATTGAAAACAGATGTGAAGTGTATACGGATCATAAGAGCCTTAAGTACATATTCACCCAGTCAGGTCTGAATATGAGGCAAAGGAGATGGTTAGAGTTGATCAAGGACTACAATGTTGGAATCCATTACCATCCCGGGAAGGCCAACGTAGTTGCCGATGCCTTGAGTCGGAAAAGCCATACCGTGAGTATGTTGCTAGCCACAAGTCAGGATGAGCTATGTGAGGATTTTCAGAGAATGAAGATTGAGGTGGTACCTAGCGGATTCTTGGCCGCATTAGAAGTAAAGCCTACCCTAGAGGACCAGATCCGGGAAGGACAGAAGGATGATGACAAGATCCGCAGGATTAAGTCCATCAAGGAGGAAGGCAAGGCAGAGGATTTCAAGTTGGATGAGCAAGGCACGTTATGGATGAAGGATTGGATTTGCGTGCCCAACAAGAAGGAATTAAAGCAACTGATTTTGGAGGAAGCCCATGACTCCAAGTATTCAATTCATCCTGGAAGCGCCAAAATGTATCAGGATTTGAAGGAAAGATTCTGGTGGCCGAGTATGAAGCGTGAAGTTGCCGAGCATGTCGCATTGTGCGACGTATGCCAGAGAGTCAAGGCAATGCATCGAGACAAGCGAGGATTGCTACACCGCTGAAAATACCTGAGTGGAAGTGGGAGGAAATCGGAATGGATTTCATTACCGGTTTGCCTAAGACTCAAGGAGGTTATGACTCCATATGGGTTATAGTGGATCGCTTGACCAAGGTAGCCCATTTTATCCCCGTGAAGACCACTTACTCGGGAGATAAATTAGCAGAGTTGTACATGATCAGGATCGTCTGCTTGCACGAGTGCCAAAGAGGATTGTATCGGACAGAGGTACCCAATTTACCTCAAGGTTTTGGAATAAGTTGCATGAAGCCATGGGAACCCGTTTAAACTTCAAGATGTACCTTATCATCCACAGACGGATGGACAGGCCGAAGAGTCAACCAGATCCTGGAGGATATGTTAAGAGCTTGTGCATTGGCTTATGCTACCTCTTGGGATAAGAGTTTGCCGTATGCCGAGTTCGATTACAACAATAGTTACCAGGCTAGTTCTGAGATGTCACCTTTTGAGGCATCAGATGGTCGACCTGTCGGACACCATTGAATTGGAATGAGACAAGTGAACGATGTGTCTTTGGGCGAGATATTCTTCAAAAGGTCAAGAGCATTGCCGTGATTAGGAAAGGTTGAAGATAGCCCAATCACGACATGAAGAGTTATCTTGACAACCGTCGCCGAGACTTGAGTTTTGAACCTAAGATTTTGTATACCTCAGAGTTACGCCTCTTAGGGAGTTAAGAGGTTCCATGCCAAAGGGAAACTTCGCACCCGTTATGTTGGACCATTTAAGATTTTGAGCCGCAGAGGCGAAGTTGCCTATCACCGGAGTTGCCACAATCGTTAGCAGGAGTACATGACGTATTCCATGTGTCCCGATTGAAGAAGTGTCTCCGAGTACTGAGAGCAGACACCGCTAGAGTCAATTGAGTTGCAAGAGGATTTGACTTATAAGGAGCATCCCGTGAAGATTTTAGACACAATGGATCGAGAAACTAGAAACAAGTCAACCTGCTTTCAGAGTGCAAAGTGGAGCAACCATGCAAAGAGCGACTTGGGAGCGAAGAGGATTTGAAGAAAGAGTTTCCAAACCTATTCTCAGAGTAAGCCCCAATCTCTGTGGACGAGATTCTATTAAGGGGGGAGGTTTGTAACACCCCAAAATTTTGCTTTCCTTAAATTCATGTGTGATTTGGCACTTTGGTGAATTTTTGGAATTTTCTGGAATTTATTTGGATTTATTTGGAATTTATTTGAATTTATTCCATTTTGAAATAATTAAAGAATTAAACTTTGCAAATAAAATTTTGTTGGAAATATTTTATTTGAGTCCAAAATGATCCAAAGTATTTTCAAGAATTTTTCTGGAATTTTTCTGAGTCTTTTGCTATTTTTAATGAATTAAATGAATTACTGGGAATTATTTTAATTATTAAATCGCTGGAAAATGCGAGTGGGTTTGCACTGTTCATCCGATCGAGCCCGAGTCAAACTCGAGCTCGAGTCCGACCCGAGCCAGTCGACTCGACCAAACCCACTCCTAACCCAATCGATCCCGACCGTTGGATCGGGATCCAACGGTCCGGATTGGACCGCACCGGCTCGAGCCCGAGTCCGGTCGGATCCGTTCGCGCGTGAGCAATCGTAGCCGCTCATCGCGACACGTGGACGGTCCCCAGCCATCGTCTCCGTTCCGAATCCCAGCCGGAGAGCTCCGCCGTGACTAAGCGGGACACGGTTAGGGTTCCGATTTGCGCGCACGTCGAGGCAGTATTTAAGGCGTGGACCCGTCCCCGAGAATCGTCGTTCGACGCCGCCCCTTTTTTCCCAAGCCACACCGCACGAGCCGCCGTCTTGGCCGAGGAATTGCTCGCCGTAGTAGGGTTAGGGCTTCGCTTCGGGTTCGTGCGCACGCCGCCGCCAAATCAAGCCGTCTCGCCGTGTTGAAGCCAGATCTGGAACCGCACGAGCAAGGCGCATCGGACCGCACCATCCACCTCGCCGAGACTCCTGGAAACGCCGCACGGAAGGTCGCCGCCCTCGTCTCCGTGAGCTCGAGCCCCGCCGCGCCGCCATCACCAGTCACGAAAGCTTGGACCGTCCGATTCCGATCGAGCGGTAGCGGTGAAATCACGTGCTTCCAAACCCGATTGATCCGGGACCGTTGGATCAAGATCCAACGCCCACGATCACCTCAGGCCGTAGCGGTGTTATCGTAGGGTTAGATCTGGACCGTCCAATCTAGATCGAACGGCCCACGATCATCGAGTAGTTTTCAACGTGTTAACCTCGATCTAATCGCGGCCGCTGATTTTTAAATCAACGGACACGATCTTGCCACGTAGCCTAGGCGCGCCGCATCGCGTAAGACGCGTGGGCCGGCCGACATGTGGGCCCGCATGTCACCGCACTGCCGCGGCGCCCACCACCGTGGACCGTGTGCCGCCTGCGGACCCAAATTCCATGGGACCGACACGCGTGGCGACTGAGTGGTGTTACGCGTGGCATGATGACGCCATGCCGATGTCATCATGGAGGCCGTTCGGTGCCGATGTCAGCAGGTCACCGTGGACCAATCACAGGATGACACGTGTCCAGCCGACGCAATAATTATTTTCCGAAAAGAAAATGATTTATTAATTCGAAATAATGATTTCAGATTTTGATTCAAACTTCAAACGCTTATAACTTTTGCGTTTCAACTCCGATTTGAGTGATTCAAATTTCTAAATTTGTATAAAATTGAGATCTACCTAAATATGAATTTTATTTAATTTTTGGACTAAAGTTTTTCTCTGTAAAATTATTTAATTGATTATTTAAACTTTAAATAATCATAACTTTTATGCGTGTTAACTCCAAATTTGACGATTCCAGTTTCTAAAAATTCATAAAATTATGTTCTCTCTGTTTATGGATTTTATTTGGATGTTTGGACACTTTTTGCCTATTGTTTATTTGTGTATTTGCTATTTGCACGCTTTACGAGTAGACGTTGAAGTACCGGAAGGATTCGAAGGAGAAGTATTGACTCAGGATCCAACTCAAGACCAAGAACAAGTACTTTTTGAAGGCAAGTTGTGCTTTGACCATGTTGATCCTATTTTGAAAATCTATTTTGATTTAACCTATTGCATGCTAGTTCAATTAGAAAATACTTTATTTAAATTTGGGGAATTAGATAAATACCAATTTGCTGTATGACACCTTGATTACTTAAATATGAGCCATGACCCCTTGTCACCCTAGTTGTGGTTTACTAGTTGGACATTATTAACTTGCCAACATGGGTTTTAGACCGTTGTAGTAAACTGCTTAGACCTGCTACGTGCTCATGACATGATTTTGGACAAACAAATGTTAATATTGACTTAATGATATATTGAACCTGTTTTGGAAAGGTATCATGTGATGTTGATGGCACGTGGTGCATGGTAATCAACTGGGGTTTGATAAATAGTTTTCGACCGGGGCATATGGCAAGAATGATCAGGTGGGCGGTTGTGGCATTGGGGATGTTGATTTGGTTCTTGGGTAGTCTTGCCCTGGTCACCCTAAGGACTTAACCTTGCAAGCCTTTGAACTGGTCTAACGTGCAACCACATGTCTCAGAATGGGACGGACCTAGTTGACTAAGTTGCTAATAACGTACCTGTGGGACCTCAGGAGGTCAACTACACCCTTTGTGTAAGTTGTACGGGGGAGCATACCGGGGCTGAGGCCAGGTACCCATCTAACGGTTGATTGGCCTAAACTTCGCCTTAGCTAAGGGAAGGGTTAGTGTGCAATAACCGGGGAGGACCACTTGTATTGTTAGAGGTTTCCGAAAGACTTTGTTACGGGAACTCACCTTTGTGGTGTTTGACTGTATCTTGTGGGTAAAGTGCATAACCTCTGCAGAGTATAGAATCTATTCGAATAGCCATGTCCGCGGTATTGGACATCGGTCGGGAATTACAGTCAAGGGTTAGTTTTTCTCAAAGATAACTTGGGATTGAAAGGTTGGGTTGGATTAATAATGATGTTGATGGAAATATGGATTAGGATGGGAAAGATGTTTATTAAACTCCTTGAAAAGTTATTTATGCTATACTTGTTTCTACTGCTTTTGAATCTACTTATGTTACTTGTCAAATGTCATTTCTTTCGCAAATATACCTTAAGCTATTCCTTTGTACCAAGCCATGCATATAGTATATTAGCCTTGCATTCTCAGGCATGACTTGCTGAGTACCAAGTACTCACCCTTGCCACAATACAACACCAGTTGAAGAGGAGACTACACCAGCTTTGGAGGAGGAACTCCCAGAGGATCCGTCTACTTAGGGAAGCGAGCCCAGTCAGTTGCCTGTGGTATACTGGATGGCGCCACGAAGTTATTTGATTTTCCGCTGCTACTATTTCTCTCTTAATGAGTTTCGCCCTGCGAGGTGTGCATTTGTGACTTGACCATAAGGTCGAGTAACCAGTTTGGTTATTTAAATAAAAGTACTTTACTAGTATCGAATGGTATGATTGTGATATTTACCGATGTTAAGACTGTGTGCACTAAGCTGCGTTCTCGACTAGTGCTGAATACACAGAGGGTCCTGATTTGCAAATTCGGGTCCCGACAAGAAGACTTGCGAGTACCTTCAAGACTCAAAGCTTACGCTTTGTGGTTTTGCAGGTGAGGATCCAGTGGGGTGTGAGTTCTGCCCCTTCTTCCTATCGGTGATCGGGCGGGGCACCGAGTAGAGGCTACCGTCGTCTTACACGCCCGGGGGTGTTCAGAGGTAGAACACTTCCGGAGATGTTCTACTTTTGGGTCTAGTTTAACAGATGTGTACTCTTTTGTTGTATAGTTGGTCTAAATGATGTCTTATTTGTATGGAGTACTTGGTTTCTTTTGCAGTTAACCTCAGTTGTATGGCTTGCCCGCTTTATCCTTTTGTCCTGTCTCTTGTCTTCGCCGGCCTTCGTGACTCGTTGTTGTTGTGGGTTGTGGTCGTGGGGTTTTGTCTTTGTGCCGGGGGTTGTTGTTTATTTGGTTGGTTTTGCTTCCGCGAGTGTCTAGTTGTGGGGTCTTCGAGTTCGTTGCCCCCTTATGTAAATTGTTGCGATACGAGGTTGTAAACCGGTATGCGGGGATCCTGGGCGTGTTTCGAGTCGCATACCGGGGGAATACCGGGATAGTTGTCGAGTTATTCGAAGAATCTCATCGTCGCCTCAGTTGGGCTTGGGTGCTAACACTGCGAACGCCCTCAGCGGTCCGTGGTTAGCCTCCAAATCCGTTGGGGTCGGCTGAGTCTTCTAATAACCCGAAGACGGTCTGGGCAGCTCCTCTCATAGGGTTTGCTGTTTTTGCACGTTAAGCCCCCCTTCAAGGCCCAAACATCCCCACAGACGGCCCAAAACTCAACCCCCAGGCCCACGACCTCCCGGGAAGGCCCAAACCCTCCTGGAACGGCCCAAAACCCCAGAACAGCCCAAAACTCAACATACTTCATACCTAAATGTCACATTTCATAATATCACATCCTATGATGTCACAGGATATCCCTGGCCCAAATTCTACAGGACAAGATATACATGGAGGGAGTATCTCCACATTTGGAAAGGATTCGGTCGTGTTCCCGTTACGAGGAAACCAACCCAGTACGCCGGAAAATAAGGAAAGTTTAGATACATCACGAAGATCTCATAATAGAGGACTCCTCATTGGATACAATCTAGTGTTCCAAACCGACTACAACCCAAGAAGAGGCTACCTCAACCATATAAATAAGGGGGTAGACATTTAGAAAAGGGAGAGCAATCCTAGAGAGGGAACAAGCAGTCGAGACTCAAGCGATCTGCTACCCGAGCAATATAAGCGACAAGCAACTGTCGAGAAGTAGTGGATAAGTTAGGCCTTATCCACCCCCAAGAAACAATCTCCATTGTAACAAAAGCTTGATCTCTCTGTTTTGTACTCTGTTCTCGACGACTCCATAGTACATCCATATAGGAGTAGGGTATTACTCACTCTAGAGGCCCGAACATGTCTACATCGTGCGCCCTTGATTGCCTGTTTGACTTTGCATATTCGAAGGTCTCGAGAATATAAATTTATTGTCGATTCACTAACCTTCGACATACACATAACCCCAAACTTACCTTTCTCTTTTGCCGGATGATTTTCCCTTTGCTATACCAGCGGTCGGAATGCCATAACTCCTAGCTCAGATGTGACAATAGAGAATGTGACATTAGAAATGTGACATTAGAGAATGTGATATTATAGAATATGACATTATAGAATGTGGCATTACGGTACGAGGTTATACTGTGTTCTTTGGGCTTTTCCGAGTGTTTTGGGCCTCTCCGGGGGAGTTTGGGCCTTATGGGAGTTAGTTTGGGCCATGGGGGATTAAATGGGGCGTCGGTGGGGGGGGTTTGGCCCATGTGGGGGGGGAAATCCTGCCAACCCTAGGGTTCCCACCCCCCCATGCGCACCCTAGTCCCTTGTGCGCCCCATCCCTCCAAGCCACCACCCCTTGTGTGCCCCCTCCAAGCCACCACCCCTTGCGCCTCCTCCCTCATACCTTGCGCCTCCGCTTACCCCGTCTATCCATCCCTAGCACCCCTCCGATCTCACTGTTCGGGAGCTCTTCGTCCAAGAGGATCCGGCGATTACGGCGTTCCCGGCGATTGGAGGGAAGATCGGGCCGCGAGAAGGCGACGTTCGTCGACCGCGTGATTCGCCAAGAAGAGGTATGCCTTGCGGTTCTTGGTTGTAGAGTTTTGGTGCTGGTTAGATGGGGAAGTTCATGATTAAATTTGATGTTTAGGTGCTGTGATTAGATGGATTTAGGAAGATGCCAAATCTGTCTTGCGTTCTATCCTCGGACAGATTAGGTCGTCGGTCTTCGGACGCGAATTAGACAATTTTAGAAGCACTTTTTTGGAGGTCCGACTGTTGCAAAAGTTGTAGGTAATCAAAATACCTTTAATTGGGCATGGAAAACGTTAAATTCCGTTCAGCTGTTTAAAAGTTATGATCATTGTACCGAACGCTGTCCAATCTATGATGCGAACGATACAGTCTGTGATCAACTGTAGATTAGAGGATTTTAGCGGCCGGATCAGTTTTCGTGAATACTTAGAAACAGTTGGGAAATTTCCTGAGGTTCGAGAAAATGTACTCATTTACCTGATTTGGAGTTGTAGAACTCAAGTTATTATTGTGGGAAGCCTGCTGTCCCATTAGACAGATTCTCTGTTTTTCGGGTTTTAGGAGTGGGTTGAGAAGTCGATGTAGTTGATAGTTCTTGTGTTGTTTTGTGGGCATATTTTGAGTGTATTGTACCTATGTGCAAGTGGTGTGACCTCGGGAGTGCCTTCCACATCTCGCCATCTCGCAAGTGTATTGGGATGGTTTTGGGTTTGGGTGACCAACTAGATTCGTAGCTTTGCTATAATACTATATGATGCGCTAATTTGCCATGTGAGATGATGATCATGTGTTTACTTATGGTTATGCAAGTTGTTAAAATAAGTACATGTGCAAGTTGTTCATTTTTATGGCATATATGCATTCATGGCATGAGGACATGCCAGGTCTGTGAGAAAGTCATAACTAATCCGGTAAGGTAAGTGAGAAAGTTATGACTAATCCGGAGCACCACTGAGAAAGACCTACCTCGTAGTTCCATCCACAGTTGTGAATGGGAGCGAGTCAGTAAGAGTAGGCACCTTCCACGGGATGGAAGGGAAAGAGGGTGCACACCGATGGGTGTGCACTCGGCAATACCGGTATGTGCTAAGCAAAGAGACATGTGCATTGCATTGCATGAATGAAGATATTTATGAGATGCTTATGAAGATGAATTATGAGATGCTTACGATGATGTTGACGAATACTGTTATTGCTTTATTCCATTGCAATACACTTTGCTGAGTGATGAACTCACGCTTGTTGTTTTATGTTGTTTTTAGGTACCATGAACACGGCATATGGAAAAGGGAGTTAGCGTCACGTCTCCATTTAGTTTCATTCATCTAGACAACTACACACTCTCATTCGTAGTTGTGATGGTTATTTTATTGCACTAGATTTGGATTATGCTATAGTGTGTGCATGGTTTTTATTGTTCACTTTGTGTTGGTTCATGGAATGTTTGAATTTATATTCTGGGCTTGAAATATAGCTATAACCACTACGTCAGGATGGGCCTATAGTAACACGCATATGTGCTACTATAGCTCAAAAAAAGTGTTACTGAGTCCTATTGCAACATATTTATTTAGTGTTACTATAGTCTATGTTGCTATAGAATGGTCTATTGTAACATGTAACAAGTGTTCTTGTATATAAAAAAGATGTTGCAACCATGCTACAGCAACATGTATCAAATGTGTTGCTATAGACTGCAGTAACACCTTTTTTAGCAAGAGCAACATAGTAGCGTGTGTTGCCATAGACCCTAGTAACACCTTATTTTTTGCTAAAGCAACATAGTATCATGTGTTTCCATAGACCCTAGTAACACATTTAGATACAATAATTGAACTTAGTAACACTCTTTTTGAACGACAACAACACAATGTTGAGCTCCTAAAATAAATTTAAATATCTTTATTATTTTCTTATTTTTTTGTGAATGTACAAATTAAAATTGTTTCATAAAATATCATCTGATAAGCATAACACATTGTACAACATAAAACACAAATGCCCACCAGTACAACAATCATAACATATTACATTGCATCAAACAAATAAATATTTCACACCATTCGATAGAATACATAACGATTTGATTTGTACAGAAGGCAAATCTTTAATCTAAGAGTTCAAAATACATTGTTCTAAATAAAAAGAATATAAAATATATCTAATATTGCCTAATCTTCATGAAATTCTTTGTTTCTAGATCCCTTCATGTGGTAAGCAACCAAATGTATGAATTTCAACCATTGATTTTTTCAACCTGCACAAAAGAAATTATTAGCCTTTATGATTGCAATTATAGAATATGATATATACACTTCATCACAATTGAAGCAACAAACAATTAACATACACAAAAGGAAGGCCAAGCAATCGGTCTTGCTTCCACATGGGCATCACCAATTGTCTTACAACGCTTGATTGGCCTTACTAACTCCTCTTTTTCCACAACAGGATAATTTATAACCACTTTCATAAATTGGTTACCTATCTCAACATCATCAACTATTGCATGTGGATCACTACTAAAAAACGTAGCATATGCCACACATTATTTATTTGGATATGTCACATTCTTGAGAATTACCATGGTACATTCAACCGTTTCTTTCTACCCATTTTCCTGCAGACTAAAACAAATTTTTGCAAAGACTATTAATATAAATTCAGGGTAAACATAAGCCCCACACACATTTGCTTTTGAGATCCTAAACTGTACACAATTTCAGCTTACAACACGCACAAGTAAACTGTTGGTGGAATCTTCTTTTGTCCATATGGAATTAATTTTACTGGCAATGCAGAGTTATAAAGCTTCTAATTAATTACTACTACCAAACAAATAAGAATGAGATCACAGATTTAATATGTATAATTAAAGCACAATAGTATACAAGGAAAATAATAACGGTGCCAAAATATGTTAGATTTACACTCCAAGTATCTTCGCCGCCGCTACTTTCCACCATGCACGAGGTCCATGACCATTGCTAATGTTTGGTAGAAATCAATGTAGAATGAGAAGATCTAGTGTGTTGTATGTCTCTGTTGCAATGTATATATATATGCGCATGCACTCTTAGCAGTGTATCTGAACTATATATGGACACATCTTGGTCGGCCTGTGTGCAGCCTGCAGCAATAGCTCAAAGTATCATCAATCTGACACATAGAAGAAAGCATATCAGATTTCATTACACAACATTAATTACGTTTCTCTTTATTTATGGACAAAACAATAGAATCAAATGGAAAAGGTCAGTTTTTTATGCTTGTATTGTACAGTAACAGATTGCCTACTTTTGCCATTCTTTGGTTGATGGCTACTTCAATCTGCTAGCAAAATCTTCGGTCTGGAATTGGAGGTACATTGGTAATACTGTAGTCTTTACCAGATTTTTCCTTGGTTATTATGATAGATAATAGATTTATGATGCCAGTTCCTTGGAAATGAAAGCGACGGCTGATTTCTCTGGTGTTTTGATTCTGCCTATGCTGATCTTAGGTACTGTACTAGCTCTTTAAAAAAAATCAATTTCCTTTGTAATTTGCGATGCAAAATAAGAATGGAAAAGTACTGTAAATTGCATAAATGGCAACTTCTGATTCTTTGTATAGGATCTTGTTAGTAGTCAGAGATGATATCATCCGATTAGAAACGTGATTCTTCAAAGGTGATTGAAAGGAGACTATATACACCATTAATGTGTGTTTTAACAACATAAGCATATGATTTAGTAAAAATATAAAACTGCATGCCTTCATGTAATCATCCTATCTATTTTGTCCTAGGCAACCATTTATCCTAGAAAGGAAGACAAAGCTGTCAGCTATTGAATTTCTTTCCCTCTCGACAAAGCGAAAGGCTATGGAACTATTTGGGATAATGTAACTTCTACGGTTTCCTGAAAGATTAAAACTCAAGTCAATAACCCGAAGGATTACTCTAAAGGTCAGAGTTCACATGAAAAGATAGATTTGGGAGTTGTGAAGATCACATGTGAGCCGTAATGCCTAGCATTAGACATACAGAATCTAATCTGATCAAAAGATAAACCTAATGCCTTACACTATGGCCATGAGTAATGGCAATGATGATTGTAAATCATTTGGCTGGACAGCTGGAATTAATACCTGGAGTGGTATATTCAAACACCTCGAGTCTGTTAGAAAACAATAGCTTTCATCTTTTCCTTTAAGAGTGCAAGCTAATATGCATTCCGAGCATGACTTCAAGTTTAGGATAGGGAACAGAGACATCAATTTCCATAGACCAAACTGACAGAAAATTGAAAGAAGGTACAGACTAAATACACCTAACGAGATTGATATAAAATGCAACATGATTGATAACAACAGAAAAGAAGACATTTAACGTGCATATAAGAACAAATACACCTACATCTCATCCTAGAATCAAACAGTTCCAATAAATTCATAGTGGAAGACGAATCTGCAATGCAGGAAGGGCAATAAAGGTATACTTTACAAAGATCCGCACGAGAAACCTGCTGGATCGAGACCTGACGGGCGACGGGCGGCAAGCGGGACGAGGCTGGCCGACGGCGCGGGCAAGGCGATCGGAGGCCGGGCGGCCAGGCGGCGGGCGATCGGGAGGCCGGACGGGCGACGGGCGGGGACGGGGCGGCGGGCGGGATGGGGCCGGCGGACGGGGCGGCGGTTGATGAGGAGGCCGACGGAATAGCCGCAGGCGGTGGGCGATGGGGAGGCCGGCGGTGGCGGCTAGGGTTGGGACACAAGCTGGGGGGCGGGGGCTGCTTGCTACCAATGCTACGGGACTGGAGGTAGAGAGCCCATAGATGAGGGACTCAGTCTTGGACTCTTGGTCAGCGCGTGTGGATTCCATCCAGGTAGGGTCCGCACGGCAGGGGGAGTATTACATGTAGGAGCGGGTAGAACAACGGATACCGATAGGATATCCGAACCTGATCCGAAAATTTCCGGTATCAACCGTCCCATATTCGATCCGAACCCGACCAGACGCGAACGGGTAATATCCGAATCCGAACCTGAACCCGATGGGTACTAAAAAAATCGGGTTTTCCCTGACCCGGCTTGAACCGGGTCGGGTACCCGTCGGGTAGTACCCGACCCGTTTTCACCCCTATATCCAACGGATAGTTTAAAATATACGATATATTCATATAAGTGTCATTCTATTCGAGACTACTATCAGTTGTGATGCATAGCGTAGTGTCAAACAAATTTGGTTATGAATAGAGATGTTGTTGGTTTATATATATATATATATATTAATTTATTGAAATTAAGTCATGTGTTACAATTTGACTATATATATGTTACTATTGTATTATTATTCACATCTACAACCATGTGTTACAATGTTCCTCTGTAACGTATATTATGTGTTACTGTTGTAGTTTCCTGTAACACTTTTTACATCTTGTTAAGTAAGTGTTACAACATGTCTTTGTAACACAAATTATATGTTACTGCAATATCTCTTTGTAACACATTATTCAATGTGTTACAGAAATGTGTTACAAAAGATATGTTTTGTAGTAGTGAACTCCTATTAGCGTTGTTTTAGATGTCTACTGTTATGTTATTATGTTATGATATTATTATTGCTGCTTCAAACCATGGAAAAACAAATGTTATGCTGCCGAATTTTTCATTTAAGCAATTAGCGTAGTTGCTATAATTTATGGTTAAATATGTGTGTTTGGTTGCTTCTAGTATCGTTTGGGTGGCATTCGCGGCATACTAGGTGCCGGGGTGTTACAGTTGGTATCAGAGCAAGGTTCAGGTCTGTGGTGTATGAATTTAGTGAAATACCATAGGGTCAACTAAAATTTTGATTTGGGATAACCTAGAAACATTGCTTAGGTTATACTTAAAATTTTGCCATAGGATAGCAACATTAAAACTTGTGTAAGTGGAATAATTAATTTAAAACTTGACACAGTCTAATGCACAGGGGGAAAAAGGGTACGGGTATCGTTGCTTTACGCTTAAATGTTGTATTTAAGCTCTGATGTTGAATGCTACATTTGATAATGTATGTTGTTATGTTCATAAAAGAATTGATTGAGTCGCTATATTTGTGATTAAGTGAATTGTGGTGCCGAAGGGTTTCGGTCACCTTTTGTTCATAGTAAGGGTGGGGTTTGTTGGTGTGGTCAGTTAGAGCCATCACCGAAGGACAAATAACCTCCCGTGGGGGATAGTTCTTAACTTTTCTGTCATAGATCGGGAAGTTGGTTGGAGTTAAATAGAAGAGTTGGTGGTAGACCCTTTCGTATTTTCTCTTACCGTTCTTGCAATCGGTCTGGTTGGTTTCTTTGGTCTTTGTTGGTTGGGAACCAAGGAAAAGTGTTTGGTTTTGAGTACTCGCTGATTGTTCTTTTGGCGGTTTATGGTCTTGTCTTCTTTGGGTTTGAGACAAAGAAAAAGAGTTAGTATTGCATGTTTTTTGGTTGCTTTGCAAAGAAAATTATCGTTTTTGTAACACCCCGGCATTTAATATGCCTGAATGCTACCAAACATAAGCTAAACAACATCTAAATACCACATTTAACATAAAATTCCAGCAAAGGTGCATAGGCTAAAAACCGAGATTTCGGCAGCACCTCCTTTGTTTTAACATAAATTTAAGGAGCAACAACAATATAGCATTATAAGGCAATATGAGATACATCTAAAACAGCAATAAATAGAGCCTTAGCGACAATATAAGACTATCATCAAGCACTCAAAGTCTCCAAGTGTCAAACGAACAATAAATCTCTCATAAACAAAGCTAAACCTTAAAGCAATAATCATCACACGCAATTTATTATCAAACTAATAGAATGACTTGTGGAATCAAAATAAGTGAAGCTACGTGTAGGTGTGTGACTATTTCCCTTCCCGCATGCCGTTCTCATGGTACCTAAAATAACAAGAAAACACAAGCGTGAGTTCAAACTCGGCAAGCATATTGCAATGGACAACAAGAACAATATCATGGCAATAACATCTCCCATCATATATATCATCTCATTCATGAACACTTAACAATATCATCATCATTATGTATGCAATGTAATGCAATGCTCATGTCTCCTTGGAAACTCATACCGGTATGGTTGAGTACACACCCGTCGGTGTGCACCCTCTCCCCCCTTCCATCCCGAAGATGGAGGGTGCCTACTCCTCGCTTCCGTTCACCACGGTGAATGGAATCACGATGTAGGACTTACTCATTGGCTTTCTGGATTATTCATAACTTTCTCACCGACCTTCCCAGACTAGTTATGACTTTCTCACCGCCCGAGCCATTTAACATGTCATGTATGCAAATATGCCATCATCATCATAAACTTGTATATTTAACACATGGCATCATAGCATACTCATCATATCATAGGAAAACATTAAAGCATGGCAATTGATCATATCATGAAATCCATCTTTCATCTAGTCTCAACAAGCAACATAACATTCGTTATTCATTACAACACACTTGCCTCAACCACGGGCAACGGAAAGGCGGGAAGTAGAAGGCACTCCCGGGGTCGCACCACCTGCACACAGGTATCACACACTCACAATCATGCCCACAAAACAGTACGCAAACCCCCATCTAACCCGACATTGCCAACTACTCGCAAAACCTAAAAACAGAGGTTCTGTCCCAGCAGGACAGCAGCCTTGCAAAAGGCATAACTTGAGTTCTGGGACTCCGAATCAATTAAACGAGTACATCCTCGCGTAGCTTAGGAAATTTCCCAACTTTCTCTAGGTATAAGGAAAGACTGATTCGGACTCTAAAGTCGTCTAATCTACAGATTACCGAGATCTGTTCCAATCGCGTCACAGATTTTAATACGCTCGGTAAAACAGTCATAAATTTCAAACGGCTGGGCGGAATTTAAAGTTCTTTATATGCACGGAAATATAATAAAATTATCTACAACTTCTTAAAAGTCCGTTCAGTCAGAATCGAAATCTAAATTGGCAAAAACAGGAACCCTAGGTCGACTGCTCATGCTGTCCCAAAACAGAAACGTGGCAACGTCTAGATCTAACCCAAATTACTCCAATTCAGCACCACCAATTGATCTAAAAACTTGATAATCACCCTAAGAACAGTACCTAGATCAATTCCAAGGATCCCCATGATCATACCTTTGCCCGACGAACGAAAACTCCAATCGATCTCCTCGCTCCTCGCTCCTCGGATGGATCCATGAGGATGCAGGGTGGGGAGGCCACCCTAGGGTAGCAAGGGGTGGAGGAGAGGTGGTGTGCAATAGGGAGCAATGGGGATCAATGGGGAGGTGGAAGCGCAAGGAAGGGAGAGGAAGGTGGGGGTGGCGGCTAGGGCTTGGAGGGAGAGGTGGGGCGCCCAAGGGCAGGGGAGCACGCCCAAAGGCTGGTGGGGAGCCCTTTACCAGCCCCCACACCCAATCCTAGTCCGTTACGGAGACCTACTCCATCCCACCAAAGCCCACCAAGGCCCAAACTCCTGAAGGCCCAAAACCCCTAAATGGCCCTAAACGCCTTAAAAGCTATTAACCTCCATATCCTATAGTTTTAACCTTAATTACACATCTCATAATGTTATTAACCTTATCATGCACGTTAAATATGGTTACGACACTCCGTGGTGTCACAACGCTTCAAAAGGCCCAAAAACGCGAGTAAACCTCAAGCCGAAAGGTTTTATTCTCTAATTTCACCTTCTATAACGTCACACCAAACCGTAGTGTCACAGTTTTGTTCTTGTGTGTGTCTTACTCTTAGTTTAAAAGAAGTTATTGAAGTTTTGTGCAAAACTTAAGATGTGTCGATTTATGTTTTGTGCCCTTGTCAGAAAAGGATTACTTGATCGCTTGGTTCCCTCTTGTGAAAAATTGTCTTTCAACCATTTTCCTCTGTAGGAGTCTTTAATATTGAAATGTGTTTTGGAGATCTTTTGCATGATCAAGTGTGAGTCATGTCCCATTGCAACTTTGAGAGTCAAGTTTCTTTGTGAATTTTGGTTGAGTTTTCTGGAAAAATAAATGCTATAAGTAGTCTTTTGACTGAAATTATTTGTCAATAGTGAGAATTGTTGTTTAGCATGTTATATAGTATGTAATAATGTGGTTTATAGAATGATATACTTCTAAGTCAATTGTGAGTTGAATGAATTAAATGTAATTGTTATCTTTAGCTTAAGATTAAATAAACATCTAGTGTTGTAGATTACTTTATAGCGAGAATGATTAAATGTGTTAATGTACATGCTTAGAATCTGTTGCTTTATTTTAAAGTGCCCATGACCACTGATAATGTTTAAAACTTTAAACCTTGATGCGTAGTTAGAACATTAAGAGGATGTAAACTACTGTTAATGTAATAGTAATTTGGTTGGCTATTTAAAGACATCTTAATATAAGGTCGGTAGAACAATTTAATTGTGATGGTGACCGACCCTAGCACATGATAGTTGACTAGAATTATTATGTTTGCTATTACAAACTATTGAAATAATTGGAAGGATGTAATTGTGTTCTTGAAATGCTTATAAATATGTCAATTGAGAAGGTATAGATTTGTTGTTTGATGATGTGTTAAGAGCATTGTGATAGTCTAACTTATTAAATTTATTTTAAATAGTTGGAGTATGTTGTGTAGTGGCAACTTGTTATAGCCTTTGGATTGGGTAACTAAAACCAGTGTTGTTGTTTTTAAGATTATGCAAATAATTGATATTGATGACTTAGAAGTGGTGTAAATTGTTTAGATTAATTATTGAAAACCATTGTTAAAATGGAGAAAATTGTAGGTGGTGGTATTATGTCGAGCACCTGTTGTGATGGTAGAAACAAATGTATAATTATCCAGATGTAAGATTTTATCCTTAATGAATGTAGGTCTTAAAGTCCTAATTACGAATTTTGTCTTGTGGAGATAATATTTACTTGTTGAAGTCATTTATTAATTGAATAAGTTTCGATTGTCGAGATATTGACGTATGGGTAGTATGAAATTCATAGGTTGATCATGCTGAAAGATTTGTTGAAGCACTATGTTTTAAATTGAGAATATGATGTTATAGGATATGATGGTCCATGGGGATCATGTTGAGGTAGTCTTGGTTGGATGTCTTTTGATAAGCATTATAAACTTTATTTATAATTATTGGGAAAGGTAATAAGAGGAAGAGTTTGTTTTGTAGTTGTTGTTAAATCCTGATGGGCCTTCTCAATGAGTAAATAGTGAATATTAAAATCCTTAATGGTAAGTGTAGTGGAATACTAGAGATGGTGGGAGTTATGCTGAACTTATGTTTAAAATTTATATGTATTGGTTTGTTTATTTGATACTTTGGTTGAATGCTTTCGATCAAGGTATTCTTTATGTTGTGTTTCAGAGCTTCCCTAAACTTAGAGTGATTGTTACCAAACATGGGTTAATTTTGAGGTTGGGAAATGAGGATAAAAGAATGATTAACCTTGAAGTAATTTGTGGAGGTTTTGGAATGTGTTACTCCATTAAATAATGTCATTCATGTTGAGGAACGTGGTTTGCTACTCTAGCACAAATTAAAAATTTTCTACCGCATAACCAGAAAGCTACTCGCGATAAGGGGATCATAGATCGATTACCACTAGATGTGCAGTTGCGGAATCCTTCGCACGTTGATGTAGTGGATCGTCCCCGCCGTAGTCGTGGATCGTCCTCGCCACGTCCGGCTGCGGATCGTCCTCGCCTCGCCGTGGATCGTCCTCGCCTTGTCCGGCTGCGGATCGTCCTGGCACGTTGCAATCGCAGCAACGTCAACACAGCAGTCCACACGTCCAGGGATGGGACGCCGTGCGTCGGTGTGCAAGCACCGGATCGCTTAGCAGGGGCAGCGAGAGGAGGTGGCTAGGGTTTCTGGTGAAACACCTCTAAAATGCACGAAAGTGTGTTCTGCGCCCAGCCTCCTCCCCTCCTTATATAGCCACGAAGTGAAACCCTAGGCAGTCAGGGCCCATCTACGCGCTAAGCCCATGAGGTCCATTAATTACGGATCCAATCCGAATTAATGCGTCCCATTCTGTTAAGTGTGTGACCCTGTAGGTTCATGCGCATTTGGACATGGATTCGGAAAACCCTTTTCTAATCCAATAGTCGGTAGCGGCTCCTTGCAGAGCATGCCAACTCCCAAACGCATATGAGTAAAGTACTGATGTAATAATCCCTTTGCCAAACTATAAGAAAATTGAACTCAAGGCGAGAAGCATTTCATCCTTTGACAGTTCAATCCATCTCTCGTATCCGTGATATATTAATAAGTTGAGATTGACTTCTCAATCACGGCATGGCCATGCACTTCCTTTAATCATATCACACGAGTGGCCTAGACATATATTTCCGTTACACTGGAGCGGCAAATTCCATCTTGACTGCTCGCTTCCCTCTACATGTTTCATAGTAAACATGAAAGCTACCTTTATAACTATCCGGTTAGGAAATAGTATTTGGTAACACCAAGGTAAACTATTTCATATGTAGGGAATGTGACAATCTCAGGTCTAAGGATCATACATCTACTATGTATGAGATACACTGATGACATATAAGAATGCAACATTCTCGCAGTGTCCCATTGCGGGTCAATCTAACACATGTTCTCCAACATGCGTTCACAATGTATTGATAATATCTCCATATCCCATGATCTATGAAACATGATCATCGATCAGTACATGTGCTGATCTATTCATCGTTGTCCGCTATGATGATATCCGATCAGAGATGCTTAAAGAATTATATCAATGAGTAGAGAGTTTCATAAGTAAGTCACAAACTTACTGATCAAGATAATGATATACATTCATTGGACCAATAATCATATTATTATTCATAAACATAGTCATGTGACAATCATCTATATGACTGCCTCAAAGGCATTGTAACACCCCAGCTTCTAGTAAGCCCAGAATGTCACCAAAAAGACCATACAACAATTAATACCATGATTAAATGGAAAATTTCGGCAGCATCTCCTTTGTTTTAGCATAAATTTGAACATCACAATATCATATCAATATATATATCAATCAAGATATCAATATGCATCGACAACAATAGATGAGCATCAACTAGAATAACAACAAGCCATGATAATCATGGAATAAGCATCAACTAACACTAGGATGATAAAACAATTCGCTCCAAAGACCCACATGACACACATGAGGGAAACCAACACACATAATATCCATACACCAAAATCAACATAACTTATTGCCATGTTTCCATAGAAATGGGTGAATTATCTAGATTATGAGTGCTACGTGAGGAAGTGTAGCTAAATTCCCTTCCCGCGCGCCGATTTCATTGTACCTAAATAAACAAACAACATAAAACACAAGCGTAAGTTCATAACTCAGCAAAGTGTATTGTAATGGCTCAACAAGGATCAAGACAACAAACCATCATCCCAGTCTCCACAGTTATATCACAACACATCATATTTAACATTATATACACCCTTTAAAACAACATGATAATCATCTCATGAGCATCTCATGAGTACTCTCATCATCATCTCATAAACATCTTCATTTATGTATATCATTCATGCAATGCAATGCACATGTCTATTGGAATACTCATACCGGTATGGTTGAGTGCACACCCGTCGGCATGCACCCTTTTCCCCCTTCCATCCCGAAGATGGAGGGTGCCTATCACTCGCTTCCATTCACCTCGGTGATGGAATCACGAGGTAGGACTTACTCAAACGAATAGCCCCGGACTAGTCATAACTGTTCTCACCGACCCTACCGGAATAGTTATGACTTATCTCACCGGCCGGCCATGAAAATATGCCATGTATGCAAAATGGACAGCAACGTATACATAAATAGAAATATTGCATATCAACATATGGCATCTCAACATGTAAGACCGTAATCAACAATCGACGGTAACCGTTCAAAACATGCATGTGAATCATTTGTCAACAACAAGCATTTTTAATCATAGCATGAGGACACCATATCATCGACAACATTTAAATCATGGACTAAGGACATCCTATCAATTATCACATGTAATTCATGGCAAGACAACATGTTATCTATTCCAAATACTATCAAGCAATTCTAGCAACACGTATAGCATACAATCCAAGCAACACACTTGCCTTCAACCACGGGCAACGGAGTGACGAGAGGTTGAGGGCACTCCCGGAGGCACACCACCTGCAAACACGTGCCACACACTCAAATCGAGTCCACAAAACAGCACACATATATCCCACTACCCCGACTTCGCTTACAACTCCTAAAATCAGAAAACAGCAAATATGTCCCTTCGGAACAGCAGCCTTCCAATGGGCATAACTTTGGTTCTAGGACTCCAAATTGAATAAACAAGTACATCCCCGCGTAGCTTACGAAATTTCCCAACTTTTTCTAGTTATAGGGAAAGACTAATTCGGAACCTAATGTTGTTTAATCTACAAAATTCCGTGATCTGTTCCAATCACGTCACAGATTTTAACACGATCGGTAAAACAGTCATAACTTTCAAACGGCTAGTCAGAATTTAACGTTCTTTATGTCCATAGAAAGAAAATTAAATTACCTACAATTGCTTCAACGTCCGTACGACCAGATTCCAAATCTAAATTGGCGAAAACGCCTGCCCTAGTTCGGGTTCCTAATCTGCCCGAACAGAACGCGAATACAATCCAAGTTTTTCATCAATTCTACCCCATGGCAGCACCTCCCTTGATCTAAAAACATGGTAATCCCCCTCTACAGCAGCAAGAGATCTACCCCACAGGATCCCCCCATTACCTTCTTGGAGAATCACCAATCGACGATCAAACCTTCGCGTTCCTCCCCCGACTTCCTTCCACGCGCCGTTTCCACCAATCCTCCTCGTCGCGGATCCTCCCACTGGAGAGGGCAGCACCAATGCACGACGTGGCAGTGAGGGGAAGGTCTAGGGCGCACCCACAAGGGGGAGAAGGGTGGAGAGGAGGGGTGGTTTGCAAAGGAGGAGAGGTGGGGAGATTTGGGGAAGATGGGGGAGAGGAGGTGGGGTTGGCGGCTCAAAGGGGGAGGGATGGGGGCGCATGGGGGAAAGGGGCAGCAGGTGTGCTGCCCTAGCATGCCCCCACATGGGCCCAATTCATCCCACCGATGGCCCAAATTGTTTCCCCCACGGCCCGATCACCCGGAAACAGCCCGAACCTCCCGGAAACGACCCAAAACGACATAGAAATATGGTTTAATCTCATGCCGCAAAGTTTTACTCCCAAATAACATATTTTATAATGTCACACTGTTCCGTAGTGTCAAAGGCATAACACTAACAATTCATTCGTCTTTTCTAAGAAAATTAGCTTAAGTTATGAATGCGAAATTTATGCTCAAGGATGTATGATTGGATTGCGTCCGTTAGTTTTCAAGGATGAGTTATCGGTTGCAATGTTGGTTAAAAGAAGTAGCTAAATCTAATGTAATGTTTTAGAAATTCTTGATTTGGAGATTTTTTATATCACTAGCTTGTTTGGAGATAGATTTGATTAAAATGGGTGAGGTTTCGTGGATGCTTCTTAAAGACGATTCTTATGATTGTTTCATAAGTGACTTCTGCCGGTAAAGTAGTTTTTTGTCGGGAAATGACATTTCCCTTTCCCTTAAAAATAAAAAGTTGTTGTGTGGAGGTGTTTGATTCCTTGATCGGTTTCTTCTTTATGAAATGCTTGGCTTTGGATAAAAGTGAGATGATTTGTTTTGGTAAAAGTGAAATGCATTTGTAGAAGACTTATGTGGTGGTTCTCTTTTAAAATAGAGTTTCCCCCCGAGGTAAATTTTGGTGTTTTTGTTTCATGGAGTTCCTCTTTCATGTTGAGTTCTCATGTATGTGAATTTTAGCGCTTTGGTTTAAAGGTGGTGATTGTCGTTCATTGTGTTAAAGCAAATTGAGTTTTCTTTTGCGTTCAAGCCTGGGATAAAAAAAATGAATGTTTATATTATGGTTGAGTGTATTCAAGGAGTGTACTCTTTGCCCTGGTCCTTGAGTGGAAGAATGTGAAGGCGAAACCTTCTTAGAAAGGAAAATCTAGTGTGGGTTGTTAATGACCTAAGTTATTAGGTGTTGCTAGTGGTTGATTGTAAATAGGTTAAAAGTGAAGAGTAAAGGAAGGTTGTGTATGACTCAATTCAAACTTTCTTGGAAAATTGTTTCGTTGATGTGTTTCTCGGTAGGGTTGATTAATTTAGTAGTGGACCACTTGGAAGTTGCTGGTAATTGCTTTACTTTTTTGAAGTGTATCGGATCTTTCTGTCACTGGGTTATGAGCGAGTTGTTTCAACCGAAGTGGATTGTTTAGTTGTTAATGTTTTTGCGGGTTTTAAGGACCCTGGTTATAAAGTAGGTTTTTCCTTTCGATGGTAATGGTGGGTATTGGTCTTTTTGTAAAAGATAAATCTTTTGCAAGGTTATAACCCCGATTGTTCAAGTAGTTGGTAGTCTTATAATGTTGTGTCTCGCTTGATTCATGTCGTCTTGAATACGACGAACCACAGTAAAGAGGTTGAGGTGTGAAATCACTTTTGCATGTGGGAACTGAAGAGGGATCTAGAGTTGGAGTTAGAGGTTGGCACCATGCTCTTCTGGAGAGTACAGTTGGTATCGGTTAAAGGGATCGGGCACTTTAGTGCCAAGGAATGTATGGAATGAGGAGTGTGAGACCGTTTTCTTTCGTGGTCTATTTGGGAATTTATCCTATCAATTGGGTCATGCTAAGGTCTTTTTCGAGTGCTTTGTGTTTCATTGTTGAGTAAAGTTCTTGCAAGTTTTGAATGTGAGTTATCATTAGAGCCGTTAGTCTTTGAGACTTAGCACCCCACATTTGAGTCCCGGCCCATGAAAATTCTGGGGAATTCGGAGCGAGTGTTGAGGAATAGAATGCTCAAGTTTGTCAAAAGTCCTGTGGTCGCCCCAATCTAAGAGAGAAGCGACCTGGGAGTTGGAGTCTCGCATGCGTGAGCAATACACAGAGTTATTCTTATCAGATATGGAAAGTGAAACTTGGTTTCTTTCGATTTGGTTGTTTGCGTCGTGGCGTGTCTCGGATTCGGGGTCTAATCCTGTTAAGGGGGAGAGAATGTGACATTAGATAATGTGACATTATAGAATATGACATTATAGAATGTGGCAATATGATAGGAGGTTATACCGTGTTGTTTGGGCTTTTCCGGGTGTTTTGGGCCTCTCTGAGGGAGTTTGGGCCTTATGAGAGTTAGTTTGGGCCTTGGGGGAATTAAATGGGCCGTTGGTGGGGGGTTTTTGGCCCATGTGGAGGGGAAATCCTGCCAACCCTAGGGTTCTCACCCCCCATGCGCACCCTAGTCCCTTGTGCGCCCCCTCCCTCCAAGCTGCCACCCCTAGTGCGCCCGTCCCTCCAAGCCGCCACCCCTTGCGCCTCCTCCCCCACCCCTTGTGCCTCCCCTTCCCCCCGTCTAGCCGGCCCTAGCACCGCTTCGATCTCACTGTTCAAGAGCTCTCCGTCCAAGAGGATCCGGCAATTCCAGTTATTTCGGCGTTCCAGGTGATTGGACGGAAGATCGGGCTGCGAGGAGGCGACGTTCGTTGAATAGGTGATTCGCCAAGAAGAGGTATGCCTTGGGGATCTTGGTTGTAGAGTTTTGGTGCTGGTTAGATGTGGAATTTCACGATTAAATTTGATGTTTAGGTGCTGTGATTAGATGGATTTAGGAAGATGCCAAATCTGTCTTGCATTCTGTCCTCGAACAAATTAGGTCGTCGGTCTTCGGACGCGAATTAGACAATTTTAGAGGCATTTTTTTGAAGGTCCGGTTGTTGCAAAAGTTGTAGGTAATCAAAATACCTTTAATTGGGCATGGAAAATGTTAAATTCCGTTTAGCCGTTTAAAAGTTATGATCATTGTACCGAACGCTGTCCAATCTATGACGCGAACGGTACAGTCTGTGATCAACAGTAGATTAGAGGATTTTAGAGGCCGAATCAGTTTTCGCGAATACTTAGAAACAATTGGGAAATTTCCTGAGGTTCGAGGAAATGTACTCATTTACCTAATTTGGAGTTGTAGAACTCAAGTTATGATTGTGTGAAGTCTGCTGTCCCGTTGGACAAATTCTCTGTTTTTCGGGTTTTAGGAGTGGGTTGCGAAGTCGATGTAGTTGATAGTTCTTGTGTTGTTTTGTGGGCATGTTTTGAGTGTATTGTACCTATGTGCAGGTGGTGTGATCCCGGGAGTGCCTTCCACATCTCGCCACTCCGTCCCATGCGGTTGAAGGCAAGTGTATTGGGATGGTTTTGGGTTTGGGTGACCAACTAGATTCGTTGTTTTGCTATAATACTATATGATGCGCTAATTTGCCATGTTTGATCCTTGCATGTGAGATGATGATCATGTGTTTACTTATGGTTATGCAAGTTGTTAAAATGAGTGCATGTGCAAGTTGTTCATGTTTATGGCATATATGCATTCATGGCATGGGGACATGCCAGCTCGGTAAGAAAGTCATAACTAATCCGGTAAGGTCAGTGAGAAAGTTATGACTAATCCGGAGCGCCACTGAGAAAGACCTACCTCGTAGTTCCATCCACAACATGCATTTTTGCATAAGCATAAAATCTAAAATTTTGTTTAAAATAAAGATAATTGGAAGGCGAGAGTGTTCTCTTCAATTATTTTCGAAAAACATGTTATATAACTTAAGTCGTTGATTTTACAAAAATCTGTACAGGTGTCTTATTCACTAAAAGAATTTTTGCGAAAAATCTACACGTCGAAAAATCGCGAAACCCACCTTGTTAAGTTCCAAATAGTTCCTAGTATTTTAGAGAAATTTTTCAGATTTTTAGAACCTCTCTACTATTTTTTTCCCCTTCCTAAACACATTTCTAAGAACGTATATGCGTATACGTGTATGCATGTATGCATCCTCGCAATGCATTACGTCCTGGCCGTGTTCCATTTTCTTTCCCACGCATGAAGCATTACTAGCAATACATGTTCTTGTCGTTTCCAACTTCTAGCCATTCCCTGTTCTTTATTTACTCATCAAATCCCTGTATGTTAACTAGTAACCAACCACCATTACGACTAGGAGGTGCATGCAACAACAAAACTAGTAACTGCCGCTACAAAGGGAGTACTAGTAATTGCCATGACGAAGTACTAGCAACAGCAAAACTAGTAACGCCAGCCGTTTCCATTCTCTCTCTTCCCAGCCGTTTCTTATTACGTGGGAATTTCTCCATCGAAGCAAGTGTGTTGTTGTCCCTTTGAACCTTTCTTTCCGGCTGCTCCTTCTGCCCTCCCTCCATTCCATCAATTTTCTAGTCATGTAGATAAACATCAGCAGTCCTTTTTGCCTCTCCTCCACTCTTCTGCTGATCCCATTTTTTTCCCGTGAGAACCACGTCCGTTCAGCCGGGAACGCCGCAAAAATCTTTGTTCCTTATCATTGTTGGTATCGCCGTCATCGTCGCCGCTGCCGTTGACACCGTCGCCATCGCCTACGTCGCAGCCGCAGTCGTCACCGCCGTTGTCGTCGCTGCTGTCGTCGCCACCGCCGGCGCACTCTCCGGCCCCGCCTTCTTCCTGCGTCGAACGGTATTCTTGTTCTCTTTTCCTTCATGTGCACTCTATCTCTATCGATCGGTTGATCTTGTTATATGTATTTGAGCATGTATATGTATATATAAATTGGGCTGAAATGTACTAGGATCTCAAGGAGAGATTTTGGTGGCCAAACATGAAACGAGAAGTTGCCGAACATGTCGCATTGTGTGACATATGTCAAAGAGTTAAGGTAATGTATCAGAGGCCAGCAGGACTGTTGCAACCCTTGAAAGTACCTGAGTGGAAGTGGGAAGAAATCGGTATGGATATTATTACTGGTTTACCCAGAACTCAACAAGGATTTGATTCTATATGGGTGATAGTTGATCGCCTAACCAAAGTCGCCCACTTTATTCCGGTGAAAACCATTTACACCGGAGATCACTTAGCTGAGCTATATATGGCCATAATTGTGTGCTTGCATGGTGTACAAAAGAAAATAGTATCGGATCGAGGTACTCAATTTACCTCAAGATTTTGGAATAAGTTGCATACGGCAATGGGCACCCGTTTAAAATTCAGTACGGCATACGATCCACAGACAGACGGTCAGACTGAAAGAGTAAATCAGATACTCGAGAATATGTTAAGACCTTGTGCTCTGTCATATGCCACTTCATGGGACAAATGTCTGACATACGTAGAATTTAGCTATAACAACGGTTATCAAGCTAGTTTGAAGATGTCTCCATTTGAAGCTTTATATGGCCGTTCATGTTGAACACCATTAAATTGGAGCGAGATGGGGGAACGTCAAGTCTTCGAACCAGACATACTCTCAAATGCGGAGAAAAAGATTGCTTTGATTAGATAAAGATTGAAGACTGCGCAGTCCAGGCAAAAGAGTTACGCTGACATCAAATTTTCAGTTAAACTTTGAGCCGGAGGATTATGTATATCTCTGTAACATCCCAAATTTTGAGATTTTGCAAAGTTTCAAAGTTCAAAAAGAACCATTTGGATTTTTCCTGAATTAATTCCAGCTTAATTTGAATTTTCTAAACACCAAAAGATTTTATTTAATTATTCTATGCATCAAATCAAAGAGACTGGAGAACGATAACTTAATTTTCTCAACGTGTGAATCAAATCCTGGAGGATATGCTAAGATATTGAGCCTTAACTTATGGTATCAAGTGGGACAAGTGTTTGCCATATGCTGAATTCTCTTACAACAATAGTTATCAAGCCAGTTTGCAAATGCCTCCATTTGAAGCCTTATATGGAAGGAAGTGCAGAACCCCTCTCAACTGGAAAGAGACTGGAGAACGACAACTGTTTGGTCCTGCCATACTTCAAGAAGCTGAAGAACAAGTTCAGTTGATTCGAGACAGGTTGAAGATAGCTCAAAGCAGATAAAAGAGTTATGTAGATAATCGTCGCCGAGATTTGAGTTTCGAGCCCAATGATTATGTGTATCTCAGAGTCACCCCTCTCAAAGGAGTTAAGAGATTCCAAGTGAAAGGAAAGCTTGCCCCTCGATATGTTGGACCGTTCAAAATCTTGGAACGAAGAGGAGAGGTTGCTTATAAATTGGAGTTGCCACCATCTTTTGCTGGAATCCATGATGTGTTCCATGTGTCATAATTGAAGAAGTGTCTGAGAGTGCCAAAGGAGCAGATGCCTTTGGAGGCCATAGATTTGCAAGAGGATCTCACCTACAAGGAGCGGGAGATGAAAATTTTGGAATTGGTAGAGCGCGTCACAAGGAGCAAGACGATCTGTTTTTGCAAGGTGCAGTGGAGCAATCACTCGGAAGAGGAAGCCACTTGGGAACGTGAAGATGATCTCAAAGCCGAGTATCCCCACCTATTCTCTAGCCAGCCTGAATCTCAGGGTCGACATTCCATTTAAGGGGGGGAGGTTTGTAACATCCCAAATTTTGAGATTTTGGAAAGTTTTATAGCTCAAAATGAACCATTTGGATTTTTCTCGAATTAATTCCAGCTTAATTTGAATTTTCTAAACACCAAAATATTTTATTTGAATTTTTCAGTATTTTTTGGGATTTTTCTAAACTTATTTGCTATTTATTTGAATTTATTTGCCTTTAATTGATTTTTTGGATTTTTTTTCTTTATTCGGAAAATGTTTTTAAAGTCTCAAATTGGTCATGGGCTGAATCTCACTGGCCCATCGCATCGGCTGCCACTCTCGCCCGGCCCGCCAAGACCGCTGGCAAACCCTAGCCGCCGAGCCGACCTCGACGTTCGGGTCGCACGTGCCCTCGAGGCTTTAAAAGCTGGAGCCGCACCGTGAGCGAGGTTTACCACCTCACGCCGCCTCCCATACCCTATTCCATGTTGCCGGAGAGTCCACCGTCGCCTCGCATTTCCTCGTCGAAGTTCTCCGCCGCGACTGCCGTCTTCCTTCGCATCAATCTACTGCTCCGGTTGATCCTTGTCGCAGCTGAGGATGTAACACCCCGGCATTTAATATGCCTGAATGCTACCAAACATAAGCTAAACAACAACTAAATACCACAATTAAACATAAATTCTAGCAAAGGCGCACATGCTAAAAACCGAGAATTCGGCAGCATCTCCTTTGTTTTAACATGAATTGAAGGAGCAACAACAGTATCACAAGTTATATCATAATGGAAAGCATCTAAAACAGCAATAACATGTGACATAGCAACAATATAAGTCCAGGATAAAGCATTCAACCACTTCATGAGCTAAACGAATCAAATAATAAGACCGAGCACACAGTTAAGCAATACTCCAAGTTTCATGGCAATACTTTCATTATCATGACTCCAAATGATAACACTGTCTAATTTGTGTGGAGCTACGTGTAGATGTGTAGCTAAACCCTTTTCCCCGCATGCCGGTTTCATGGTACCTAAGAAAAACAACATAAACACAAGCGTGAGTTCATCACTAGGCAAGTATAATGTAATGGAACAAGAAAATACATTCCAATACCTTCATCACCACTTTTCACATACAACATCATACACATCTCATATTCATAGTGTAAGCATATCATTGACATCATCATAAATCATCCTCATTTGACATCCTCATATAATGCAATGCAATGTAATGCAATGCGATGCACATAACTCCTGGAAACTAATACCGGTATGGTTGAGTACACACCCGTCGGTGTGCACCCTCTCCCCCTTCCATCCCGAAGATGGACGGTGCCTACTCCTCGCTTCCGTTCATCGCAGTGAATGGAATCACGATGTAGGACTTACTCATTGGCTCTCCGGATTAGTCATAACTTTCTCACCGACCTTCCCGGACTAGTTATGACTTTCTCACCGCCCGGGCCATGTATGCAAATATGCCCACATCATAATTAACTTGTACATTAACACATGGCATCTTAACATGAAAAACATACTCATCACATCATTGGCAATCATTAAAGCATGGCAAGTGATCATATCATATAATCCATTTTCATCTAGTCTCAACAAGCAACCTACAAATCGCTATCCATTACAATACACTTGCCTCAAACACGGGCAACGGATTGGCGAGAAGTAGAAGGCCCTCCCGGGGTCACACCACCTGCACATAGGGACCACACACTCACAATCAAGCCCACAAAACAGTACGCAAACCCTCATCTACCCCGACATTGCCAACTACTCGCAAAACCCGAAATCAGCGGTTCTGTCCCGTCGGGACAGCAGCCTTCCAAAAGGCACAACTCGGGTTCTAAAACTCCAAATCAATTAAATGAGTACATCCTCGCATATCTTAGGAAATTTGCCAAGTTTTTCTAGGTATAGGGAAAGACTGATTCGGACTCGAAAGTTGTTTAATCTACAAAATACCGTAATCTGTTCCAATCACGTCACAGATTTTAACACGCTCGGTAAAACAGCCATAACTTTCAAATGGCTGGGCAGAATTTAACGTTCTTTATATCCACGGAAATATAATGAAATTATCTACAACTTCTTCAACATCCATACGACCAAATTCGGATACTAAATTGGCGAAAAACCGAACCCTAGGTCGACTGCTCATGCTGTCCGAAACAGAGAACGTGACCAACTCAAGAATCCATCTAATCTAATCAAATCCAACACCACCAATTGATCTAAAAACTTGATAATCATCCTTATAATAGTGCCTAGACCAACCCCAAGGGTTCCCATAGCCATACCTTTGCCCAACGCACGAAAACTGAATGGATCTCCTCCCGGTTCGCTCCTCGCTCCTTGCTCCTCGCTCCAATGGATGGATCCTCAAGGTGCAGGGGGTGGGGAGGCCACCCTAGGGCATCAAGGGGGTGGAGGAGAGGTGGTGGAGTGGTGGGGAGCAATGGGGCAAGGGAGAGGGGACGCATGCAAGGGAGAGGGGAAGGTGGGGGGCGGCTAGGGCTTGGAGGGAGAGGAGGGGGCGCACAAGAGGGGATGGGGTGCCCCAAGGGCAGGGGGAACCCCCTTTTACCAGCCCCAAATCTGATTCCTAGTCCTAAATGGACTCTTACTCCATCCCACCAAAGCCCACAACCCCCTCTTTTAGGCCCAAACTTCCCCGGGAAGGCCCAAAACCCTGGAAACGGCCCGGAAACACTATTAACCTCCATACCCTATGGTTTTAACCTTAATTCCACATTTCATAAAGTTTTTGACCTTAACATTCACGTTAAATAATGTCACACCATTCCGTAGTGTCACATTCTTCCCCCTTTCAACAGGATTCGACCCCGAATCCGAGACACGCCACTTCGCAAACAATCAAATCAAAGGGAGTTATGGTTCACGCCTCAGAACCCGCTTAGAAGTACCTACGATTTGCACCAGCCAGCACTCGGAGGCAAGGAGCTAAGGATCAAAGACCGACAGCTCTAAAGATAACTCACAATCAAAACTTGCGAGAACTTTACTCAACATTGAAACACAAAGTACTCACACACGGTCTCAGCACGACCCCAAGCGATAAGATAACACCTCAAACAGCCCACAAAAGAAAACGGTCTCAAACTCCTCGTTCTAAGCATTCCTCGGCACTGAAGTGCCTGATCCCTTTAACTAATGCTACCCGCCAGAAAAACACGGTACCAAACTCCCCTCTGAGGTTCCTTGTACTCAAGACGACGCGAAACCGGAGAGGCACCGCTCTAAGATTACCACCAGAAGGAACAACCTACTTTACATCCAGGATCCTTAAGACTCGCTCAACAGAAACGACCGAACGTTCCTCTGCGGTTGACATAACTCGCTCATTACCCAACGACAAAAAGATCCAATACACTTCAAAAGGAAAAGCGATCACTAGCAACCACCAAGTGGACCACTAATAATTTAATCAACCCTACCGAGGAACACCTCAACGACACAATTCTCCACGATGGTTTGCATTGAGTCATACACAACCTTCCACTCAAAGGACCACGATAAAGAGCACAATCATTGAGTGAGCTCAACCATAAACATGAACCCAAGTGGCCCTCATCCTACAACTCAAACCTCAAAGCGCTAAAACCACTTTGGAAAGGATTCGACAACAACCAGGTAGTATTCATTTTAATTTCCTAAGCCAAAACGCAAAGGAAACACAAATCCCTTCACCACAACCAACACCAGAAATTATTCATTCTTTTCCATACTAGAAAGCAAGGGAAATCTCGTTTCATGACATGAATGCACATTCTTCAAGAGCACTCCGGATTAGTCATATCTCCATATATGACTTTCTCACCGACCTGGCTCAACGACTCTTTTATCATTTAACATAAAAAAAAAGATGTCATGTTTACTTTTCACCATTCATTCATCATATAACAACACTACCGAAAAGTCATCCACATGACGACTTCTTCCTCGGTATCACATGAATAAATCTCGAATAACATCGATAGCCATGCTTAATTCATATAAACTATGACGGCAGATAGTTAACGATGAAGGCACCACATCATATCAGAACCCACCAATGATAGATAGCTAAACTTTGCAAAACATCGCATTTTAACCAAAATCAACATTTTGGAAAAGAACATCGGCTCCAAAGTTAAACATCTGCACAAACAACCGCCATAATTTTTCTCAAGGAGAAAGGGGAAACTCATTTTCAAAAGAGAACACTTCACTAACAGCATCGCCGATGAAACATCCACAAAAACCACCTTTTGAAGCACTTGCAAACTCTACACAGATTTTTTTTTCCAAATAACTCCAACTCTAGCAAAGAAAAGATTACAAATTAAACCTCGTGAGTTTTCCAACATAACCCTCTATGTCCATTTGTTTCCTTTTAAAATTTATTCCAAAAATAATTCAGGGTGAATGCGAAGGAGCACGATCTACTCAAAATCTTTTGGGTGTAAATACATACTCATAGCACAAATTAAACAAAATAGCCAAAACCAAAGATTGGCACCAATAACTACGGGTTCTAGGGAAATTCGGGAAACACAACACAAGGAATACCTTGACCGAAGGCATTCAACAAAAATGGGAAACAAACAAACCAGTCCAAAAGCTTTTAAACACACGCTCAGCATAAAAAGAACCATCTCTAGTACTCCACTACGCTTTCCATTAAAGACTTCAATAATCACTATTTACTCCTTGAGGAGCCCCAACGCAAATCAACCAAAAGCTTCACAACAAATTCTTCCTCTAGTTACCATTCCCAACACTTTTAATTAGGGTTTAGGATGCTTATCAAAAAGGCACCCAACCAAAACTATATTGACATGATCCCCACGGATCACCGAATCATAATACTTCTTATTCTAAATTTGAAACATAATATTTCAACAAATCTTTCAGCAAGATCAACATATAAATTTCATACCTCCTATATGTTCACGTCTCGACAACCGAACCTTATTCAGTTAAACAACGACTTCCATATGTAAATATTATCTCCACAGGGAAGAATTCATAAGTGAGACTCTAAGTTATACTTTCATTAAGGATAAGATCATTTATCATGTTGATTATCCAAAGCTCACTCCATCACAACATGTTAAAATTTTCCTCTATTTTAACCATGGTTTTCCAACGAGTAATCTAAACAGTTACCACCACTACTTAGTCATCAATAACAACAAAAGGGCATAATCATCAGCCAACAACATTACTTTTAGCTACCCTATACCAAGGTGATAACAAAATTACCACCACACAACATACTCCCACTATTTAAAATAGATTGAATACTAGCATTAACACTGCCTTTAACAACATCATTAACAATAAGCCTTATGTCTTCTCAATTGATATCAATACTAGCATTGTAGAGACACAACTGCAGACTTCCAAATATACTAGTAGTTTGCAACAACGTAAATAGCAACTCTAATAAACTTCCAAATTAAAATCACTAGGCAACACGATTAAATTTCTCTATTAATCCATTAGATTAGAGCATCTTTAAACAACCAGCAAAGTTTCTTTAACAATAACAGCAGTCTACATCATCTTAATGTTGCAACTGTGCATCAGGGTTCAAAACTTTAAACATAATCGGGGGTCGTAAGCACTTCTAAAACAAAGCAACAGATTCTAAGCATGTACATTAACCCATTTAATCATTCTCGCTAAGAGCAAACTACAACACTAGTAGTCTATTTATTTTCAAGCTAGAGGTAACAACCGCATTGAATTGTTTCAACTCATAGATTAGCTTAACAGTACGTCATCCCATAAACCACATTGGTACATGCTACATAACATGCTAAACAACAATTCTTACTAGGGACAAACGATTTCAGTCAAAAGACTACCTACTTTGTTTGCAGCATTTTAGTTTTAAAACTCATCCCAAATTCATAAGGAAACTTGACTCTCAAAATTGCAATGAGACAAACCCAAACTTGGTCATGCAAAGGAATTTTCCAAAACACTTTTAAACCTCAAAGGCTCCCACAAGAGGGAACCACGCGATCAAATAACCTTTGCAAATAAAACCCTAACACCAAACCCCAAACTTTCACGAATCAAGAAGGGTTTTCAAAGATGATTTCTCAAACCAGTAGAATGACGAAATCAAACACCACTTACTCCTACAAAGCCACAGAACTTCAGCCCTGACAGCCAGGTCTGGCACAACTCCGCAAAAACTCCTTTAACCTCGGAGAAAGACAAACACAGGAATAAATTGAATGCTTCTTCCCCATAAAGCAATCAACAAACTAGGCATCAAAACTGGAAAGGCGCCCAGAAGAAGCGCAACACTAGACTCCTCTTCTTCGTCTTCAACCAAGGAAGACAAAACCACATACCACATACGGAACAATCCGCGAAAATCCAATACCAAACACTTTTCTTTTGGTTTCCATCAACTAAAACCCAGGAAACCAACCAAGACCGACCACAGAACGATAAAGAACATCAGAAGGAATCCACCACCAAACTTTTCTATTTAACTCCAGTCAACTACCCGATCTTCGACAGAAAGGGTAAGCACTCTTCTCATACAGGGGTTAATAGTTCTTCGGTGATGGCGCTAACCGGCCATTCCGTCAAACCACACCCTTACTATGAACAAAAAGAGGTGACCGAACCCTTCGGCACCACAACCCCACTCTACTACAGCAACAAGAGCAATTCAATCATTTATCTCATAGACATAGCAACATGCATTATCAAATGAAGCATTCAACATCAAAGCTTAAATACAACATTTAAGCGTAAAGAAACGATACCCATACCCTTTCCTCAGGCATCCATTGTGTGTCAAATTTTAGATTAGTTATACCACTTTTGCAAGTTTTAATGTTGCTATCCTATGACAAAATTTTAGTTAAGACCTAAGCCATGTTTCTAAGTTATTCCACATCACATTTTTAGTTGTATCCTATAGCATGACACTAAAAATACACATTCCAAGGACCTACAGCCCGCTCTGATACCAACTGTAACACCCCGGCATTTAATATGCCTGAATGCTACCAAACATAAGCTAAACAACATCTAAATACCATAATTAAACATAAATTCCAGCAAAGGCGCACATGCTAAAAACCGAGAATTCGGCAGCATCTCCTTTGTTTTAACATGAATTGAAGGAGCAACAACAGTATCACAAGTTATATCATAATGGAAAGCATCTAAAACAGCAATAACATGTGACATAGAAACAATATAAGTCCAGGATAAAGCATTCAACCACTTCATGAACTAAATGAATCAAATAATAAGACCGAGCACACAGTTAAGCAATACTCCAAGTTTCATGGCAATACTTTCATTATCATGACTCCAAATGATAACACTGTCTAATTTGTGTGGAGCTACGTGTAGATGTGTAGCTAAACCCTTTTCCCCGCATGCCGGTTTCATGGTACCTAAGAAAAACAACATAAACACAAGCGTGAGTTCATCACTCAACAAGTATAATGTAATGGAACAAGAAAATATATTCCAATACCTTCATCACCACTTTTCACATACAACATCATACACATCTCATATTCATAGTGTAAGCATATCATTGACATTATCATAAATCATCCTCATTTAACATCCTCATATAATGCAATGCAATGTAATGCAATGCGATGCACATAACTCCTGGAAACTCATACCGGTATGGTTGAGTACACACCTGTCGGTGTGCACCCTCTCCCCCCTTCCATCCCGAAGATGGAGGGTGCCTACTCCTCGCTTCCGTTCACCGCGGTGAATGGAATCATGATGTAGGACTTACTCATTGGATCTCCGGATTAGTCATAACTTTCTCACCGACCTTCCCGGACTAGTTATGACTTTCTCACCGCCCGGGCCATGTAATCATGCCATGTATGCAAATATGCCCACATCATAATTAACTTGTACATTAACACATGGCATCTTAACATGATAAACATACTCATCACATCATTGGCAATCATTAAAGCATGGCAAGTGATCATATCATATATCCATTTTTATCTAGTCTCAACAAGCAACCTACAAATCGCTATCCATTACAATACACTTGCCTCAACCACGGGCGACGGATTTGCGAGAAGTAGAAGGCCCTCCCGGGGTCACACCACCTGCACATAGGGACCACACACTCCCAATCAAGCCCACAAAACAGTACGCAAACCCTCATCTACCCCGACATTGCCAACTACTCGCAAAACCCGAAAACAGCGGTTCTGTCCTGTCGGGACAGCAGCCTTCCAAAAGGCATAACTCGGGTTCTAAAACTCCAAATCAATTAAACGAGTACATCCTCGCGTAGCTTAGGAAATTTCCCAACTTTTTCTAGGTATAGGGAAAGACTGATTCGGACTCTAAAGTTGTTTAATCTACAAAATACCGTAATCTGTTCCAATCACGTCACAGATTTTAACACACTCGGTAAAACAGCCATAACTTTCAAACGGCTGGGCGGAATTTAACGTTCTTTATATCCACTAAAGATAATGAAATTATCTACAACTTCTTCAACATCCGTACGACCAAATTTGGATTCTAAATTGGCGAAAAACCGAACCCTAGGTCGACTGCTCATGTTGTCCGAAACAGAGAACGTGACCAACTCAAGAATCCATCTAATCTAATCAAATCCAGCACCACCAATTGATCTAAAAACTTGATAATCATCCTTAGAACAGTACCTAGACCAACCCCAAGGGTTCCCATGGCCATACCTTTGCCCAACGCACGAAAACTGAATGGATCTCCTCCCGGTTCGCTCCTCGCTCCTCGCTCCAATGGATGTATCCTCGAGGTGCAGCGGGTGGGGAGGCCACCCTAGGGCAGCAAGGGGGTGGAGGAGAGGTGGTTGAGAGGTGGGGAGCAATGGGGCAAGGGAGAGGGGGCGCATGCAAGGGAAAGGGGAAGGTGGGGGGGCTAGGGCTTGGATGGAGAGGAGGGGGCGCACAAGAGGGGATGAGTTGCCCCAAGGGCATGGGGAACCCCGTTTTACCAGCCCCAAATCTGATTCCTAGTCCTAAATGGACTCTTACTCCATCCCACCAAAGCCCACAACCCCCTCTTTTAGGCCCAAACTCCCCCGGGAAGGCCCAAAACCCTGGAAACGGCCCGGAAATGCTATTAACCTCCATACCCTATGGTTTTAACCTTAATTCCACATTTCATAAAGTTTTTGACCTTAACATTCACGTTAAATAATGTCACACCATTCCGTAGTGTCACAGAGGATGTCTTCGAGTCCGCGGTGTGGTCTTCTTCCAGATCCACCAAGGCGTGAGGTCGATCCGAAGCTTTTTCGTCGACGGCCGGGTCATCTTCTTCGTTGCCGGTAAGCCGCACTGCCGGAGGTCCCACTCGAGCTGAGCCGACGTGTCGCCTAGGTGTCCCTCCACCTGAGCAGCCATCTCAGCAATTCCACCCGCGTGTGCGCCCGGTCATCCGCCACCTCAACGCCACCGCACCCCCATGCCGCGTCAGCCCTAGCCACTGTAAGCCGGGTCTACCGTAGACCGATCGGTACCCGTGGACCTGGTCCATAGACCAAGGGCCCCACATGTCAGCCTCTCGGGATTAATTTTAATTAATTTCCGAAAAAGAATATTCTTAGAATATTCTCTGTTTTTCATTTTCTCTCCTACAGGAACTTCTGAGAGCCCGTTCTCCCTCATACGAACTCCGTTTGAGCCCATTCAAATTTCTAAAAATTTATAAAATTGAGCTTTATGTTCTAGAGCCATTTATTTTAATTTTTTGTACTGTTTGCTTATTATTTTGGTATTTATTTGTGTTTATTGTATTCTTTTCCAGTAGACGTTGATCCCCAGGGAGCGAGCGCAGGATTCAGAGATCAAGACTCAGTGATAGCAGTTGATCAACAAGGCAAGTCATAGTCCTTGACCATGTTGGACCCATGTTTGCAAAATTATTTTCGTTTCATACAATTGCATGCTAATTGTTTACAAGTACTAGTTACTGGGATTAGCTATCACCTAATTGTTGATATGACACCTTGAATGATTGAAATGCCATGTATCCATTATCACTCTAGGTTGCATTGTTTACAAGTTGGACATATTGTAGTACCAACATTGGGTTAGCGTAACTATGCTTAGCCATGCTTAGTTGTACGATGGTATTCATGTCACATGTTGAATTAATAATATTGACTTAATGAGATATGGAATTGTGGCGGACAGCCAATATTGTAAAATTTGTTGTACTATGGCGGGGTGTGCCACTGGTATTGGTTATACAAATGTTGTTTTCACTCGGGCAAGTGATCGTGCAGCAAAGGGGGTGCTGTTAGCACATTTGGGGTGTGGTTGTCTTGCCTGAGTATACCTAAGGACTTAATCTTGTGCGCCAATGAACTGGGCCTAACCGTACAACCACATGTCTAGTATGGGACAAACCTGGCTAATTAATTTGCAATGTCTATATTTAAGTACTATTGTGGTTGTGTGGGTTCCGGGTTCGACAGGTAGACTCATGCAACACCCCAATTTTTGCTTTTCATGAATTTAAATGAAGTTTTACACTTTTGAGAATTTTTGGAATTTTCTGGGATTTATTTGGATTTAATTTAAATTTATTCCTTTTTGAGATAATTAAATAATTAAAAGTTTTAAATAAAATTTTGTTGGAAATATTTTATTTGAGTCCAAAATGTCTCAAAGTATTTTCCAGAATTTTTCTGCAATTTTTCTGATTATTTTGCTATTTTTCTCGAATTATTTGAATTTCTAGAAAAAAATTTGAATATTAAATCGCTGGAAAATCCGAATCGGCTTTACTATTCATTCGACCGAGCCGGACCCGAGTCGGACTCGAGTTTGACTCGAACCGGACCAAACACTAACCCACGCGGCCATTGGATCGTTGCGTCCACGTCACCCCGTCCGAGCCACCGCCGGATTCCGTAGTTGCACGCGTGTGGGCCTCGGTTTCGTGATTTTCACAGATGCCGAGGGATCTATTTAATGAGACGCCACCCGTGTCATGACCGCCGCTTCCGCACTCACGCTTTGCCTTAGGTCTTGGAGCTCGAGCCGCCGTATCCACGCCGCAATCGCTCGTCGAAGTTGCGCTAGGGTTCCGCCGCGGTTTTTACCATTTTCCGCCACCGTCGAGCCATCTCCGCTATGTTGGTGCCCAGATCCGAGACCGTCGCGTCGAGACGCACCCGTGCATACCACTCACTTCACCGAACTGCCCGGCGTTGCCACGTCGTCGCCCTCGGCTCGACCGGCCCGGCTCCGCGTGGACATTCTTTGGAACCGCGAGCTCCCTCCGCCGTTGGATCTTCATCGAATGGCCTAGTTTCGACCACGTCACTTGTAAGTGTTTTCCACGTTTCAGTTTTAGATCTATTTTCAACCGTTGGATCTAGATCAACCGCTTTAGATTGAGCCACGTAGTCGTAGACTTCACCGTGTTAGATCTAATCTTAGCCGTTAGATCTAGATCGTACGGTTAGGGTTAACTCGCGTGGTAGCGTTAGATGCATTCTCAGTCGTTTGATCAAAATCGAACGACGTAGAATGAGCCACGTGTCGCACGCCAGTACATGCCACGTCGCCCCTATGACGCGGTGAAACCCGATCCAATCTTAGCTGTCTGATTCGAATTGCGTGGTCCATATCAAGACACGTTACCCCAAACGTGCGAGATCCGGATCCAATCCCGACCGTTGATTTTCAAATCAATGGTCGAGATCGTGCCATGTGGCCGATAACTGAACCGGCGCGGTCAGCGCGGGCGCGCCCAGTCGTTGCTGACGTCACGCGTGACGTCAACGTGGGACCTGTGTGTCAGCGGGTCAGCCAACCGCACCGTGACGTCACGGTGGGGCCCGCGTGTCAGTACTGTGCTGCCGAGCGCGATGACGTCAGCAAAGACATCATCTGATTGGGTCCCACATGTCAGTGACACGTGCTACCGTAGACCGGGTCCACGGTGGGCCGAACCCGGGCTGTGGACCGGGTCTATGGACCGGCTGACGCAAGCATGGCATCATAATTCGATTTTTCTTTAGAAAAATAATTCGGTGGAAATTCAAAGTTGCCGCTGACGCAATGCTGACGTCATAAATGATTTTTTCAGTAGAAAAATAAATGAATTAATTTGTTTTATTCTTTTATTTGATTTTTCAAACTTCAAACGCTTATAACTTTTGAATTTTAACTCCGATTTGGGTGATTCCAATTTCTAAATTTGTATAAAATTGAGATCTACATAATGGAGAATTTTATTTGAGTCCAAAATGTCTCAAAGTATTTTCCTGAATTTTTCTGGAATTTTTCTGATTATTTTGCTATTTTTCTCGAATTATTTGAATTTCTAGAAATTATTTTGAATGTTAAATCGCTGGAAAATCCCAATCGGTTTTACTGTTCATCCGACCGAGCCGGACCCGAGTCGGACTCGAGTCTGACTCGAACCGGACCAAACCCTAACCCACGCGGCTGTTGGATCGTTGCGTCCACGTCACCCAGTCCGAGCCGCCACCGGATTCCAGAGTCGCGCTCGTGTGGGCCTCGGTTTTCGTGATTTTCACAGATGCCGAGGGCTCTATTTCATGTGCTGCCACCCGTGTCATGACCGTTGTTTCTGCGCTCATGCTTTGCCCTAGGTCTTGGAGCTCGAGTCATCGTAGCCACGCCGCAATCGATCGCTGAAGTCGCGCTAGGGTTCCACTGTCGTCGAGCTGTCTCTACCATGTTGGTGCCCAGATCCGAGACCGTCGCATCTAGACGTACCCGTGCGTACCACTCACTTCGCCAGAACTACCCCGAAGCGCCGTTGGCCACGTCGTCGTCCTCAGCTCCAGCCAGCCAGCTCCGCCGTGGACATTGCCGGAACTGCGAACTCCCTCCGCCATTGGATCTTCATCGAACGGCCTAGTTTCGTCCACGTCACCTGTAAGTGTTTTCCACGTTTCGGTTTTAGATCTATTTTCAACCGTTGGATCTAGATCCAACGCTTTAGATTTAGCCACGTAGCCGTAGACTGCATCGTGTTAGATCTAATCTCAGCCGTTAGACCTAGATCGTACGGTTAGGGTTAACTCGCGTGGTAGCGTTAGATGCATTCCCAGTCGTTTGATCGAAATCGAACGACGTAGATTGAGCCACGCGTCGCACGCCTGGACATGCCACGTCGCCCCCATGACGCGGAGAAACCCGATCCAATCTTAACTGTCCGATTCGAATCGTGCGGTCCAGATCAATCCATGTTACCCCAAACGTGCGAGATCTGGATCCAATCCTGGCCGTTGATTTTCAAATCAATGGCCGAGATCGTGCCACGTGGCCGATAACTGAACCGACGCGGTCAGCGCGGGCACGCCCGGTCGTCGCTGACATCACGCGTGACGTCAGCGTGGGACCCGTGTGTCAGCAGGTTAGCCAACCGCACCGTGGTGACGTCACGGTGGGGCCCGCGTGTCAGTACTGTGCGGCCGAGCGCGATGATGTCAGCAATGACATCATCTGATTGGGTCCCATGTGTTAGTGACACGTGCACCCGTAGACAGGGTGCACGGTGGGCCGAACCCGGGGCGTGGAGCGGGTCTATGGACCGGCTGACGCAAGCATGGCATCATAATTCGATTTTTCTTTAGAAAAATAATTCAGTGAAAATTCAAAGTTGCCGCTGACGCAATGCTGACGTCATAAATGATTTTTTCCATAGAAAAATAAATGAATTAATTTGGTTTATTCTTTTATTTGATTTTTCAAACTTCAAACGCTTATAACTTTTGCATTTTAACTCCGATTTGGGTGATTCTAATTTCTAAATTTGTATAAAATTTAGGTCTAGATAATGGACAATTTTATTTAATTTTTGGACATAAATTTTTGCTGATTATATTTAATTAATTAATTTTCCAAACTTTAAACGGGTATAACTTTTGCGTTTTAACTCCGATTCTGACGTTTCAAATTTCTAAAAATTTATAAAAATGTGCTCTCTCTGTTTATAAAGTTTATTTGAATTTTTGGACAATTTTGCCTACTTTTTATTTATGTTATTGCTATTTGTACGCGTTACGAATAGATGTTGAAGTGCCCGAAGGTTACGAAGGTGAAGTTTTGACCCAGGAGCCAGGTCAAGACTAAGAACAAGTACTTTTTGAAGGCAAGTTATGCTTTGACCATTTTGATCCCACATTTGAAATTAATTTAATTTAAATTATTGCATGCTAATTTAATTAGAAATTGTTTAAATTATTTCTGGGAATTAGATAAATGCCAAATTGCAGTATGACACCTTGATTAATTAAATTATGTGCCATGAACCCTTGTCACCCTAGCTGTGGAATATTTAGTTGGACATTATTAAATTGCCAACATTGGGTCTTTAGATCGTTGTAGTATATTGCATAAACCTGCTACGTGCACATGTCATGATTTTGGACAATCAAATGTTAATATTGACCTAATGAGATATTCAACCTATTTTGGAGAAGTATCATGTGTTGTGATGTTGGTAATGGCACGTGGTGCATGGTAATCAACGGGGTTGATAAATAGATTTAGACCAGGGCAAGTGGCAAGAATAATATGGTAGGCCATGAGTGGCGCCGGGGATGTCGTTTTGGTTCTTCGGGTAGTCTTGTCCTGGTCATCCCAAGGACTTAACCTTGAGAGCCTTTGATCTTAGTCAAACATGCAACCACATGTCTGTAATGGGACGGGCCTAGTTGAGTAAGTTACTAATAACTTGCATGTGGAACCTCAGGGTGTCAACTACACCTTTTGTGTAGCTTGAAAGGGGAGCGTACCAGGGCTATGCCATGGTACCCGTCAAACGGTATGTCGGTCCCATACTTCGCCTCTGTTAAGGGAAGGGATGGTGTAAGGCAAAAACTGGAGAGGTTCACTTGTATAGTTTGCGATCTCTGAAATGCTTTGTTACGATCACTCGCCTTTGTAGTGTTTTACTGTATCTTGTGGGTAAAGTGCAAAACCTCCGCAGAGTGTATAACCTATTCGAATAGCTGAGTCCACGGCACTAGACACTGCTAGGGGATTACAGTCAAGGGTTAGACTTTCATGAAAACAACTTGGACTTGAAAAGTTTGGTTGGGCTTTGTGTTGACGTTGATGGAAATGTGGATTAGGAAAAGGGAAAGTGTTTACTTAACCCCTGGAAAAGTTATTGATATGATACTTGCCTTTACCGCAAATGCTGTTTTACTGCAAATGTACCTGTTAGCCTATCCTTTGTAATAAGCCATGCATATAGAATATTAGTTGCATTCCGTGCATGACTTGCTGAGTACCAAGTACTCACCCTTGCGACATACAACACTAGTTCAAGAAGAAGCGATGCCAGCTTTGGAGAAAGAACTTCAGGAGGAACCATCTATCTAGGGAGCGAGCCCAGTCAATTGCCTGTGGTATACTGGATGGCGCTACGTTGATGCTTTTATTCCACTGCAATTTATTTCCTTTAATAAGTTTTCGCCCTGTGTGGCATACTCTTGTAACTTGACCCTAAGGTCGAGCAACCAGTTTGGTTATTCTAATTAAAGTACTTTACTATGATCGATGTGTATGATTGTGATATCTACCGATGTTGAGACTGTGTGCACTAGCATGATCCTGGACTAGTGCTGAGTACACAGAGGGTACGGATTTGCGAATTCGGGTCCCAACAGAGGTGGTATCAGATCCAGGATGACGGTAGGACTACCCCTTAGTTAGAATGGTCGTAGTGAGGATAAAACCTATTTTCTAAAGTTAAAACTTGACAAGATGATGAATGAAATCTCACCTTATCCCCTTCTCTCTTTTCATACCCCTTTGCTGAATTTCTCTTGTTCTCACTTGGTTTCAAAGTTGTTGCGTTCTCACGTGGGTGTCTCTTGGCAGATGAAGATGCTCAACAACTACGCCGAGCGTGAGGGAGGCTACGCCGCTGAGTTGTGGCGTATGCTACAGGTGCTAGGAGGTTTTGAGAGACCACTTTACCAGGGGACCACCGTAGTGCAGGCTGGATTGGTCAAGGCATGGGACGTCAAGATCACCGCGTATGCTCGCAAGAAGACGAAGTTCAGTCGCCCATGCTACTTCACGGCAAGGAGGTCTACATTTGAGATGGGAATCCAGGAGGTGTCGCGCTGAGCTATGAGGCACGTCGCTTGCACCTACTCCAGAGAGCTGGAGGGCACTGTGTTCCGTCACCACCCACGCCGAGACAACAGGATTGAACGGGTGCCGATAGAAGACGAGGATGCTACTGTCATGCATTTGGCGAGGTTTGTCGTCGCTCAGGAGGATATTCTTGATGACACAGTTCGGGAATTGAGAAGGCTCGCGAGGAGGTCAAGGAAGGGAAGAAACACCTGGAGAATGCTTGCGAGTACGTCACCTACGCTACACAGAGGATCGCAGAGCTGGAGACAGCCCTGTACGGGCAAGGCCCGAAGCCAGTGTTGGAGTTAGAGGCCCCAGACCCGGAGGAGCCTGCACCACAGCCACAGCCACAGCCCGCACCTGAATCGCAGCCAGAGCCAGAGGAGGGCGTTGAGTCGACAACCACAGCTGTTGTTGGTCATGGAGATTGCTTCGCACCGATGCCGCCGCACCCTCCACGTGGAGGTCTTGGAGGTTGGGTCGAGGAGTGAGCATTCAGGATTAGAAGTTGAGACTCCTGCGTCGAGTCGCGTCTAAGAATAAAGAGTCGCCCATAGAAGCGTTAGACTTCAGTGTGATAGTTTAATTTGGATTTTCATTGACTGATGAGTGTGCAGTATGTGTTGCAAGGCCCTTAGGCATTGTGAGCAACCATACCAAGTTATTATTAAGAAATAAAGTCGGATTTTGAGTTACACCTTTCACCCCGAATAAGTTTCTCTACTACTTGCCTATTCTTGTTTCCCTCTCATCTCTAAGCTTGGATCAACCAACAGATGGTGAGCACTCGCGGAAACCTTGGAGGCAACGGAAGTGGTTCTCGCCCAACTGGGAACCCTAATGATGGAGCACCTGCACCCCAGCCAGCCCCGCCAGTTGACATGCAGAACTTTGGAGCCTTCCTTGCTGCACAAACCCAGCTGATGCATGCTATGATGCAACAGATGCAACAAGTTACTGCTCAGGCAGCTGCTAACCAAGCAAATCAGGGGCAGCGTCAGAACTCAAGGTTGTCAGAGTTCATGAGGAATCATCCACCCACATTTTCTGGAAACGCCAATCCATTGGAGGCAGATGACTGGTTAAGGTCAATAGAAAGGAAGCTACACATTACCCAATGTGTGGGAAAAGAGTGGGTGCTCTACGCCTCTCATCAGCTAGAAGGGACTGCGGCGGAATGGTGGGAGAATTACTACGCTACCCAGGAAAACCCACAGGAGATCACCTGGGAGGAGTTTACAACAGCATTCCGTCAATATCACGTGCCGGAGGGAATAATGGACCTTACGAAGGAAGAGTTCAGAGCTTTAAAGCAGGGCAGCCAGTCAATGGCTGAATATCTGAGTAAGTTTACTCAGTTAGCCCACTACGCACCTGAAGACGTAGCAACAGATAAGGCTAGGCAGTCTCGCTTCTTAAAGGGACTGAATTATGGACTACATGTGGGACTGATTACCCACACCTTTCCTGACTTCCAAGAGCTTGTGAACAAGGCACTTATCCTAGAGGACAAGCGCAAGGAATTGGACGACAACCGGAAGCACAGGATGGCACAGCAGGGAGCATGCCAAGGAGGGCAACTCCTAAGAGTTGCACCAAATCAATTCTTCATATTCCAGCCGCAGAATGCTGCAAGAACATCATCGCCAGCACCAAGAGCTACCAACCAGAACTACCAGACACCAGCTCCAGCCAGGAACACCGCTGCGAGCAGCCAGCAGGGCGTAGTGAGGCGTTGTTATACATGCAATGAGCCAGGGCACTTCTCCAATAACTGCCCCAAGAAAACAGCAGGAGTGACCCCTGTTCGCTTCAATCTGGGATCCACGCCAGCAAGAACACCTGCACCTGGAGCAAATCGCGGGACAGCACAACCAGGAGCCGTGCCCCAGACCGTGGTGAGAGGCCAAGTCAATCACGTGACCGCAGATGCACTTCAGAATGCCACGGATGCCGTACTGGGTAAGTTACTTGTCAACTCAGTACCTGCAGCAGTTTTGTTTGACTTTGGAGCTTCGCATTCGTTTGTTTCTCGAGATTTTGTTTCTAAGAATGATTTGGAGATTGTGGATCTTAAATGCATGCTTATAGTTCAAACCCCTGGGTCAGAACTCCGATCTCAAGTAGGATGTTCTGGGGTAAGAGTACTAATAGATGGGGTAGAGTTCCTAGCGAACCTTATTATATTGGGAACCCATACCTTAGATGTCATTTTTGGAATGGATTGGTTGTCCAAGCACAAGGCCGTGCTTGACTGTGGAAAAAGGATCATCTCTGTTTAGAGCCCATGTGGAAGAAAAGTAGAGCTTCAAGCGACCGCCGTTCGAGATGGATAGTTGATGGTCAACAGTACGAAGGCAATCAGCATAGAGGATGTCTCAGTGGTGAATGAGTATCCTGATGTTTTTCCTGAAGATTTGCCTCGAAAGCCGCAAGACAGAGACATAGAATTTGTGATTGAGTTAGTACCAGGAACAGCACTGATAGCAAAGAGACCCTATCGGATGTCAACCGAAGAATTGGTAGAGATGAAGAAACAACGTGAAGAGTTGATGGAGAAAGGATTCATCAGACCGAGTTCGTCGCCATGGGGAGCACCAGTTCTGTTCGTCGAGAAGAAGGATGGGAGCTTCAGGATGTGCATAGATTACCGTGCGCTCAATGAAGTCACTGTGAAGAATAAGTACCCGCTACCCAGGATCGATGACCTGTTTGACCAGCTGAGAGGAGCCGGAGTTTTCTCCAAGATTGACCTGAGGTCAGGATATCACCTGTTGAACATCCGATCGGAGGATATTCCGAAGACTGCATTCTCGTCAAGATATGGACATTATGAGTTACAGTTATGTCCTTTGGTCTGTCGAATGCGCCAGCTTATTTCATGAACATGATGAACAAGGTTTTCATGGAGTATCTAGACAAGTTTGTTGTCGTGTTCATAGATGACATCTTAGTCTACTCCAAGACAAGAGAAGAGCACACAGAACACCTGAGGTTAGTATTGGAGAAGCTAAGGGAACAGCAGCTCTTCGCCAAGTTCAGCAAGTGCGACTTTTGGAAGGACAAGGTGGAGTTCCTTGGACATGTAATGACCGCAGAAGGAGTCGCCGTTGATCTAAGAAAAGTAGAAGCTGTTACATTGGGAACAGCCGAAGACAGTGACCTAGATTCGGAGTTTCCTTGGGATGGCAGGTTACTACCACCACTTTATTGAAGGCTTTTCAACAATTGCGAGACTTCTTACGCAATTGTTGAAAAAGGAGAAGAAGTTTAACTGGACGCCGGAATGTGAGAGAGGTTTCCAAGAGCTAAAGAAGCAATTGACATCAGCGCCGGTGTTAGTCTTACCGGATGTTAATCAAAGCTTTGATATCTATTGTGACGCATCGCGCTAGGGACTTGGGTGTGTGTTGAAGCAAAATCGAAAAGTTGTTGCGTATGCATCAAGGCAATTGAGGCTGCATGAAGAGAATTACCCAACGCATGACCTGGAACTAGCAGCCGTAGTGCATGCTTTGAAGTTGTGACGTCACTATCTGATTGGGAACAGATGTGAAGTGTACACGGACCATAAGAGCGTTAAGTACATTTTCACCCAATCAGATCTGAACATGAGGCAAAGGAGATGGTTGGAGTTGACCAAGGATTACAATGTCGGAATCCATTACCATCCTGGGAAGGCCAATGTGGTGACCGATGCCTTGAGTCGGAAGAGCCATACCGTGAATGCGTTGCTAGCTGAAAGCCAGGACGATCTATGCAGGGAGTTACAGAAACTGGAATTAGAAGTTGTACCTGAAGGATTCCTGGCCGCGTTGGAAGTAAAGCCAACCTTAGAGGACCAAATCCGAGAGGGGCAGAAGGATGATGCCAAGATCCAGAGGATCAAGTCCAAAATGGATGAAGGCAAAGCTAAGGACAGCTGGATGAGCAGGGTACATTGTGGATTAAGGACTGCATCTATGTACCGAACAAGAAAGACCTGAAGTAGTTGATTCTGGAGGAAGCTCATGACTCCAAGTATTCCATTCATCCAGGAAGTGCCAAGATGTACCAGGACCTGAAGGAGAGATTTTGGTGGCCAAGCATGAAACGTGAAGTTGCGTAGCATGTTGCATTATGCGACATATGTCAGAGAATCAAGGCAATGCATCAGATACCAGCAGGATTGCTGCAGCCATTGAAGATTCCTAAGTGGAAGTGGGAGGAAATCGGAATGGACTTCATTACCGGTTGCCGAAGACTCAGGGAGGATATGACTCCATATGGGTTATAGTGGACCGCTTGACTAAAGTCGCTCATTTTATTCCTGTGAAGACCACTTACTCGGGAGATAAGTTAGCAGAATTGTATATGACCAGAATCGTCTGTTTACACGGAGTGCCGAAGAAGATTGTATCGGACAGAGGTACCCAATTTACCTCGAGATTCTGTAATAAGCTGCATGAAGCCATGGGGACCTGTTTGAACTTCAGTACAGCGTATCATCCGCAGACGGATGGACAGACCGAAAGAGTTAACCAGATTCTAGAGGATATGCTAAGAGCTTGCGCATTGTCTTATGCTACCTCTTGGGATAAGAGTTTGCCGTACGCCGAGTTCAGCTACAATAACAGCTATCAGGCCAGTTTACAGATGTCACCTTTTGAGGCACTGTATGGCCGACCATGTCGAATGCCATTGAATTGGAATGAGACGGGTGAACGACATGTCTTTGGACTAGATATTCTTCAAGAAGCTAAAGAACAGATTGCCATGATCTGGGAAAGAAAGATAGCTCAGTCGAGACAAAAGAGTTATGCCAATAACCGTCGCCGAGACTTGAGTTTTGAACCGGAAGATTTCGTATATCTCAGGGTTACACCTCTCAAGGGAGTTAAGAGATTCCACGCCAAAGGGAAGCTTGCACCAAGATATGTTGGTCCATTTAAGATACTGAGTCACCGAGGAGAAGTTGCTTACCAATTGTAGTTGCCGCAGTTGTTGGCGGGAATGCATGATGTGTTCCATGTATCCCAACTGAAGAAGTGTCTCCGAGTGCCAGATGAATAGACGCCACAGTCAAAAGAGCTGCAGGAAGATCTGACATATAAGGAACACCCCGTGAAGATTCTGGACACCATGGATCGGAGACAAGGAATAAGTCAACCCGCTTTTGCAGAGTCCAGTGGAGCAACCATGCAGAAAGTGAAGCGACTTGGGAGCGCGAAGAGGATTTGATAAAAGAATTTCCGAACCTATTACTTAGTTAGCCCTGAATCTAAGAGTCGAGATTCTGTTAAGTGGGGAGGTTTGTAACACCCCAATTTTTGCTTTTCATGAATTTAAATGAAGTTTACACTTTTCAGAATTTTTGGAATTTTCTAGGATTTAATTGGATTTATTTTGATTTAATTTGAATTTATTCCCTTTTGAGATAATTTAATAATTAAAAGTTTTATATGCCCAAATGCTACCAAACATAGACTAAGCAACCTCTAAATACCACAATTACAAGTAAATTATAGCAAAGGAACAAATGCTAATACCGAAAATTTCGGCAGCATCTCCTTTTTTTTCCATGATTCGGAGCAACAACAAAGTATCACAAGTTATATCATAATGGAAAGCATCTAAAACAGCAATAACATGTGACATAGCAACAATATAAGTCCAGGATAAAGCATTCAACCACTTCATGAGCTAAACGAATCAAATAGTAAGATCGAGCACACAGCTAAGCAATTCTCCAAGTTTCATGGCAATACTTTCATTATCATTACTCCAAATGATAACACTGTCTAATTTGTGTAGAGCTACGTGTAGATGTGTAGCTAAACCCTTTTTCCCGCATGCCGGTTTCATGGTACCTAAGAAAAACAACATAAACACAAGCGTGAGTTCATCACTCAGCAAGTATATTGCAATGGAACAAGAAAATACATTCCAATACCTTCATCACCACTTTTCACATACAACATCATACACATCTCATATTCATAGTGTAAGCATATCATTGACATCATCATAAATCATCCTCATATAACATCCTCATATAATGCAATGCAATGTAATGCAATGCGATGCACAAATCTCCTGGAAACTCATACCGGTATGGTTGAGTACACACCCGTCGGCGTGCACCCTCTCCCCCCTTCCATCCCGAAGATGGAGGGTGCCTACTCCTCGCTTCCGTTCACCGCGGTGAATGGAATCACGATGTAGGACTTACTCATTGGCTCTCCGGAATAGTCATAACTTTCTCACCGACCTTTCCCGGACTAGTTATGACTTTCTCACCGCCCGGGCCATGTAACATGCCATGTATGCAAATATGCCAACATCATAATTAACTTGTAAATTAACACATGGCATCATAACATAATAAGCATACTCATCATATCATTGGCAATCATTAAAGCATGGCAAGTGATCATATCATATAATCGATTTCATCTAGTCTCAACTAGCAACCTACAAACCGCTATCCATTACAATACACTTGCCTCAACCACGGGCAACGGATTGGCGAGAAGTAGAAGGCACTCCCGGGGTCACACCACCTGCACATAGGCACCACACACTCACAATCATGTCCACAAAACAGTACACAAACCATCTTCTACCCCGACATCGCAAACTACTCGCAAAACCCAAAAACAGAGGTTCTGTCCCGTCGGGACAGCAGCCTTCCAAAAGGCATAACTCGGGTTCTAAAACTCCGAATCGAATAAACGAGTACATCCTCGCGTAGCTTAGGAAATTTCCCAACTTTTTCTTAGTATAGGGAAAGACTGATTCGGAATCTAAAGTTGTTTAATCTACAAAATACCGTGATATGTTGCAATCACGTCACAGATTTTAATACGTTCGGTAAAACAAGCATAACTTTCAAACAGCTGGGCGGAATTTAAAGTTCTTTATACCCACTGAAAGGTATTGAAATTAACTACAACTTCTTCAGCAGCCGTACGACCAAATTCCGACTCTAAATTGACGAAAACCCAAACCCTAGGTCGATTGCTCATGCTGCCCGAAACAGAGAACGTGGCAACTTCTAGATCTAATCTAATCTACTCAATTCCAGCACCACCAAATGATCCAAAAACATGATAATGACCCTTAAAACAGTACCTAGACCAACCCTAAGGATTACCATGGCCATACCTTCGCCCAACGCACGAAAACCCAATAGATCTCCCGGTTCGCTCCTCGCTCCAATGGATGGATCTTCGAGGTGCAGGGGTGGAGAGGCTACCCTAGGGTAGAAAGGGGTGGAGGAGAGGTGGTGGGGAGGTGGGGAGCAAAGGGGGAGGCCAAGGGGGCGCACGGCCAAAGGGGGAGAGGAGAGGTCGGGGCGGCTAGGGCACAAGGGGGAGTTGGGGGCGCCCAAAGCAGGTGGGGCGCAACAATGGGGCAGGGGGAGCCCCTTAAACCAGCCCAAACAGGAATCCTAATCCCAAATGGACTCATACTCCATCCCACCAAAGCCCACAACCCTTTCCCCTAGGCCCAAAACTCCTCGGAAAGGCCCAAACTCCCGGAAACGCTATTAACCTCCATACCCTATGGTTTTAACCTTAATTCCACATTTCATAATGTTTTTGACCTCAACATTCACATTTCGTAATGCCACAATCTCTAATTTCACATTTTATAAAGTCTCGGCATTCCATAGTGTCACAATTCGTCCACGTCACCAGTAAGTGTTTTCCACGTTTCGGTTTTAGATCTATTTTCAACCGTTGGATCTAGATCCAACGCTTTAGAATGAGCCACGTAGTCGTAGACTGCACCATGTTAGATCTAATCTCAGCCGTTAGATCTAGATCGTACGGTTAGGGTTAACTCGCGTTGTAGCATTAGATGCATTCTCAGCCGTTTGATCGAAGTCAAACGACGTAGATTGAGCCACACATCGCACGCCAGGACATGCCACGTTGCCCCCATGACGTGGTGAAACCCGATCCAACCTTAGCCGTCTGATTCGAATCGGGCGGTCCCGATCAAGCCACGTTACCCCAAACGTGCGAGATCCGGATCCAATCACGACCGTTGATTTTCAAATCAACGGTCGAGATCGTGCCACGCGTGGCGATAGCTGAGCGAAACGCGATCGGTCGCGCGCCGATCATCGCTGACGTCACGCGTGACATCAGCGTGGGACCCGTGTGTCAACGGGTCAGTCAACCGCACCGTGACGTCATCCGTGACGTCAGCAGTGACATCACAGTGGGGCCCTCGTGTCAGTACTGTGCGGCCGAGCGTGTCAGTACTGTGCGGCCCATCGGCTGACGCAAGCATGGCATCATATTATAGCATGCAAATTTAATTAGAAATTGTTTAAATTATTTCTGGGAATTAGATAAATGCCAAATTACAGTATGACACCTTGATTAATTAAATTATGTGTCATGAACCCTTGTCACCCTAGTTGTGGAATATTTAGTTGGACATTATTAAATTGCCAACATTGGGTATTTAGACCGTTGTAGTATATTGCTTAGACCTGCTACGTGCACATGTCATGATTTTGGACAATCAAATGTTAATATTGACCTAATGAGATATTGAACCTGTTTTGGAGAAGTATCATGTGTAGTGATGTTGGTAATGGCACATGGTGCATGGTAATCAACGGGGTTGATAAACAGATTTAGACCGGGGCAAGTGGCAAGAATGATATGGTGGGCCATGAGCGGCACCGGGGATGTTGTTTTGGTTCTTCGGGTAGTCTAGCCCTGGTCATCCTAAGGACTTAACCTTGCAAGCCTTTGATCTTAGTCAAACGTGCAACCACATGTCTGTAATGGAACGGACCTAGTTGAGTAAGTTACTAATAACTTGCATGTGGAACCTCAGGGTGTCAACTACACCATTTGTGTATCTTGAAAGGGGAGCGTGCCAGGGCTATGGCATGGTACCCGTCCAACGGTATGTCGGTCCCATACTTCGCCTCTGTTAAGGGAAGGGATGGTGTAAGGCAAAAACCGGAGAGGTTTACTTGTATAGTTTGCGGTCTCTAAAATGCTTTGTTACGATCACTCGCCTTTGTGGTCTTTGACTGTATCTTGTGGGTAAAGTGCATAAACTCTGCAGAGTGTACAACCTATTCGAATAGCCGAGTCCACGGCACTGGACACTGCTCAGGGATTACAGTCTAGGGTTAGACTTTCATGAAAACAACTTGGACTTGAAAAGTTTGGTTGGGTTTAGTGTTGACGTTGATGGAAATGTGGATTAGGAAAAGGGAAAGTGTTTACTTAACTCCTGGAAAAGTTATTGATATGATACTTGCCTTTACCACTTTAGAATCTACTTATGCTACTTGTTAAATGCTGTTTTACAGCAAATGTACCTGTTAGCCTATCCTTTGTAATAAGCCATGCATATAGAATATTAGTTGCATTCTGTGCATGACTTGTTGAGTACTAAGTACTCACCCTTGCGACATACAACACTACTTGAAGAAGAAGCGACACCAGCTTTGGAGGAAGAACTTCAGGAGGAACCATATATCTAGGGAGCGAGCCCAGTCAGTTGCCTGTGGTATACTGGATGGCGCCACATTGATGCTTTTATTCCGCTGCAATTTATTTCCTTTATTAAGTTTTCGCCCTGTGTGGCGCACTCTTGTAACTTGACCCTAAGGTCGAGCAACCAGTTTGGTTATTCTAATTAAAGTGCTTTTCTATGATCGATGTGTATGATTGTGATATCTAATGATGTTGAAACTGTGTGCACTAGCGTGATCCTAGACTAGTGCTGAATACACAGAGGGTCCGGATTTTCGAATTCGGGTCCCGACAACTCACATGGCGCAAGATGGGGCTTCTATACTGGGCTTTCTGACCCTAATAGTGGTGAAACCTTAGTGGGTAGTACTGGCTTTAGACAAGCATTGTAAAGGCCTTTGTCGGCGTAAAAGCCCACAGACACCTCCGGATCGGGTGTATATGAAGTTCGAACGGGGGGCTTTCGTGGAGATCGCTCAAAAGAGAGATAGAAGAAAGGGATCAATCACGAAGCTTGCAAGGGGACACTTAGGTTTATCCAGGTTCGGGCCCTCCTAATGAGTAATAGCCCTAGTCCTGCTCTTCTGTGTTTGCTTGTGTTCTTGGGGGAAACTCAGACAATCCTCCCGGACCGAATGGTTCTTCAGAGGTTGAAGAACCAAAACCAAATGCATCAATCTAATTTTTTCGACCCCTTTCTCCCATGCACCCCAGTTCCCTTTTATACTTGGGCTGGCTGGGGCGCATGGGAGTTTACATCAATGTACCATACTCACTACAATGCCATACAACACTTAATGCACCTGTCACTATTCTTACGCCACATTTAATGCTCTGACACAACCGCCTCCTCCCCGGCCTCAGGCCCCGCGTGTCTGTCGGCTCCGCCCGTCTCACCAGGGGAGATTTCATCATGGCGTCAGCAGCAATAAATGCGCGTGTTGGAAACATGCGCCGTCACACTGTGGCCTTCATTACCCTCATTTAATGCGCAAGATATGCATTAAATGCTTTTGACCCTCGTTGCGCGTGGCGGAATTCCTTGGTTTGATTGCCTATAGTTAAATACTCTATGATATCTCACTCTTCTAGGCTTGATATTGAATCTTCTTGACAAATTTGGGCTATAAAGCAAGTGTGTTTTCAGCTTTACTCTTTCAAAAGACCTTTTAATCACTTTTGCATGTTTACAATCAAAGAAAAAGTAAAGGAAAAGGGAATCAGTTTAAAAAAAAGGGATTGTTTAAAAAAAAACCTCAAATTATGTGCTTCAGGATGCTTTCCCTAAAAGATAAGATGTATGCTTCAAGCATGCCATTCCCTCAAAAGACAAGATGTATGCTTCAAGCATGCCACTCCAAGGAAATAAAAGAAGTATGCTTCAAGCATGCCACATGCAATTCTTGTTTAAAGATTAAATTGGTCCACTAGATTGGAGTTGAAACTACTTGCTCGCCCTGATTTGTTATTTGCTTCAACTTTGAGCCTTTGTTTTTCTACTAAAGGTTTTGCTTAGTACTTGGCTATAGTTGACTGAATTGAGGTTGAGATGCATGTCATTCCCTAACTTGCTAAAATCACATCAAGATCATGTATTTTGCATGTTATGTGATATATAAGGTTATATGATCGAATGAGCTCATCTTTTCCTATCTTGGCACTCCCTTGTTTCTCATTGTGAAATCATTGCTGCAGGAAAATTTTTGAACTTTTTGTACTCTTGATGAATCCATTGTCAAAGGGGGAGAAATTTGGGAATCGTTGAAAAGTTTAAGGAAAAAGGGGGAGTTGTTTTTGGAAATTTGAGAATTTTGGGAGAAGTTTGGAGAATTTTTGGAATTTTTGGGCACATTGCACATTCACACACATTTTCCTTCTCAGGGGGAGATTTTGTTTTGCATTTTGGTCAAAGGGGGAATTCTGTGTTTTTTCTCTTTTTGATCATTGATCCTTTGGATTTCAAAATCTTTTGTAAAGTGAATGCCAAATGTTCAATTCTAATTGGTGTTGCCAATGTTTTCATCAAGGGGGAGATTGTGAAATTATGTGCTGAAAAATTGGCTAAGATTTGAACTTGGAAAATGTGTTTTGTGCATGAGTTCGACAATTTGACAAGAAACAGTGAAGTTCTCTTTTGTGCCGGACCAAACTTTCAAGAAACAGTAAGTTTCCCTTGTACACCGGACCGATTTTGTTGGTCCGTTGTGAATGGTTTTTTGAGTGACTTTTTCATGTGTACGCCGGACCATATTTTTTGGTCCGTCGTGAATGCGTTTTTGCTCGATTAGGGTTTTGAGCAAAATTGGAATTGTGTTTGATTTGTTTTTGAGATTATGAAATTTGTGAGAATTTCATGATGCTTGAAGTGGATTTATGCAATGCTCGTGTGAGTATTTGCATGGATTGATGTGAGTCAAGTCGTGGACTTGTGCTCAGAATTGTTTTGTGGTTTGTTCATGTGCAGGTATTGCTCGAAGACGAACGTGGTCGATGACGGGACCGGAACTAGGTTCATGGAGGAGCTGAGGTTCGGGACTAGGTTCAGGGAGGAACTGAGGTCTTGGTGGTCAAGGATGTCATGTGGGACGTTCGGGCTAAGAGAATGGTGCACATGAAGAATGGTTAGTCACGTGAGAATGGCAGGAGGTCATTCGCGTGCAAAGTGTTAGTCACGTGAGTATGGCAGGTGGCCATACGCGTGCAAAGTGTTAGTCACGTGAGTATGGTAGGGTTGCCATACGCGTGCAAGAGTTGTACTCGGCCAGGTTGGGCCAAGAGGAGTTGTATACATACTCCTTCTAGATTAGGAATTGTATTCAGAACTCCTTGTGTTTTGCTCCTTTAAATAGGAGGGGTGTCTCCTGTTGAAGGGCATCAATCGGAGCTGAGCGCATTGAGAGCCTCAAGCTCAGTTTTAGGGTTTGTACTCTTTTGATGAGAGTACTTTAGACAAAAGAAATAAAGATCAATTCTTCTAGATCCTTACGTGCTCAAGATGCGCGTTGCTCTGATGTTTCCTGTTTTGGTTCTTGTTTGCATGATTGTTCTTTTCTAGATTGGTTTTTGTTCTGTGAGTTTTATCTTGATTTGATCCATCAAAACCTTTCTAGAGAATTGATTTAGGGTTTCTCTAAGTTTAGTTGATTAAACTTTTGTCGTTTCTGTTAAACCTTCAAGTTTTCGTTAGATCAATTGTCGTCATCTTATGTTACAGTAAGCTTGCGAGGTGCATAACTTTTGATCCGTAAGTCCGATCGAGGTGATTCGTTTTGCGTTAGATTCGTATTGGAATGTAGTTTCTTGTGTCCAAATTTCAGATCGTTCCTACGGTTGAATCTCCGGTAATTCCCATTTTACCGAACCTCTATCATTTTGTTTTTGTCGGAAACGAGGCAATTATTTGGTTCTATTTTGGGGTGAACTTTTAATAGATCAAGAATTTGGTTTTAGCTTCCGCACAATCATTCACCCCCCCTCTGATTGCTATATTCGTATACTTCGATCCTACAAGTGGTATCAGAGCGAGGTTTTTCTAATCTATCATAACCGGTGATTAGATTAATGGATCGTTATTCGACAAAACCATGTGTGTTCGATGGTGTTGATTTTCAGTTTTGGAAGGCCAAGATGGAGGCGTTCATCCAAGCACAAGGCTTCACAATTTGGGAGAAGGTCTACAAGCCATATGAAGTCCCTGCAAACGACAACGTCAACGACACCAATCGCACACATGTTGAAGCAAACAACAAGGGGCGCAACTTGATCATCCAAGGCTTGGGACGTAGTGACTTTGATCGTGTGATCCATCTCAAATCCGCATATGAGGTATGGAAATCTCTTTGTGATTACCATGAGGGTTCTAATACTATCAAAGAGGTTCGTCAAGATCTTTACAAAAAAGAATACATGCGATTTGAGATGAAACCCGGTGAGTCGTTAGATGATTTCTTTGCACGCTTTAATAAAATTCTTAGCAATTTGCGTGTTGTTGGAGTTAGCTTTGATGATGCTGCTAATGCTAGACAATTGCTTAGTGCATTAGACATGTCTATTTGGGAGATGAAAGTTACATCCATTAGAGAATCTACTTTCATGAGTACACTTACCTTAGATGTTCTTTATTCCAAGTTGAAAACTCATGAATTAGATGTTCTTGCTAGAAACAATGATCATAAATCAATTGCTTTGACATCTCAATCTAGCATATCTCATAATGGTGCTGCTTCAAGCTTTGCTCTATCTTTCTTGTCTTCACTAACCGATGAACAGATTGAGCAATTCCCAGAAGAAGACTTGTCACTACTCTCTTCTCGCTTTAACAAAGCTTTACAAAATGTGAGAATGAGAAAGAGAGGTGGTGGTGGCCCTCCAAGATGCTATGAGTGTGGTGATCTCGACCATATTCGTCCAAACTGTCCAAAACTTGCAAGTAAAGCATCAAGGGAGGAGAAGGACAACGATAGAAGAAAAGAGAAGAAGTTCTCTTCAAGTAATAGAAAGAAGAAGAGCTTCATCAACAGCAAAGTTGTCCACCGAGTTCTTTCCGCTCTTGAACAAGTCAATTTGAGCGATGTGGATTCAGGGAGCAGTGAGGACGATGCAACTCCAAGCAAGCATGAGTTGACGGGGTTGTGTCTCATGGCTAAAAGCGACAGCGACTTTCTTGAGGACGACCACGACAGCGACTTCAATGAGGTAGATCCTTCTTACGATGAATTAGCTATTGCTGTTGCTCGACTTGGTAAATTGCTTGACAAACGTGATAGAAAAATTAAGAAACATGATATTCTTGTGGAGTCATTGAATGCTGAAATTGCTAGACTTAAAACCTTGATTCCTGATGATGATGTTTGCAAATCATGTGACTTAATTTACAATGAGCTTACTTTGCTTAGGAAAGAACATGTTACCTTGTTAGAGCAAATCAATGCTGAAAATGAGAAAAATGAGAAACTTGTTAAACATGCTAGTTGTTCTACCATTGATTTACATGATACAACTCCATGTTCTATATGCTCCATACTAGAATTGAAGTTGCATGATGCAAATGCTAGGGTTTCTCAAATGACAGAAGATTTGCTTACACATGAGGTTCTTTCATGCTCAACTTGTCGCAAGCAAAAAGGAAAAGTGGACGTTTCCTGTAATAATTGTTTAACTCTTTCTCGAAAAATTGATTACTTGGAAAAGTCGTTAGAACGTTTCACTAAAGGAAAGAAAAACCTAAACATGATCTTGGATCAATCAAAAGTCAGCACTCATAACAAAGGTTTAGGTTTTGATTCTTATGCTCATCATAAATCACATGCTCCCACTGTTGTCAAAACACTTGAAAGTGGAAAATTTGAAATTGTCAATGAGCCTAAGAAAACTGTCTTTAAATCTATTTGGTCTTTTATCTTCTACTATGATGAATGCAAAATGTGCTTCTACTGTTAAAGCAAAACATCATGTTAAGTACACTTGCACTCATTGTGGTAGAGATGGACATTTAGTAGACTTTTGCTTTAGACTAGCTAAACAACAAAAGAGAGAAAGGTTTAATGCTAGGTCTAATTTCAGAAAGGCACACTCTACTTCTCATTATGTGCCTAGGGTGAAACAAACACCTTTTGTTTCTAAAAACACGGTAAAAGGCAAATCTGTTTTTGTACATAAGAATACTCGTGTTGTGCCCCTCTTGTTGTGCGTCGTGTGTCTCGATCGATTCCTAAACATCTTATTTCTAACCCTTGATCGAGGCCTCGACAATTTCTGCTTCTATGTAGGCTTCTCACGCGAGGAAGGAGAACATGTGGCTAGTGAATTTCGGATGCTCACTTCATATGTTCAGTGATAAGGGGAGAGTGTCTTTGTTCATAAAAGATGATGATGATGCTGTTGAGGATGAGATAATTGGAGGTTTACATGAGAGACTCTTCCCACGTGCTTGTGTGTGCTTGTTTTCAAGCTTCCCACGTGCTTCACATCGACAAGCGTTCAAGTGAACTTTTAGGTATCTCCATGGTACTCAAGATTTTGGCATTAGGCTTTCTGCTTCCTTATGCATTAGTTTAAGAGCTTATTCTGATGTTGACTTTGGAGGATGTTGAATTGATTTGGTTCGTGCCACCTCTTGAGTAATCCCCTTTCTTGAGCATATTGATACTGGATTTCACTTTCTTAGAGATCATGTTGAAAAAGAAAATATTGTGCTACATCATGTGGATACTGAACATCAATTGGCAGACATTTTCACAAAACCTTTGTCTTCTTCTCGTTTTGCTTTTATTCGGGGAGAACTTGGGATTGTTCATCCAATGGGTTTGTTTTGAGGGGGAGTTTCCTTGCCAAGTTCTTTCACTTAATGAGCAAGATATGCATTGAATGCTTTTGACCCTCGTTGCGCGTGGCGGAATTCCTTGGTTTGATTGCCTATAGTTAAATACTCTATGATATCTCACTCTTCTAGGCTTGATATTGAATCTTCTTGACAAATTTGGGCTATGAAGCAAGTGTGTTTTCAGCTTTACTCTTTCAAAAGACCTTTTAATCACTTTTGCATGTTTACAATCAAAGAAAAAGTAAAGGAAAAGGGAATCAGTTTAAAAAAAAGGGATTGTTTAAAAAAAACCTCAAATTATGTGCTTCAGGATGCTTTCCCTAAAAGATAAGATGTATGCTTCAAGCATGCCATTCCCTCAAAAGACAAGATGTATGCTTCAAGCATGCCACTCCAAGGAAATAAAAGAAGTATGCTTCAAGCATGCCACATGCGATTCTTGTTTAAAGATTAAATTGGTCCACTAGATTGGAGTTGAAACTACTTGCTCGCCCTGATTTGTTATTTGCTTCAACTTTGAGCCTTTGTTTTTCTACTAAAGGTTTTGCTTAGTACTTGGCTATAGTTGACTGAATTGAGGTTGAGATGCATGTCATTCCCTAACTTGCTAAAATCACATCAAGATCATGTATTTTGCATGTTATGTGATATATAAGGTTATATGATCGAATGAGCTCATCTTTTCCTATCTTGGCACTCCCTTGTTTCTCATTGTGAAATCATTGCTGCAGGAAAATTTTTGAACTTTTTGTACTCTTGATGAATCCATTGTCAAAGGGGGAGAAATTTGGGAATCGTCGAAAACGAGGCAATTATTTGGTTCTGTTTTGGGGTGAACTTTTAATAGATCAAGAATTGGTTTTAGCTTCCGCACAATCATTCACCCCCCCTCTGATTGCTATATTCGTATACTTCGATCCTACAACGTCGCCTCCTTCGCCCAGATGGCACCTCCAGCACCCTTGCTCCCGCCGTCAACCGTCGAGGAGCAAGACGCAGCAAGGTTTTCCCAGCATATTACCGGCGGCAACCTCCACGTCCGTGCCGGGACTACCGCGCCCGGCTGCCTCCCAGGAGAAGTGATCTTCTTCAGCTAGGCGATGCTGGCGGGCCTACTCTCGTCGGTTTCTGACTTCTACATCTCCGTCCTCAACTTCTACTCCATCCACAACATTCATCTTCCTCCCAGCTCCATCGTCCTCCTTGCTGTCTTCGCTCACTTCTGCGAAATGTTCATGGGAGTGGCTCCCAATCTTCCTCTTTTTCACTTTTTCTACGCCTTGCGCGCGGCCAGGGATCCTTCCATCCCATCGGGGTGCTACCACCTTCGCCTCCGAGACGGCGCGGCTTCGCGCTACATCCCGTTGGACTCCAGGTCCAACTGGAAGACCTGGCGCAACGAGTGGCTCTACGTCGCAGACGACAGTGGCATTGAAGCCCTGGAGTTGCCAATCGGGCAGCGGTCAGCAACCCCACCTGGGGAGCGCACGTCGACCAGACGCCCGAGCTCCGGACAATGCTGGCTCGCGTGGACCAGCTGCGGACAGCGGGCCTGACCGAGGGCATGGTTCTCCGAGACTTCATATCTCGGAGAATTAGCCCCTTGCGCTGTCGTGCCCGCCCGGCCTGGCAGTACACGGGCCTCGACGACATGACCCGGACGGTCCCCGGAGGTAGGCTACTTGTCTTTCTTTCTCCATTTCTACGCTTTTGGCGACTACCGCCGAACTAACAGCGTTCTTCTTCCTCCCCCCCAACAGCTGCAGGGGACTTAAATTCCTCAAAGGTCGACGCCTGGATGGGGCTGCTGGGTGCCCCCGGCATCATCCCGCCTTTCCCGGCGGGCGCACTCCCTCTTTGCCTCGTGGAGTCCCGGGAGCGCGTGGCGATCACCCGTGCCATGCCCTCCATGGACGCCACAGGACTGGTGAACACGCCACGCCAAGTGGCACTGACGATCCGGGACCCTCCTCCAGCCGGCGACCAGGAAAGGGGCAAATGCCCCGCTGACGACGACGCCCCTAGTGCCAGCCCCAAGAGGCTTTGCGCCCCCGCAGGGGGCCGGGGGCACGACGACCTCGACCGCGCCGTGGGGCTCGACCGGGGCCGGGAGCTCTACGGCGGCCGCGGCTACGACTTCAACCGCTCCCGTCGAGGTGGTTGAAGTAGACGCTGCCCCGACCGTAACTCCGCCAGCACCGACCCTTCCGCCGCCGCTGGCACAAGTCGATCCGTCGGCCCCGGTTCTTCCGCCCGAGCCGGCCAGCGCAGCCGATCCGCCGGCCCTGGTGCTTCCGCCTGCGCCGGCTACGCAGGTCGTACCGCCGCTGCCACCGGCACCGCGAGGGAGGACGAATCTCACTCCTGTCGCGCCTCGCTTCAGGAGACCTTCTGCCGAGTACTTAAACCAAAGCACTAAAAACCTGTTAAGTTCCTTTAATCTGAGAGACCCCCGTTTTACCTTCTTTAGGGCCACCACTTCAAGTGAACCAGCCGAAGGCGACCAGGAAACCACAGCGGCCGTGACAGTGCCAGCTGCGGTGGACGAGCATCAGGGCGACGCGGGCGACCGCCAAGTGGCCGCCACAGGGACGATCACCGCGTCAACCGAGGACGAGTTGGGCGTGCAGCCCACTCCGGAGGCCTCCAACACTTCAGTCACGTCGGCGGACGCGGACGCTCTGCTGGCTGCCCTGAGCGAGCTGCACTCTAGCATGAGCAACTGCCTCGCGACGAGCAAGGAGAGGATGAAGGAGGCCGCCGTGGAGATCAATCGCCTCCGCTAGGAGGTGCGGGACTGGAGCGGCTAGGTGGAGGGGCTATAGCGAGAGCTGTAGCAGGAGAGGGCACAAGGAGCCCTCCGCGTTGAGGTGCTCACCAGGGAACGCGTCGCGGAGAGGAGTAGCCGGCTCCAGGCAGAGCTCGAGACCACCTCCATGCTGCGCCCCGCCTTCGACCGGATGGTGGCCAGCCTGGCGCCGCTGGGGCTGGAGCAACTGCCCCCCATTGAGCAGGGGGCACGCCACTATGCTTTCTGCATGGGCCGTATCGCCGACTCCTCACCCTTATGCCCGCCGCCTTAGCCACCCGGTCCAGTCAAGAAGGGCACGCAGTTGCGGCGGCCACGGCGTAGTACGTGCTGGCATGCTGTGCCAGCCGGGATGCCAACTTCGACCCGCTGGCCGTCATCCAGGGGGTGGAAGGGGAATGGGCCCGTGCAGAGGCGCAGGTCCACGACGCCGCCGAACAGATCACCGGGCAGCTCGAGATGGTCAACCCGGCGCTGGAAGCGGTGACCGAGGATGTGGCTCTCGGACTGGACGGTGGTCCGGTAGAGGACCAGGGAGCCGCGGAAGCTGCGGCGAACGAGGAGTGAAGACCCTTAGCTTAGCTTTTCTTGTTTTTTGCTTTGCCTTCCTTTGTAAAAAAACTCCTGCAAGTTAGCTTTCACTTATGAATGTACGTGCTTCCATTTACACGCCTTATGCTTGAATGTTTGTTCGCGCACCCCACTTTGCTGGTTCTGCACAGGTGAACAGGCAGCCGCACGCTTTAGCGGTTAGTCGGGATGCAGGGTTCAAGACCCTCGTGCCGGAACACTGCCAACTCTGGACCTTAGGACCTTGTGAAATTAACTACTTTTGCGGCCTCTTGGGACCGAACACTTGGTGAGGCGTGGCAGGGTAGTAGGCTCTCGGTAGCGGTGTTTAAGTCGACGGTTCTCACGAGGACACCCGGAGTGTCATGACTGTGTTGAGAACCGTGCCAAACCAACCGCCCGATCACCCATCCCTTCTCACCGCGCTCACCCAGTGGTTCCACTTTTACCGTCGAGTTTTCAGAAAGTTGCAAGGTACTGAGGGCGGCTACACGGACACGGCCCACCGGGGCGCAAACCAGAAAAAGAAAACGAAGATTGATAACTGAATGAAAACCGAACGCTTGATTAAACAGAGGCTTCCCCCGACCAGCCAAGGAGAGGAGAACTCAGTCCGGCTGGTCGGGACACACAACTTTGTACTTACAACCATTTTTAGGGATAGAACTTGCGCAGAAGCTCTATGTTTTGGGAGTTCGCCAACTCCTCCCCATCCTCGGTGGCCAACCTGACCGCCCCGGGACGAGAGACTGAGACCACCTTAAAGGGGCCCTCCCACTGGGGAGACAGTTTGTGCAACCCGGCATTCATCTGAATTCTGCGCAAGACCAGGTCGCCCACTGCCAGTGTTCTCTCGCTGACCCGGGAGGCGTGGTACCGCCTGAGACTTTGTTGGTACCGTGCAGCGCGCATGGCTTCACGGTCTCTCATTTCTTCCAGGAGATTGGCTTCTTCTCGACGCAGATCTTCCTGGCCTTCCTCCGTGAATGCCGTGATGCGCGGTGACCCCAAGGCCAGCCCCGAAGGCAAGACAGCTTCCGCGCCGTAGACCAGGAAGAAAGGAGTTTCCCCGATGGCCCGGTTGGGGGTGGTATGAAGCGACCACAATACTGCCGGGAGCTCTTCAGTCCACCGGGCTCCGCGCTTCTGGAGCCGATCAAACGCCCTGGTTTTGAGGCCCTTCAGCACCAGCGCATTGGCCCGTTCAACTTGGCCATTACTACTCGGGTGGGCCACCGAAGCGAAACAAACCTTGGTGCCCATTTCTTCACAGAAACCCAAGAAGGCAGCGCTGGTGAATTGTGCGCCATTGTCGGTGATGATGCGGTTGGCGACCCAAAAGCGGATGAAGATTCCTTGCATGAACTTGACTGCGGCGGCGGCGGTAATGGCCCTCACCGCTTCGGCCTCCACCCATTTGGTAAACTTGTCGATGGCGACGAATAGATGGGTGTATCCCCCTGTGGCCCGCGGGAACGGGCCTAGGATATCCAGCCCCCAGACCACGAAGGGCCACGAGAACGGGATGTTTTGTAGAGCCTGGGCTGGTCGGTGGATTTGCTGCGCGGATGATAACGGAACACCGTGCTCTCCAACTCTCTGGCGTAGATACGGGTAATGTGCCGCATTGCTCGTCGTGATACTTCTTGGATACCCATCTGCATTGTAGACCTCCTGGCAGTGCAGTGTATCGGGCGATTGCCTGGGCCCTTCTTCCTAGCAGGCACCACAATCTTCACGTCGCAAGCCTTGATCAATCCTGCTTGTCTGATCACTTCCACTTGGTATTGTGGCTTCTCAAAGTCTCCGAGAGTCTGTAGCATACGCCAAAGTTCCGCAGCGTGACCAACCTCCAGATCGACGTAGTTGAACTCTCCCTCCATCTGTCACAAGAGTGCTCACGTAAGAATTCGAAATTTTTAAATCGTGACAAGGTAAGGGAAAAATTCAGCAAGAGGCAAGAAAAGAGAGAAGGGGATAAGTCGAGATATCATTTCTTATCTTGACAACCTTTTAGCTTTTAGAAAAATAGGTTTTAACCTCTCTACGACCATTCTAGCTAGGGTTTAGCCTACGGTCAGTATGGCTCTGATACCACCTCTGTCGGGACCCGAATTTGCAAATCCGGACCCTCTGTGTATTCAGCACTAGTCCAGGAATGCGCTAGTGCACACAGTCTTAACATCGGTAAATATCACAATCATACCACTCGATACTAATAAAGTACTTTAATTAAATAGTCGAACTGGTTGCTCGACCTTATGGTCAAGTTACAAATATACGCCACGCAAGGCGAAACTTATTAAGAGAGAAATAATAGCAGCGGAAAATAAGATAACTTCGTGGCGCCATCCAGTATACCACAGGCAACTGACTGGGCTCGCTCCCTAAGTAGACGGTTCCTCTTGTAGCTCCTCCTCCAAAGCTGGTGTAGTCTCCTCTTCAACTGGTGTTGTATTGTGGCAAGGGTGAGTACTTGGTACTCAGCAAGTCATGCACAGAATGCAAGCTAATATACTATATGCACGACTTGATACAAAGGAATAGCTCAAGGTATATTTGCAGTAAACAGCATTTGACAAGTAGCATAAGTAGATTCGAAAGCAGTAGAAACAAGTATGGCATAAATGACTTTTCATAGGTTTAGTAAACATCTTTCTCATCCTAATCCACATTTCTATCAACATCATTATTAATCCAACCCAACCTTTCAAGTCCAAGTTATTTTTGAGAAAGTCTAACCCTTGACTGTAATTCCCGAGCGATGTCCAATACCGCGGACACGGCTATTCGAATAGATTTTACACTCTGCAGAGGTTATGCACTTTACCCACAAGATACAGTCAAACACCACAAAGGCGAGTTCCTCGTGAACAAAGTCTTTCTAAACTTCTAACAAAGCACAAGTGGTCCTCCCCTGGTTGTTGCACACTAACCCTTCCCTTAGCTAAGGCGAAGTTTAGGCCAACCAACCGTTAGATGGGTACCTGCCGCAGCCCCTGACGCTCCCCGCACAACTTACACAAAGGGTGTAGTTGACCTCCCGAGGTCCCACAGTAATGCGTTATTAGCAACTTAATCAACTAGGTCCGTCCCATTACAGACATGTGGTTGCAAGATTGACTCAGTTCAAAGGCTTGCAAGGTTAAGTCCTTAGGGTGACCAGGGCAAGAATACCCGAAGAACCAAATCAACATCCCCAGTGCCACAACTAGCCCACCTGATCATTCTTGCCACATGCCCCGGCCGAAAACTATTTATCAAACCCCAGTTGATTACCATGCACCACGTGCCATCAACATCACATGATACCTTTCCAAAACAGGTTCAATATATCATTAAGTCAATATTAACATTTGATTGTCCAAAATCATGTCATGAGCACGTAGCAGGTCTAAGCAACATACTACAACGATCTAATTTCCCATGTTGGCAATTTAATAATGTCCAACTAGTAAACCACAACTAGGGTGACAAGGGTCATGGCACATATTTAATTAATCAAGGTGTTATACAGCAATTTGGCATTTATCTAATTTCCCATATTTAAATAAAGTATTTTCTAATTGAACTAGCATGCAATAATTTGAACCAAAATAGATTTCAAAATAGGATCAACATGGTCAAAGCACAACTTGCCTTCAAAAAGTACTTGTTCTTGGTCTTAAGTTGGATCCTGAGTCAGTACTTCTCCTTCGAATCCTTCCGGCACTTCAACGTCTACTCGTAACGCGTGCAAATAGCAACAAATGAATAAAATAGAAGACCAAAAGTGTCCAAACATCCAAATAAAATCCATAAACAGAGAGAACATAATTTTATGAATTTTTAGGAACAGGAATCGTCAAATTTGGAGTTTAAATGCAAAAGTTATGATTATTTAAAGTTTAAATAATCAAATAAATAATATTACAGAGAAAAATTTTAGTCTAAAAATTAAATAAAATTCATAATTAGGTAGATCTCAATTTTATACAAATTTAGAAATTTGAATCACTCAAATCGGAGTTGAAACGCAAAAGTTATAAGCGTTTGAAGTTTGAAACAAAATCTGAAATCATTATTTTGAATTAATAAATCATTTTCTTTTTCGGAAATTAATTATTGCGTCAGCGAGGACACATGGCAGCCTCTGATTGGGCCGGTGGCGTCGGCGATCCATGGGCTCAGCCCACGGCTTGGCTCGGGCCACGGTGGACTCGGTCCACGGTGGACTCGGTCCACGGCTCCATGTGTCGCTGACAGGTGGGTCCCCTCGGGTGACGTCACCTGGCGTCGGCGGGGCTCGACCACGCAGTCTTGGCGAGTGGGACCCACTGTGGCGTCATTCTTGGCGTCGGCGCCTTCTTTGGGGACCGGCCCGACATCACGGGCCCAGCGTGTCGGCGTCACGCCTGCCCAGCGTGGGCCGGCCATGGCGGTCAGCCTTCCCGGACGCGTGGCGCAATCTCGGCCGTTGATTTGAAAATCAACGGCCCAGATTAGATCTGGCTCTCAAGCGTTTGGGTTAACGCGTTTGATCTGGACCGTTGGATCTAGATCCAACGGTCGAGATTGGATCTGGGATTTTGGACGGGATCTCACCGTGGGATGACGTGGCGCAATCTGGGCCCTTGGATGAAGATCCGACGGCTGAGGGAGCTCGAGGTCCGGCGATGGCGAGCGGCGGTCTTTGGGTCACCGCACGGGGACGCATTTACCTAGACGACGGCAGCGTTGGCGCGCGCTCCGGCGAGGTGAGAGGTCTCTTCGACGCGGCTTGACCTCCGTGCTAGATCGACCTCAACGGGCGGCGGAGGACGACGGAGACGGCGGCAATCGGCGAAACTACGGCGAACGCTCACGGCAACTACGGCGGCGATTGCGGCTAGACGACGGCGGCTCGAGCGGCGTTGTCTAGGCTGCAGTGCGCCGCGGAAGTCGGCGTCACGCGGCGCAGTGGCGGCGCATTAAATAGGGCCTCGGCGTCAGGTAACGCCACGGAAACCAAGGTCTCTCCGTTCGCGGCGGCGAGTCGCGGCGTCTCGTATTGGGTGGCGTGGCGCAGCGCGCCGCGTTGGATCGGGATCCAATGGTGCGTGAGTTTGGGTTCGGGTCGAACTCGGACGAGCTGGCTGGCTCGGTCGGACTCGGGCTCGGTGACGTGGCTCAATCGTGGCCGTTGGATCTTGATCCAACGGTCACACGGGTTTGGGTTCGGCCGGCGGGTTTGGACCAAGCGCGAGTCGACTCGAAGTCGACTCGGACTCGGTCCTGGATCGGAGGAACAAGAAACCCACTCGATTTAATTAATCCGATTAAATTCTCGTAAATTCAATTAAATCATTAAAAATAGCAAAAGACTCGAGAAAAATTCGGAAAAATTCGAAAATATTTTGGAACATTTTGGACTCAAATAAAATATTTCCAATAAATTTTTATTTGCAAAGTTTAATTCTTTAATTATTTCAAAATGGAATAAATTCAAATAAATTCCAAATAATTCCAAATAAATTCCAGAAAATTCCAAAAATTCACCAAAGTGCCAAATCACACATGAATTTAAGAAAAGCAAAATTTTGGGGTGTTACAATAATGCCGCAACTTCCTGGATGCCAGCAGCACGGCATACACCATCTTCTGGGCTTGTGGGTACCTTGTTTCCGCATCGTGTAACAACTTACTGACGTAGTAGATCGGCCATTGGACTCCTCCGCTCGCCACCGGTCTCACAATCACAGGATCGGCCGCCACATATAACAGTAGCGGCTCGCCCGGCTCGGGGGCGACTAGCACCGGCGGGGAGGAGAGGTACTTCTTTAGATCTTGGAGTGCTTGTTGTGCTTCTTTAGTCCACTCGAAGAAGTTGGTTTTCTTCATCGGCTTGAAGAAAGGGAGGCTCCTATCTCCCAGCCGGGCTATGAACCGGCCGAGAGACGCCAGGCGACCAGCTAAGCACTGTACTTTCTTAAGCCGTGTGGGTGGTTGCATGCGCTCGATGGCCCTCGATTTTGTCCGGGTTGACCTCGATTCCACGACTGGAAACGAGGAAACCAAGCAGTTTTCCGGACGACACACCGAGCACACACTTCTCAGGATTCAGCTTCAAACAAAACTGCCGGAGGTGGGAGAAAGTCTCCACTAGATCTTCAACAAGCCCAGCAGCCGTTTTGGTCTTCACTACCAAATCATCAACATACACTTCAAGGTTTCTTCCAATCTGCGACCGAAATACAATATGCATAGCTCGCTGGTAGGTCGAGCCAGCGTTCTTCAGCCTGAAGGGCATGCAGACATAACAGTACACGCCGAGAGGGGTCACAAAAGCAGTCTTCTCCTCGTCTTCCCGCGCCATGCTGATCTGGTGGTAGCCGGAGTAGGCGTCCAGGAAGCACAAGGCCTCGCACCCTGATGTGGAGTCGACGACGATGTCTATTCGTGGCAGAGGGTACGGGTCCTTGGGGCAGGGTTTGTTAAGGTCGGTGAAGTCAATGCACATCCGCCACTTCCTGTTTGACTTCTTGACAAGCACGGGGTTGGCCAGCCACTCAGGGTAGGTGGCCTCCCGTACGATCCTTGCATGCAGCAGCTTCTCCACCTCATCTCGAATGACATCTTGCCGCTCTGGTGCCTGCCTCCGGACTTTCTGCCGGACTAGGTGCACTCTAGGGAGCGTTGCCAATCGGTGCTCAATCACCACCCTGGGGACCCTTGTCATTTCAGATGGTTCCCAAGCAAACACATCTAAATTAGACCGGAGGAAGGTGACGAGCGCGTCTTCCTATTTGGTGCTGAGGTTGGCACCGATCTTCACGACCTTCCCAGAACCGTCCTCACCCATGGGGACCACCTTCACCTCACCCGAGGGACCGGGTGAAGCGCGGGCCATGACCGGGGGAGCTCTGGGTAGTCGTCCTCGCCTCGGGCCGAACAGGTGGCGTCGGCCAGGTCCTGCACCTGTTTGCTGAGGCGCAGGGCTTCCAGCCGATTCACCTTCACAGTTATTGGGCCTTCAGGCCTAGGGATCTTCACCATCATGTAGGCATAATGTGTGGCCGCCATGAACTTGACCAAAGCTGGTCGGCCAAGCAAAGCATTGTAGGGGAGGTCGAAATCGGCGATCTCAAAATTGATTTTCTCTGTCCGGAAGTTCTCCATACTTCCGAACGTGATGGGCAGCCAGACTTGTCCTAGGGGCGTCAAGCCTACCTCGGGGGCAACTCCGTAGAAGAGAGGGGCCGGGCGCAACTGCTCATAAGGAATTTGGAGTGCCCTGAACGCCCCAACTGACATGAGTTTGATGGAGCTTCCTCCATCAACGAGCACTCGCCCGAGTCTCGCATTTCAGACCGTGGGAGAAACCACAATCGGAAGATGGCCCGGACCAGAAGTGCTCTCCGGGTGGTCGGCCCGACTGAAATTGATCGGCACCTCCGACCATTTCAGTGGCCTGCTCGCCCCGGGGGTTGGCACGGTGGCGCACACCTCCCTCAACTCTCGCTTGTACTGTGAGTTTGAAGAGTAGGTGGCGGAACCACCGTGGATGAATGCCACCGTGTGCTCCGCTTGCTGAAAGGCCACCGGAGCAGGATCTTCACCCGCGTCGTCGCGGTCGTCTTCGCGGTGTTCCTTGAGCCGCTTTTCCACTAATTCGGACATGACCTGGCAATCTGCCAAATCATGTCTGCTGGTCCTGTGGATGGGGCAGTAGGGTTTGCCCCCGTCTTCTTCTCGGCGGGGTGAACGGTGGTCCCTGCGATCACCCCTCCTGTCCCGGTGGTTGCGCCTCTGTGGCTTGGCTTCCGGCCCAACGACTAGGATCTCTTCGACGCCGGCCTCCTTGCGCTTCTTCTTCTTCTTCTTGTGATAGGACGCTTTAGAGGTTCCCGCCTCGCTGTGGCCAGAAGGCCTTGCAGCACGCTCCCGGGCCTCCGCCGCCCTGGCGCACTTATGCGCCAAGGAGAACAGCTCGGAAGTGGTCGATATAGTGCGGGTAGCCATCTTCTCCCGCATCTTCTGATCCCGAACCTCCCCTCCGAAACGCAATGATCACCGATTGCTCAGAAATCCTGGGGATCGTGTTACGGCAATGACTGAACCGCCAGATAGATTCCCTCAGGGACTCCCCCTTCGTCTGTTCCAGGGCATGGAGGTCATCCTCCACGCCTGGCTGAGTGTAGGAGCCCTGGAATTTGGCGACGAAAAGGTCGCACAGTTCCTCCCACAAGTGCACATAGCCTTGCGGGAGGTTCAGCAGCCAGGAGCGGGCAGAGCCCGTCAGCGACGTCGGGAGGTAGTTGGCCATGATCTTTTCGGACCATCCCGCGGCATGCACCACCGTAGTGTAGATCTGCAGGAACTCCTCCGGGTTGGTGGTGCCGTTGTACTTCTCGATGGACGCCGGGCGGAATCTCTCCAGCCACGCGGCTTGGCTTAGGCCAAGGGAAAATGCCTGGCATCCAACGTTGTAGGGGGAGCTGCATCGCTCGCCCGCTCCTCGGCACCGAGAGGGGGTCGAGGAGTATGAGTCTACACTCTCCCTGGAGTCAGGGGGCGAGATCTCCCCCCGCCCGCTAGGCGTTGGGCGGCCAGCGCGATGTCGCGCATGCCCGCGACGCCCCCTCAGGACATCGCGCAAGTCATCATCGCGCTGGAGACGCCTTTCGTCTAGATGGGTCCTCAGATCCTTGTGGCCCCCACCGACTTGGGGGGACCACGAGAGGGGGTGGGAGCGTGTGCATGTCCCCCGATATCCGAGGGGACTGCAACCTGCGCACCCTTCCCTTTGCCCTGGCCCTCGTGGCCGGAAAGAACTTTGATGGGGCGGCTGGAAGCCTGCGCATCGGTCGCGCGCATGTCCTGCCGCCCGACGCCGAAATCCCCCGGCTGGTTTGCCGCCTCTACCTGCTGCTGGGCGGGCGATGTCCCGTAGCCATGGTGCGGCAGGGGTTTCGCCTCCTAGCGTGACTAGAGGGTGATCAAGGAGCAGCCGGGCCACGTGAAGATTCCGCGTTGTGGTGTCGTCTCCCATCAACAAGCGTCGTTGGATGGGCTATCCTCTGAGCGCGGTAGCAACACGTGGCCCTCCCAGGACGGAGGGACCCGGGAGGTCCGACGCCCTAGTTGGGCGCCAGGATCGGCTACGAGCTCTCCTCAGGTAGGTCGTCGTGCTTGGAGCGTGAGTCCGCCATGCCGTCGACCGCCAAGGCCTCTTACAAGCTTCGCTGGAAGGTTGAAGAAGAAAGGGCAATCTAGCCACTGAGCCCCCTACCTAGCGCGCCACTATCGGCGTAAAAACCCACAGACACCTCTGAATCGGGTGTATATGAAGTTCGAACGGGGGGCATTCATGGAGATCTCTCGAAAGAGGGATAGAAGAAAGGGATCAATCACGAAGCTTGCAAGGGGACACTTAGGTTTATCCAGGTTCGGGCCCTCCTAATGAGTAATAGCCCTAGTCCTGTTCTTCTGTGTTTGCTTGTGTTCTTGGGGGAAACTCAGACAATCCTCCCGGACCGAATGGTTCTTCAGAGGTTGAAGAACCAAAACCGAATGCGTCAATCTAATTTTTTCGACCCCTTTCTCCCTTGCACCCAGTTCCCTTTTATACTTGGGCTGGCTGGGGCGCATGGGAGTTTACATCAATGTACCATACTCACTACACTGCCATACAGCACTTAATGCACCTTTCACTATTCTTACGCCACATTTAATGCTCTGACACAGCCGCCTCCTCCCCGGCCTCAGGCCCCGCGTGTCTGTCGACTCCGCCCGTCTCACCAGGGGAGATTTCGTCATGGTGTCAGTAGCAATAAATGCGCGTGTTGGGAACATGTGTGGTGTTTAACTGTATCGTGTGGGTAAAGTGTATAACCTCTGCAGAGTGTACAAACTATTCGAATAGCTGTGTCCACGGTATTGGACATTGCTCAGGGATTACAGTCAAGGGTTAGACTTTATTAAAAATGTGGTTGGGGTAAAAGATGACGTTAATGGAAATATGGATTAGGATGTGGGAATGCTTTTACTCAACTACTGGAAAAGTTATTGTTAATTATACTTGTTTTTACTGCTTTCGAATCTACTTATGCTACTTGTTAAATGATGCTTTACTGCAAAATAAACCTGTTAAGCTATTCCATTGGAATAAGCCTGGCATGTAGAATGTTAGGTTGCCTTATGTGCATAGCTTGTCAAGTACCAATGTACTCACCCCTTCATAATCACAACACCAGAAGAAGAGGAACTGCAAGCCAATGAAGAGGAGTAGAACAATGAGGCGAACAACTAGGGGCAAGCCAAGTCAGTTGCCTGTAGCAAACTGAGGTGCCACGAATAATTTTCATTCCGCTGCTATTTTAATGTTACTCTGAACTTAGCCCTGCGTGGCTTATAATTGTAAGGCTGACCATAAGGTCTTAACAATTATTATATGAGTTGAATATTTTATTATTATTATTTCCATTGTGTATGTGTGATGGTATTCATCTCTGTTGTATCAGTGAGCACCAGCGTGATCCTGGACTGGTGTATCACGCAGAGTGTTAGGAATTCCAATTCCGAGCGCGACACTTATGAAGATGAATTATGAGATGCTTACGATGATGTTGATGAATATTGTTATTGCTTTATTACATTGCAATACACTTTGCTGAGTGATGAACTCACGCTTGTTGTTTTATGTTGTTTTTAGGTACCATGAACTCGGCATGTGGGAAAGGGGATTAGCGTCACATCTCCACTTAGTTTCATTCATCTAGACAACTACACACTCTCATTCGTAGTTGTGATGGTTATTTTATTGCACTAGATTTGGATTATGCTATAGTGTGTGCTTGGTTTTTATTGTTTACTTTGTGTTGGTTCATGGAATGTTTGAATTTATATTTTGGGCTTGAAATGTAGCTATAACTCCTGTTAGTGCTGTTTTAGATGTCTACTGTTATGTTATTGTATTATGATATTATTATTGATGCTTCAAACCATGGAAAAACAAATGTTATGCTGCCGAATTTTTCATTTAAGCAATTAGCGTAGTTGCTGTAATTTATGGTTAAATATGTGTGTTTGGTTGCTTCTAGTATCGTTTGGGTGGCTTTCGCGGCATACTAGGTGCCGGGGTGTTACAGTTGGTATCAGAGCGAGGTTCAGGTCGTGGTGTATGAATTTAGTGAAATACCATAGGGTCAACTAAAATTTTGATTTGTGATAACCTAGAAACATGGCTTAGGTTATACTTCAAATTTTGCCATAGGATAGCAACATTAAAACTTATCTAAGTGGAATAATTAATTTAAAACTTGACACACTATGATGCACAGGGGGGAAAAAGGGTACGGGTATCGTTGCTTTACGCTTAAATGTTGTATTTAAGCTCTGATGTTGAAAGCTACATTTGATAATGTATGTTGTTATGTTCATGAAAGAATTGATTGAGTCACTATATTTGTGATTAAGTGAATTGTGGTGCTAAGGGTGGGGTTTGTCGGTGTGGCCGGTTAGAGCCATCACCGAAGGACTAATAACCTCCCGTGGGGGAGAGTGCTTAACTTTTCTGTCATAGATCGGGAAGTTGGTTGGAGTTAAATAGAAGAGTTGGTGGTAGACCCTTTCGTATTTTCTCTTACCGTTCTTGTAATCGGTCTTGTTGGTTTCTTTGGTCTTTGTTGGTTGGGAACCAAGAAAAAGTGTTTGGTTTTGAGTACTCGCTGATTGTTCTTTTGGCGGTTTATGGTCTTGTCTTCTTTGGGTTTGAGACAAAGAAAAAGAGTTAGTGTTGCATGTTTATTGGTTGCTTTGCAAAGAAAATTATCGTTTTGTTCTTGTGTGTGTCTTACTATGAGTTTAAAAGAAGTTATTGAAGTTTTGTGCAAAACTTAAGATGTGTCGATTTATGTTTTGTACCCTTGTCAGAAAAGGATTACTTAATCGCTTGGTTCCCTCTTGTGAAAAATTATCTTTCAACCATTTTCCTCTATGAGTGTAACACCCCGGCATCTATTATGCCTGAATGTCACCAAACAAAGACTAAACCACATCTAAATTCGACAAATTAAAGTAAATTACAACAAAGGCTCAAATGTTAAAACCAAAAATTTCGGCAGCATCTCCTTTGTTTTATCACGAATTGAAGCAATAGCAATAACAGGGCAAGTAATATCACAACATGTAATCATGGAAAGATAGAACATCATGTAAGCAATTTGCACCTAGTCACAATTAACAACACACAATACGCTACCCATTACAATACACTTGCCTTAACCTCGGGAGACGGATTGGTGAGAGGTTGAGGGCACTCCCGGGGTCACACCACCTGCACAAACATACCACATACTCAAAACGTGCCTCCAAAACAGTACGCAAAAAGCCCGTCTACCCCGACTTCGCAAACTACTTCCAAAACCGAAAAACAGAGAATCTGTCCCGCCCGGACAGCAGACTTCCCATTTTCATAACATGAGCTCTATGTCTCCAAATCGATTAAACGAGTACATCATCGCGAAGCTTAGTAAATTTCCTAACTTTTTCTAAGTATTGAGAAAAGCTGATTCGGACTCTAAAATTGTCTAATCTACAAAACACAACGTTCTGTCCCAATTACGTCACAGATTTGAACACGTTCGGTAAAATGACCATAACTTTCAAACGACTGGGCGGAATTGGACGTTCTTGGGGTCCAATTAAAGGTATAGAAGTTACCTACAACTTTCTCAACAGGCGGCCGACCAAAATCCGACTCTAAAATCGCGAAAACTCAAACCCTAGGTCGAGTGCACAATCTGCCCGAAACAGAGAACATGGCAAACTCTAGATTTCATCAAATCTACCCAATCGCAGCACCATCACTCGATCTAAAAGCATCTAAACACCCTCTACCATAGCATCTAGACCAACCCCAGGGATTGCCCAAGACCATACCTTCACCGACGAACACGAACGATGAGTCTCCTCTCCTCCCGGTTCCCCCGATCAACTTCCTCGCGCTGGAACCGTCGGATCTCCTTGTCGAGGGGCTTCCCGAGGGAGAGAATAATGGGGTGGCGAGGAGAGGAGCTCTCCTAGGCCAGCAAGGAAGATGGAGACGAGAGAGAGGAGGGTTGGCGCATGGGGGGAGGAGGAGAGGGGGCGCACGGTGGAGAGGATGGGGGGTGGCGGCTAGGAGGTGGGATTGGGGAGGGAGAGGCGCAAGGGTAGGGTTTGGGTGGCGCATGGGCAGGGTGTGCTGCCCCCCAACTCCCCCACATGGGCCAAGAGCACCCACCTTCGGCCCAACTAGGTCCCCCAAGACCCAACGGACTCCCCCACGGCCCAAAACTCCCTCGGAAAGGCCCAAACACCCAGAAACGGCCCAAAAACTGGGTATAAAGTCATACCGTAAATGCCGAAATCTATAATGTTTCAATCCATCATTCCGTAGTGTCACACTGAGCGTATGTCATCGCAAGAGAACCTTCTCAGATCCATCGAGGTTGCACAATGGATCGCTAAAACTACTCTTACTACTATTTTGTCTAGACTTGATACGCTTGCAGGAACTTCCCCAGGAACTTCCAGTCCTCCGTCTCGGCTTCCAAGCAACAAAAATGGTGTACTACATGCTCAGGTACATGTTAATGATGATCCCCTAGGTAAGGTTAAATTCGCCATTCCACCTTTTGATGGTCAATATGATCCTGATACCTATATTAATTGGGAGATAGTAGTAGACAAAGAATTTGGCAAGTATGATTTGTCTGAAAATGAAAAGATTAGGATTGCTACTAGTGTGCTAAATGAATATGCATTAACATGGTGGAAGCATATTTGTAGAAAAGAGAGAAAACCTAAATATTGGAGGGCATGAAAAGACTTATGAGAATTGATTATGTTCCTGAATATCATAATGAATTTTGGTATACTAGACTCCAATGCTTGAAACAAGGAAATAAGTGCGTTAAGGAATACTATGAACGATTGCAAAATCATTTGTTGCGTTGTGGTTTAGTTGAAGGTGAAGAAGCAATAGAGCTTAGGTTCATACGTGGACTTAATCAAGAAATTCAGGATGCACTTATTAATGAAACATATAGTTCTCTTTCAGAATTGGTTGTATGTGCTTGTAGAGTTGAAAAAATGATTGCTGAATCCGTGAAAGAATCATTAGCTTCATTTGAGGCGCCCATTGTTGCACCTTCTTTTGTAGCTAACATTTTGTAGAAAAGTGAGCACCATCGAGAGAATGATGTAGAAGAGCATATGGAGAAAGAAACGATTAGTACTACCCCATGTGTAAGTGAAGAGATAATTGTTGAAGAAACGCCTACAACAACTGATGAGAACTTACAAGGTAATGTAACAGGTATGGACTTTACACATAGAGAAAATAATTTTGAAGAGCTAAAACTATCCACAAATCATGCTATCGTAGAGTAACTATTAGTGGAACCAATTGTTGATTTTGCTTTGTTACAAGATGATTTTCTTTCTATTTCTTGTGATAAAGAAGAGTTGTGTGATAATACTTCACTTATATCCATGACACAACTAGCGAATGGACATGTCACTTTTGTTAACACACTAGACACTTATGCTGAAAATAAACATGTAATTTACATCACAAGCAAAAATGATGAGTTGAAATTGATGTCTCCTTTATATACATTAGGCTACATTGAATTTGATGTTCCGTGTGATCTGAATTATTTAGAGGAGAGACTTTTTGTACATTCTGATTTGTCATGGTTATCGCGAAATATTTTTTATGTTATTCGCAAAAATAGTGAGAAAGGAGAGTATAAAGCACATCGAGTTTACATTTGTTCAGATTTTAAACCTTTATTTGCAATGCAACAATGTCATCAATAATTGCCATATCACTAATCATGTCATACCAAGTACATTTGGTTCCATTCACAAGTCACATGATAGTTTTTAAGAAAGGGGGGATATGGTTGATAGAAATTCTCGATCATTTGATTTGATTGCAAATGTGCATATTGCTTTGTTTCCTATCATTACGAACATTTTGCAGGACAATATGATGGAGTCGAGGACGACTCCACTTCAAGAAAGGGAGGATGATGAGACCATGCTCATCATGGATAGAACTAACAATGCATACATATGGTCATCACCAAGTGTTGCCGCAATTATATCAACTGCATGGCTTCATCGGCCCCCACCTTGGCCATCCTTCTACATCTTCGTCGATTCAAGGACCATTGACTCGAGCTCAAGCCCGTCAACTCAATTATCAGATCTAAAGCCATACTTGGGAGAAGATGATGAACTTGAGTCGAGGACGACTCAAATGCAAGAAGGGGATGATGATGACCATGGATACGGCCATGCCTACAAACCCAATTGAAACCAACAATGTAATACAAGGACCAATTACTCGAGCTCGCGCACGTCAATTCTGTTGCCAGGTGAATGCGTTCCTCGGGTTGCATACAAATAATTTAATGAATGGAATGCTATTTAATCCTTGTGATGATTTTATTGTCCTTAGGAACCAAGGAGAAGGACTCCCAAATGTCAAGCATGAATCCAATTCGTCCGATGCACAAGTTCAACTCGGATTCGGCCTCCAGGACAGCACCAAATTAAAACGACCATAACTTTTGATCAACAAGGATGTTTGGGGTCTATGAGTACTGGTTTGAAAGGTTTCGTTGTCCTCTTTCCAACGGATCCGGCCTCATGTACAAATTCCTTATGAGTCAACGGGAATCTACAAAACAAGTTTGGTCATCTTTTTAAATCCGAGTCAAACTAGGAATAGGAGTCCTACTCGGCCATGGATGTGTTTTGGATGCCCCTAGCACGGTTTTGGCCTCCTATTTCTCCTATATATAGCTAGGGAGTCCCCAAAATAACTTGGGTTTTGGTTATTTGATAGTTTAGCCTTTTGCTACTATTTTGAGACTTTTAGACGTGCTCAACGGCCGCCTAACAAGCTCCTTGTATCGGAACCCCAACTTTTTCTATACTTCATCTATATTGCAATTTTAGATTGCTTTTGCCTTATTCTTGCTTGTTCTTGATTGCTTGCAGGAATTGATCTTCGTGATCAGGTTGATCGTGCCCACGATAAGGTTAGTAACCCTCTGGAGTTGATTTAGCGATTGCTAAGGCGCATCGTCGTTGTACGTTGTAGTCGGATCGTCAAAGTCGTCTCCACCCAAATCGAAGGTTATCATTCTCATCGAAAGATCGGGACACCCAATGTATGGCCTGGCTATGGCAGCCAAGGTGTGTATTTCTCTCGTGGTCCAAGGCCCACACCCCTGGGCCAGTTGGCCAGTCCGCTCGCCAGGTGAGGCACGTGCGCCATACGGCTGGGCCGCGAAGGGCACGGTGCGCACCCGGGAGGGATGCATCACATTGTGGTAGAGATGGACATTTAGTAGATTTTTGCTTTAGAATGGCTTAACAACAAAAGAAAGAAAGAGCTAAGGCTAGGTCTAATTTCAAACAGGCACGCTTTGTTTCTCATTATGTGTCTAGGGTGATGCAAACACCTTTTATTGCTAAAAACACGGGAAAAGACAAATCTATTTTTGTGCATAAGAATGCTCGTATTGTGCCTACTATTGTGAGTCGTGTGTCTCAGTACTGGATTCCCAAACATCTTATTTCTAACCCCGGTATCAAGACCTCGACATTTTCTGCTTCTATGTAGGCTTCTCACGCGAGGCTGGAGAACATATGGCTAGTGGTTCCAGATGCTCACGCCACATGTTCGGTGATAAGATTTGGTTCTCCTTTACTCGTGCTGAAAGTGTTTTTTTTAAGATGGTTCTTCCACTTCTATTGTGACAAAAGGTACAGTGAGGATACAGGTGCATATGTTCAGGGGAAGAGTATCTTTGTTCATGAAGACGATGATGATGATGATGATGATGAGAATGAGGAAGGCCGGATATACAATTTGATGTGTGCTTGTATGCTCGTTTTCAAGCTTCCCCACGTGCTTCACATCAACAAACCATCAAGCGAAATTTTAGGTATCTCCATGTCACTCAAGATTTTAGCATTTGGCTTTCTGCTTCCTCATGCATTAGTTTAAGAGCTTTCTCTGATGCTGATTTTGGAGGATGTAGAATTGATAGAAAAAGTACATATGGTTCATGCCACTTCTTGGGTAGTTCTCTTTCTTGGGCATATTGAGATTAAATTTCACTTTCTTAGAGATCATGTAGAAAAAGGAAATATTGTGCTTCACCATGTGGATACTGAACATCAATTGGCAGATATTTCACAAAACCTTTGTCTTGTTCACCTAACATGCTTGTTTTGAGGGGGAGTTTGTGAAAACGTTGTGATTCTTTGTTTACACATATCCTTCTTTGTGTTTCTTAAATGAAAAAAAATAGAAAAATAATAATAAAAGTATTGAGCATTATAATTGATACACATATGTTATTTGAAGCCATGTTATGCTACAAGGTCTTTGCAACTTCATGTTTATGCATATGTGGTTTAAATTATGGAATGACTATTTAAATGGAATGAAAACTTGAATCAAATCTTGACATGGTTGAACTTTCTTGACTATCTTGATCGTGCTCAAAAAGGTGCTCAATGTGAAAGTTTTCAAAGTTAAAATGGCTAAACGCTCAAAAAGTGATAATTGATAAATGCAAGAACAATGTAGTATGCACTATCGCACTTCCTCGTTACGAGATTGCTTATCATTGCACTTTGATATGAACTTGGAAGAGGTTGTGTATGACCGAAACCATGAAACCTTAAGCTTATTGCTTGGCATGGTTGAAAAGTAAGGCTGATGGTGCATATAATTCCTTACAATTTTATACTCTATTGCAATCAATCAATAAATCAGTTTTTCAAGCACCTATGAAGTGCACAAAAATTCAAGGTTTTCAGGTTTTGAGATAGTTGAGCAAGGGAGATCATGCCATGCAAAAAATCGTTAATAACACTTGACTTCTAGTTATGCTTATTCTACATTTTCTATGTGTAGATTTGAGGGTGCAAGTATCTTTGATAAGCATGACTTGGAGATGAATTTCATTTGTGAATAACTTATAATGCTCAGTACAACAAAAAAAACAAAAACTTTTGTGTTCTCTCTTTTATATTCTTGATTAATCCATTGTTAAAGGGGGAGAACTTTGGAGTATTTTTGGCACATTGCACATTCACACACACATTTTTCTCCTTATGGGGGGATTTTTTTTCTTATTTCATATAGGGGGAGTTTTTCACTTTGCGTATTTGTTAAAGGGAGAGATTTGGCCTTTTGATTTTCAAACCTGTTGATCTCAAAAAGTTTTTCAAAAAGGTTTTCTTGTGAAGTGAATGCCAATGTTCAATTCTAAGTGATGTTGCCAATGTTTTCATCAAGAGGGAGATTGTGAAATCATTGAAAAGATGTGATAATTGCCTAGAGGGGGGTGAATAGGCTATTTAAAATTTCAAATGAAATTTGATGCAGCGGAAAAGGTATCTGAATTTTCGATGTAATATCAGATGTTCCAATTTTATCGGAACTTCCGGTATAATATCGGAATATCCGATCAGTACTGGAATTCGACAACAAGTAATAAAGTCTAGCAATCCACAAGGTACGTTTACTCTAGAAGAGTGCAAGAATAAGTAGGTTATCTAGACTTGGGTGACAACAATAAAGAAGTTCAAATAAAAGATTGCACACAATTAAATAAAGAGAGACAAGCGATTATTTCCCGGAGTTCAGATCCATGAGGGGATCTTACGTCTCCATTGAGGAGGCTCACAAAGAGCCCGGGTCTTTTTCAACCCTTTCCTCCCAAACCTCGGTCACACTTGAGATTTGGCTTCACTCTTGATTTCTTTCCTTTCGGAGGCGGAACTGGCCTTCACAAACTTCTTGCGGCTTCCCACAATCGTTGGGAGCTCGCAAGCGACGCCTAGCCGTCTAAGAGTCCTTCAACCTCCAAGAGTAACAAATGTACCGAAGAATGATCTTGGAGAAGCTCTCTAATGCTCAAGATGAATGAATTTCTCTTTTGCTCTAGCCTTGGAATTCACTCTTGTTCCTCACTCTCTAGATGATCACCAAGATCAAAGAGGAGGGCTTAAAAAGAAGGCTTTGGAAAGTGTTCTACAAGCTCACATGTTCAGCCCAACAAAGTGTGTAATCCTCAAAAGGAGAGGGTGAGGGGTATTTATAGTTTTGGTTCAAAACTAGCAGTTATGCCCGCACTCAGCCACAAATCGGAAAGTCCGAACACAACATCGGAACTTCCGATGCGTGCAAACTTCCATAACTGGGCACACTCCAACGGTCGAAAACTAGATGCATCGGAACTTCCGACAACAAAATCGGAACTTCTGAAGCTCTAAGAAACTTTCTAAAGAAAACTTCACTATGGCACAGTCGGAATGTCCGAACACTAAATTGGAACTTCCGAAGCACACAGAGAGTTCCCAAACTAGAACTTAAGCGCATCGGAACTTCCAACTTCAAATATCGAAAGGTCCAATCTCAACAGAACGCACCCTTTTCGAATTCAACATGCATCGAAACTTCCGATTGGATTATCGGAATGTCCGATCTGTTGAAGTGACTTCGGACTCAGGCACAGCTGTCGGGACCCGAATTTGCAAATCTAGACACTCTGTGTATTAAGCACTAGTCTAGGATCACGCTAGTGCACATAGTCTCAACATCAGTAAATATCACAATGATACTCATCGAAATAATAAAGTACTTTAATTAAAATAACCCAAACTGGTTGCTCGACCTTATGGTCAAGTTACAAGAGTACGCCACACAGGACGAAAACTTATTAAAGAAAATAAATTGCAGCGGAATAAAAGCATCAACGTGGCGCCATCCAGTATACCACAGGCAACTAACTGGGCTCGCTCCCTAGATAGACGGTTCCTCCTGAAGTTCTTCCTCCAAAGCTGGCGTCGCTTCTTCTTCAACTGGTATTGTATTGTTGCAAGGGGTGAGTACTTGGTACTCAGCAAGTCATGCACAGAATGCAACTAATATTCGACATGCATGGCTTACTACAAGGAATGTTTCATGGTTCATTTGCAGTAAACAGCAATTAACAAGTAGCATAAGTAGATTCGAAAGCAGTACATGTAAAGATAATATCAATAACTTTTCCAGGAATTAAGTAAACACTCTTCCCTTTCCTAATCCACATTTCCATCAACGTCATCAATAAACCCAACCAAACTTTTCAAGTCCCGGTTGTTTTCATGAAAGTCTAACCCTTGACTGTAATCCCCGAGCAGTGTCCAGTCCCGTGGACTTGGCTATTCGAATAGGTTGTGCACTCTGCAGAGGTTATGCATTTTACCCACAAGATACAGTCAAACACCACAAAGGCGAGTGATCGTAACAAAGTATTTCAGATACCGCAAATTATACAAGTGAACCTCTCCAGTTTTTGCCATACACCATCCCTTCCCTTAACAAAGGCAAAGTATGGGACCGACATACCGTTGGACGGGTACCATGCCATAGCACTGGTACGCTCCCCTTTCAAGCTACACAAAAGGTGTAGTTGACACCCCGAGGTACCACATGCAAGTTATTAGTAACTTACTCAACTAGGCCTGTCCCATTACAGACATGTGGTTGCACGTTTGACTCAGATCAAAGGCTTGCAAGGTTAAGTCCTTAGGGTGACCAGGGCAAGACTACCCGAAGAACCAAAACGACATCCCCAGTGCCTCTCAAGGCCCACCATATCATTCTTGCCACTTGCCCCGGTCTAAATCTATTTATCAAACCCAGTTGATTACCATGCACCACGTGCCATCATCATCATCACAACACATGATACTTCTCCAAAACAGGTTCATTATCTCATTAAGTCAATATTAACATTTGATTATCCAAAATCATGTCAGGTGCACGTAGCAGGTCTAAGCAATATAATACGACGGTCTAAGTACCCAATGTTGGCAATTTAATAATGTCCAACTATATAAACCACAACTAGGGTGACAAGGGTTCATGGCACATAATTTAATTTATCAAGGTGTCATACTGCAATTTGGCATTTATCTACTTCCTAGAAATAATTTAAACAATTTCTAATTAAATTAGCATGCAATAATTTAAATTAAATTAATTACAAAAGTGGGATCAAAATGGTCAAAGCATAACTTGCCTTCAAAAAGTACTTGTTCTTGGTCCTGAGCTGGCTCCTGGGTCAAAACTTCACCTTCGAAACCTTCGGGTACTTCCACGTCTACTCGTAACGCGTGCAAATAGCAATAAATAATCAAGCAGTGGACAAAAAGCATCCCAAAAATTCAAATAAAATTCATAAACAGAGAGAGCGCATTTTTATAAATTTTTTGAAATTTGATTCGTCCAAATCGGAGTTAAAACGCAAAAGTTATACCCGTTTAAAGTTTGAAAAATCAATTAAATAAATATAAACAGAGAAAACTTATGTCCAAAAATTAAATAAAATTCATCATTAAGTAGATCTCAATTTTATAAAAATTTAGAAATTGGAATCACTCAAATCGGAGTTAAAACGCAAAAGTTATAAGCGTTTGAAGTTTGAAAAATCAAATAAAAGAATAAACCGAATTAATTCATTTATTTCTCTATTAAAAAAATCGATTTATTGCATCAGCTGACGTCAGCATGGAAATTGAATTTCCACCGAATTATTTTTCTATTGAAAAATCGAATTATGACGTCAACTTGCGTCATCCGGTCCATGGGCTTGGTCCATGGCTCGGGTTCGGCCCACTGTGGACCTGGTCCACGGTTACACATGCCACTGACACGCGGGCCCCCATGCTGACGTCATGGGTGACATCAGCGATGACCGGGCGCGGCTCGGCTGACCTCGTCGGTCCGTCTCCCGGACACGTGGCTTGATCTGGGCCGTCGGTTTGAAATCCGACGGTCCAGATTGGATCAAATCCCGCTACAGTGGGATCACGTGGTTCAATCTACACCATTCGATTTGAATCGAACGGTTAAGATTAGATCGGGTTTCACCGTGTCATGGGGGCGACGCGGCATGTCCCGGGCGGTGACACGTGGCTCAATCTACACCGTTCGATTTCGATCGAACGGCCAAGATTACATCTAGTGCTACAACGAGGTGAACCCTAACCGTACGATCTAGATCTAACGGCTGTGATTTAACCCTAGCACGGTGCGGTCTAAGCCTACGTGTCTCAATCTAGAGCGTTGGATCTAGATCCAACGGTTGATATTAGATCTAAAAATCGCAACGTGGTTTCGTACAGGGTGACATGGACTCACCGTGGACGTTGGATGGAGATCGAACGGTTGATGGAGCTCGCGAGCGGTGATGGCAGCGCGACGGAGCTAGGTCACCGGCAACGAAGACGATGACGCGGCCAACGGCACTTCGGGCACGTCCCGCCGAAGTGGGTGGTCCTCCCCGATGCGGCTCGATGAGAGGGTTCCGGATCTGGGCTCCCACACGGCAGAGGACGGCGGAGTCGACGGGAAATGGCGAAAAACAGCGGCGGCGCACGTTTCCAACTACGGCGAGCTCTTGCGAGCGAACGGCGGTGGCTTGAGCACGGGTAGCTAGGTCATCCGACGCGTACGGAAACGGAGAAGGTGGCGGCGGGGTCAAAGCTTTAAATAGGGGCCTCGGCTTCCGTGAATCTCGCGGAAACCGAGGTTGGTTGCGTGGCGGCGGCGGAATCCGGCGAGGACTCGGAGAGGCGACGTGGCTGCATCTAGGCCGTCCACGTGGCATGATCAACGGCCCGGATACGGCCAGTGCAAACGGGTTTGAACCGAACCCCACGTGGGCGGCGTGGCTTGATCTCGGTCGTTGGTTCAAAATACAACGGTCGTGGGGTTAGGGTTTGAGTCCGTGTGACATTACGGAATGTGACATTTTAGATTTCAGCATTACGGTGCGACTTTATATCGTGATTCGGGCCATTTTCCGGGTGTTTGGGCCTCCCGGGGGAGTTTGGGCCTTTCGGGAGCTAGTTTGGGCCTTGAGGGAACTAAATGGGCTGTCGGTGGGGGGGTATTTGGCCCATGTGGGGGGGAAATCCTGCCAACCCTAGGGTTCCCACCTCCCCCCATGCGCCCTAGCCCCCATGTGCGCCCCCCCTTGTGCCCTAGCCGCTCCCTCTCCCTCCCACTCAAGCCGCCACCCCCATGGGCGCCTCCCCACCCCATGCGCCACTCCCTCCCTCTCCTCCACCCCCCTAGCCAGCCTAGGAGAGATCCCCACCTCTCCACCCTGTTGTCCTCTCCGTTGGGAGGCTCCGCGACGAGGAGATCCAGCGGAATCGGCGCGAGGAAGGAGATCGGGAGATCCGGGAGGAGATTCTTCGGCGTTCGGCGTTCGGCGGGCGAAGGTATGGCTATGGGTGATCCTTGGGGATGGACTAGGTGCTGTGTTAGGGGATGTTTTGTTGCTTTTAGATCGAGAGGTGGTGCTGTGATTGGGCACATGACCTAGGGTTGGCGTTTTCGCAAATTTAGAATCGAAATTTGGTCGGACGCCTGTTGTGAACGTTGTAGATAACTTCAATAATTTAATTGGACACCAAGAACGTCCAATTCCGCCCAGCCGTTTGAAAGTTATGATCATTTTACCGAACATGTTCAAACCTGTGATGTAATTGGGACAGAACGAAATGTTTTGTAGATTAAACAATTTTAGAGGCCGAATCAGCTTTTCCCAATACTTAGAGAAAGCTAGGAAATTTCCTAAGCTTCGCGATGATGTACTTGTTTACTTAATTTGGAGTCCTAGAACTTAAGTTATGATAGTTTGAAGTCTGCTGTTCGGGCGGGACAGATTCTCTGTTTTTTCAATTTTGGGAGTAGTTTGCGAAGTCGGGGTAGATGAGCGAGTGGGTACTGCTTTGTGGGCACGTTTTGAGTGTGTGGTATCTATGTGCAAGTGGTGTGACCCCGGGAGTGCCCTCATCCTCTCGCCAATCCGTCGCCCGCGGTTAAGGCAAGTGTATTGAAATGGGTAACGTGTTGTTTGTTGCTAGTCTTGACTAGAAGCAAATGGATTACATGATATGATATTTTGCCATGTTGAGTGATTTCCCATGACATGATGAAAATGGTTATTACGATGCTATATAAAGCTCAGTTCAGTTATATGCAAGTTGATTCTATTTATGGCATAATTGCATTCATGGCATGAAATCTGGCCCGGTCGGTGAGAACGTCATAACTAGTCCGGTATGGTTGGTGAGAAAGTTATGACTAATCCGGAGCGCCATTGAGTAAGACCTACCTCGTGATTCCATCCACCGCGGTGAATGGAAGCGAGGAGTAGGCACCCTCCATCTTCGGGATGGAAGGGGGAAGAGGGTGCACGCCGACGGGTGTGCACTCGGCAATACCGGTATATGCTTCGAGGAGACATGTGCATTGCATCGCATTGCATACATGATGATGATGATGAAATGAGTACAATGAGATTGAGACATGGATATGATGTTGTGTTTGAAATTATGACTTAATCATGATGATTGAGCTTGGTATGTAGTGATGTAAATATTGAATTGTTCTTTATGGTCCATTGCAATATACTTGCTGAGTGATGAACTCACGCTTGTGTTTTATGTTGTTTTTAGGTACCATGAAACCAGCATGTGGGAAGGGGTATTAGCTACACGTCTTCACGTACCTCCAAACCTATAGGCAGATTTATCAACTTAAGTCGTGATCATAGTATTAATTCCATGAAGCTTGGTGTATGAATTAAATTGTGTGCTTATGTTCCTTATTTGCTTTGCTATAGTTTATGGTGTGGTTGGACTTGGTATTATTGACTTATGTTGATGCTATATCCATTCATATTGCTACTTTAGATGACTTATGTTATGATATGACTTGCCATGTTATTGCTATTGCTTCAATTCATGACAAAACAAAGGAGATACTGCTGAAATTTTTTGTTTTAGCATTTGCTTTTTTGCTGTAATTTATCTTTATTTGTGGTATTTAGATGTTGCTTAGTCTATGTTCGGTAGCATTCAGGCATACTAGATGCCGGGGTGTTACAGTCCGGTTCGAGTCAGACTCGAATCCGACTCGGGTCCGGCTCGGTCGGATGAACAGTGAAACCCACTCGGATTTTCCAGTGATTTAATAAATAAATAAATTCCTAGAAATTCAAATAAATTGAGAAAAATAGTAAAATACTCCGAAAAATTCCAGAAAAATTCTGGAAAATACTTTGAGACATTTGGAACTCAAATAAAATACTTCCAACAAAATTTTATTTATAACTTTTAATTATTTAATTAATTAAAAAGGGACTAAATTCAAATTAAATCCAAATAAATCCCAGAAAATTCCAAAAATTCTCAAAAGTGTAGAATTTCACTTACATTCATGAAAAGCAAAAATTGGGGTGTTACAATAGCCGTGCATCGGAATGTCTGGTCATGTTGGAACTTCCGATCCGAGATCGGAATGTCCGACTTGAACTTCAAAGGAAACCATTCCGATGCAAGTACAGAGATTTCGCGTCTCTCAAATAAAACTAACTATCATTCATCTGAGCATAGAGCATAATTCTAGATCAACTACAATGAATCCCTCTTAATAGTACGGCATTCCTATGACTCAAAGTGTAAAGTACATTGAAATAAAGCTGTTTTCATTATCATTTCCCTTTTGAGGGTATCCATTGACCGTAGATGATCTCACATCGGGACTGTTACATGTTCACAAGCTCATTGAACGCATTAGTCCCTTTAATCGTTTGTCATTAATAATCCAAAACTTCTTTAGGGGCCTAGATGCACTTTCAATCTCCCCCCTTTTGGTGATTGATGACAACCCGATTAAAGCTTACAAATTATATTAATATACTAGATATGAGATGAGCTCCCCCTCAATATGTGCATAGGAGAATAACATGCATATATGACATAATAAGCATGATAAGCAAATATTGAGCATTAAGAGCAGATTGACATCCAACGTTGCAACATAAATCCACAATTGACAACATTCTAAACAAAACGACAAAACACCAAGTTCACAAGACACAACACCAAGTTCACAAGACACAAAGTACTATCATCCAATTGACTCTCAAGGATTGGACAGATCGAGATCGATTTGTGAGATTTTCTCTCCCCCTTTGGCATCAAGCACCACAAGGAAGGAAAGAGAAGGCGAAGGAGATCTACTCTGACTCCTCTAAGCCACACTCCTCGGCGTCGTCCTCAGACTCAGACTCAGACTCATCAGGTGCCGGAGCAAAAGGATCCTCAATCTCTTCCTCGCTCTCTTCATCATCTGAACACTGAAGGTTCAGGTGCCTTTGGATGTCCTTCGGTCTCTTGGTGTTCTCTTTGTGCGCTGCTGCGTTGCTCTTGCATAGGCAGAAAATGGACTTCAAAGCCCGAAGCACCGGCGAGGAGAATCCACAAGGAGCTGAAACTGCAGGAGTGGTAGCAGAAGAAGATGCACCTCTGTTGGAAGTCCTTGTAGTTCTCTGAGCTGGGGCCTTCACTGCCCTGACTTGCAAGCCAGTGTGCTTGGCATCATACTCAAACTGCTGCTGAGTCACCTGCTCTATCATATGCATGATGTAAGGAGCATATCCACAGCTCCTCCTGGGCTCCTGAGCTGTGAGCCTGATCTCATTCCAGATGAAGTCAAAGATGTCAAATGGTCGTTGATTGTTCTGCATCCTGCTCAGAAGATTTCTAGAAAAGGAGAGGACATGAGAAGCATCACCCTCCTTGGGAGCCAAGGTCTTCCTGAAAAGCCTATTCAGGATAGCAAAGAAGGGCTTCATACCCTTGGTGTCTCCAGCTTCAATCTCAGCGTCCTGCTCATAAAGAATGTTGAGATTGGATGCAAACAGTGAACTTTCATTATGGATCTTATCCTTGTCTCTGGAATCAGCTTTAGTGAACTCAAGCAATCTAGCAAACTGAGCATATGTAACTTCATACCACTGACCTTCTGTCATCCAGTTAGAGTGGAGACTCTGTCCCTAGATTCCAGTCATGCTGAAAACTCATGATTCTCTTGGTTCCTGTCATCTCGCAAGCTGCAATGATTTGATTGAATGTAGCGTCGTCTGCCTCTGCCATATAGTCCCAGTCCACCCATTGCATCAGAATCACAAGATTCTTCCTTGGCAGAATGACTGACTCATAGAAGTCCTGCTGAAAGAAGGTCCATAAGCGGGAGTCAGTGGAGAAGCGATTTGCTCTCTTGGGATTCTCCTCTCTTGCCTTCCGCACTTGAGTAGCTTTGCCTTTGTAATTCACGGGCTTCCTTTGTAATCTGGGATTCTTGTCAGGCATCCTAAGCCTAGGCATGCCTCTGACTTGAGAAGATTGAGATTGGGAAGCGCCTGCAATCCCTTTACCTTTCCTGGAGGGCAAGGGTGCTCCACGAGGTACATTCACAGTCTGGGTGGCCTGAGCAGGTTCATTGATGGAGATGCCGCCAGGCTGAGGTTCTCTGGTTGCAACTCTCTTAGTTCTCGTCCCGGTTGGAGTTTTCCTTTTTCGACTGAAGGGAATATTGGACGAGCCCGGTGGGGGCTGATCACCCTGTCCAAGATCCATTGATATGATCTGGCAGGAGGAGAACTCGATGAGACAAATGGAATGAGAAAGAACATTGTGGGGGCCGTTTCTGGGTGTTTGGGCCTTTCCGGGGGAGTTTGGGCCTTGGGGGACTTAATTGGGCCGTAGGTGGGGGTCCCCGGCCCATGTGGGTGGAGGAGGTGGGCAGCAAAACCCACCTCCCTTGTGCCCCCCTGAAGTCTTGTGCCCCTCTTAGGGTTCCCTCCCATAGCCGCCGCCCCCTCCTCCTCTCTTCCATGCCATGCGCCCCCCATGGCGCCTACCCTCACACCCCTTTCCACTTCTAGACGGCCCTACCTCCACCTCTCGTAGCCCTCCATCTCGCTGTCCGTGACTCTCCGTCCACGAAGATCCGGTGTTCCCGACGATTTCGGCGTTCCCGGTGATTGGAGGAGAGATCGTGCCGCGAGGAGGACACGTTCGTCGACCGGGTGATTCGCCAAGAAGAGGTACGCCTTGGGGATCTTGGTTGTAGAGTTTTGGTGCTGGTTAGATGGGGGAGATTAGGGTTAAATTTGGTGTTTAGGTGTTGTGATTAGAAGGATCTAGGATGATTGCAATTCTGTCCCACGTTTGTCCTCGGGCAGATTTGAACCCCGACCCGTCGGCAACGTTCCATTCTCACCTCATCGACAGGTGGGCCAAAAAATTAATGACCCCACGTGCCAGTCTCATAGAGCAGCCTACCCGCTTTCCAGGTCTAGGCTGTCTGGCTCGTCGCCTATTATTTCAGCCCGTAAATTATAATTCCATATTATTTTTCTCCATTTCTATTTCTTTCTTCTTCTTTCCCTCGCCTCGTCTTGCTTCTCCTCCAAATAAAAACCAAACCCTAGTTTCGATCCCATTCGATTCAACTCGGCGCGTTGCTCGATCTCGATTGGGGGCGGGATTGGATCGGAGGTTGCCGCGGCGGGGTGCGGTATGACGATACCGAGCGCGGAGGGGTTCCCCCCGGCGGCGAGCTGCCTCCCGTGCACGGCCGAGGAGGAGCGGGAGGCCGTAGCCGCCCTGACGCGGGAGGCTGAGGCGAATGTCATGGACGGCGATCTCCGTTACCTCGTCTCCCAGAGGTCGGTGCGGCCCCCCATCTGGCTTGTTACTGTGATTTTTTTCTGAGCATTTATGCTTGCGCGTGGAATCGGTTCGTTTTTTCCGGGCGACCAATGATCGGATCTGGTCTAAAGCTGAGGAATGCTAAATCAAAGGAAATCAATTTGCATGCACTTTGCAGAACTAACTATTGACAGCCACTCCCCATACCCCTACGCATACTTCAACGTAGGAGTTAATTCATAGAAAAACCTAGAATAAACTGCGGGAAATTAAAGACTAAGGGGGTGTTTAGCAGAGCTCCAGCTCCACCAAATTCTTAGAGTTGGTGGAGCTGGGTATTACTAACTTCATCAAATTCGTGGAGCTGGAGCTGTGGGTATATTAAGAGTGTTTAGGTGGGTCATCTTGTTTACATTTTAGAATGAAATTATAAACTTAAGTTATTTTATTTCAGTATACAAGTTTCAGCTCTGAGCTCTCCAAACAGGGCCTAAATTCTATTCCCAATTGGCCACTAGTTCCCATTCTCACCAACTAAACTTTGAGAGTTTTGATTCCCACAACTGTATGCCCACTTGCAGTGTTGATTCCCAGTACTGTAATGCCCTCTAACTAGAATGCATGTAGTGAATATAACCTATGATGCATAGGCACTGACACCGACACGAAATTCGCCATTTTTTGGAAAATGCCATCACGGCGACACTGCAATATATATATATATATATATATATATAATAATAAATAAATAATATGTGTGTGTGTGTGTTATTTTCTATTTTTCTACGTGTTTGTCAAATTGAAATAATGTAAAGTGTAAACTAGGAATATGTACCTCAACCAACTTCATTTTTAAGCTGAGCAAGCATTGGTACCATCACCTTAGGATATATCTTTCAATCACCATTAGTAATTTTCAGCAAGTGCATTTTTACTCTAGAGTAGCTACTAGTACCAACATATTTGCAATACGTTTATCTCCATTTCACTTTTTCTCTAAACAAACCGCCGTTATCTAGAACATCAACATGGGTACACAATGGAGGCTGGATGTTGGTGTCTTGCTCCTCTCGGGTGGCTAGGATTACTGTTTAGGTTGTTGAGCTGGGCCGGGCTGTGTCATCATATGTGTTGGATATGTGAGTTAAGGCCATGTCGAACATTATTTTTTTTAATTTGGCTATCTAATTGTCCAATACGTGTCGAGTGGCATGTTGGTGTCATATCCGTGTCGGACACATGTTGGACACCGATACGGCACCAAACCGACGTGTCGGTACTACAAAGAATATAACAAATGCCTTACAGATTGGTGTAGGAATTCACTACTCCAGTTAAAAATAATGCAAAGTCACGCGGCCCACGCAGGGCATACAGGGAGAGATTCCTTGGCGTACTCGTTTTGCTGATGATGTGGTGTTAGTTGATGATAGTAGGGCAGATGTTGATAGAAAACTGGAGTTGTGGAGGATTTTAGAATCGAATGGTTTTAGACTTAGTAGGACTAAAATTGAGTATATGAGGTGTGTTTTCAGCGGTTCTATGGTAGTTGATGGATGTGTTAGTCTGGACGGAAAAGTAGTGCCTAAGAATTTTTCGATATTTGGGATCGATGCTATAGAGTGACAGAAGATATGAGTGGTTTGGTTGAAATGGTGCCAAGCATTGGGTGTCATATACCTGTGATGTTGTATGGAGTGGAATGCAATGTTGTCAAGGCGACAAGGTGAGGCGAGGCGCCAGCCCATCGCTTGGACACCTAGGTGAGGATTAGGGAAGGTCAGCATTTTCAGTATATCACATTATCACCAATACATATATACCTTGTATGGATGCAAATAAATAGCATGACAAGATGCCAATTACGTAGAGAAGCAAATACAGGTCTTAAACAAGTAGATAGCAACAACTAATATTGTTTAGAAGGACAAATCATGCATAGTCACCACAACTCCACAAGTCCATAAGAAAATCATAGTCATAATCACCAAAACAAGCAACCTCAAACATTTAGTTCTAATTTTAAACCATTCAAATCCTCATTTGATCCACACCACCAGTCTCATCGTCATGACTCATGAGGACTAGGTGGAGCCCCATAATCATCATCAACATTCTCATCGTCGTTCAGAAGAGGCTCAACTTTGTTCATCTTCTTCCTTGTCCAAGCCAAGCTCTTCAACAACCTTTGATGTAGAACCACTTCCATGGCGATGAGAGTAGGGGATGATTCCTTAATGCGCTCTCCTAGGAACATTACAACCCTCAAAGTTACGTGATGCATCTATGGCGTCATCAACATGAGACCATAAAAGATCCTTTCCACTGTGAACTTGTTGGGCATTTGCATCAACCCATTTATCGCCCTATTGAAACTCATCTAGGAACAAAAGGTTATAATTGGTTCCTTCTTCACGGCGCATTTTAAATTTGTTGGCAATTTTTAGGTTGTATTGAACATACACCAAATCATTCAACCTTTGGTGTTCTAATCGGTTCCTTTTCTTGGTATGGATTTACAAATAAGAGAGGTAAACAAGGATAATTTAGATGGTTCAAAACTAAATTAAAATCTAACTCATTCAGTAGTTACTTTCAAACTCAAATGTGCTCCAATTGCGCTCACACCCCGAGGCCGAACAACAAAGACCTAAGATGCGCTTTGCAAATGCTTGAAGCACGAATGTTAGCCCCCAAATGCAATCCACCAATCAACTAAAATTTGAAATATAGTAAATTAGTAATCAATTCCTATGTTAGAATCTTAAAAGCTTAAGAAGAGATAGAAGTACTATCGGGGGGGTCTTCGTTTTGTAAGCTCTAATGGCCATTGGCTTGCCAAAGCCACCTCGCAAATTGTCATAGATATTGGCTTGGTCACTTATTTTGCAAAACTTGTCTTCATCATCGTGGAAAATCTTTTCAAGCACATCATTGAACATCAACCTCAACCTAGCCGGTTGTGCCGCATCTTTCTCCTTGATTTCATAGTATTTTCCTAGGTTCAAGAATAATGTAGCCCCATACAATTTTTGCTCCATTGATCAGCCCATCCCCGATCAATAATTGCCATGACTTTCCTAAGCAATGGTTGCTCAGTTGCTAAACTGTTGGTGATTTCCTTCTTGCAAAATCCATACTTACATAAACCTTGGTCATTGCCGGCCTCTCATCACCATCAACTATCTGTAGCACAACAAGCGGCTGTGATGCGCTTATGCAATCCTCCACTGCATTCAATAGCAATCACAATTTCTTGAACCTTTTTCCTAGCCTCTGTGCTTGAGAGATTGCACCTAGTAGTCCAATCTTCTCTAGTAAATAGATGCCTCAACACATCTCTGTTCTTGCACAAGCTCTGCAACGTGAGAAAAGATGTGGCGAATATAGTAGCCACAGGCCTTACAAGATCCTTCCCATTTGTCAGCTCCCTCATTGTTGAAAGTAGCCTCCCATGCCTATAGATAAATATAGTGACCCGCTTGGCAGTATCAATGGTCTTCTTGAACTTCAGTAGCTTCCTGATGTCCTCCAACATGAGGTCCAAGCAATGTGTAGCACAAGGAGTCCAAAATAGAGAAGGGATCCTCTCCATAGAATTCTCCCTACCGCTTTGAAGTTGGCACCGGTGTCTATCACCACTTGAACAACATGTTCCTTGCCGATCCACTTAATTCTTGCCTCAAGCAAACTTGCTAGCATCATTGCATTAGCTACTTCGCTTGATGCATCAACAGACTCCAAGAAGAAGGTCCTTGCCGGATAGTTCACAAGAAAATTGACCCTCCTATCTGCCCATCCATCATACATGAGTGTGCAACCAACGGTTTTCAAATGTTTCACTTGCTCCAACCTCAATTTATCAGTCTCCCTCTTTGCCTTCTCAAGTAACGGCACCCTCAAATCATTGTATGAAATGTTATTGAAACCGGGTCCATATTACCCTATGGACTCATACATGATCTCAAAGCTTCTAGACTAGATGGCATTGAATGGAATGCCACACTTATAGAAGAAATCAGCTATGTGGCCTCACACCCTTTCTTTCTCCTCCACAGTCCTTACACATTGCTCCATGGTGGTTTGAGAAGGGCCCTTGGCATGTCTTCCATCAACCACCTCTTCCGGTGTCTTCCGAATCAACTGATTTACTTTGTTTCGCCACTTGCTATCCCAACAATTGGAGAGCTGATTGCTTGCTTTTCGCGGCTGTCCTTAGAACATGGGATGGGTTGGAAGCCTTAGATGACGCTTCTTGGGAGCTTGGGCGTCGCATATCACATCCCACTTCTTCCTCTTCTTGTTCTACTTATCAATGTCATCGTCTAATTCGACGATTCTACTTCTTGAGATAGTCTTGCATCTCTCTCATTGTTGCTGTGGTTGTCTTCGAACACTTTTGCACGTCTCTAAACCCTGCGCCAAGATGCTTTAATCTCTTTATTCCTGAGCGCATTTGTTTGCCACACAGGGAACATTGCACCAAATCCTTGTTGCTCAAATCTGACCAAAATCAATACTTCCATCCTAGATCATTGGACTTAGCCTTTCGTGTAGGATCCTTAGCTAGATCATATGCAGCATTGGCAACATCGCCGGCAACAACTGTTTGAGCATCAGCCATGTCCCTGACTCCCTGTACAAAGCCACACACATGAGCATCAACACAAGCAGCATCAGCATTTGTAGCAACAGCACAAGCAGGAGCAACAGGTCATTTGGATGAGCACAAGCAGCATGACATTTGGATGAGCAGTAGGCCAACGGCATCACAAGCATCAAGCATAAATTATCACAGCATCACAAATTCACAACTCACAAGCATCAATCATCAGAGCATCAGCGGCAATAAAGCGCCGCCATCGCCCAGTAGCCCCCAGCGGCAAAGCATCAGCGGCAGAGTATCGGTAGCACAACCTTGGCTCTGGTCTACGTCGCGCCGTCGCCCAATCGCCCCAGCACCGTCTGCTCCAGCCGTTGCTGCTCTGCATCCTCCAGCCGTCGTTGCTCTGCGTCACGGCGGCGCTGTCGCGATGCGAAGCGATGGCTACTAAACGACAACAGCAAGCGGCGGGCGACGGCGTTACGCGAACTGCTGCGGCGATGGTAGGATTGGGCGACGGACCCGCCGCGACGCAGCGATGGTGGCTGGAAGCGAGGCAGCGCGGCACGAGCTTGCGGAGGCAGTGGTGGTAGGATTGGGCGCTGGTCGTACCGATCTGCAGCCACCGCCGCGGCGGATCCCCTTGTCCCTCAACTGACTTGAGTACCTCAGCCACGGAGGTATCGCGCAAGACCTAACCCAACCCATAACGTTATTCGCTCCTAGCCTTCGCTCCTCTCGTACCCTAGTCGGCCGCCTGAGCTCGCCTGGACGCCCCGGGCGACGCTTGGAACGTCTAGGCGTTCGCCTTGCTCCGGCCAGGTGAGCAGGGATGGCGGACTTCCTCCGTTGCCGGGACACCTAGGCGACGACTTGAAATCAATGGTGGAATGTTAGGCGACAAAAAGACAACATGTATAGTGGATAAGCATAGCAGAGATGCGAATGCTGCGGTGGATCTATGGTCATACAAGGCGAGATTGAACCCACAATGATATATGTGATAGGGTTGGGGTAGCATCAGTTGAAGAAAAGTTTGTCCAAAATTGTCTGAGATGGTTTGGACATCACCAATGGAGGCCTCCTGAAGCACCGGTGCGTAGTGGAATTTTAAGTTGTCTCGAAAACATAAGAAAAGGCAGAGGTTGACCGAGACCGACATGGGAAGAAGCAGTTAAAAGTGACTTGAGGGATTGGAATGTTTCCAAAGATTTAGCGTTGGATAGAAGTGCATGCAAGTTAGCGATCCATATACCGGAACCATGACCTAAGATCGAATGTTGAGATGTTTTATTGAATTTGATTGGGTTTTTTTCCTAGCCTACCCTAACTTGTTTGGGACAAAAGGCTTGGTTGTAGTGTTACTTGGACACCTGTGTCCAAATTTTTTCCCCGAATCGGACACCTCGAATCCGAGTCTGATTCCGACTCCCGTGTTCGTGTCCAAGTAACATTGCTTGCTGTTGTTGTTGTCGTCATCAGTGTTATCCTAGGCGTTAGGCGCTAGGCGGGCGGTGGCATGCCGCCTAGGCGCCCGAACAGAAACAGCTAGCAGCAGCATTGCAAGCAGCCAGCAGCCACAGCAGCACATAGCAGTAGCCAGCAGCATGCAGCAGCAGTGCAGCACATAGCAGCAAAAGCAGATAGCAGCAGCACATACTAACATACAGCAGCAAGCACATACTAGTCATGAAAAACTTAAGCAAGCATGATGATATGATGACTAGTCATCCTCTTGCTTATAATCCTTGGTTGGGAGCACTTCTTCTTGGTCAGATTCAAAGTCAATATCCTCCTCATTGACTTCTTCTTCGTCGGTATCGGATTTGAAATCTTCTTCACGAAGTTCTCTCACTCTTGTGCTCCTAATAGGTTCCAAGATCTCATTAGCACCACATACTTCTTCAATTACTTTCCATGTAAGACCCGTAGTGGGCTCAATACCTTGATCATCATCCCTGCCTTCAATTAACCACCCTTGAGCCTTATTAGCTTCAAAACCTAAAAGGGGGTCTATGTTCTTCTCTTTTATCTTCTCTTTTCTGTTCCTCAATTTGGCATTGTATTGAACAAAGACTAGATGGTTGAGGCGATCCACATCTAGTCTATTCCTTTTCTTTGTACATATCTACAAATTGCAAAGTGAAGTGTAGTTAGATAATTGGAGTTAATACTAGAGAGTTGAGACTAACCCCTTCAAAAGTGCTCCAATTTCTTTCGCAATCGGATGAACTAGAGGTCAAGGAGAGGATCCTTATAGCCATTGTTTGCAGCATAGGAACTTCACATCCAAAGGTCTTCCACCATTTAGCTACATGTTAGGGACAACAAATAAAATGAATTAGTATATGATAATTGTATTAGATTGCATGTACTGAATTATAATTTAAAATTGTCAAATTGAGTATTAAACCTGGATTAAAATCAAAATCTTGGTATCCAGCCTTTGCTGCCACTTTTGCAACGTGGCCTTCTTGTTTTTTGAACATGGTCAACTCAACATTTATCAAGTGAGTTTGCTTGTCATCATCACCATGATAAAAGTTGTCTACACAAGTGAATACCCCATCCATCATCAAATCATCCAAAAAGATGGAGTCATCATGATAACTATAATATGGATTCAAGAAGTATGCCGTCAGGTGCAATGGAGTATCAAGCCTATCCTTCATCTTCCTGTCAATAATATTTATGATGGGATTGTAGGTGTTCTCTACATTGTTCATAGCCTCCATAATTTTTTGTCTTTGCCTAAAGTATTTGTCGATAAAGAAAGGCCATGGATGGCTTGCTATGCCCATCAACCATGCGAAGAACTCTCACCAATGGCTCAAAAACCCTCAAGCAAAGAGAAACTCCATTCCAAAAGGCCCTACTAACCAATCTTGCCGTGACTGCCCTTCCTTTGCCTATTTTACAATGGTTGCAGCTTTCCCATTCTTGGCTAAACACCATCACCCTTAGTTGAACCTTCTTCTCAATCAAGCTTTGCAAAGTAAGAAAAGAGGAAGCAAAACTAGTCATCCTTGGCCTTATGATGTCTCTCTTCTTTGTATATTTCCTCATCAACGCCAAGGCTCTATGGTGTGAATAGATAAAAATAGTTAATGCCTTGGCTTGATCAAGTGTCTTCTTGAACCTTGATATGTTGCCAATTTCTTGTAGCATCAAGTTGATGGTGTGACATGCACATGAGGTCCAAAAGAGCCAAATTGCCTTTTTTACAATGGTTGCAGCTTTCACATTCTTGGCTAAACGCCATCACCCTTATTTGAACCTTCTTCTCAATCAAGCTTTGCAAAGTAAGAAGAGGAAGCAAATCTAGTCATCCTTGGCCTTATGATGTCTCTCTTCCTTGTATATTTCCTCATCAACGCCAAGGCTCTATGGTATGAATAGATAAAAATAGTTAATGCCTTGGCTTGATCAAGTGTCTTCTTGAACCTTGATATGTTGCCAATTTCTTGTAGCATCAAGTTGATGGTGTGACTTGCACATGAGGTCCAAAAGATATTTGGCTCTTTTGGACCTTTTGTCCTTCATTAATTCCTTCGCTGTCATGTTGTTTGAAGCATTGTCTGTGACTACTTGGACAACTTGAGCTGCACCAACTTTTTTGATGCAGCCATCCACGTACTGAAAGATGACTTGTGCACTGTGTGACTCATCTAACACTTCCTTTGATCCTAAAAAATATGACCGCAAGCTACAATGCACACACAAGTTCATGATACTACTTTTTCGATTAGTCCAAGTATTAGTCATAATGGAGCACTTGGTCTTGGCCCTCTCATCTTCATGGTCCTTCAACAAACCCTTGGTTCTGTCGATAGGCATTGCAAACTTATCCATGGGTCCCAAATTCCGACGGGCGAGCTACCAACTTCTTCAAGTTCAAGATCTTCACATATGGTATCCTTTTGAATTGTCACCTCATTTCTAACCCCTTCATCCCTATCTTTCCTGGTTTCCTCGCATTTTGTGCATCCTCGATGGATTTCTTGCACTTCTCTTGATCTTCCTTAGTGGAGAGTGGGCATCTAGCAACATTGCCTTTGATGTGAGCAATATGTTGTTTTATCCTATACACTCCTCCAGAAACAATCATGCTACACAGCTTGCACCTCACTTTATCCAAGTTGTTTGGATCAACCAACACTCCATACTCCCACTCTATGTCCTCTGACTTACGCTTAAGGCTGTCCTTGGTGGCCTCTGCCACGGATGACATCCTACAAGTCACCTTGCAAGTCAATAGCAACAAGCAGCAGCAGTAATGGTTCCATAAGCTGATAAACACTACACAATTTAAGTTAAACCCTACACAACAATAGCAGCAGCAGCAGCAGCACCAAGCACTAGCACTAGCAGCAGCAGCAGCACCAAGCACTAGCACTAGCAGCAGCAAGCACTAGCACTAGCAGCAGCAAGCACTAGCACTAGCACTAGCAGGCAGCAGGAACCAGCAGCAAGGCCAGCAGCAGCAGCAAGCACGAGCAGCAGGCAGCAGCAGCAGCAGCAGCTTTGCAGCAACCAGCAGCAGCATCAGCCAGCAGCAGTAGCAATCAACAGCAGCCGCAGGAACCACCAGCAGCAGCACCACCATTCAGTTATTCACAAGCATCCATTCACAAGCACAAATCAGTAATTCAGCATTCAATAATATCACGATTCACAAGGAGAGCACAAGCATCCCTTCCATTGGCAGCAACATCCAGCACAAGCACAAGAGCATCCACATACCATCGCAGAGTGAGCAAGGGGTACCTGGAGGTTGGAGCAGAGGAGGTTGAGGGCTGAATCCGGGGTGGGGAGGCTGGTTCCGACGGCGGGGAGGTCAAATCCGGGGTGGGGAGGCTGGTTCCGACGGCGGGGAGGTCAAATCCGATGGCTTGGTGCCTCGATTCGGGGCGTGATTCGGGGCGTGGAGGTCGAATCGAGCCAGGGCCAATGGTGGAGAGGAGGATTCCGGCTGGCGGCGATGTCGCTTTGGCTGTTGGTGGTGACCGGCAAGGCGGCGACGCGGCTTCCCAAACCCAACCCTAAGTCGAACTTGAACGGGATTTGGCAGCCTACCTCTAGTCGCACCTTTCTATGCGTCCCCGCCCAGGACACCGCCTACCTCCAGTCGGCCACCTACGCGCCGACTCGTCGCCTAGCCACCTCCGCGCCTAGCTCCGCCTGGCCGCCTAGAGCCCGCTTTGCACCCGCCTACGTGCTCCGCCGCCCATGCGACCGATTACACGCGAATCACGGCAGATGGCAGCTGCCGAGCGTCTAGGCGGCGCCTAGGTGAACACTGGTTATTGTTGTAATGTCATATCTGTATTGCACTTATTGTGACTAAATATCATACCTGCATTGCACTGAGGAGTTGGCATTTCCTGTTTGAAGTTGAAATTTTTTAGCCATCTGCTTTTCATTTGAAATGGTAGTTTTGCACATTTTTAAGCCCATGATGTGGTTATTCAATTACACTGTATAAAATATCGCAGCTGGTGGAGCAACTGGCAACGGTATGTGGGCTTAATCAGTTTTGAGGAGAATGATACTGACATACTTCCTCAAGCTACAAGTAGACCTGGAGAGATTGACAATTCGAAGCTTGTTTTGGAGGAAACGAGCAGTGGCAGCGAAGAGCCAGAGCTTCAAAGAGCCTTGAGAGAAGGGCAGGACTACACTTTGGTGCCCCAAGATGTTTGGAGGAAGCTATATGGATGGTATGCAATGTTACATAAATTATCATTGCTTTTGTTGGTAGTTCCATTTAATTGTACTTGGTAGCAGAAAATTTGGTAGAGTACACCTCTGTTATCCTGTTGACCCTTTTCGTTGACAATTAGTTGTTGCCCTGTTATTCTTCTTTTGCCTATTACTAGTTTAGAAACACGATATGCTAACTATGCCACAACATGAGTTGAAAGTTAGGATGGCTTTATATTAGATTATGTGTAAGGTTTTCATTGATTTATATGGAATAATTATGTCTTTCCTGGAGTAACATGGACTTGACCGTAATGTCCACTGTATTTTAGAACATTTTTCTTCAATCACATTGGCTAGTAATACAATGAGACCTCACAAGGCATGCAGTGTTCTTTTTGACCAAGTCTTACTTTTCCCTTTTTTTGGGTGATGTGTGAATTTTTTTGGGGTGGGTGGTTGAAGGAGTTGTATACTTGTATGTAGTATTGCTTGCAGCTGATTTATGGATTTTCATCTATTATAGTACTTGTCCTTGTGAGATATAGTTTCAACTTGATAGTTTACATTATGTATGTAGTATTACTTGCAGCTGATTTGTGGATGTCATCAATTGTAGCTGTTTCCCATGTGATAAATATTTTCTACTTGATAATTTACATTATGTTGTCTTTGGCATCGTCTGTTGTTCACTGGGCATATGACTACCTTCAGGTATAAAGGTGGACCGGAAATCTCTAGGAAAGTAATTTGTGATAACCCAAATTCCAAGAGTTACATAGTGGATGTCTATCCCCTCCATCTAAAACTAACTGATGAAAGAGACAACTCTGAGCGGATTATCAGAATAAGTAGAAAGGTAAAGTGGCATTAATTTATCGCTTTTGATACAGTGCTCCAAGTGTAAATATCCATCGGCAGTGCAAATGAAGCTTCTTCTGATATGTTTTTGATGTGGGACAGATGATTAGTTTGAACAGACCAGTAGGCTACATTAATTTACTTAGTTAGGCAGTCACATATGAAACAGAAAATCAGTTATTTATTGTATACCTTGAAGATATGAACTAAGAAAAACCCATAATCTCTTCCTTGTGGTAGTGCCACAAAAGAATAAAAATCTTAATTCGGCTCATCTTTCTTTCCCTTATCGTCAGTATCTCCTGCTTTTGTCTGCTTGAACACTTTGTACACTAGTTGGGGTGTTGATACTTTTGGCTGGCTGTTGGATGTGAAATGGCAACTACTGTGGGTGTTGGTTTTGTTAACTGCTTGGGGTAATACTGCATGTAATGTTTTTTTTTTCTATGAGCTACTTTTCTTAGTACTGCGGTTTGGAATTCAGAGAGAGTTGGAAGAATTTCCTGGTTAACAACTATATTCTTTGTGCAATTGATTTTTTTGGTTGACATCCATATTTTGATGCTTTCAGGCCAAAGTTCATGAGCTTTACAGATTGGTTTGCTCCCTTATGTCTGTAGAGCAGTCTAAGGTATAGGCATTATCATTTATTTTATCTGATATATTGATGCTTTTTATCTGTAGTGGAGCCCCAACCCTGGCATGCTAATGTTTTCCATTCTTTGCTCCATTTTTCTTTAATGGTTCAGATCCATGTCTGGGATTATTACCAAAAGACGAAGAACAAGAAGTTGACCAATCTCAATGAGACTCTAGAAGAAGCTCTACTTATGATGGACCAGGAGGTATTATGTTCATTCACATTTTTTTTTTGTTGAAACCTGTGAAGCTTTCCTTTGTGTTCATCAATGAGATGGTTGCTCTCTTATGCCGTGTTGCCTTTTATCTCTTTTTATGGTCTCTTGTTGCATGTCACCTCTTTGTGCATGAATATTGGATCTGCAATTAAGCAGTAATAAAACCCTCAAATCTTGCTTCTTTTGTTATGCTACTTTACATTTGCATTTGGTTAGCTATCTTATGGTTGACGGTAGAATTGTTTTGAATGAGTCATGTTGGCTCTTTAGTCTTTATTACAAAACTCCGCTTTTTAGCACTGTGTTGTGAACTTGGGACATGGGTATGTAGTGTAATTTTTTTTTATGCTGGGCTTGAATGAATCTATCTGGTAGGGCTGATGCTCACTATCTGTTCTATTAATGGTACCACTGCTTGTGGCTTTCTCAAATCGTTCTCAAATCGTATGCTTCCCTGAGGCATGATATACCCTTCGTTTGATGCCAAGCCTGTAGCATCTTTGCTATTTTTTGGTTGTGTATTGGCTGAAAGTTGTTCCTTGCTTTATGCTTGCAGATTCTCTTGGAAATGAAGGCAGATGCCTGGTATTCGGATCTCAGTACGAGTTCCACAAATAATGAGTTAGCATTAATTCCATTGGAACCCTCCACATCACCATTTTCAATTGCTGGAGGCCCCACCTTTTCAAATGGTTATTCATCTGGAATTGGCTCTAGTTTTTCACAAGATAATAGCTTTAATCCCTTACTAAGGGATACAGAAGATGGGTATGCTAGTTTCAGCAATGGAGCACAAGATGAGATACATGGATTGAGTGGGTTACATAACTTGGGTAATACATGCTTCATGAATAGCGCCATACAAGCCTTGGTTCATACACCTCCATTGGTGGAGTACTTTTTGAAGGACTACAGCCAAGAAATAAACACAGAAAATCCACTTGGGCTACAGGTATGACCTCTTATTCCGAACTTATTAAAGATTAATAACTTACATGATGATGCCGTTGATGCTATTTGATGATTTTTTGATTGTGCAGGGTGAACTTGCCATAGCATTTGGAGAATTACTGAGAAAACTTTGGTCGGCCGGTCGAACTTCTGTAGCTCCACGTGCATTTAAGTCAAAACTATCTCGTTTTGCTCCACAGTTCAGTGGATATAATCAGCATGATTCTCAGGTTGGTGTTCTGAATGTTAATGGATCTCCAAATGTTAAATTCAATTTTTAGCTTGGAAGAAGTAAACAAATTTATTTATTTTTTGTCATGGTGTTGAAACCCCTAGATCAAGGTTTAGGGGTTTTATTGACTTTGATTGGGTTTCTTTCCTAGCCTAACCCAACTTGTTTGGGACAAAAGGCTTTGTTGTTGTTATATGGTGTTGGTTTTGTTTATTTTAATATCTACTAATATAAAAGGGGGGTTTGTCCATTGTCCTCCCATCTAAACAAAAACCGTAACTCTGATGACCAATACCACCTTAAAAAAACCAGGAAAAGAGAGGATCGGTTTCTCAACTAACGCATGGCATAACTTGGCAAAAGTACTGCTCCTACGATCTCCTCTTCACAGTTGTACTCTTGGTCAATCCCGCATCCTCTTGTTTGCTCCACCATCCACATGCTTTTCTCCCACCCTATCCTTGTAGAGCAACGCCAGCCAGAAAGTAGAGCAACCGGTCCGGGGGTGAAGGTCGACGCCATAACTCATGGCTAAGTAGTAGGTGCGTGCCGCAAATCTTCCGATGATGATGGATCGGCGACGTTCATCAGGCTTGATGACAATGTCGGGGCTTGTCAACTGGCGCGAGGGAAGAGATTACCAATGTTGAGCTGCCAGTTGTGCGAGATGTGGGGTTTCATGAGTGTGCGCACCTCGCTGGATGTGGGCGGTTCCCCAAGGACCTCCTCCAAGCTCCTGCCGTTGGCAGGGCTCACCTTGGCATGGTCCCGCTGCCTCCTCCCCCTCATCTCCATCATGATCCTATGCATGGTCACTGCCCGTGGCGGCTTCTACCTGAGCGGCGTGTGCAGCCGCTCCCCCCCTTTGCCGCGCCTTCTCCTTGGTCAAAAGTGGCGCCTTGCCTATCCACGGTCGCGACATGGTTGGCGGTGTGAAGGGTAGGAACATGGGCTCCCAAATGGCGAGCGGTGCGCCTCGGAGTAGCTAAACTGAAATTGAAGGGCGCATTGGGAAGGCGGAAGGATAGTTTAGAAGGGCCTACGACGACGACGCGCCAGGCAGCGACGGAGGTGTCGGTGGCGAGAAGGGCCTCGCCCTCGCCAGCGGCCATGATGGGGGCATGGTCTTGTGGTAGTCAGTGTGGAGGTGGGGTGCGCCGAAGGCGGGGTTGTTGCTCGTGGTTCTTGTAGCCGGCATAGTTTCTTGTTCTCGGGAAGGTGGTTCTTGGGGTGGTGGCAACGAGGGAGGGGGGGGGGTGGCGCTGGGATTGTGGTGGTTGGGGAGGGGAGGGGGAGGAGACGAAAAGAGGTTGGCGCGAACGGCACGAGAGGGGACTGGCCACTGCGGCGCCGGTAGCATGGCAGAAAGTGGTGGTGGAGGAACGGAGAAGACGAGGATTGAATGGGATAACGAATAGAACTGGTATGGTCGTCGTGGTTTTCTACTATCTACTAGACTACTAATATAAAAGCATAGTTTATCCATCGTTCTCCCATCTAAACAAAACCCCCCGAAGAGATGTAAGCAACTGCCGTATCTAGCCCCCCATCAAAGCCTTTGCAAGATCTGGCTATGCGCAGCTGGCAGTCATCGCTTCCGACCATCTGCCCGTGACGCTGCTCAGGATACGGCCTTCCCCGTTGCGCATCTCGCTCGATGAGCCGGCGATGTTGCCTTCGTGGTCGGCATGCTGCCATCCGGGACCGGCCTCGACGCCGCCGTAGCTTCCCGCCGACCACTAGAATTGCTCCACTTCTCATCGGTGGAGAAGAGAAAGAGGGAGGAAGACTGGTGGAGAAAGTGAGGAGAGACTGAGGGAAGGATATTTTATGGGTCATGGTGTTCCTGTGGGCCAGTCATAACGCATATGCATTTGGCTACAAGAAACGATGTCAACTACTAAATGTGTACTTTGCTTGATGTATGTTTATGCAAATTTTAATGTTTATTGTACGATTTAGATCACGTTAGCTGATATGTATTACTCTTTTTTCAGACCCCATTGCAACGCACAGGCAACTTACTAGTTGTGATAATGCCAGAATTATAGTTGCGCTTCTCCGGTGCATATTTCTTTGCAGCTTGTTATCCTGCAGTGTCATGTTGCATATATTAGGAACCCTCTTCTATTTTACCTCACATAGATCTTAAAACACGATGTCCTATCTTCTGAAGTCTGAACAAAATATGCCCACTTTTCAACATGGTCTTTGTGCTTTCATCAAGCACGTATCCTTTTGGCCATCAATGCCAGATTGCTTTTTTGGTTTCTTCGCATCATTTGCGACCCTCTCTTTCTGAAACATGTATCCATCTCTGTTACAGCCTGTTTTATTTGTATCCCCTTTACAGTAATTACCTTATCTTTTAATAATTATCATCTCCTTTACAGTCAGGTGACATTTCTTGAATGTATACTTCTCATCTCTTTCACTTAAGCACCCCTGTTGTAGCAGGATAACCCTTTCTTGCTTTTCTAATTCTGTTCAATTTGCTTCCCTGCTTCACTGCCTTCAAGAATTTGATACTTAGCTCCATATAAGTCTGTTGATAGTGTTATAACATGTTTTCTTCTGAAGCTGTCCATTGCAACTTCCCAATGTTTTTTAGGTGTCATGTATTATGCTTCTCAAATCTCAGCTTGTTAGTGCCTTGTCTCATATAGCTATTACTGTACCTCAGTGTGTTTGCATAAGTTCTCTTTTATTTACGCGAATCTTTATAATTTTATTTGGTCAGGCTTTGTTGAAGGTGATACTCCTCTTATGTTGGTCTCCTCTTTCGTACAGGAGTTACTTGCATTTTTGTTGGATGGTATGCATGAAGATCTCAACCGCGTGAAAAAGAAACCATATATTGAAGCAAAGGATGCTGATGGTCGTCCTGATGAAGAATTTGCTGAAGAATGCTGGAATTACCACAAAGCTCGAAATGACTCCATAATTGTAGATAAGTTCCAGGTCAGTAATCTTTCAAAATTTCATAGTTGATTATGCATGTGTACAATATGGAAAAAATAATGTGAATCTGAAATTATTTTTGAGCCTTTTCTTTTTAAATGGCTCCATACCCTTGGTGCTGATTAGGTATCTTATAATAAAAGGAAAATGAGCTCAGTAACACTGAAATGATGCGTAATAGAGAACACATGAAAGTTGGTCACTGCTATATGTCACTAGAAAACTTGTTTGTATAACACTATTGGCTGTTATTTTTCCGAAATTAAAACAAAAAGCATCACTTCAATGTACCATTTCTATTTGTTACTGTTTTAGTTGTAGAAGGTTATAAAATTTCATCCCTTTCTTTGGACAAGACAGTGCATCAAGATATATGTGAGAATTTGCTCAACATATTGCTGGCTAGTTACAATATACTGTAGATAGTTTTCCCTGGTTGAATGTTTGTCCGGTTATTATTAGTTGTCAACAAGAGTATCCAGTTGCCAGCGTGGTATTAAGCTATTCCCTGAATTAATTTGGCTAGCATCTTGAGCTTGATTATGAATTATTACTTGGTAGATTGCTTGAACATAGAAAGACCTCTGAAACATTAGTGAGTATATGGTCAGTAATAATGGAATAATGGAAAGTGGTGCACTGCAAAAAATTTAATACGCATTAATGAGTTCAAGATTGGTGAGTTCTTCTGGTGCTTATGAGCAAGGTTGGTGTTTTCAAAACTATATCAGGGAATGGGAGAAGGAAGTGATATGAGTAAACCATACACTTTCAGTTATCTTGCACTGTGCTTGAATTCTAGAATGTTGTACATATTACTTTGCTTTCCTTTTTTTTTTTTGTTTCTTTTGGTTGTATACAGTAATTCTTTGTCTTGCACTATATTACGTTCTCTGCTGTAACCATCAATTACCTGGTTGATGTTTCAGGGACAATACAAGTCCACCTTAGTCTGTCCAGCTTGTAACAAAATATCTGTTACCTTTGACCCATTCATGTATTTGTCACTACCACTGCCCTCAACAGCTACTCGAATGATGACAATAACTGTATTTAGTGGTACTGGTGATGCTCTCCCCATACCTTACACTGTGACGGTACAAAAAAATGGGGTTTGCACAGACCTTTGTAAAGCTCTAAGTGATGCATGCTGCCTAAAAAGTTCTGAGACATTGTTACTTGCAGAGGTAAAATTCACGTCTGCCTTTCTTCCGTCTGAAAAGCGTGGGCTTTTTCAGCAAACAAATAACTAAAAGTTGTTCTTATATTTTTCAGGTATATGATCATCGGATTTACCGTTACTTGGTGAATCCGTCGGAGCAACTTTTTGGTATAAAAGATGAAGATCAGCTTGTTGCCTATAAGCTTCCTGTTGGCTATGAAAAACTTTTAAGGATAGAGATCCTGCATAGGAAAGTGGATAGGTGAGCTTACAATAGTGCATTGTGACTGCGTACACAGAAAATTAATTATGATGTTAGCAAGGACCATGCATATGTTATTTAATCTTAGTGTACAATATTTTCCTCTTATGATTTATGATCTGTCATTTCTCATTACTATGGGTGATGATTTCTTCTTGTAGTTATGTACTACTGCACTGCACATGATGGATGTTGTTTTCTGTTAGTACAAATTTTTGTGCTGATGAGTAATAATTTAGTTGCAGCTGACATTATAAACTGCGGACAATTTGCAATTTTTTACCTGATATTTTATGTTGTCTTCTTTGATGGTTGTATTTGTTCTTTATACTGTTAGTGTTCTTGTCAGAATTACTTATACCCGAAAGTACTCATATTTTATGTCTTGTATTTGCAATTTGTTACCTCATATTTTATGTCTTGTATTTGTTCTTCTGAATTTATGCTTAAATGTTGATATGCGTTTGTTAATAAACCCAGATATATGCCGGAGCCCCAGTTTGTTACTCGGAAGCTCATTGGAAGCCCTCTTGTGACTTGTATTCCTAGTGACTCCACAAGAAAGGCTGATATTTATGCAGCTGTCTCTGCGGTTCTGGCTCCATTTGTACGAGCAAAAGTACATACTCCAGATGAGTGTGCAGTCAAGTTGAATGGCAACGGGCCAAGTCTGGATGCTATTGTACTGACGGATAATGGTGCCTCCAGTGAGAAGGATCTTTCTACTTCAAATGTGGATGAAGAAGCAGCTGATGATGAGCTTTTGCCATTTCAGCTTTCCTTGACTGATGAAAAAGGTCTTACGCGAAATCCTATAGATGCTGATTCTAATCGTGTTTTGGGGATAGCCATAAGGTTACTGATGGACTGGTCTGATAGAGAACTTGAAATATATAACTTTAAATACATGGATGATCTTCCTGATGTCTTCAAGGCTGGATTTATGTTAAAGAAAACCAGGCAAGAAGCAGTCAGCTTATTTTCATGCTTGGATGCTTTTTTGAAGGATGAACCTCTAGGCCCTGATGACATGTGGTTAGTATTATTTTCCTGTTCTTTGTTGATTGATATAGTGATATTGGCAAATTGCCCTGTTTTCCCACAAAGAAAACATCCTTTCTTAATGTCTGATGGTTTTGCACTGCTGCCTTGCCTATCTGAGCAGGTACTGTCCTGGCTGCAAGGAGCACAGACAAGCCAGCAAAAAACTTGACTTGTGGAGGTTGCCTGAGATATTGGTAGTTCATTTGAAAAGGTTCTCATACAGCCGGTATATGAAGAACAAGCTCGATACCTTTGTGAACTTTCCAATCCACGATCTTGATATGAGCAAGTATGTGAAGCACACATCAAGAGACAACCAGTCCCCCATTTATGAACTCTATGCAGTGATCAATCATTACGGTGGTATGGGTGGTGGTCACTACTCTGCGTATGCAAAGGTACCTGGACCAACATTGTGCTATATGTTTTCCATTGCTGTTTGTCTTGCATATATTTTTGCCTTTTTGGATGTTCACTTGAAGGACGCCTGAAATTCCTTTGCTGTCCATTTTGCGCTTGCAGTTAGTAGAAGAGGACAGTTGGTATCATTTTGATGACAGTCACGTTTCCTCTGTTAATGAAGAGATCAGGACATCTGCGGCTTATCTGCTCTTCTATCGACGTGTTGACGGCAATTCATGTACAGTGTCTAAAGATGTTCCAGTGGACACTGATATGGTAGATTCACTGGGGACGTAGATTCCCTGATCAAACATCAGTGTAGGTATGATTTTGTGGCCAATACATATGGTGCTCATTGAGCCATGAGATTTTGAGGTGCAGCACAGATGCAACATCTAGTTATCATGAACATGGATCTTCCATATATTACAGCACTTATATAACAAATTATGGTTTACAATACTTCCTGTCATGCCCCTTTTGAGTAGAATTCACCTTGACAGGTAAATTGAGAAATGTTGCCGGCTACGGAGTGTCAAATTCCCCTTTTGTGCCTGCAGCCTTGTTAATGTTCGTGCTATGCTGCTATTATTGTTTGTGTGGATGGGTGGTAAGGTGGTAATGTAACCAAAGGATCCATAACCAGAGAAAAGTCAAAATGGTGCTGATGCCAGAGTTTATCTGATTTTCCCGGCGTAGAATTCGGATACTTATGCTCTCTTGATGAACACTAATTGATCTCCTGTTAGATACATTGAGTTTACAACTCTTCGATTCACTAAAATCACATGTGTTGAATTTCAGACTCTGAGTGAAGTATATCGACCTCTCAATTCCTAGCGGAGAGGCAGAATGACATTTGATGGAAGTTGTCTAATTTCCTCTTTCTTTGGTCTATGTAATGACAAAAAATAAGTGACGAACGGTAGTAGATAGAATTAACTAGGGTCAGATATACATGGCTATTTAAGGGTGCGAACTCGGACCGTCAAATATACATGGCTATTTAAGGGTGCGAACTTGGGGGAAATTTGATCCCAGGACACTCAATTGGGTGGCAATTCACGAATTGACACTGCAATTCGTACGGTTCAGAAAATTGATACGAATCAATGAATTCGTGGGCCCTAGGGACACGGCCTTTTTCACAATTTTATCAATGTTTAGCTATGACCTTCCTCTTTTGCTCTTGTCTTCTCCATCTTTGTGGCAAATCTTAATTTTGTTGGAACTGTACTGATATTCCCCCATATCTAACCTGATTGACAAATAGGATGCATTTTCACCATTAAACCTTCCATCACCCAGTAGAGAATACATTTTTCTTAAGACAACAATATTAACCAGCTTAACTTATCTCTAAATTTTACAATACATTCTACCGGTCCATTTTGATGCTTACATACACAGGCACACCTGATGCTTACATATTCTCAAAACTGATTCAATCAAAATGAATAAGCAATATGTCAAGTAGAATAAGCAACCGGACAGATATTCGAGGGAAAAGAGCAAATAGACTTCAGAGTACTTGTATTGGTTTCATACAAAGAGTCACTACAACCAGGTAGATATTCAGCAAATAGACTTCAGAGTACTTGTATTGGTTGCATACAAACAGAGTCACTACAACCAGGCAGACATTCAAAAGAGCATAACAGTTTGTCCAACACAGGACATTTCCATAACAAACAGACATAACTAAAGCTAAGTACTACTTTGTGACATCTTGGTCTTCTTTGGAGTTCTCTTCTTTTTAGTTCTCTTCTTCACTCTCTGTGTCGGCTGAGACGGTTGAGACACTTGTGAGCTCGTGCTTTCTCCAGCCACTCTCCTGTCAAAATGTGAAATATTATACGAAAGTGCAATGTTGATCAATTGAACTTAACAAAGAGACTAATCTTGTAGTTGCATTGTTGTTGACTGCATTAGCCTGACTCGCCTTGGTGCATGAGCCTTGTGGCCTCCCTTTCTTGGCGGTCCTCTTCCTTTTCTTGGTACCATTTAGAACACACTTGGCCGAGGTATGTCTATGGCCCAACTCTCCACACCTCTTACATTTTACCTTTCATTTTCCTTTTCCCTTCTCTAGGCATTCCTTGATCCTGTTTTTCCTTTGCCTCCCATAAGTTCTTTTTGTTAGTGGTGGCAATATCTTGAATCCTAGATCTACCTTGGACCACTAGGATTTGTCGGTCATGGGTTGAATGACACCTGCATATGCTAGCTTGAAGCGGCTCACAGAGAAGTATTCATGAACATACTGCTCCATGCTGTGGTTTCTTTGGGAAATTATAAAGGCCAATGCATGAGGGCATGGTTTTCCTGAGACTTGCCATTGTCTCCAACTGCACTCATGAGTAGCCAGATTCACCACATGCCTCAGCACCACCAAGTCATCACCTATCTCACTCACTTCTGCTGATCCATTACCTCCATCTGTGACTCTGAAGTGTGACAATGCCCTGGTCTATGCATTTAGTTGCTGAATCACAGCAAGTAGTACCTCACCATGCAATCTCTCACCAATTTTCCTCCTTGCAAACAATTGTATTGTCTTTGACCTGATAGTGTCTGCTAGATCTGCAACTAGGAGGTCTTTTATTTCCCTCACCCAATTATTCCATGACTCTGCAAGATTATTTGTGATATAATCACACTTGTTTTGTTCACTAAATTTGCTTCTCATCCAATGAAGAGAGTGATATTTTTCCAACCATGTCTTCACTTCAGGAGATGTGTCATAAATCTTGTCCATATAATGGTCAAATCTTTCTTCGGTATATGCTCTAGCTGTAGGGTACATATTTCCAAACACTGGACTCTGGAACCTCTTAACAAAGTGTTCGCGCTAAAAACGTGAGGTAGGATTTTTAGCGTCAAACAGACAAGTCAAACGCTGGGTTTGAGCGTCCCAGTCAATTTGACCTGAAATTGACAAGGTAAAGATCGAAAAATCAATCAAAGCCGATAATGAACAATTATCGGCGTAACTCCAGTCGGCTAAGGGCCGATTAAGAGATAACTAGATTAGTCGATTACGGCTAATCCGAGGCTAAAGGCAGATCGGCTTTGAGAGGCGATGCGCAACAACACAAAGCAAATCGAACCTGGGTGAAATCGGCGGAATCAACAAATTGGCGATGCGCAACTCTTTATTGATCTCGTCGACTTACAGAGGAATGCTTACAAGACTAGAAAACAACAAAAAAAGAACTGTAAAAGTAGATGTGTAATTGTGTTGGATTGGTTGTCCCTGCGTCTCTTAGCTAGCCCTTCTTTTATATGCCTCGACCGATCCGAGTCCATTGTAAACACGGCAACCGAATCCATATCGGCCACGGTCCGATCTTGGTTTCCAAATCTGTTACGGTAACATAATCCATGCTGGTTACGACAATCTTCGGTCTCCAGATTACAGCTGCCAAAACTTCCATATTTAAGCTGATGCTTTCCATACATGTCAAATTTCGGTGCAAACATATGCCTCCCATTTTTGGGAGATAACTTGTTGTCTTCCAAAAATTGTATCGGCTTTTCTTCTCAATCGGCTTGTGAGAGAAATCTTTCTCGATAACTGCCCCATTAATGGCGCCGTAAAAACCTCGGTGCGCTTTCAATGTTCAAATCGTTCCCTCCTGTTCACCTTTTTCATCGTAGTATAAATATGTGGGTCCCCCCACGATCATTCTCACACCTTCACGCTCTCGAATCAGCAGCAATCGACTTCCTCTCCCTTCTTCTGACCATCTTTTGAGTCGGCTGAATGGATTCCTCTCAGGTACTCATCCCGATCCCTAATAGTGACGATCAATTTTACCTAGGACCAGTAGGCAGCATAGAAGCAGATGTAGTTATTAATCAGGAGATCCCTCGTCTTGCCTTATCGGCTGTCGGTTACAACGTAGAGGGATGGGGCAAGAATTTTAGGGCTTGGCCGACTCCCTTGAAAGGATGGAGGTCTTGGTATATCAAAGTCTCTCGGCCTAGAAGAGAGCAGTGTGGGATAGAATGGGAATAGCCGAGTGCCTCCCCTTGAGTCTAGCTGATCCAGAAACCAATGAGCCCTTGGTGGCCACGGCCTGTTACTTCTGGTCGGATTCTTTCAACGCCTTTCTCTTCCCAACCGGCCCAATCGGCCTGACTCTCCTAGACATGGCTCAGCTGTGCTGCCTTAGACCTAATGGAGAGCATATATCGGCTTTCAGCGGCAAGCCTAGATACAAGCTTATCCAAAAGAAGGGCGAGGGATGGCATAAATATATTCAGGACAATAACAAGGTCGATGGGCCCGTGTCAGATGAGGAGCACGTCACCTTCCTCAATCTGTGGTTGGACAGATATCTGTTCTGCGGAGCTTCTCTTGGGCCAACACAGGCATATCAACTCATAGCAGAGCAGCCAATAGAGGGTCGTCGGCTTGCCCTGGGAAAGATTTTGCTGGGGGCAGTATACCAGATGATGCATGTGATACGGAGCAGGCTTTTTTTTTTGGTTTCTCCAAGTTCATCATTGGCAACATTGGCGGACCTTTGTGGTTTGTACAAGTGTGGCTGCATTGTTTTTTTAGCCGATCATGTAACACCCCGGCATTTAATATGCCTAAAATGCTACCAAACATAAGCTAAACAACATCTAAATACCACAATTAAACATAAATTCCAGCAAAGGCACACAAGCTAAAAACCGAGATTTCGGCAACATCTCCTTTGTTTTAACATGAATTGAAGGAACAACAACAGTATAGCAATATAAGGCAATATGAGAGACAGCTAAAACAGCAATAATTAAAGACTTAACGACAATATAAGTCTAATATCAAGCACTTAATGTCTCCAAGAGTCAAACGAACAATAAAACTCACATATAGCAAAGCTAAACCTTAAAGCAATAATCATCACACGCAGTTTATTATCAAAACTAATAGAATGACTTGTGGAATCAAAATGGGTGAAGCTACGTGCGGACGTGTGACTATTTCCCTTCCCCGTATGCCGTTCTCGTGGTACCTAAAACAACAAGAAAATACAAGCGTGAGTTCAAAACTCAGCAAGCATATTGCAATGGTACAACAAGAACAATTACATAGCAATAATATCTCACATCATGTAAACCATCTCATTCATGGTTGTAACACCCCAAAATTTTGCTTTTCTTAAATTCATGTGTGATTTGGCACTTTGGTGAATTTTTGGAATTTTCTGGAATTTATTTGGATTTATTTGGAATTTATTTGAATTTATTCCATTTTGAAATAATTAAAGAATTTGGTTTTGCAAATAAAATTTTGTTGGAAATATTTTATTTGAGTCCAAAATGATCCAAAATATTTTCCAGAATTTTAAGATTTTTACGAGTCATTTGCTATTTTTAATGAATTAAATGAATTACTGGAATTATTTTAAATATTAAATCGCTGGAAAATGCGAGTGGGTTTGTACTGTTCATCCGGCGAGGCGAGTCGGACTCGAGTTAGTCGAGTCCGACCATGGTCGGTCGGCCGAACCCGTTAGCGCTTCAACCTAGCGGCCGTTGGATCAAGATCCAGCGGTTGTGATTAACACGCCGCTAGTCGAGACCAGTCGAACCCGTTCGTGCCCGTGCGATCGCGTCCGTCGTGCGGACGTGGGCCTTAGGATTGAGCCGCGTCGCCTCGCCGCAGTATCCGGAAGCCGGACTCGCCCATCACCGGCCTCGCCATGGAAACCGTCGCATCGGCGTAGCCCGATTTAAGGCGTGAAGTCGTGCGAGAGATCACCGTCACCGTGCGCACCTTTGCCCTAAGCGCCGCCACTCGGAAAGCTTCTCGTGCTCACGATTCTCGCCGGAGTTGATTAGGAGTTAATTGCAGGATTTTAGCGTCGTTAGCCGCGTCCCCAGATTCTCCGTCGTGTTGGTAGCCAGATCCGAGACCGCAGGGCAGCGGCCTGGGAGTAGCAGTCACTTCACGGAGACGCCCTCAAGCGCCCGTGTGGGAGGTCGCCTTCCCCGACTCGAAGCGGAAGCGGCCGCCGCAACACCATCGTCAACCCCGAAGCACGCGTCAGCGGGTCGAAATCCAGCGATCGGGTGAGCCGCGTGTAACCAAAACCTCGGAACCCAGATCGGATCTGGACGTTGGATTAAGATCCAACGGCCCACGATCGGCCGTCACGCCGCTCAACACATGAGCCTAGATCCAATGAGCCGTCGGATTTCAAACAAAGCGGCCAGGATAGCGCCCCGTGTACTCTAGCTGCGTACACTCGGCGTGAGCGCGTATCTCGACACGCGGGCCGGGGGCGCGTCGACAGCCGCCACGTCGGCCAGCGCCGCCGACAAAGATGAGCCCAAGCCGGCGACAAGTGGAATCGCGATGTCGATCTCCGTGAGTCGTGGACCGAGTCCCGCGGTGGACTGAGCCAAACAGTGGACCAAGCCCATGAGCCGGTGGACGTCATTGCCAAATCATCGAGCGACACGCGTCCATGCTGACAATAATTAATTTCCGAAAAAGAAAATGATTTATTAATTCGAAATATTGATTCAAATTTAGATTCAAACTTCAAACGCTTATAACTTTTGCGTTTCAACTCCGATTTGAGTGATTCAAATTTCTAAATTTGTATAAAATTGAGATCTACCTAAATATGAATTTTATTTAATTTTTGGACTAAAGTTTTTCTCTGTAAAATTATTTAATTGATTATTTAAACTTTAAACAATCATAACTTTTGCGTTTTAACTCCAAATTTGATTTGATTCGATTTCTAAAAATCCAGAAAATTATGTTCTCCTGTTTATAGATTTTATTTGGAGTTTTGGGATGTTTTTCTTGTTTATTTGTGTTTTGCTATTTGCAACTCACAGTGAGCGTTGAAGTCTTCTAAGGATTCGAAGGAGAAGTATTGACTCAGATCCAACTCAAGACCAAGAGCAAGTACTTTTTGAAGGCAAGTTGTGCTTTGACCATATTGATCCCATTTTGAAATCTATTTTGATTTAAACTATTGCATGCTAGTTCAATTAGAAAAATACTTTGTTTAAACCTGGGGGTTAGATAAATACCAATTTGCTATATGACACCTTGATTACTTAAGTATGTGCCATGACCCTTTGTCACCCTAGTTGTAGTTACTAGTTGGACATTATTAAATTGCCAACATGGGTTTGAACCCGTTGTAGTATCTTTGCTTAGACACGCTCGTGCTCATGACATGATTTTGGACAATCAAATGTTAATATTGACTTAATGATATATTGAACCTGTTTTGGGAAAAGTATCACGTGATGTTGATGGCACGTGGTGCATGATAATCAACTGGGGTTTGATAAGCGATTTTTCGGCCAAGGGCATGTGGCAAAATCAGGTGGGCAGTTGTGGCGTTGGGAATGTTGATTTGGTTCTTCGGGTAGTCTTGCCTGGTCATCTAAGGACTTAACCTTGCAAGCCTTTGGCCAGTCATACTTGCAACCACATGGTAGATGGGACGGCCCTAGTTGACTAAGTCGCTAAGGACTCACTTGTGGAGCCTCGGGTGTCGCGATTACCGTTTGTGTGATTATGCAGGGAGCGTATAGGTGGCTGTGGCCGAGATACCCATCTAACGTGTGTTGGTCCCATACTTCGCCTTGGCTAAGGAAGGGATGGTGTAGAGCACGAGCCTGGAAGGACCACCTGTGTTGTTTGAGGCTTCCGAAGGCTTTATTACGGGGAACTTCGCCTTTGTGGTGTTTGACTTGTATCTTGTGGGTAAAGTGCATAACCTCTGCCAGAGTGTAGAATCTATTTAAATAGCCGAGTCCACTGTGATCTTGGACAATGCTCGAATTACAAAGTCAAGGGTTAGACTTTACGAAAATAACTTGGATTTGAAAGGTTAGGTTGGTTTAGTAATGAAGATGATGGAAATGTGGTTTAGGATAGGGAAAATGTTATTTAAACTTCTTGAAAAGTTATTTATGCTTTACACACTGCTTTTCTTGCTTTCGAATCTACTTATATTACTTGTCAAATGTCTTTGTTTCAAATATACCTTAAGCTATTCCTTTGTACCAAGCCATGCATATAGTATATTAGCTTGCATTACATTGCATGACTTGCTTTAGTACCAAGTACTCACCCTTGCCTCAACACAATACAGTTGAAGGAGACTGCGCCCGAGGAGGAATTCCAAGAGGACCCGTCTACTTAGGGATCACGAGCCGATCGATTGCACATGTAGTATCTTTGGATGGCGCGATGTTGCCTTCGTTGTTTTTCTCCGCTATTATTATTTTTCTGAATAAGTTTTACGCCTTACGAGGCATACATTTTGTAACTTGACCATAAGGTCAAGTAACGATTGGTTATTTAAATAAAGTACTTTGATAATATCGATTGGTATGATTATGATATTTACCGATGTTAAGGCTGTGCACTAGCTGCGTTCTGGACTAGTCTTTGAATACCTGAGGGTCCGGATTTGCAAATTCGGGGTCCCGACAATGGTCACATATTATCATCATCATCAATATGTATGAAGTGCAATGCGATGCTCATGTCGAAGATGGAGGGTGCCTACTCCTCGCTTCCGTTCACTACAGGAATCTCCTCAATGGAAACTGAAGAAGATGGCTTTTCTGACATAGCCATGAGGAAACCCAACTGCTTCAAACGGTGACCAGAAAACAGACTAGCAAAGCAAAGACGGAACTGGAGGGTATACCACCCTGAAAGGTCAACTCTACCCTTGACGGGGCCTGCAAGGCAACCGTCTTCCAGAAACAACAGATCTTGGCACGCAGATCGATGCATACCCATGCCCAAAATGACATCAAAAGGAGCCAACTGGATCACCATAAGATTGGTGAAGAAAACCTCGTCATCAATGGCGATGGTGCAACCCGGGCAAACCAAGGAACTAGCAATCAAACCCCCAGGAGAACTGACTAACACATACTCAGAAATCCGCTGAACTCCCAACTTAGCTCTACTAGCAAACTCAGACGACACAAAAGAATAGGATGATCCGGAATCAAACAGAACAAAGGCATCAACGGAATCCACGAGCAGAGTACCTGAAACCACCTCTGGATGCCCGGCTGACTCGGCGGTCGGCAAAGCGTACACTCCTGGTGGCGCCAGGACAGTAGGAGCCCCGACTACCGGCTGATGCCCCAATAGAGCTGGGGGCGGAGGAGGCAACTGCGAAGGAAGCAGGCGGTGCCGGCACCCGATGGCCGGTGGCGCCCACGCAAAGGGCGGTGAGGAGCGGAGCAGCCATCATGTGCACCGATCCTCTAGAAGATGCCGCTGTAGTGGGAGGAGAAGGCACCGTCTCCCACTTGATGATGCTAGGGATTCATCCGCAGACTCGCCCCATGTGGCCAGGCTTGCCACGGTGGTTGCAACTCCGGTCCAACCACACTCAAGCACGGTGCTCACCACCGCACTTGAAACACAACATGCCCTGCCAGTGCACGGGGCGAACAACGCTCGCGAGGAAGACGACTAGGGCGGCCTCATCTTAGCCCCGAGGAGGAGCCTGTCCCCTTGAACTTCTTGAAGGTGGGTCACGAGAAGACCCACCTCCTCCACTGAAGGTCCTCTTCGGCCCCGCTGGGCCGCAGGAACCCTGAATCACCCGGGTTTTGCTTATCCCGGAGAGCTCCAACTCGAGCTCCATGCCCTTCGCCGCTTCCACCACGGAGCGTAAGTCATGAGGCTGATCGCCCCATGACAACTCTGAACTCCTGGTTGAGGCCCCTATGGAACCTCCTTGCCTTCTCCCGATCATCGGCTGCCATAGCCGGCACGAAGCGCACGACGCTGTTGAACTCCACCTCATACTCTGCCACCGACCTCTTTCCCTGGGAAAGAGTCGCCGAGTATGCTCCATCTGCTCAAGGAAAGACTCGGTAGAACTTGGCTCAAGCGAGCCACAAAGTCCTCCCAGGTGACTAGACCAAGATCGGGGCTCTAGCACCGTAACCCCTCCCACCGGATATCGGCTTGGCCTTTCAAATGAAAGGCCACAAAGCGAGCCCTCCGGACCGAGGTCAACTCTAGGACCTCAAAGCGCCTCTCCATGTACCGCAGCCAATCTGCGGATTGGATCGGCGTGCCCGCTCCGTCAAAAGTGTCAAGACGGAGGGACATCCACTCCGAGACTCATCCTCGGCTCCGACACGGGGCAACAAGCTGGGCCGCAGGGGAGGCACAACAAATGGCTGCCCGCACCGCCGGGCGCAGCCTCTGAATCTCCTCTCAGAGCCTGAACTAAATCCTCATTGGCGGCGGGTACCTCCGCCCCAGTATCGCTGAAGCTCCTCCTGAGCTGGCCCATGAGCATTGAGCGAAACGCAACCCTCAGCAACAGACTCCACAACTCCCTGAGAACCTCGCCCCTGGCCTCCACGGCCACGACGACCACGGCCTCTACCCCTCGGCATGGCTGCTACAGACAGACAACCGTCCGATCACATAACCATAAACACAACATCATATAATCAAGAACACATAGACACAATATTCATTAAATAATCAAGCGCAATGCAATGATGAACCAAAACCCCAATCTACTGTGCAACCAAGTGTTTCAAAATTTTAAATTACTTATTCCACTTTTGCAAGTTTTAATGTTGCTATCCTATGACAAAGTTTTAGTTAGAACCTAAGCCATGTTTCTAAGTTATTCCACACCATATTTTAGTTGCAACTTAAGGTATGACACTAAAAATACATATTCCAAGGACCTACAGCCCGCTCTGATACCAACTGTAACACCCCGGCATTTAATATGCCTGAAATGCTACCAAACATAAGCTAAACAACATCTAAATACCACAATTAAACATAAATTCCAGCAAAGGCGCACATGCTAAAAACCGAGATTTCGGCAGCATCTCCTTTGTTTTAACATGAATTGAAGGAACAACAACAGTATAGCAATATAAGGCAATATGAGAGACAGCTAAAACAACAATAATTAAAGACTTAACGACAATATAAGTCTAATATCAAGCACTTAATGTCTCCAAGAGTCAAACGAACAATAAAACTCTCATATAGCAAAGCTAAACCTTAAAGCAATAATCATCACACGCAGTTTATTATCAAAACTAATAGAATGACTTGTGGAATCAAAATGGGTGAAGCTACGTGCGGACGTGTGACTATTTCCCTTCCCCGCATGCCGTTCTCATGGTACCTAAAACAACAAGAAAACACAAGCGTGAGTTCAAAACTTTGCAAGCATATTGCAATGGTACAACAAGAACAATTACATAGCAATAATATCTCACATCATGTAAACCATCTCATTCATGGTCACATATTATCATCATCATCAATATGTATGAAGTGCAATGCGATGCTCATGTCGAAGATGGAGGGTGCCTACTCCTCGCTTCTGTTCACCGCGGTGAATGGAATCACGATGTAGGACTTACTCATTGGCTCTCTGGATTAGTCATAACTTTCTCACCGACCTTCCCGGACTAGTTATGACTTTCTCACCGCCCGGGCCATGTAATCATGCCATGTATGCAAATGTGCCACATCATAATCAACTTGCACATTAACACATGGCATCATAACATGATAAACATACTCATCATATCAATGGCAATCATTAAAGCATGGCAAGTGATCATCACATATAATCAATCTCATCTAGTCTCAACTAGCAACCTACAAATCACTATCCATTACAATACACTTGCCTCAACCACGGGTGACGGATTGGCGAGAAGTTGTAGGCCATCCCGGGGTCACACCACCTGCACATAGGGACCACACACTCACAATCAAGCCCACAAAACAGTACGCAAACCCTCATCTACCCTGACATTGCCAACTACTCGCAAAACCCGTAAACAGCGGTTCTGTCCCGTCGGGACAGCAGCCTTCCAAAAGGCATAACTCGGGTTCTATGACTCCGAATCAATTAAACGAGTACATCCTCACGTATCTTAGGAAATTTTACAACTTTTTCTAGGTATAGGGAAAGACTGATTCGGACTCTAAAGTTGTTTAATCTACAAAATTCCGTGATCTGTTCCAATCACGTCACAGATTTTAACACGCTCGGTAAAACAGCCATAACTTTCAAACGGCTGGGCGGAATTTAACGTTCTTTATATCCACTGAAAGACAATGCAATTATCCACAACTTCTTCAACAGCCGTACGACTAGATTCTGACTATAAATTGGCGAAAACCTAAGCCCTAGGTCGATTGCTCATGCTGCCCGAAACAGAGAACGTGGCAACTTCTAGATTTCAACTAATCTACTCAAATCCAGCACCACAAATTGATCTAAAAACTTGATAAACACCCTTAGAACAGTACCTAGACCAACCCCAAGGATTCCCATGGCCATACCTTTGCCCGACGCACGAAAACTGAAAGGATCTCCTCCCGGTTCGCTCCTTGCTCCTCGCTCCAATGGATGGATCCTTGAGGTGCAGGGGTGGGGATGCTACCCTAGGGCAGCAAGGGGGGTGGAGGAGAGGTGGTGGAGAGGCAAAGGGCAATGGGGAGGGGCGCACGGCCACGAGGGGAGGAGAGGGGTGGGGCGGCTAGGGCCAAAGGGGAGGAGAGGTGGGGCACACACAAGGGGATGGGGGCGCACAAGGGGAAGGGGAGCCCCCTTTTACCAGCCCCAAACCTGAATCCTAGTCCTAAATGGACTCTTACTCTATCCCACCAAAGCCCACAACCCCCTCTTTTAGGCCCAAACTCCCCCGGAAAGGCCCAAAACCCCGGAAACGGCCCGGAAACGCTATTAAACCTCCTACCATATGGTTTTAACCTCCAATACCATATTTCATAATGTTTTTGAGCTCAACATTCACTTTTTATAAGGATACGACACTCCGTGGTGTCACAGATCACTCATCCCTGACCTGTCGGAAGATCCAGGATTTCCCCGAGAAGACAACCCTGAAGAATCAGCCCCCAAATACACAGCTAGCTGATCTCAAGGGGAGAAGTATATAATGTGCTCTGCTGGAGAAGTGAAAATGTCATCTGCTAGTTTTTATAAGTACATGTCCTTTTTTCTGAACTTAGATCGTGTCGGCTTTGGCCAGCAAGACTTTTTTAGCTACACCAATCTAGCTGATTTCCCGTGCCCAACTTTTTTCCATTTGGAAGCTGAGAGCTCCTCCATGTCCCAATCGTCTCTTGACTTCTTCAAGCTTTTTATCTCTCCCAGTATACTTCATGCAGGACTGAGCACAAGAAATCGTACCTTTCAGCCGTCCTATGAGTTTTACCACCCCTCAATCTATGCTCGTCAACTGGGCTTTGGCCAAGTTGTCCCCAGCCTACCTCTCCTCGATCGTGTCCAGCCTAGGACCAGGGTAACTAACGAAATAGCTGCTGAAATCATTCTTGAGCTAGCCGATGATCTCCAGATCACAAGGCTCCAACACTTCAGTCTTAACACTCGCCGATCAAGCCGATACACGGTCTGGTGGTCCTCTGTGGCCGAAGCCCTTCTTTTGGACAGAACCCCGTCGGCCATTATCTCTCTATTCTTGCCTGACTATCATGAGCCGACGGTAGTTCCCAGTACCTCAAGTGAGGATATTAGCTCTTCGGGCTATACTAACTCGTCGATAGCCGTAGCGGTATAACTTTTTTTTCTTTTAAATACATTCTCGTCCTTACTTTGCACCCTTCCGTCGGCTGACCCATGTTACTTTTTCCTCAGGCCCAGTCGTCCAAGAAAATGGGCAGCAAGAGGGCAGCTTCGTCGGTTCCATCCGGTAGTGCCCAGTCAACCAGAAGACCGCATCAATCGACGGGCCTCACCGACTATGCATCGGGTACTTTGGGAGTCAACAGTCCTTCCTTGTCCGATATTGCAAAGCAGTAGCCTTCGACGAGTAAGTAATCTGGCCGAGGATATCCTTCTGCTTTTTTTTGCATGAAGTCCTATATTAACCGATCAATTGTTTCAGAGAAGGCCAAGAAGTACAAAGTTACTGTGAAGAGACCTGTCAAAACCATGGAGGGGAGTGCCGAAACTTCTCCAGGTATGTCGGTCACCAAGGTATTTCCTTTTGCTTGATCTCTTTTCGCATTCTAGTTTTTATTCATATCCTTTTTCCTGTGCAGTCGCCATCGATCCATGTGGCCGTTGTCCTAGCCGATCTGCAGGGAACCACAGTTCCGTCGCCACATATTCCGGCGCCTGTGGTAGCACCCTCCTCTCCAATTCCAATGGTGGATCCGGCCGACAGCACCATGCTTGTTCCGCCGCCGCAGATTCCAGCGCCTTCTCCAATTTCGACGGCGGATCCGGCCGATTTGTTGGGGTTCTCTTTGGACGAATTAAACGATCCAGAGGTGTTGGCCACCGATGACTATCCGGCCGACATCCGCAGAATCATTGATGCCTCTGCTGTGGCATCGGCCGTTGAGACTTCTGCGCCGAGCATGCAAGAGGGACTCAATCATCTTTTCCATGAAGTGATGCAAACCGGAGCCCAGCTTTTGGCCGATACTCAACCGCTACGGACAGCTATGGCCGCCGTTCAAGCCGATCTTCCTCCTGAGGTTATGAGAGCACTTTTGGATGTCTGCCACCTTGACGATCAGAGGGAGGAGGTCAAAGGTGCGAAGTCTAGGATCGCTCAGAGGGAAGCGCAATAAGTCGATCAAAAGCATCTGGACGACCTAGTGGCCGACGCCAAGCTGCAGAAGGAGTTTGATGAAGGTGTTGCTGCCCTTAAGCTGTTGAAGGGCGAAATTCAAAAGTTAGAATCGGCCAAGAAATTGCTTGAGGAATAGCTGGTCACAATCGTTAAACAACTCGCCGACTGCCAAGTGCATGCCACTGAATCGACTTCCTTGCCGTCGGACAAAAAACAGCAGATTGGTGAAGTGTTTGCGAAGGTCAAGCTTCAATCGGCCAAGATTGTTACTGTTCCTGGCAATGCGGTAGCCGATCAGCAGCTGGTAGATAGCATTCAAGCGACCATTGGTAAAGCGGCGGCAACACTATCGGCTTTGGGAGCTAGATTGCCCGGATCAGGGCTGTAATTACTTGATGTTTGGTCATGAACTATTGAACGTTCAATGTTGTCATACTGTTTGGTTGTAAGACTACTTTATGATGATCGGCTGTGTAACCAATTGCAATTTCAATCGTCTATCTTATTCTTAATTACTTAGCGCGGTCATAACCCGATCCATACGCTAAGATAATATGCCTTTAGGTATTTCCCGTTGATTGCCTTTGGCAGTATCGATCATTCGAGCGTTTCCAGTATATATGAATTCCCATCGACATTCCGATTTATCTTATATGGCCCTTCCCACGTTGGTGACCACTTACTGAATCGGTTGTCCTTGGATCCAATCGGCAATATGGTTTTCCATACTAAATCGGCTTGATTAAATGACTTTGGTACAACCTTTTTATTATACGATCTGGCGACTCTTTCTTTGTTCTTTTGAAGCCGATCCAACGTAATCAGCCTTAATTCAGCCAAATCATCCAAGTTATCGAGCATCAGATGCCTATATTCATCGGCTGATAGGTTATCCTGTTTGGATACTCTAACCGAATCGATGTTAATTTCCTATAACGGCTTCTTGTCCATATACCAACTGGAAAGGGGACAACTTAGTCGATCATAAGCTAGCCGATATGCCCACAAGGCTTCTGATAGCGTTGAGTGCCAATTCCTCGGCTTTTCTTCAATCTTTCTTTTTATTAATTTTATCAGGATTTTGTTCGATGACTCAGCTTGTCCATTAGCCTGAGCGTAATAGGGCGAAGAATTGAGCAATTTGATACCCAGGCTTTGTAACACCCCGGCATTTAATATGCCCGAATGCTACCAAACATAGACTAAGCAACCTCTAAATACCACAATTACACGTAAATTACAACAAAGGCACAATGCTAAAAACCGAAATTTCGGCAGCATCTCCTTTGTTTTAACAAGAATTGAAGGAAACACAATAGCATAGCAATATAAGGCAATATGAGAGACATCTAAAATAGCAATAATTAAAGGTATGATGACCTTAAAAGTCTAATTCCAAACATTTAATGTTTCCATGAGCCAAACGAACAATAAGACTCTCACATCGCAAAGCTAAACCATAAAACAATAGGCATCACACTTAATTTATTATCAAGACCCAATTGAGTGACTGTGAGAACAATTGAGTGACGCTACGTGTAGAAGTGTGACTAATTCCCTTCCCCGCATGCCGATCTCATGGTACCTAAAACAACAAGAAAGCACAAGCGTGAGTTCAACACTCAGCAAGCATATTGCAATGGTACACAAAAACAATTACATGGCTACAACAACTCATATCATGTCTTTCATCTCATTCATGATAACATATCAATATCATCACCATTATGTATGCAATACGATGCGATGCTCATGTCTCCTTGGAAACTCATACCGGTATGGTTGAGTACACACCCGTCAGTGTGCACCCTCCTACCTTCCATCCCGAAGATGGAGGGTGCCTACTTCTCGCTTCCGTTCACCGCGGTGAATGAAATCACGATGTAGGACTTACTCATTGGCTCTCCGGAATAGTCATAACTTTCTCACCGACCTTCCCCGGACTAGTTATGACTTTCTCACCGCCCGGGACTGTAACACCCCGCCATTTAATATGCCCAAAAGCTACGAAACATAGACTAAGCAACCTCTAAATACCACAATTACAAGTAAATTACAGCAAATGAGCAAATGCTAATACCGAAAATTTCGGCAGCATCTCCTTTGTTTTTCCATGAATTGAAGCAACAATAATATTAACAAGTCAAGATAGCATAATGAACGATAGCAATAACATGACCAATCGGAAATTCAACCTCCATACAACTAAAGATATAAGTCTATCCGTCACATATCAAATATGGCCTAATCATTTACTCATGACAACCAACGAAGCATCGAAACCACAATTTAGTTCAGTGAATTAACCATCACAAATAAAGGAGAGAACATGTCATTGTTTATATGTGTGATGCTAAGTGATGATGTGTGACTAGCTCCCTTTCCCGCATGCCGATTTCATGGTACCTAAGAAAAACAACATAAACACAAGCGTGAGTTCATCACTCAGCAAGTATATTGCAATGGAACAAGAAAATACATTCTAATACCTTCATCACCACTTTTCACATACGACATCATAGACATCTCATATTCATAGCGTAAGCATATCATTAACATCATCATATATCATCATCATATAAAATCCTCATATAATGCAATGCAATGCGATGCACATATCTCCTGGAAACTCATACCGGTATGGTTGAGTACACACCCGTCGGTGTGCACCCTCTCCCCCTTCCATCCCGAAGATGGAGGTGCCTACTCCTCGCTTCCATACACCGCGGTGGATGGAATCACAATGTAGGACTTACTCATTGGCTCTCCAGAATAGTCATAACTTTCTCATCGACCTTCCCCAGACTAGTTATGACATTCTCACCGCCCGGGCCATGTATCATGCCATGTATGCAAATATGCCAACATCATAAATAACTTTGTACATTAACACATGGCATCATAACATAATAAACATATTCATCATATCATTGGCAATCATTAAGGCATGGCATGTGAACATATCATGTATTCAATTTTAATCTCAACCAATCAAGCAAACATCAACTCGCTACCCATTCCAATACACTTGCCTCAACCTCGGCGACGGATTGGCAAGACGTAGAAGGCACTCCCGGGGTCACACCACCAGCACATAGGGACCACACACTCACAATCATGTCCACGAAACAGTAAGCAAACCCTCTTCTACCCCGATATCGCAAACTACTCGCTAAACCCAAAAACAGAGGTTCTGTCCCGTCGAGACAGCAGCCTTCCAAAAGGCATAACTCGGGTTCTAAGACTCCGAATCAATTAAACGAGTACATCCTCGCGTAGCTTAGGAAATTTCCCAACTTTTTCTAAGTATATGGAAAGAATGATTCGGACTCTAAAGTAGTTTAATCTACAGAATACCGTGATCTGTTCCAATCACGTCACAGATTTTAATACGTTCGGTAAAACAAGCATAACATTCAAACGGCTGGGCGGAATTGGACGTTCTTTATACCCACTGAAAGGTATTGAAATTACGTACAACTTCTTCAACAGCCGTATGACCAAATTCCGATTCTAAATTGGCGAAAACCCAAACCCTAAGTCGACTGCTCATGCTGCCCGAAACAGAGAACGTGGCAACTTCTAGATTTCATCTAATCTACTAAATTCCAGCACCACTAATTGATCTAAAAACATGATAATAACCCTTAGAACAGTACCTAGACCAACCCCAAGGATTCCCATGGCCATACCTTCGCCCAACGCCTGAAAACCCAACGGATCTCCTCCCCGCTCGCGCGATCTCCTTCCTCGCTCCAATTCCGCCGGATCTCCTCGTCGCGGAGCGCTCTAATGGATGGATCTTCGAGGTGTTGAGGTGGAGAACTCCCCTTGGGGCAGCAAGGGAGGTGGAGAGGTGGAACTCACTTAGGATCGGCTAGAGGAGGTGGAGGAGGAAGGGGAACAAGGTGGCGGCTAGGGGAGGCAAGGGGGAGGCGCATGGGGGAACAAGGGAGGCGGCTAGGGCTAGTGGGAGGGGGGTGGGGCGCGGGGGGCTGGGCAGCAGGTTTTGCTGCCCAATAACTCCTCCACATAGGCCAAATCTTTCCCACCTTCGGCCCACATTGGTCCCCCAAGGCCCGAGTTAGGTCCCCCAAGGCCCAAACTCCCCCGAAAGGCCCAAATTCTTCCCCGGAAAGGCCCAAACTCCCAGAAGAGGCCCAAAACATGATACAAAAGTCATACTTTAATGCTGACGTCGAAAAAGTCTCATACCGTCATTCCGTAGTGTCACATTCTCCCCCCTTAAACAGGATTCGACCTCGAATCCGAACGAACTCCAAGAACCACAACAAAACCCCTATAGGGCTAAACTCCTGTGCAACCAGAGGCAACCACACAAAACTCAAACCGAAGGAACGACAAACAAACTCCCAAAAACAACTCTTAGCGAGAAAGAGTTACTTAGCTCAACTAAGTGCAGCCTCTCACGGTTCCACCTTTCCTTCCAATTCCCTAACCGAAATTCGCGATTTCACCCACTAAAGGGCTCCATCAAACTAAGACGCCCAAATCCTCACGACAACCACTTCACACTACTATCACAACCAACCTGGCTACCACATTTCATTAAACACAACATGACACAAACAAAGCGAGTCACATTCCGTTTAACAACCTCTCTACATTCTCGAGAAATGCCATCGAAAGAAATAACTCATTAAGGCACATTTGCCCTTCCGATACACGATCATGCTAACATTTCATTCCATCCTCTCCAAGGAAAGTCTCAAACCCAGAGACAACTAGTTAAGACAATTGCTCACGGCAGGATAATTATCACCGAACTACCATCAACTTCACTTCCACCCATCGATACTCTTAATAAAGGTTAAACCCATACATCATCAACCTCCATAACAAACCACCCTTATACCACTAAGGTTCGACACCTAGCCCCAAGCTAGGATCGTAAAACCTTACCAAACCACAATTGGCTCCTTTCTTAAGAGGGTCTCGCCCTCACACAATAACACTTAGTTATCAATCCCAAGTGTACACATATTTCACATATTCAACCATAAACCAAGAACATTCATATCCTCACTCCCATCTATAGAGCAAAAGAAGTACAATTCTTTTGAACCCAAGTGGACCACATACGACAACTCAAATCCAAAGCGTTAACAACCACTTTCGAAAGAATTCGGCAACATCCAAGGAGCATTCATCTTTTTTTTTCCAAGCCAAATCGCAAAGGTAGCACAAATCCCCTACACCACAACCAAAATACCAGAAATTTTTCATTCTTTCTTTTCATACTAGAAAGAAATGGACATCTCGATTCATGACAATAATGCAAACTTTTCAAGAGCACTCCGGATTAGTCATATCCATATATGACTTTCTCACCGACCTGGCTTAATGACTCCTTTATGATTAATTATGCATAAACAATGTCTCGTTTTCCTTTTCATCATTCATTCATCATGTAACAACAGTACCGAATAGTCATTCACCAAATGACTTCTTCCGCGGTATCACATAATTGAAACACAATTAACATCGAAGGTTGCGGTAACTCATATAGACTATGACGACAACTTCATTAATAGGAACACCACATCGTATAGGAAGCCACGTCAATTTGAAAACTAAACTTGCAAAACATCGCATTTTAACCAAAATCAACATTTTGGAAAAGAACATCGACTCCAAAGTCAAACATCTGTACACACAACCGCCACATATTTTTCTCAAAAGAAAGGGAAACTCATATCCCAAAAGAGAACACTTTGCTAACAACATCACCGATGAAACATCCATAAAAACCACCTTTTGGAGCACTTGCAAACACCACACACGTTAAACAAAATAGCCAAAACCAAAGATTGGCACCAATAGCTACGGGTTTTAGGGAAACTCGGAAACACAACACAAGAAATACCTTGACCGAAGGCATTCAACCAAAATGGCATACAACCACACCAGTTGAAAGGGTTTTAAACACCAGCTCAACATGAATCCCACCATAACTTGTATTCCACTACACTTACCATTTAAGCATTCAATAATCACTATTTACTCATCAAGAGAGTGCAACCGGATTTAACAAAATTTACATAACAATTTCTTTCTCTAGTTACCATTCCCAACACTTTTAATTAAGGTTTAAGATGCTTATCACAAAGGCACCCAACCAAGACTAACATTGACATGATCCCCACGGATCACCAAATCATAATACATCTTATTCTAAATTTGAAACATAGTACTTCAACAAATCTTTCAGCATGATCAACCAATAAATTTCATACCACCTATATGTAAACGTCTCGACAATCGAAACTTATTCAGTTAACAAGCGACTTCAACATGTAAATATTATCTCCACAGGGAAGAATTTGTAAGTGAGACTCTAAGTTATACTTTCATTAAGGATAAAATCATTCATCATGTTAATTATCCAAAGCTCATTCCATCGCAACATGTTAAAGTTTTCCTCTATTTAACCATGGTTTTCCAACGAGTAATCTAAACAGTTACCACCACTACTTAGTCATCAATAACAACAAATGGGCATGATCATGAACCAACAACATTACTTTTAGCTACCTTATACAGAGGTGATAACAAAATTACCACCACACAACATACTCCAACTATTTAAAATAGATTGAATACTAGCATTAACACTACCCTTAACAACATCATTAACAATAAGTCTTATGTCTTCTCAATTGATATCAATACTAACATTGTAGAGACACAACTGCATACTTCCAAATATACTAGTAGTTTGCAACAACGTAAATAGCAACTCTAATCAACTTCCAAATTAAAGTCACTAGTCAACACGATTAAATTTCTCTATTAATCCATTAGATTAGAACATCTTTAAACAACCAGCAAAGTTCCTTTAATAATAACAACAGTCTACATCATCTTAATGTTCTAACTATGCATCAGGGTTTAAAACTTTAAACATAATTGGGGGTCATAAGCACCTTTAAAGCAAAGTAATAGATTATAAGCATGTACATTAAGCCATTTAATCATTCTCGCTACAGAGTAAACTACAACACTAGTAGTCTATTTATTCTCAAGCTAGAGATAACAACCGCATTGAATTATTTAAACTCACAAATTAACTTAACAATACGTCATCCCATAAACCACATTGGTATATGCTACATAACATGCTAAACAACAATTCTTACTAGGGACAAACGATTTCAGTCAAAAGACTACTTACTTTGTTTGCAGCATTTTAGTTTTAAAACTCATCCCAAATTCATAAGGAAACTTGACTCTCAAAATTGCAATGAGACAAACCCAAACTTGGTCATGCAAAAGGAATTCTCCAAAACACTTTTCAATCTCAAGGGCTCCCATAGAGGAAAATGGTTGAAAGATAATTTTCTCGAAAGGGAACCAAGCGATCAAGTAATCCTTTTCAAATAAAACCTTAACACCAAACCCCAACCTTTCACGAAACAAGAAGGGTTTCAAAGATGATTTCTCAAACCAGTAAAATGACGAAATCACACACCACTTACTCCTACAAAGCCACAAAACTTCAGCCCTGACAACCAGGTCTGGCATAACACCGCAATAGCCCTTTAACCTCGGAGAAAGACAAACACAGGAATAAATTGAATGCTTCTTCCCCATAAAGCAATCAACAAACTAAGCATCAAAGCTGGAAAGGCGACCAAAAGAAGCGCAACACTAGACTCTTCTTCTTCGTCTTCAACCAAGGAAGACAAAACCACACACCGCATACGGAACAATCCGCGAAAATCCAATACCAAACACTTTTCTTTTGGTTTCAGTCAACTAAAACCAAGAAAACCAACCAAGATCGACCACAGAACGATAAAGAAGATCCGAAGGAATCCACCACCAATCTCTTCTATTTGTCTCCAGTCAACTACCCGATCTACGATAGAAAAGGTAAGCACTCTTTCCCCACAAGGGGTTAATAGTTCTTCGGTGATGGGTTTAACCGGCCATACCGTCAAACCACACCCTTAGTATGAACAAAAAGAGGTGACCGAAACCCTTCGGCACCACAACCCCACTCTATCACAACAACAAGAACAATTCAATCATTTATCTCATTGACATAGCAACATGCATTACCAAATGAAGCATTCAACATCAAAGCTTAAATATAATATTTAAGCGTAAAGAAACGATACCCATACTCTTTCCTACTGTGCATCCATTGTGTGTCAAATTTTAGATTACTTATACCAATTTTGCAAGTTTTAATGTTGCTATCCTATGACAAAATTTTAGTTAAAACCTAAGCCATGTTTCTAAGTTATTCCACATCACATTTTAGTAGTACCCTATAGCATGACACTAAAAATACGCATTCCAAGAACCTACAGCCCGCTCTGATACCAACTGTAACACCCCGCCATTTAATATGCCCGAAAGCTACCAAACATAGACTAAGCAACCTCTAAATACCACAATTACAAGTAAATTACAGCAAAGGAGCAAATTCTAATACCGAAAATTTCGGCAGCATCTCCTTTGTTTTTCCATGAATTGAAGCAACAATAATATTAACAAGTCAAGATAGCATAATGAACGATAGCAATAACATGACCAATCGGAAATTCAACCTCCATACAACTAAAGATATAAGTCTATCCGTCACATATCAAATATGGCCTAATCATTTACTCATGACAACCAACGAAGCATCAAAACCACAATTTAGTTCAGTGAATTAACCATCACAACTAAAGGAGAGAACATGTCATTGTTTATATGTGTGATGCTAAGTGATGACGTGTGACTAGCTCCCTTTCCCGCATGCCGGTTTCATGGTACCTAAGAAAAACAACATAAACACAAGCGTGAGTTCATCACTCAGCAAGTATATTGCAATGGAACAAGAAAATACATTCTAATACTTTCATCACCACTTTTCACATACGACATCATACACATCTCATATTCATAGCGTAAGCATATCATTAACATCATCATATATCATCATCATATAACATCCTCATATAATGCAATGCAATGCGATGCACATATCTCCTGGAAACTCATATCGGTATGGTTGAGTACACACTCGTCGGTGTGCACCCTCTCCCCCCTTCCGTCCCGAAGATGGAGGGTGCCTACTCCTCGCTTCCATACACCGCGGTGGATGGAATCACAATGTAGGACTTACTCATTGGCTCTCCGGAATAGTCATAACTTTCCCACCGACCTTCCCCAGACTAGTTATGACTTTCTCACCGCCCGGGCCATGTATCATGCCATGTATGCAAATATGCCAATATCATAAATAACTTTGTACATTAACACATGGCATCATAACATAATAAACATATTCATCATATCATTGGCAATCATTAAGGCATGGCATGTGAACATATCATGTATTAAATTTTAATCTCAACCAATCAAGCAAACATCAACTCGCTACACATTCCAATACACTTGCCTCAACCACGGCGACGGATTGGCGAGACGTAGAAGGCACTCCTGGGGTCACACCACCAGCACATAGGGATCACACACTCAAAATCATGTCCACAAAACAGTAAGCAAACCCTCTTCTACCCCGACATCGCAAACTACTCGCTAAACCCAAAAACAGAGGTTCTATCCCGTCGGGACAGCAGCCTTCCAAAAGGCATAACTCGGGTTCTAAGACTCCGAATCAATTAAACGAGTGTAACACCCCAAAATTTTGCTTTCTTGAATTCATGTGTGATTTGGCACTTTGGTGAATTTTTGGAATTTTCTGGAATTTATTTGGATTTATTTGGAATTTATTTGAATTTATTCCATTTTGAAATAATTAAAGAATTTAATTTTGCAAATAAAATTTTGTTGGAAATATTTTATTTGAGTCCAAAATGATCCAAAGTATTTTCAGAATTTTTCTGGAATTTTTCCAGTCATTTGCTATTTTTAATGAATTAAATGAATTATCGAATTTTTTTAAATATTAAATCATTTGGAAAATGCGAGTGGGTTTGTACTGTTCATCCGATCGGAGCAGATCGACTCGAGTTCGAGCCCGACCGAGCCACGTGGTTTCGAGCCGAACCCCGCCGTCCAACTCCTATTACACGCACCCTTGGATCAAGATCCACCCGGTTGTGATTGCGCCACGTCACCGTAACTCCGGGTCCGACCGAAAGCAATACCGCCGAGCGGACCGAGTCCAACTCACGCGACCGCTGGATCGAGATCCAACGGCTCACGCTGCGCCACGCCGCCTCCGTAGCCGACTCGCCGCCGAACTCAGGTCCACCTCGGTCTCGCGTTTACTGACGCCGAGGTTGCTATTTAATGCGCCGCCACTACTGGCCGTGACTTAGACTTCAGCGCACTCAGAGATTTAGACAACGTCGCCGAGCCGGGCCATTGCTTCAGCCGCACCTCCGGAGTTGCTGTAACGCCCACGTTGCGGCTGGCTGCGTTCCTGGTCCTCGTCGCCCTGCCGCCCGTTGACCTGGATCCGGACTATCGCGACGAGACGCACCCGAAGGATCTTCACACGAGCGCGCGTAAACGCCGCTTGGTCAGGTGCCGCCTCCGCGATGAGCCCAGCTGGCCACGCAGTTATCGCCGATCACGAGCTCTCACCGGCCGTCGATCAAGATCCAACGCCGAGATCACGCCACGCCATCGCACGGTGAGATCCGCTTCCAAATCCTAGATCCATCTCCACCGCTGGATCTAGATCCAACGGTCCGAATCAATGCGTTAACCCAAACGCGGCGTCAACACTGGATTTAATCCAGCCGCTGATTTTCAAATCAACGGGCCGAGATCGAGCCACGCCGTCTGGAAGTTGGACCGACGCGGCCGCCAGCGTTAGCAGGACGCCACGCCGCTCGCGGGCGCCGGTTTGCCGAATTCACACCATGACGCTACGCCGACGTCATGGCGGCTCGCGATGTCGGTATGTCGGCCGGCCGCGCCGGCAAGAATGACGCCACGGGGGTCCTACATGTCGCCGTACGGTCAGTCCCTACCGACGCCACATGACGCTACGTCCTGAGCGGGCCTCACATGTCATGACGACATCAGAGTCGCGGATCGAGTCCACAGTGAGACTCAGCCGAGCGTGGACCAAGTCCATGGACCGGCTGACGTCAGCCGCCCAATCAGAGGCTGCCACGTGTCTAGGCTGACGCAATAATTAATTTCCGAAAAAAGAAAATGATTTATTAATTCGAAATATTGATTCAAATTTAGATTCAAACTTCAAACGCTTATAACTTTTGCGTTTTAACTCCGATTTGAGTGATTCAAATTTCTAAATTTGTATAAAATTGAGATCTACCCAAATATGAATTTTATTTAATTTTTGGACTAAAGTTTTTCTCTGTAAAATTATTTAAATGATTATTTAAACTTTAAATAATCATAACTTTTGCATTTTAACTCCAAATTTGATTTATCTCTAAAAATCCAAAATTATGTTCTCTCTGCTTATGGATTTTATTTGAGTTTTGGGATGTTTTTGCCTATTGTTTATTTGGGTATTTGCTATTTGCACGCTTTTACGAGTAGACGCTGAAGTGCCTGGAAGGATTCAAGGAGAAGTGTTGACTCAGATCCAACTCAAGACCAAGAACAAATACTTTGAAGGCAAGTTGTGCTTTGACCATGTTGATCCTATTTCAAATCTATTTTGATTTAACATTGCATGCTAGTTCAATTAGAAAAATACTTGGTTTAAACATGGGGTTAGATAAATACCAATTTGTTGTATGACACTTTGATTACTTAAGTATGTGCCATGACCCTTTGTCACCCTAGTTGTGGATTACTAGTTGACATTATTAAATTGCCAACCTGGGTTTAGACCGTTGTAGTATACCGCTTAGACTCGCTACGTGCTCATGTCATGATTTTGGACAATCAAATGTTAATATTGACTTAATGATATATTGAACTCCTGCTTTTGGAAAAGTATCATGTGATGTTGATGGCACGTGGTGCATGGTAATCAATCAGCGGGGTTTGATAAACGGTTTTCGACCGGGCATGTGGCAAGAGTAATCAGGTGGGGCTAGTTGTGGCATTGGGAGTGTTGTTTTGCCTTCGGTAGTCTTGCCCTGGTCACTCTAAGGACTTAACCTTGCAAGCCTTTGAATCAGGGTCATACTTGCAACCACATGGCTGGAATGGGACGGCCCTAGTTGACTAAGTCGCTAAGGACTCACTTGTGGAGCCTCAGGTGTCAATTACACCGCTTGTGTGATTGTGCGGGGAGCGATCGTGGTCGTGGCCGATACCCATCTAATCGTGTGTTGGTCCCCATACTTACTTTGGCTAAGGGAAGGGATGGTGTAGAGCACGAACCGAGAGGACCACTCGTTGTTTGAGGCTTCCCAAAGGCTTTGTTACGGAACTTCGCCTTTGTGGTGTTTGACTGTATCTTGTGGGTAAAGTGCATAACCTCCTGCAGAGTGTAGAATCTATTTAAATAGCCGAGTCCACGATGATCGACAATGCTCAGGAATTACAATAAGGGTTAGATTTTCTCAAAAATAACTTGGATTGAAAGGTTGGTCTGGTTTAACGATGAAATTGATGGAAATATGGTTTAGGATGGGGAAAATGTTTATTAAAACTTCTTGAAAAGTTATCTATGCTTTACTTAATTCTACTGCTTTCGAATCTACTTATATTACTTTTCAAATGCTGTTTACTGCAAATAAACCTTGAGCTATTCCTTTGTACCAAGCCATGCATATAGTATATTAGCTTGCATTCTGTGCATGACTTGCTGATGGCGCCGTGATGGCACTATGGGTGTCCCGATCTTTCGATGAGAAACACACGATCGATTTGTTAGAGTCGACTTTGACAATCCGACTACACCGTACGACGATGCGCCTTAGCAATCGCTTAAACCAACTCCTGAGTTATTGATCTTGCCGTGAGCACGATCAACCTGAACACGGTTCAATTCCTGCAAGCAACCGAAGAACAAGCAAGAACAATAGGGATAAGCAATCTGAAATTGCGGATAAACCGAAGCGAACAAAGTGAGTCTTATTGGACGATCTTGACAAGGTGGTGTCCAAAGACAACTCGCAGGATCAAGTTTGCACTTGGCTAAACTAATCAAATAAAACCCTAAAACCCTAAGGAGCCGATGTCACAGCTATTTATAAGAGGTAGGGGCGTGGGAAACACGTCCAAAGCAGAGGATACCAACTACAACTCTATTACAAGGCCCAAAGCCCAAGTCTTCTCGATTTGGAAAAGTGACGCCAATTGTTTTGCAGATTCTCGTTGACTCGGACGGAATTTGGGGATGGGTCGATCCGTTGGAAAGAGGACGTCGAAACCTTTCCAACCAGTACTCATAGACCTCAAACACCCTTGGATCAAAAAGTTATGGTCGTTTGAAGTTGGTGCTGTCCCGAGGCCGAATCCGAGTTGAACTTGTGCACCGGAAGAATTGGCTTCATGCTTGACGCTTGGGAGTCCTTCTCCTGGTTCCTATGACAATAAAATCATCACAAGGATTAAATAGCATTCCATTCATTAAATTATTTGTATGCAACCCGAGAACGCATTCACCGTAATTGAATTGTCGGCCCGAGCCTCGAGTAATTGGCCCTTGTATGATATTGTTGGTTTCCATTGGGTTTGTGGGCATGGTATCCATGGTAGTGTGATGTCCTCATCACTTGGCGAGTACTAAGTACTCACCCTTGCCTCAACACAACACCGCTTGAAGAGGAGACTACGCCACTTTGGAGGAGGAACTCCAAGAGGACCCGCTTACTTAGGATGCGAGCCTCCGCTGCCTGTGGTATCTTGGATGGCGCCACGAAGTTATTTGATTTTCCGCTGCTGTTATTTCTCTTTTAATAAGTTTCGCCTTGCGAGGCACATATTTGTAACTTGACCATAAGGTCAAGTAACCAGTTTGGTTATTTAAATAAAGTACTTTGATAATATCGATTGGTATGATTGTGATATTTACCGATGTTAAGACTGTGTGCACTAAGCTGCTCCTCGGATCAAAGCCGAATACACAGAGGGTCCGGATTTGCAAATTCGGGGTCCCGACAACGAGTACATCCTCGCGTAGCTTAGGAAATTTCCCAACTTTTTCTAAGTATATGGAAAGAATGATTCGGACTCTAAAGTGGTTTAATCTACAAAATATCGTGATCTGTTCCAATCACGTCACAGATTTTAATACGTTCGGTAAAACGAGAATAACTTTCGAACAGCTGGGTGGAATTGGACGTTCTTTATACCCACTGAAAGGCATTGAAATTACCTACAATTTATTTAACAGCCGTACGACCAAATTCCGAATCTAAATTGGCGAAAACCCAAACCCTAATTCGACTGCTCATGCTGCCCGATACAGAGAACGTGGCAACTTCTAGATTTCATCTAATCTACTCAATTCCAGCACCACTAATTGATCTAAAAACATGATAATAACCCTTAGAACAGTACCTAGACCAACCCCAAGGATTCCCATGGCCATACCTTCCCCCAACGCCTGAAAACCCAACGGATATCCTCCCCGCTCGCGCGATCTCCTTCCTCGCTCCAATTCCGCCGGATCTCCTCGTCGCGGAGCGCTCCAATGGATGGATCTTCGAGGTGTTGAGGTGGAGAACTCCCCTAGGGGCAGCAAGGGAGGTGGAGAGGTGGAACTCACCTAGGATCGGCTAGAGGAGGTGGAGGAGGAAGGGGAACAAGGTGGCTGCTAGGGGAGGCAAGGGGGAGGCGGATGGGGGAACAAGGGAGGCGGCTAGGGTTAGTTGGAGGGGGGGTAGGGCGCAGGGGGCTGGGCAGCAGGTTTTGCTGCCCAATAACTCCTCCACATGGGCCAAATCTTCCCCACCTTCGGCGCACATTGGTCCCCCAAGGCCCGAGTTTGGTCCCCCAAGGCCCAATCTCCCCCGAAAGGCCCAAATTCTTACCCGGAAAGGCCCAAACTCCCAGAAGAGGCCCAAAACATGATACAAAAGTCGTACTTTAATGCCGACGTCGAAAAAGTCTCATACCGTCATTCCGTAGTGTCACAGGGCCATGTAACATGCCATGTATGCAAATATGCCAACATCATAAATAACTATTACACTATCCCATGGCATCATAACATAATAAACATATTCATCATATCATTGGCAAGCATTAAGGCATGGCATGTGAGCATATCATGTATTCAAATTCAATCTCAATCAATCTAGCAACTACAACCCGCTACCCATTCCAATACATTTGCCTCAACCACGGGCGACGGATTGGCGAGAAGTAGAAGGCACGCCCGGGGTCACACCACCTGCACATAGGTATCACACACTCACAATCAAGTCCACAAAACAGTAAGCAAACCCTCTTCTACCCCGACATGACAAACTACTCGCTAAACCCAAAAACAGAGGTTCTGTCTCGTCGGGACAGCAGCATTCCAAAAGGCATAACTCGGGTTCTAAGACTCCGAATCAATTAAACGAGTACATCCTCGCGTCTCTTAGGAAATTTCCTAACTTTTTCTAAGTATACGGAAAGAGTGATTCGGAATCTAAAGTGGTTTAATCTACAGAAAACCGTGATCTGTTCCAATCACGTCACATATTTTAATACGTTCGGTAAAACGTTCATAACTTTCAAACGGCTAGGCGGAATGGGACGTTCTTTATACCCACGGAAATATATTGAAATTACCTACAACTTCTTCAACTGCTGTAGGACCAAATTGACGAAAACCCAAACCCTAGGTGCTCATGCTGCCTGAAATAGAGAACGTGGCAAACTCAAGATTCCATCTAATCTACTCAATTCCAGCACCACGAATTGATCTAAAAACATGATAATACCCCTTAGAACAGATCCTAGACCAACCCCAAGGATCTCCGTGGCCATACCTTCGCCCGACGACCGAAAACCCAACGAATCTCCTCCCGGTTCGCGCGATCTCCTTCCTCGCTCCAATTCCGCCGGATTTCCTCATCGCGGAGCGCTCCAACGGGTGGATCTTCGAGGTGTTGAGGTGGAGAACTCCCCTAGGGGCAGCAAGGGAGGTGGAGAGGTGGTGGAGCAATGGGGAGCAATGGGGGAGGTGGAGGCGCCACAAGGAGGAGGTGGGGAGGTGTGGGCGGCTAGGGCTTGTGGGGGCGCAAGGACAGGGGTGGGGGCGCAGTAAGGGGCAGGGGGAGGCCCCCAACCAGGACTCCTACTCCCAATTGGACTCAAACCCCATCTCACCAAAGCCCACGACCCCTTCTCTTAGGCCCAAAACTCCCCGGAAACGCTATTAACCTCCATACCTTATGGTTTTAACCTTAATTTCTCATTTGATAATGTTTTTGACCTCAACAGTCACATTATATAAGATTACGTCACTCCGTGGTGTCACAGGCTTTTTGCAAAATCTTGGAACTCATTAGACATAAATACCGTCCCTTGGTCGGTTGTGATCGTTTGTGGGATGCCAAATCTATGGACGATATGTTCATTAACAAAGCCGATCACTTCTGCGCTAGTGACCTTTTTTAGTGGTACGACCTCTACCCATTTTGAAAAATAGTCTGTCGCAGCAAGAATAAACTTATGGCCTTTGCTGGACGTTGGGAATATTTGGCCGATTATATCTATTTCCCATCCCCTGAATGGCCATGGTTTGATGATTGGATGCAAAGCCGATGCTGGCACAAATTGCACATTACCGAACTTCTGACATGTTTGGCACCCTTTGTAGTATTTGAAGCAATCTTCTAGCATTGTCGGCCAAAAGTACCCTGTCCGCCTTAGCATCCACTTCATTTTATGAGCCGATTGATGAGATCCACAAAACCCCTTCATGGACTTCACCCATTGCCACCTTGGCTTCGTCGACCCCAAGACATCTCAACAGCAAGCCTTCCATTGTTCGACAATATAGTGTTTCCTCCAATACAATGTATTTTAAAGCCTTCCGCTGGACCTTTCACTCAGTCGGCTTAGACGGATCTATCAAATATTCTCTGATCTCTGTTCTCCAGTCGACAGGGTGGACACACATGACTACTTTGTCTATCGACTCATTCGTCCCATGTTGGCTATGGCTTTTATATCCCAACGCCTTTTGCGCTAATAAGTTTGCTCTATCGTTCCTTTCTCTAGGAATATGCTCTATAGAGAACTGTGACACTACGGAATACCGAGACTTTATAAAATGTGAAATTAGAGATTGTGGCATTACATAATGTGAATGTTGAGGCCAAAAACAGTATGAAATGTGAAATTAAGGTTAAAACCATAGGGTATGGAGGTTTATAGCGCTTCCGGGCCGTTTTCGGGGTTTTGGGCCTTTCCGGGGGAGTTTGGGCCTAAAAGAGGGGGTTGTGGGCTTTGGTGGATGGAGTAGGAATCAATTTAGGATTAGGAAAGAGGCCTAGGGCTGATAAAAGGGGGCTTCCCTGCCCCTTGTGCGCCCACCCCTCCTCTTGTGCGCCCCCTCCTCTCCCTCCATGCCCTAGCCGCCCCCCCACCTTCCCCTACCCTCTTGTGCGCCCCCTCTCCCTTGCCCCCATTGCTCCCCACCTCTCCAGCACCTCTCCTCCACCCCCTTGCTGCCCTAGGGTGGCCTCCCCACCCCCTGCACCTCGAGGATCCATCCATTGGAGCGAGGAACAAGGAGCGAGGAACGAACCGGGAGGAGATCCATTTAGTTTTTGTGCGTTGGGCAAAGGTATGGCTATGGGAATCCTTGGGATTGGTCTAGGTACTGTTCTAAGGTTGTTTATGAAGTTTTTAGATCAATTGTTGGTGCTGGATTTGATTAGATTAGATGGATTCTTGAGTTGGTCACGTTCTCTGTTTCGGACAGCATGAGCAGTCAACCTAGGGTTCGGTTTTTCGCCAATTTAGAGTCCGAATTTGGTCGTACGGATGTTGAAGAAGTTGTATATAATTTCATTATATTTTCGTGGATATAAAGAACGTTAAATTCCGATCAGCCGTTTGAATGTTATGGCTGTTTTACCGAGTGTGTTAAAATCTGTGACGTGATTGGAACAGATCACGGTATTTTGTAGATTAAACAACTTTAGAGTCCGAATCAGTCTTTCCCTATACTTAGAAAAAGTTGGGAAATTTCCTAAGCTACGCGAGGATGTACTCGTTTAATTCATTCGGAGTCCCAGAACTCAAGTTATGCCTTTTGGAAGGCTGCTGTCTCGACGGGACAGAACCTCTATTTTTAGGTTTTGCGAGTAGTTGGCAATGTCGGGGTAGATGAGGGTTTGCCTACTGTTTTGTGGACATGATTGTGAGTGTGTGGTACCTATGTGCAGGTGATGCGACCCCGGGAGTGCCTTCTACTTCCCGCCAATCCGTTGCTTGTGGTCGAGGCAAGTGTATTGTAATGGATAGCGGTTTGTAGGTTGCTTGTTGAGAATAGATGAAATTGGTTATATGATATGATCACATGCCATGCTTTAATGATTGCCAATGATATGATATATGATGAATATGCTTACTATGTTATGATGCCATGTGTTAAGGTAAAAGTGATTTATGATGTTGGCATATTTGCATACATGACATGGCATGTTACATGGCCCAGGCGGTGAGAAAGTCATAACTAATCCAGGGAAGGTCGGTGAGAAAGTTATGACTATTCCGGAGAGCCAATGAGTAAGTCCTACATCGTGATTCTATTCACCGCGGTGAACGGAAGCGAGGAGTAGGCACCCTCCATCTTCGGGATGGAAGGGGGGAGAGGGTGCACACCGACGGGTGTGTACTCAACCATACCGGTATGAGTTTCCAAGGAGACATGAGCATCGCATTGCATTGCATACATAATGATGATGAAAAGGATATATGATCATGAATGAGATGATACATGATGTGAGTTGTTGAAGCCATGTAATTGTTTATGTTTGTACCATTGCAATATACTTGCTGAGTGATGAACTCACGCTTGTGTTTATGTTGTTTTCTTTTAGGTACCATGAATCCGACATGCGGGAAAGGGAGCTAGTCACACGTCATCACTTAGCATCACACATTTAAGCAATGACATGTTCCTTCCCTTATGGTTATGGTTAATTCTTTGAGCTAAAACTGTGGTTTCGATGATTCGTTGGTCGTTATGAGTAAATGATTAGTCCATGTTTGTCATGTGACGGATAGGCTTAAACGACTGTACATGTCAAAAGAAACAGCGAAACATATGCGGTGGCACAAAGAAGGTAAACGTGAGGACCGAGACCTGGATATGATGGTGCATCCGTCTGATGGCGAGGCATGGCAGGCATTGGACCGATTCGATCATGCATTTGCAAGCGACCCTAGGATGTACATGGAGATTCATGTTGGAGATGTAATAAAATTTGGGCAGTAAGTAAGCTTGTCATCTAACTGTTAACCTGTTTTTCGTCTAATTCTACAGAACTTGTTTCCTCCTTTTCTCTCGCCTTTCCATTTCTTATCCATTCTTTCCTCGTGATGGATTGCAGATGTTGCTTTCGGGTGCTAAATTATTTCCAATATGATCTCTCTAGAGCACCCGATGTTCTTTATGTCGAGAATTTCTTGGTTTCTAGCCTCGACCACTTTATTGCATAACCTACTTAATAGTAAGAGTCTTTTGATCATCAAATTAATATACATGGGGATCATTGGCATACTAATGTAAAGCAAATGGTTAGGATTTTGTGGTTAGGTGTTCCCTGGCTTCAAGATACAAACTAGAAAGCTTAACTTTTGGTTTATATGGTTATAGTGCCGACTTAGGCAAATTCACCGATGGACACTGCAAAATTGTGGTCATTTTCTAATTATATATACATAGGTCATTGCCGTGACCTCCGTGAATCGCAGGCGCTTTCATTTTTTTACGAAATCGATGCAAAGGATAATGTATATAAATGTAATGGTGATCTGTATAGCAAAGCATGTGGGCTTGTGCTATTACTTTTAAGTAAACTCTCCGCTTCTCGAACAAAATGAGCAATGTATATTTTTGGCATATATTGGATTTGAAAATGAAGCATATAAGCGACATACCAGATTTCATTTTTCTCGACACAAACATGGATTTGGAGTAAAGATAGTTGTATCGCTTCTCCATTGTATAGGTAACCTTGCTTGTCTAATTTTATATGATCCGAAATTGTTTCGTGAATGGAACTGATTTATGTGTTAAAATGCTTGATTGTACTACTTACAATTATTTGATGTTTTCCATGACATATACGCATTTGGATAATACTTGAAAACATAAGAACCTCGTGTAGTTTGCACTGAGTTAATATATTACAATTTACAAGTTTACAATTATGAGATGTGGTGATTCTAATTTCCGTTAAGAAATACACGGTGATTAATAATTTGATAGATCCAAACTATAGCAGCTCTTAACTAAACTTTATTACAACTTCTAACATGTATTGAATATTGATTTATTATGCGCGATTTTTCTACCACTATCCCTCATGGCAAATTTTTAAGAAGGGGAAGATGTCAAAAGACCTCTGGATGGATTTTGGGGTCTTAATACCCTATAAGGATCAACAAAACAATGGTCTGATATTCCTTTTGGATCTCTTCCAATATTTTAAGCTTTTGGCATGTTAATGTTATCTTAGGTTCTCGACTTCAAGTTGAGTACGTTTTTGTCCATGTACTCACTCCGACAAGTCCGGCCTCGAGAATTTATGCCTTTATGCATGTTGAACCTTAATCTCGACTTTAGCACTTACCATGTGACATGTGCACTGATAAAATTCTTTCTTAGCCTCCTTAAGATCTCTTAGCTTGTCTTAATCTGCACTTTAGCACTATGTATTTGTTCTGCTCTTATGGTGCATGATGCATGACAAATAACTCAGAGGAAGTTTTGTTTTTGGGTTCCGTAAGAATTGATTACCAAAACTCAACTCAAAAAACAAGACTTACAGGTATTCTGATCTCAATCATAAAAATTGTACCTAGTGTTGATATGATATTCGGTCTCTAATGTAATGCTAACGATTCTATTCAGTTTTAGGTTCAACCAAAGGAAAGGCCAAGATGGTAAATTCTCGAGAAGAGATTGATGGTGGATCAATTGTAAGAGTGGAAAGAGTATGTTTCTTTTGGTACTTTGGAAGTTCCTAGCGCTTCACTGTATGGCTGTATTAGGTACATTTACATAAACATATGCAGGCCTGTAGCCCAACTAATGGTTTTGTCGAGAGGTTATAAATGAAACCTAAAGTTGCAACCATCAAGCCATAAGTTTCATTCGTGAATCATGACATACTCTTTTTTAATAAAAAGAATGAATGAATCATGACATACAGTAAATCACGGAAAATCAGAATTGGAATGCTTATTAAAAGCGAGTACTTTCTGCGTATTCGACTTTTCTTCACACAATGTTAATAAATTACCCTTATACAAGTCTTACGATTCCTTTGCCTTTGCTGATTCTAGGTACTACATTAATTACAAAATGATGAAGAAAAAGGTAAAACAAGATGTTCAACAGACCCAAAATGGTGGAAATCGTGAACAGATTCTAAAGAGTTCTCAAGGATGCTTGATGATCGTGTAAAACAGGTATTGAGTTGTCGATGCATTCCTTGAACCATCAATGTTCATTCATTTGTTACCACCTACCAACAAATACGTGATAAGTTTCTTTCTTGCATTGAAAAATTGTTCCTGTTTCATAAGTTCTGTTGCAACCTTGATGTACTCTTGATTAAGCCACATTCGCTTCAACGCTTTGTGCATTCCAATCATGGGGGTTCTTGAAGCATAGTCAAGAGGTTGCTAATATGGTGGGCATCTCTTACTGATTTGCTTATAAATTATTTTTACATCGGTCTCTTGTATTTAAAGATCTCTTAGCTATCTTACCGTAAGCCTTGGTTTTTCATTAATTGAAATCAGTTATGCAGGTGCCTAGATATTTCCGAATGTACAACCTGTTCACAATACTCTTGATAGTATGTTATTGTATTACCTCTTTTCCATTATCTTATATGTCCTGTGCACTAATAAATGGAAAGTTTTTGAGTATTTTGTTTAGTTAATGACATAATGTTGGTAAGCCTCTAATATGTATATTCACCGGCAAATAATTAGGGACATTTGTTGTGGTGTTCTAGGATGTATATGTGTTCTAGCATATTTTTTTGTATAAATGTCGCTTAAATTGTACATATTAAAACCCACGAATTTAACAGTTAAATTCGTGGTTTTGGGCCCACGAATTTAATCTGATAAATTCGTGAGTTTTAATTTGCCGCTTTAATAATTTAGTCGATAAATTGCATATCTTTCTGGCCCAATGTAAATTAACCTATATATTCGTAGCGTGCTCACGAATTTATCTCATAAATTGTGGGTTTCGCCCACTTAATTTAACTTTATCGATAAATTCGTGGGTTTTACGCTCTACCTAATTTAATCTGCTTAAATTGCGGGTATACCGCCCACGGTTATCTCAATTTTTCCTGGCTTAAATTCGTGAGTCGCGTGATAACCCATTTAATTTAGTTAAATTCGTGGGGCCCCACGAATTTAATTGAGTAATTTCGTCGAGTTAAATTCGTGAGATAAATTCGACGGTTTGCGCACGAATTTAGTATAAATTCGTGGGTTTTGCGCTAATTTCGTGGGTTTCGGGCCCACGAATTTTCCTGTGATTCCTGTAGTGGGTGGCTGTTTGTCCGTTTGATCATGTTATTGCTATCGTTCATTATGCTATATTGACATGTTATTATTGTTGTTGTTTCAATTCATGTTAAAACAAAGGAGATGCTGCCGAAATTTCGGTTTTTAGCATGTGCGCCTTGCTGTAATTAATGTTTAAATTGTGGTATTTAGATGTTGTTTAGTCTATGTTTGGTAGCATTCGGGCATATTAAATGCCGGGGTATTACAAGAACGTCGTGAATGATTCGATAACTTGCAAACATTGGCGTATGTATTGCATTAATATTTCATCATTGTATCGGAATTCTCCTTTAACCTGCTGTACAATCAACAAGGAGTCCCCGGAGACTTTCACATTACTTACTCCGATGCTCTCCAGAAGTTGCAATCCTTTCATCAGTGCTTCATTTCTGCTTGGTTGTTAGAACATCGGTTATTAAGCGTATACGTGAAGTCAAACACATGCCCCTTCGGTGAAATTAACACTATGCCGATGCCTTCGCCTACCTAGCATACTGACTCGTCGAAGTATATTTTCCAAGGAGTGACATCGACTATCCCACTTAGGGTGTTCCCTCCTGTGAGAAAATCGGCCATAGCCTGCCCTTTGACGGCTTTAGCCGATTCGTATATTAAGCCGAACTCGGTTAAAGCGTATGCCCACTTACCAAGTCGACCTCTCAGAATTGGTGGAGATAGTATGTGTTTAATAACATCAGTTCTACATACTATAGCACAAGTTGATGCTAAAATATAATGTCTTAGTTTTGTACACGCAAAATAAAGCGCCAAACATAATTTTTCTATGGGGGAATACCTGGTTTTGGCGTCTAGAAGTCGTCGGCTTAAGTAGAAAATGACTTGTTCCTTTGCATCGGCTTCTTGGGTTAAAACGGCTCCAATAGTTTCCTCTTCAGCCGATATGTACAGCTTAAATGGGATTCCTTTCTTTGGCGCCAGCAAGACTAGAGGATTCACCGGGTATCTTTTTATATCTTCGAAGGCCTTTTGCTGCTCGGTTCCCCACACAAACTCCTGGTTATCTTTTAATTTTAGTAACGGGGTGAAGGTTTGAATCCGCCTGGACAAGTTTGAAACAAAGCGTCGTAGATAATTGATCTTGCCGACCAATTTCTGCAGCTCATTTTTGTTTGTCGGTGGTTTGGTATCGGCTATGGCTTGTATCTTTGCTTTGTCAACCTCGATCCCTCTTTCATGCACCATGAACTTGAGAAACTGTCCAGCTGATTGTAACACCCCGGCATCTAGTATGCCCGAATGCTACCAAACAAAGACTAAACATCACCTAAATACCACAAATTAAAATAAATTACAGCAAAGGCGCAAATGCTAAAACCAAAATTTCGGAAGCATCTCCTTTGTTTTATCATGAATTGGAGCAATAGCAATCACATAGCAAGTTATATCATGGCATAAGACATCTAAAACATCAATATCAATGGATAAAGCATCAACATAAACCAATAAAATCGAATCCAACCACTCCATAATCTATAGCTAAGCAAATAAGGATCACAAGCACACTAAACTATTCCATACACCAAGTTCACGGCACTTATTATGATCCTGACTCAAATTGGTAAATATGACTGGAACTACATGAAGATGTGTAGCTAATGCCCCTTCCCACATGCCGGTGTCATGGTACCTAAAATAACATAAAACACAAGCGTGAGTTCATCACTCAGCAAGTATATTGCAATGAGTCATACAGAACAATTCAATATTATCATCACTACATAACAAACTGAACATCATGATTAAGTCATACTTCATATGCAACATCATATTCATATCTCAACCTCATTGAAATCATTTCATCATCATCATCATGTATGCAATGCAATGCAATGCACATGTCTCCTCGACACAAATACCGGTATTGCCGAGTGCACACCCGTCGGCGTGCACCCACGTGGCCACGTCCCCCTTCCATCCCGTAGATGGAGGGTGCCTACTCCTCGCTTCCACTCACCGCGTGGGTGGAATCACGAGGTAGGTCTTACATCCATGGCGCTCCGGATTAGTCATAACTTTCTCACCGACCTTACGGGAATAGTTATGACGTTCTCACCGACCGGGCCAAGTTTCATGTCATGTATGCAACATATGCCATAATCATTAACCATAAACCATTGCATAGCATCTTAACATTCCCTTTTTATCATATCATGGCAAAAACTAAGCATGGCAAGATAGCATAACATGGAAACAATTGCATCTAGTCAAGACAAGCAAATAAACCACATGCTACCCATCCCAATACACTTGCCTTAACCTCGGGCGATGGATTGGTGGGATGAGGAGGGCACTCCCGGGGTCACACCACTTGCACATAGATGCCACACAATCACAAGGTGCCCACAAAATAGTACGCCATTGCCCATCTACCCCGATATCGCAAACTACTCCCGAAAACGAAAAACAGAGAATCTGTCCCCCCCGGGATAGCATACTTCAAACTTTCATAACTTTAGATCTAGGACTCCGAATCGATTAAACGAGTACATCCTAGCGTATCTTAGGAAATTTCGTAACTTTTTCTAAGTATATGGAAAAGCTGATTCGGACTCTAAAGTTGTTTAATCTACAAAACACTACGTTCTGTCCCAGCTACGTCAAAGATTTGAACACGTTCGGTAAATCGGGCATAACTTTCAAAAGACTGGGTGGAATTGGACGTTCTTTATGTCCACTGATAGGTATTGAAGTTACCTACAACTTTCTCAACAGGCGACCGACCAAAATCCGATTCTAAAATCGCGAAAACGCAAACCATTGGTCGACTGCACAATCTCCCCGAAACAGAGAACGTGGCAAACTCTAGTTTTCATCCAATCTACCCAATCTCAGCACCACCACTTGATCTAAAAACATGAAATCAACCTCTAGAACAACACCTAGACCATCCCCAAGGAACACCCATACCATACCTCAGCACGACGAACGACGAACAACGAACGTCGAAATCCTTCCTCTCGGGTTCCCCGATCGTCTTCCTCGCGCCGGAACCGCCGGATCTCCTCATCGTGGAGCTTCCCGAGGGAGGGAACAACAGGATGGCAAGGTGAGGATCTCTCCTAGGCCAGCAAGGAGGGTGGAGAGGGGAGGGGAGGAGAGATGGCGCATGGGGGAGGCAGCTAGAGTTGGAGGCGTGTGGGGGAGGTGGGGGAGAGAGGTGGCGGCTAGGGTTTGCAAGTGGGGTGCAGCAAGGGCAGGGGAAGGGCGCCCCAGGCCAGGAAAATCTGGTCTCCCCCTCCCTCATGGGCCCAAATACCTTCCCACTAAAGCCCACGACTCATCCCCTTGGGCCCAAACTCCCGAAATCGGCCCGGAAACGCAATTAAACCTCATACCGTATAGTTTTATTCTCTAATTTCACATTTTATAATGTCACACCATTCCATAGTGTCACATTCTCCCCCCCTTAAACATGATTCGACCTCGAATCCGAAGAACGCCAAAAACAACAACAAAGTCCCCAAGGGACAAAAGACTTCTTTGCAACACAAAACATTCACAAAAAGACTCAAACCGGAACAATCGACAAAGAAGTTCTCAAAACCAATACTTAGCGAGAAAGTGTTGGTTTAGCTCAACTAGTGCAACCTCTCACGGTTCCACCTTCACTTCAATTGCCAATAATATTAGCAGAAGTCAACCGAAGTCCTCGATTTCACCCACTAAAGGGCTTAATCAAATTATCACGCCCAACTCCTCACATCAAACAGTTCATACTTCCCTCACATCCAACCTGATGAACTCAGAAAAACTTCCCTTTTCAACTTCATTTACAGAACCTTAATTTCATTTCTCCACCTATCTACCACATCTCATTAAACTTAAGATGACACAAAGAAAGCGAATCACATCTCCTTTAACAACCTCTCTACCAACAAATCACCAACGATGTCTTATTAATAACTGGGGTTCTAAACGAGAACCTCCAAAGAATCAATTACGCAAAATCCCATCTCTTCCAATTATTTGACCTTTTTCACAAGGAACCACAATTAACCAATGTCATTTACATACATAGTCCACATTGACAATAACTTCCTTTCCAAACACAAACCATGCTACATTTTTTTTATTCTATCATCTTCCGGGCATATCTCATACCCAAGGATACTAGCTAAGACAATGTTCATGACAGAACATTTTACATCACAATTTCTATAACCTTCATTACCACCAAACGATACTCTCCACAAAATTTAAACCACGACATCTATAACCTCCATCATAACCACCTTTTAAACCACAACCAAAGTTTTACGACTAGCCCAAGCTAGGGCTGAAAGTTATTACCAAACCACCATTGGTTCTTTTCCTAAGAGGGTCTCGCCCTCACATATTCACACTCAAAAACAACCTAGCCCATGAGTATATTCCTCCAATATAATCAACAGTTCCATAAGCATTTCTATTCATATCACAACGAGAATGCCAACAAAAAGCAACTCCCTTTAGCCGGATGAACCACATTCATCAACTCGAATCCCAAAACACCACAAATCACTTTGGAACAAAGATTTGACAACGTCGAAAGACCATTTTTTTTTCTTTTCCTAAATCAAACCGCAAAGGAAAAACTCAAATCTCAAAACAATGCGATACATTTCGCATCGGGTAGCACTCAAACAAAAGAGAGACTCCACACAATTCTTTGACAGAAGTTCTCAACAACCAAAGCATCTCAACTCGCTTTTACCAAAGCCAAACCTCTCATTTTCACCAAAATCAACATTTTGGAAGGGAACCGTTTCTCAAATCACACACAAGAATCCACAACCATCACAGTATCTCTCAAAGAGAAAGGGAAATTCAAATCTATAACATAACCAAAATTCCAGCATTTATTCATTCTTTATTTTCATGCTAGAAAGCACAGGAAATCTCAATTCATGACATGGATGCAATCTTTTAAAGAGCACTCTGGATTAGTCATATATCCATATATGAATTTCCACCGACCTGGCTCATCATCTCTTTTATGATAAACACCGCATTTTAACCAAAAGCAAAATTTTTGGAAGAGAACATCAATTCTCAAGTCAAACATCTGCACCCACAACCGCTACAAATTATCTCAAAGAAAATAAAAAGAGACTGATTCCCAAAAGAAACACTTCACCAGCAAAATCACTCATGGAACGTTCATAAGATCCACCTTTTTGAAGCACTTTGCAAACATCACACAAACTTTCAAAATAAGTCCAACTCTAGCCCAATAGAGTTACAGATTAAATCTCAAGAATTTTCAACATAACCCACTGTGTCCATCTGTTTCCTTTAAAATTTATTCCAAAGATCATTCCGTGTGAACGCGAAGGAGCGTGATCCACTCGAAAGCTTTTGGGTCCCAATCTATACTCATATCATAACCTAAACAAATTAGCCAAAACCAAAGATTGGCACCAATCACTACAAGTTTAGGGAAACTCTGAACTACAACATAAGGAATACCTTGCCCGAAAGCATTCAACCAAACTAGCAAACAACCATACCAGTCCAAAAAAAGGTTTTAAATACCAACTTAGCATAGATACAACCATCTCTAGTGTTCCACTATGCTTTCCATTCAAGACTTCAAAATTCACTACTTATTGAGAAGGTCCAACCGGATTTAACAAAATTTACATAACAAATTCTTTCTCTAGTTACCATTCCCAACATTTTTTTATTAAAGTTTATGATGCTTATCAAAAAGACATCCAACCAATACTACCTCATCATGATCCCCACGGACCATCAATTCATATAACATCATATTCTATATTTAAAAACATAATACTTCAACAAGTACTTTAGCAGGATCAACCTATCTATTTCATACCATCCATACGTCAACTTTTCAACAATCGAACTTATTCCATTAATCAATAACTCCAACAAGTAAATGTCATCTCCACAAGATAAAATTCGCAAATAGGACTTTAAGACATACATTCATTAAGGATAAATCCTTACATCATGATAATTATCCATTGTTCATTCGATCACAACAGTGCTCAACATTAAACCACATTTTACAGTTTGTCTCTATTTTTAACAATCGTTTTCAACGATTAATCACACTACCAAGTCATCAATATCAATAATTTGCATAATCATCAAACAACAACATTGCTTTTAGCTACCCTATACATAGGTTATAACACAATTGCCACTACACAACGTACTCCAACTATTTTAAAATAAATTTAATGAGTTAGACAATCCCAATGCTCTTTACAACAACATCAAACAACAACTTCTACCTTCTCAATTGTCATCTGTATTAGCATTTCAAGAACACAATTACATCCTTCCAATTATGCTAATAGTTTGCAACAACATAAATAGCAACTCTAATCAACTTCGAAATTGGGTTCACAAACCGACACGATTAAATTTCTTTACTAACATGTTAATTTAGAACATCTTTAAACAACCAACCAAGTTTCTATAACAATGTTAATGGTTTACATCACCTTAATGTTCTCACTACGCATCAGGGTTTAAAACTTTAAATATTATCGGGGGTCATAGGCACTTTTACAGCAAAGCAACATATTCTAAGCATGTACATTAACACATTTAATCATTCTCGCCATAGATGTACTACTCTACAACACTAGTAATCTATTTATTCTCAAGCTAAAGATAACAATCACATTGAAATAATTCAACTCACAAATTAACTTAGGAGTACATCATTTCCATAAACCACATTGTTACATACTACATAACATGCTAAACAACAATTCTCATTATTGATAAGTAATTTCAGTCAAAAGACTACTTACTTTGTTTGCAGCATTTTCTTTTTAAAACAACCAAACTTAACGAAGAAACTTGACTCTCAAAGTTGCAATGGGACATGACTCACACTGGGTCATGCAAAAGATCTCCAAAACACATTTCAACCTTAAAGACTACTACAGGAGGGAGCCAAGTGATCAAGTAAACCTTTACGGACAAAGACACAAAACATAAATCGACACATCTTAAGTTTTTGCACACAACCTCAATAACTTCTTTTTAACTCAGAGTGAGACACAAATGAGAACCAAACTATATTTTTCTTTGCAAAGCAAACAACAAAACCGACATCAAAGCCAAAAGGCGACCAAAAAGGCGCAACACTAAACTCCTCTTCTTCGTCTTCAACCAAGGAAGACAAAATCACAAACCGCCAAAGGATCAAACCGCGAAAATCCAATACCAAACACTTTTCCTTTGATTTCAATCAACTAAAACCAAGAAAACCAACCAAAACCGACCGTCAGAACGGTGAAGAACATACGAAGGAATCCACCACCAAACTCTTCTATTTGACTCCAGTCAACTACCCGATCTACGACAGAAAGGGTAAGCACTCTTCTCCCACAGGGGTTAATTGTTCTTCGGTGATGGCGCTAACCGGCCACACCGTCAAACCTCACCCTTACTATGAATAAAGAGAGGTGGCCGAAACCCTTCGGCACCACAACCCCACTTTAACACAATAACACGAACAATTCAATTCAATTCTCTCAATAACATAGCAACATACCAACTGTAACACCCCGGCATCTGGTATGCCTGAATGTTACCAAACGTAGACTAAACCACATCTAAATACCACAAATAAAGATAAATTACAACAAAGGAGTAAATACTAAAACCGAAAATTTCGGCAGCATCTCCTTTGTTTTTCCATGAATTGAAGCAACAACAAAATGATCATAGGATAAAGCATAAAGAATAACATCTAAATCATCAATAATGAGGGTTCTAGCAACAGTATAAGTCTAGAATAATGAATTCAACCATCTCATGAGCCAAACGAAGTAAATGAGGAAACCAAGCACACAATTTAACCATGCACCAAGTTTCATGGCACTATTCTTATTATCATGACCTAAACGAATAAATTGTCTATAAGTGTGGAGCTATGTGTAGATGTGTAGCTAATGCCCTTTCCCGCATGCCGGTCTCATGGTACCTAAAAACAACATAAAACACAAGCGTGAGTTCATCACTCAGCATGTATATTGCAATGGATCATAAAGAACAAATCAATGCCAACATCAATACATACCATACTTAACATCATGATCGAATCATAATTTCATATACAACATCATGACCATGTCTCAATCTCATTGTACACATTTCATTATCACCGTCATGTATGCAAAATGCACAAGTCTCCTCGAAGCAAATACCGGTATTGCCGAGTGCACACCCGTCAGCGTGTACCCTCTTTCCCCTTCCATCCCGTAGATAGAGGTTGCCTACTCCTCGCTTCCACTCACCACGTGGGTGGAATCACGAGGTAGGTCTTACATCCATGGCGCTCTGGATTAGTCATAACTTTCTCACCGACCTTACCGGACTAGTTATGATGTTCTCACCGACCGGGCCAGTTTTCATGCCATGTATGCAACATATGCCATAAACATAAACAATTAACCATTGCATAGCACCATAAAAGACCATTTTCACCATAACATGGGCAAACACTAACCATGGCAAGGTAGCATATCATGAAAACAATTTGCATCTAGTAAAGTCTAATAACATTCAACACGATACCCATTCCAATACGCTTGCCTTAACCGCGGGCGACGGATTGGCGAGAGCATGAGGGCACTCCCAGGGTCACACCACCTGCACATAAGTACCACATACTCAAAACGTGCCCACAAAGCAGTACACACTCGCTCATCTACCCCGATTACGCAAACTACTCCCGAAAACGAAAAACAGAGAATCTGTCCCCCGGGACAGCAAACTTCAATCTAGCATAACTTGAGTTCTAGTTCTCCAAATCGAGTAAACGAGTACATCATCGCGAAGCTTAGAAAGTTTCCTAGCTTTCTCTAAGTATTGGGAAAAGCTTATTCGGCCTTTAAATTTGTTTAATCTACAAAACCTTACGTTCGGTCCCAATTACGTCACAGATTTGAACACGTTCGGTAAAATGATCATAAATTTCAAACGGCTGGGCAGAATTGGATGTTCTTGGTTTCCAATTAAAGGTATTGAAGTTATCTACAACTTATTCAACAGGCGAACGACCAAATTCCGGCTCTGAAATTGCGAAAACTCGAACCCTAGGTCGTGTACCCAATCTGCCCGAAACAGAGAACTATGCAATCTCTAGTTTTCATCCAATCTACCCAATCACAGCACCTCCTCTTGATCTAAAAGCATCAAATCAACCTCTAGATCAGCACCTAGACTAACCCCAAGGGTCACCCATAACATACCTTTGCCCGACGAACGACGAACGCTGAATCCTCTCCTCCTGATTTCCCCGATCGTCTTCCTCGCGTCGGAACCGCCGGATCTCCTCGTCGCGGGGCTTCCCGATGGAGAGATCAACGGGATGGCTAGGTGGGGATCTCCTCTAGGGCAGTAAGGGGGGTGGAGAGGGGAGGGGAGAGGTGGTGGCGCAAGGAGAAAGGAGATGGGGGGGCGCACAAGGAGGTGGAGAGGGGGAGGGGCGGCTAGGGTTAGGTCGGGGCGCACAAGGGCAGGGGGAGGGCACCCCAAGGGCAGAATTTCATGTCTCCCCCACCCACACGGGCCCAAATCCCCTCCCACTAAAGCCCACGACTCAATCCCTTGGGCCCAAACTCCCCAGAGAGGCCCAAGCTCCCGAAAACGCGATTAAACCTCATACCGTATAGTTTTATTCACTAATTTCACATTTTATAATGTTACACCATTCCGTAGTGTCACAATCCCCATATCTTGAGAAATGACAATATGGGACTTCTCCCTGTCCATATCTCATCTGGTGTCTTCTCAACGTTTTTTGATGGGACCCTATTTAATATGAACGCAGCTGTCTCTAGAGCGAACCCCCAGAAGGATAATGGCAGATCTGTTCGGCTCATCATTGACCGAACCATGTCCAATAAAATTCGATTCCGTCGTTCGGATACGCCATTCCATTGAGGCGTTCCTGGCGGAGTAAGTTGTGGAACGATTCCACATTGCTTTAGATGATCACCAAATTCTTGGCTCAAGTATTTGCCACCACCATCTGATCGTAAGTGTTTTATTGATTTGCCAAGTTGATTTTGTACTTCGTTCTGAAACTCTTTGAACCTTTCAAAGGTTTCAGACTTATGCTTCATTAAATAGATATATCCATATCTACTAAAGTCATCAGTAAAAGTTACAAAGTACTGAAACCCACCTCTAGCAATCGAGCTCATTGGTCCACATACATCTGTATGTACTAGGGCCAACAATTCACTCGCCCTCTCACTAAAACCTGTGAAAGGGGTTTTTGTCATCTTGCCAAGTAAATAAGACTCACATGTTTCAAATGATTCAAAATCAAATGAGGTGAGAAGTCCATCACCATGGAGCTTCTTCATGCGCTTCTCATTTATGTGACCCAAGCGACAATGCCATAAAAATGTAGGGTTCAAATCATTTGGTCGAGGCCTTTTGACATTAATGTTATAGACATGTTTTTCTTTGAGTTCAAGGACGTATAACCCATCCACCATGGGGCAACGACCATAATACATATCATTCAAAAATATTGAACAAACAAAGTTCTTTATTCTGAAATCATAACCTCCATGTTCCAAACAGGAAGGTGAAATAATGTTTCTACTCAAAGATGAAAAATAACAATTATTAAGTTCTAAAATTAATCCTGAAGGCAAATGTAATGGGTAGGTGCCAACGGCAAGACGAACAACTCTTGCTTTATTCCCCACGCGAATATCCATTTCTCTTTTTGCCAAGACTCTACTCTTTATCAACCCCTGCATCGAATTGCAAATGTGAGCAACCGATCCAGTATCATATACCCAAGAGCTGGAAGAAGAAGCAGTAGCAAGATTAATTTCTATGACATTAATACCTGAAGTGGAAGTCACACTCCCATTCTTCTTATCTGCCAGGTACTTCTCGCAGTTCCGTTTCCAATGTCCTGATTTCTTGCAATAGAAGCACTGGGTTTCAGGCTGAGGACCAACTTGAAGCTTCTGAAGCTTATTCTTGAGGCCCGCGATTTCATCTTGAGCCTTGCCCTTGCCCTTTCCCTTAACCATATCCTTAGCCTTGAATGCAGTTGTTTTCTGAACCACCAACACATGATTGGGTTTTTTCTTAATACTTTCTTCTACAGCCTTGAGCATCCCATGCAGTTCGGTCAGGCTCTTCTCCATGCTATTCATATGAAAATTCATAATGAATGGCTCAAAGCTCTGAGGCAGTGATTGGAGAATGACATCTGTAGCCAAACCAATGCTAAGGGGAATCTCAAGTTTTTCCAATCTCCCAATGTAGCCAATCATCTTGATTACATGTGGGCTAACCGGACTGCCTTCAGCCAGCTTACAAGCAAAGAGAAGCTTTGAGATACCATACCTCTCAGCTCTTGCTTGATTCCCAAACATGCCCTTCAAGCCCACAATCATATTGTAAGCATCCTGGTCCTCATATTGCTTTTGCAGCTCAGAGTCCATGGTGACAAGCATGAGACAGCTGACCTCTACAGAGGCATTATGTAGGATCGAAAGACACGAATATAGCAATCAGAGGGGGGGTGAATGATTGTGCAGAAGCTAAAACTAAATTCTTGATCTACTAAAAGTTCACCCCAAAACAGAACAAAATAATTGTCTCGTATTCGACAAAAACAGAATGATAAAGGTTTAGTAAAATGTGAATTCCTAGAGATCCAACCATTATATTGATCTGAAATTTGGACACAAGAAACTAGATTCCAATACGAATCGAACCCAAAAAGAATCAGCTCGATCGGACTTACGGATCAAAAGTTATGACCTTCGCAAGCTTGATGTGACAGAAGATGATGAGAATAGATCTAACTAGAATTGTAGCTCGCCGAAAGATTTGAAGAACTTGATCTTTATTTCTCTTTTCTTTTGTCTAAAGTACTCCAAACAAAAGAGTACAACCCTAAAGCTTGCTCAAAGCTTGATGCCCTTCAACAGGAGACAACCCCTCCTATTTAAAGGAGCAAAACACAAGGAGTCATGAATACAATTCCTACTCCTAATCCTAGAAGGAGTCCCACTCCTAATCCTAGAAAGAGTATGTATTCAACACAACTCCTCTTGGCCCAACCTGGCCGAGTACAACTCTTGCACGCGTATGGCAACCCTACCATACTCACGTGGCTAACACTTTGCACACGAATGACCTCCTGCCATTCTCACGTGACTAACCATTCTTCATGAGCACCATTCTCTTAGCCCGAACGTCCCGCATGACATCCTTGACCACCAAGACCTCAGTTCCCCCTGAACCTAGTCCCAAACCTCAGTTCCTCCATGAACCTAGTTCCGGTGCCGTCATCGACCACATTCGCCCTCGAGCAATACCTGCACATGAACAAACCACAAAACGATTCCGAGCACAAATCCGCGACTTGACTCACATTAAACCATGCAACCACTCACAGGAGTGCATTGCATTAAATATTCTAAGAACACGATTTCAAAACACGAACCAAAACCTTTGCAAAAATCAAAAAGCTTTTCAAATAATCAAACTGATTTCAGATCTTTTCAAATAAAGAAACCGAAAAATAAATCTTGTCGAAATATCAAACTGGTTTCAAATCTTTTTCAAATACTCATCATCAAAATCAAATGGATCAAAAATAACGATCCTTCAATCTCCCCCTTGATGAGTAATTTGACAAAACACAATATAAGATTTGACAAGAGATTGAGCAAGAACCAAAAGACCAAAAAATCCCAATTCAAAAACATCCTTGACTTGTTCTCCCCCTTTTTGACAAAATAGTCATCGAGATCTCAAAACTCCCCCTTAATGAATGCAATATCTCAAGCTTTGAAGTATATTCAAGGTATATAATCAAAGTAAAGCATTTGGAGAGTTTTTAGGAGAACTTTCTCATTTTGTATCAATTTATCCAATGAGAAAGCAAATTGTGAGAATATGGAGGCTCTAACACATAGAATAGTTATTGCATAAGCAAATTAGAGCAAACAAGTAAAATGTCATAAACTGATTTTGCCAAAGCGAAAAAGAAATCTATCATGAGCATAGAGAGACTTTCAAATTCACTAATATTTGTCTCAAGCCTTTTTCAACCATTTGAATTTCATTTTTCTCTTTTAGCAAGTTTGACAATTTTGCTTTCTGATCAACAGGGATGACAAGTAACTGCACACTAGCCCATACTTGTGTATGAGTAGGTAGTTCTTTCTTGTATCTTTCTCAGTTTAAATTGGGAAGTGGCTTCACATTGTTCTGAACTTTTGTTTAGACAAGTAGCCTTTTCTTGCATCTTTTGCATTTAAATCCCTGGCATGGAAGCTGCACATTGTACTAAACTTGTGTTTAGCCAAGTAGCTTTTGCTTGCATCTTTTTCAACTTGCTTTTAACATTAAAACACTGATTTTTCTTGAGACTCATAATGATCATTTGAAGTCCAACAAAAAGCTCACACATAGTTTCTAATCAGCTCTAGCCTTTCAACAGATGACAAGAAACTTTTAAGCCTATTTCACAAATGTAATACCATAATGAGCAAGAGCCAAAATATTCTCGAAAAGCATCTCAAATTGAATTATTTTAGCCTTTTAGTGATAAGTAAAGCATTGAGCATTAACTTGGCTATATACACAAGAATAATCACCAAAGCTTTATACTACATGACGCAATGTAAACAGGGGATTTTACTTGAGGTGTAAAGTCAAAATACCACTTATAAAAAAAATCACTTGTAGGAACCAAAGTCAAGTAACCCAAAAAGAGATAAACTCAAGACTCCCCCTCAAATCAACCCATGGGGATGAATGATCCCAAGTTCACCGCGTAAGAAAGCAAAACGAGAAGAATCAAGCGGTTTAGTGAAAATATCAGCAAGTTGAGCACCCGAATCAACAAATTTCAGTTCAATAGCTCCTTTTTCAACATGATCTCTAAGAAAATGATATCGAACATCAATGTGTCCAAGAAAGAGAATTACTCAAGAAGTGGCATGAACCAGATGTACTTTTTCTATCAATTCTACATCCTCCAAATTCAGCATCAGAGAAAGCTCTTAAACTAATGCATGAGGAAGCAGAAAGCCAAATGCCAAAATCTTGAGTACCACGGAGATACCTTAAAATCCTCTTGATAGCTTGTCGATGTGAAGCACGCGGGGAAGCTTGAAAACGAGCACACAAGCACACAGCAAACTCCAATTATCTCATCCTCAACAGCATCATCATCATCTTCATCAATAAAGATACTCTCCCCCTGAACATATGCACCTGTACCTGCACTATTTGGATTAGTGCATTTTGCGAAAACAGAGGTGGAAGAAGCATCTTGAAAAATAACACTTTTAGCACGAGATGCACGAGTGAAGGAGGAGAACCAATTCTTATCATCGGACATGTGGCGTGAGCATCCAGAATCCACTAGCCATATGTTCTCCTTCCTCGCGTGAGAAGCCTGCATAGAAGCAGAAAGTGTCGAGGTCTCGGTACTGGGGTTAGAAATAAGATGTTTAGGAATCTAGTATTGAGACACACGACGCACAACAGTAGGCACAACACGAGCATTCTTATGCACAAAGATAGATTTGTCTTTTCCCGTGTTCTTACCAACAAAAGGTGTTTGCATCACCCTAGGCACATAATGAGAAACAAAGCGTGCCTGTCTTAAATTAGACCTAGCCTTAGTTCTTTCTTTCTTTTGTTGTTTGGCTAGTCTAAAGCAGAAATTCACCAAATGACCATCTTTCCCACAATGAGTGCAATTGTACTTAACATATGGTTTGGCATTAGAAGTAACTTTTGCACCTGAAATAGTGGGAGATAGAGTGCCGGCAGATTTAAACAAAGTTCTTTTAGGCTCATTATCAATTTTCACATTTTTGCTCTCAACAGGTTTAATGATAGTAGAAGCATAAGAGTTAAAACCTAAACCCTGTTTGTTGGAGCTCACTTTAGATTGATCTAAAATCATGTTCAAATTTTTCTTCCTTTTAGTAAACCTAGAAAGAGAATCTTGCAAGTAGTCAACCTTTTTAGCAAGATTTAAACAATTATCACAAGGAGTGTCAATTTTAGCTTTCTGTTTCTGGCAATTTGAACACGAGTTAATTTCATGAGTGAACATGTCATTTGTTAATTGGGTAACTCTACAATTTGCATCTTTTAATTTCAACTCAAGAATTGAACATTTAGAGCAAGCAATTTGATCATGTAAACTATCAGTAGAGCAACCAATATTTTTCACAAGTTTTTCATTTTTCAATTGTTCGGCATAAACTTATTCTAGTTTAATCACATGTTCCTCTTTTAGAGACTTAATTTCAAATTTGAGATCTAAGCAAGTATCACAAATATTTTTAGAATTTGAATTTCTAAGATCAAAGTTTTCATATTTTAGCATGGATAGATCTTTTTCTAAGTTTTTATTTTTGAGTGAAGATTTTCTTAAAGATTTTCTCAATATGACTAAAACTTCACAAAGCTCATCATACGAAGGCATTACCTCATCACCGTCGCTGGAGGTGCTGTCGTTGTCACTAGAATCACTAGTGTTCCCTTTTGCCATGAAGCACAGTCCGGTGAAATCCTTCTCATTCAGCTTCGTTTGCTTCGCTTCCTTCTCATCTTCAGTTGAGTCATCAATGTCGCTTAATTCTAAGCGACCAATTTCCGCGAAGACTCTGTTGAGCATCTTCTTCGTCCGTTGCTTATTTTTATCCTTGCTCTCTCTTGGCCGGAAGGACTTGGAGGAGTTGCTTTGCTCCTTCTCCTCTCTATCTTTGTTCTTGAAACAGTTAGCACGGATGTGCCCTACCTTGCCGCAGTTGTAGCAGTGGATGGAGGCTCCTCTTTTCTCCCTTGATCTCATGTAAGGTGCATTGACATGCTTGGAAAGAAGAGCAAGTGTATCTTCTGGTATTTGATCTAGCTGTTCATCACTAAGAGCACTCAATGCAGTAATGGAATATGATGATGAAGAACTAGTAGCATTATCATATGAAGAGGAATTAGCATTAAGAGCCATAGAGTTATCATTGGATGTTCTTGAAACAATGTCTATCTCAAAAGTCTTGAGACTAGAATACAATTTATCCAAAGTCATTTCACTCATCTTGTGAGCTTCCCTAAAAGCAGTCACTTTCATTTGCCAGATTTTAAGATCAAGAGATGATAGGAAATATCTAGCATTTTCAGAGTCAGTGTACTTTACATCTACAGCCCTAAGATTGTTTAAGATTCTGTTAAAGCGAGCAAAATAATCATCTAGAGATTCTCCAGAGTTCATTTCAAATCTAGTGTATTCCTTTTTAAATTGATCTTGCCTAGCTTCTTTTACAGAGTCAGTGCCCTCATCATAATCTTGAAGAGATTTCCAAATTTCATGAGCAGTGAGTAAATGACAGACTCTATCGAATTCTTTTCTAGCAAGTCCTTGAAGCAATATGTTTCTAGCTCTATTATTGTTTTCAACATCTTTTTCAAACTCGATTTTATCAATGTCATCATTTGAAGGAAGCTCATATGGAATCTTTACCTTGCGCCAAATAGCGTTACCTTGAGCTTGAAGGTATGTAGTCATCCGAATCCGCTAGTGGGGAAAGTCTGTGCCATTGAAGATTGGCGGCTTGTTCGAGTATTTCTCTGTTGCCATAACTTACCGTTTACTAATCACCTGTTAAGATGGATTAGTAGAGCCAAGCTCTGATACCACTTGTAGGATTAAAAGACACGAATATAGCAATCAGAGGGGGGGTGAATGATTGTGTGGAAGCTAAAACCAAATTCTCGATCTACTAAAAGTTCACCCCAAAACAGAACAAAATAATTGCCTCGTATTCGATAAAAACAAAATGACAAAGGTTCGGTAAAACGCGAATTCCTGGAGATCCAACCATTAGATTGATCTGAAATTTGGACACAAGAAACTAGATTCCAATACGAATCTAACCCAAAAATAATCAGCTCTATCGGACTTATGGATCAAAATTTATGACCTTCGCAAGCTTGTTGTGACAGAAGATGACGAGAATAGATCTAACTAGAATTGTAGCTCGCCGAAAGATTTGAAGAACTTGATCTTTATTTCTCTTTTGTTTTGTCTAAAGTACTCCAAACAAAAGAGTACAACCCTAAAGCTTGCTCAAAGCTTGATTCCCTTCAATAGGAGAGAACCCCTCCTTTTAAAGGAGCAAAACACAAGGAGTCATGAATACAATTCCTACTCCTAATCCTAGAAGGAGTCCCAATCCTAATCCTAGAAGGAGTCCCACTCCTAATCCTAGAAAGGGTATGTATTCAACACAACTCCTCTTGGCCCAACCTGGCCGAGTACAACTCTTGCACGCGTATGGCAACCCTACCATACTCACGTGACTAACACTTTGCACACGAATGACCTCCTGCCATTCTCACGTGACTAACCATTCTTCATGAGCACCATTCTCTTAGCCCGAACGTCCCACATGACATCCTTGACCACCAAGACCTCAGTTCCCCCTGAACCTAGTCCCGAACCTCAGTTCCTCCATGAACCTAGTTCCGGTCCCGCCATCGACCACATTCGCCCTTGAGCAATACCTGCACATGAACAAACCACAAAATGATTCCGAGCACAAATCCGCGACTTGACTCACATTAAACCATGCAACCACTCGCAGGAGTGCATTGCATTAAATATTCTAAGAACACGATTTCAAAACACGAACCAAAACCTTTGCAAAAATCAAAAAGCTTTTCAAATAATCAAACTGATTTCAGATCTTTTCAAATAAAGAAACCCAAAAACAAATCTTGTCGAAATATCAAACTGGTTTCAAATACTCATCATCAAAATCAAATGGATCAAAAATAACGATCCTTCACATTAACATGTTTTTCATAGTCAGCCTTCAAATTCTGAGGAGCATTTTCGGCTGGTTCATCAGGAATTGGATTCTCTAGAACATAGTCCTTCTTTTCATGTTTGAAAACAATTCTCAAATTGCGATACCAATCAACAAAATTTGTTCCATTCAGTTTTTCCCTTTCCAAGACCGATCTCGAAGCAAAACCAGGTGTGGCAGTAGGAGCAGGAGTAGGAGGTGCCATTGAACTACAATAAAAACATGCAAAGTTTCTAAGCACTATGTTTATGTGAAACTTTCATTAAACATTTTAATAAAAGACACTCCTATCTGGATGTTCCCTTTGTGGACACATAGTGAGTATTCAAGATCCATATTCATCAAACACTAGTTAGCTTTGGTAAGCAACAACTTTGCTAATTACATCTTATATAACTCTTGTTGGTTGAGCATGAAAACATGTCGGGACCCGAATTTGCAAATCCGGACCCTCTGTGTATTCAGCACTAGTCCAGAATCACGCTACTGCACACAGTCTCAACATCAGTAAATATCACAATCATACTCAACGAAATAGTAAGTACCTTAATTAATTAACCAAATTGGTTGCTCGACCTTATGATCAAGTTACAAAGATACGCCTCGCAGGGCAAAGACTTATTAAAAGAGAAATAACTGCAGCGGAATATAAAGAAAACGCGTGGCGCCAACCAATATGCCACAGGCAACTAACTGGGCTCTCCCCCTAGCTTGTCGGCTCTTCCTGGAGCTTCTCCTCCAGTGCTGGCGTTGATTCTTCTTCAACTAACGTTGTATTGTGGCAAGGGTGAGTACATGGTACTCAGGAAGTCATGCACAGAATGCAACTAACATTCTATATGCATTGCTTAATACAAAGGACAGGTTAACAGGTTCATTTGCAGTAAAGCAGTAATTAGCAAGTAACATAAGTAGATTCGAAAGCAGTAGAAGCAATGTAGTATCAATAACTTTTCCAGGAGTTAAGTAAACACTTTCCCTTTCCTAATCCACATTTCCATCAACGTCATCATTAAAACCAACCAAACTTTCCAAGTCCAAGTGGTTTTCATGAAAGTCTAACCCTTGACTGTAATTCCTGAGCAATGTCCAATGCCGCGGACACGGCTATTCGAATAGATTTTTCACTCTGCAGAGGTTATGCACTTTACCCACAAGATACAACCAAACACCACAAAGGCGAGTGATTGTAACAAAGCCTTTCGGCAACTACTAACTACACAAGTGAACCTTTCCGATTTTTGCCATACACCATCCCATCCCTTAACAGAGGCGAAGTATGGGACCGACATACCGTTGGACGGGTACCATGCCGTAGCCTTGGTACGCTCCCCATTCAAGCTACACAAAAGGTGTAGTTGACACCCGAGGTATCACATGCAAGTTATTAGTAACTTACTCAACTAGGACCGTCCCACTCCGGTCATGTGGTTGCACGATTGACTCATGTCAAAGGCTTGCAAGGTTAAGTCCTTAGGGTGACCAGGGCAAGACTACCCGAAGAACCAAAACAACGTTCCCGATGCCACAACTGGCCCACCCGATCATTCTTGCCACATGCCCCGGTCCAAATCTATTTATCAAACCCCAATTGATTACCACGCACCACGTGCCATCAACATCATCGTTAAGAACACATGACACTTTTCCAAAACTGGTTCTATATCTCATTAAGTCAATATTAACATGTAATTGTCCAAAACATTTCACGTGGCAAGGCTAAGCATACTACATCGGTCTAACTACCCATGTTGGCAATTTAATAATATCCAACTAAACAACCCACAACTAGTGTGACAAGGGGTCATGGCACATAATTAAATAACCAAGGAGTCATAATGCAAAGTTGGCATTTAACTAATTTCCCAAAATTAATTAAAGCATTTTCTAACTTAACTAGCATGCAATAATTTAAATCAAATTAATTTGAAAATGGGATCAACATGGTCAAAGCACAACTTGCCTTCAAAAAGTACTTGTTCTAGGTCCTGAACTGGCTCCTGGGTCAACACTTCACCTTCGAAGCCTTCGGGCACTTCAACGTCTACTTGTAAAGCGTGCAAATAGAAATAAATAAATATAAAGTAGACAAAAAGTGTTCAAACTCATAAAATAAAGTCCATAAACAGAGAGAGCATAATTTTATGAATTTTTAGGAATTTGAATCGTCAAAATCGGAGTTAAAACGCAAAAGTTACAAGCCTTTAAAGTTTAAATAATCAATTAAATAATAATACAGAGAAAAACTTTGGTCCAAAAATTTAATAAAATTCACCATTAGGTAGATCTCAATTTTATAAAAATTTAGAAATTTGAATCACCTAATTCGGAGTTGAAACGCAAAAGTTATAAGCGTTTGAAGTTTGAAACTATATTTAAAATCAATAAACCGAATTAAATAAATAATTTCTTTTTCGGAAAAATGATTTATTGCGTCAGCATGACACGTGGACCAATCAGGAGCCGCCACGTTGCCTCGGGTCCATGGACGCGGCGCACGGCTCAGCTCGGTCCACCGTGGACCCGGCCCACGGGAACATGTCTCACTGACATGTGGACCCCTCGGATGATGTCAGCGGTGACGTCACCACGCTCGGCTGATAGCACTGACACGCGGGCCCCACGCTGACGTCACGCATGACTTCAGCGGCGACCGCGGTCGACCGCGCTGGTCCAACTACTGGACACGCGGCAAGATCTGGGCCGTTGATTTGAAAATCAACGGTCCAGATCAGATCTAACCTCACGCATTTGGAAACAACGCGGTTGATCTGGACCATTTGATCTTGATCGGACGGTCGAGATCCGATCTAATGCTACAACGTGGGTTAACCCTAGCCGTACGATCTAAATCTAACGGCTGAGATCTATCCAAGCATAGTGCGGTTACGATTACGTGGCGTGATCTAAACCGTTGGATCTAGATCCAACGGTTGGAAACGGATCTAAAACTGTAACGTGGAAAAATTACCTGCGGTGACGTGGACGAATCTGGGCCTTGCGATGGAGATCCAACGGCTGAGAAGCTTCACGAGTCAACGTTGGCGTGCGGCGGAGCGAGGTCACCGGAGACGAAGATGACGACACACCCGACGGCATTTGGGCGTGATTCCGGTGATGTGGGTGGTACCTCCCGACGCATCTTGTCCTTGCAGTTCCGGATCTTGGCTTGGTGACGCGGAGGACGGCGGACGGCGGCAGAAACAACGGAGAACCGCGGGGAACGCAAGACCAACTACGGCGAGTGAATGCGGCGCGACCACGGCGGCTTGACCTCGGTGAGTTAGGGCTACGGGTTCGCACGGAAGAGGGCTACACGGTGGCGGCGGCGGTTCATTAAATAGGGGCCTCGGCTTCTGTGAAAATCGCGGAGACCGAGGACCACTCGGCTGCGGCGGCGGAATCCGAATCCCATTCGGATTGGGTGACGTGGCTCAACGTGGACCGTTGGATCGAGAACCAATGGTCGTGGGGGTTTGGGCTCGGGTGACTTGGCTGGCTCGGTCGGACTCGGGTTCGGGTGACGTGGCGAAATCGTGGCCGTTGGATCTCGATCCAACGGTCACGCGGTTAGGGTTAGGTTGGACTCGGGTCCGGTTCGATCGTGGTTCGGGTCGAACTCGAGTCTGACTCGGACTCGGACTCGGACTCGATCGCTTGAACAGTAAAACCAACTCGATTTTCCAGCGATTTAAATATTCCAATTAATATCTAGAAATTCATTTAATTCATGAAAAATAGCAAAATACTAAAAAAAAACCTAGAAAAATTCTAGAAAATATTTTAGGGCATTTGGGACTCAAATAAAATATTAGCCACAAAAATTTATTTGAAACTTTTAATTCTTTAATTATTTCAAAAGGGAATAAATTCAAATAAATTCCAAATAAATCCAAATAATTTCCAGAAAATTCCAAAAATCCGCAATAGTGCAAAATAACATTAAAATTCATGAAAAGCAAAAATTTGGGGTGTGACAAACCTCCCCCCTTAACAGAATCTCGTCCCCGAGATTTAGGGCTAACTAAGGAATAGGTTTGGAAACTCCTTTTTCAGATCCTCTTCGCGCTCCCAAGTCGCTTCGCTCTGTGCATGGTTGCTCCACTAGACTCTGCAGAAATGGGTTGATTTATTCCTTGTCTCTCGATCCATTGTGTCCAAAATTTTGACGGGGTGCTCCTTGTAGGTCAGATCTTCCTGTAGCTCAATCGATTCCAAGGGTGTTTGCTCGTCTGGCACTCGGAGACACTTCTTCAGCTGGGACACGTGGAACACATCATGTACCCCTGCCAACGACTGCGGCAATTCCAACTGATATGTAATTTCGCCTCTGCGGCTCAAAACCTTGAAAGGTCCGACATATCGCGGTGCGAGCTTCCCTTTGGCATGGAATCTCTTAACTCCCTTGAGAGGTGTAACCCTAAGGTATACGAAATCTTTCGGTTCAAAGCTCAAATCTCGACGACGGTTATCCGCGTAACTCTTCTGTCTTGACTGAGCTATCTTCAGTCTTTCCCGGATCATGGCAATCTGCTCTTCTGCTTCTTGAAGAATGTTCGGCCCAAACACACGACGTTCACCTGTCTCGTTCCAGTTCAACGGTGTTCGACAGGGTCGACCGTATAGTGCCTTAAAAGGTGACATCTATAAACTTGCTTGATAACTGTTATTATAGTTGAACTCGGCATACGGTAGACTCTTATCCCAGGAGGTAGCATAAGCCAATGCGCACGCTCTTAACATATCCTCCAATATTTGATTAACTCTTTCGGTTTGCCCATCCGTCTGAGGGTGATAAAATGTATTGAAATTCAAGCGAGTCCCCATGGCTTCATGCAGCTTATTCCAGAATCTTGAGGTAAACTGGGTACCTCTGTCCGATACAATCTTCTTTGGCACTCCGTGCAAACAGACGATCTTGGTCATATACAACTCTACTAGTTTCTCCCGAGTAAGTGGTCTTTACTGGGATAAAATGGGCGACTTTAGTCAGGCGATCCACAATAACCCATATGGAATCATATCCTCCTTGAGTTTTAGGCAAACCGGTGATGAAGTCCATTCCGATTTCTTCCCACTTCCACTCAGGTATTTTTAGCGGCTGCAACAGCCCCGCTGGCCTCTGATGCATTGCCTTGACTCTTTGACATATGTCGCACAATGCAACATGCTCGGCAACTTCACGCTTCATTCTTGGCCACCAGAATCTTTCCTTCAAGTCTTGATACATCTTGGCACTCCCTGGATGAATTGAATACTTGGAGTCATGGGCTTCTTCCAGAATCAGCTGCTTCAGCTCCCTCTTGTTCGGCACACAAATGCGATCCTCCATCCACAACGTGCCTTCCTCATCTAGCTTGAAGTCTTTTGCCTTGCCTTCCTCCATCTTGGACTTGATTCGCTGGACCTTTTCATCGTCCTTCTGTCCTTCTCGGATCTGGTCTTCCAGGGTAGGCTTTATCTCTAGTGCGGCCAAGAATCCTTCTAGCACCACTTCAATCTGCATTCTCTGAAAATCCTTGCATAGTTCGTCCTGACTCGTGGCTATCAACATGTTCACGGTATGGATTTTCCGACTCAGAGCATCAGCCACCACGTTGGCCTTTCCAGGATGATAATGGATTCTGACATTGTAATCCTTGATCAACTCTAACCATCTCCTCTGCCTCATGTTCAAGTCTGATTGGGTGAAGATGTACTTAAGACTCTTATGATCCGTATACACTTCACATCTATTTCCAATCAAATAATGACGCCATAATTTCAAAGCATGCACTATGGCAGCTAACTCTAGGTCATGCGTTGGATAATTCTCCACATGCGATCTCAACTGCCTCGATGCATATGCGACGACCTTTCCGTTCTGCATCAGCACACATCCAAGTCCTTGGCGCGATGCATCACAATAAATATCAAAGCTTTGATTGATGTCCGGTAGAACTAACACCGGGGCTGATGTCAATCGTTTTTTCAATTCTTGAAACCCTTTTTCGCACTCCGGCGTCCATGTAAACTTATTCTCCTTTTTCAACAATTGCATAAGAGGTCTCGCAATCGTCGAAAAGCCTTCAATGAAACAACGGTAGTAACCTGCCATCCCAATAAAACTCCGAATCTGGGTCACCGTCTTCGGCTGTTCCCAATGTAACACAGCTTCTACCTTGCTTGGATCAACGACGACTCCTTCTGCGGTCATTACATGTCCAAGAAATTCCACCTTGTCCTTCCAAAAATCACACTTATTGAAATTGGCAAATAACTGCTGCTCTTGCAACTTCTGAAGAACTAGCCTCAAATGTTCAGCGTGCTCTTCTCTTGATTTGGAGTAAACAAAAATGTCATCTATGAACACGACTACAAACTTATCCAAGTACTCCATGAAAACCTTATTCATCAAATTCATGAAATAGGCTGGTGCATTCGTCAGACCGAAGGACATAATAGTAAACTCGTAATGTCCATATCTTGACGAGAATGTGGTCTTAGGAATATCCTCTGATCGAATCTTCAGCTTGTGATATCCCGACTTCAGATCAATCTTGGAGAAAACTCCAGCTCCTCTCAACTGGTCAAACAGATCATCGATCCTGGGTAGCGGATATTTGTTCTTTACAGTGACTTCATTGAGTGCACGATAGTCAATTCACATCCTGAAACTCCCGTCCTTTTTCTTGATGAACAGAACTGGTGCTCCCCACGGCGATGAACTCGGTCTAATGAATCATTTTTCCATCAGCTCCTCAAGCTGTTCCGGGTCTCTTTGCTATCGGTGCTGTTCCGGGTACTAGCTCGATCACAAACTCTATGTCTCTGTCTGGCGGCATACCTGGCAGATCTTCAGGAAAAACATTCGGATACTCATTTACCACTGGAACATCTTCTATGCTAACTGCCTCTATGCTGTTGACCGTCAACTGTCCATCTCTAACGGCGGTCGCTTGAAATCCACCTTTCTTCCAGATGGGCTCTCAACGGAGATAATCCTTCATCCACAGTCTAACACGGCCTTGTGTTTGGATAACAAATCCATTCATAAAATAATATCTAAGGTCTGGGTTCCCAATATAATAAGGTTCGCTAAGAACTCTACCCCATCTATTAATATTCTCACCCCAAAACATCCTACTTGAGATCGGAGTTCTGACCCAGGGGTTTGAACTAAAAGCATGCATTTAAGATTCACAATCTCCAAATCATTCTTAGAAACAAAATCTCGGGAAACAAATAAATGCGAAGCTCCAGAGTCAAACAAAACTGTTACAGGTACTGAGTTGACAAGTATCTTACCCAGTATGACGTCCGTGGCATTCTGGAGTGCATGTGTAGTCACGTGATTGACTCAGCCTCTCACCACGGTCTGGGGTGCGGCTCCTGGCTGTGCTACTCCGCGGTTTGCTCCTGGTGCTGGTGTCCTGGCTGGTGTGGAGCCCAAGTTGAAGCGAACTGGGTTCACTCCTGCTGTCTTCTTGGGGCAATTGTTGGAGAAGTGCCCTGGCTCATTGCACATATAGCAGAGTCTCACTGCTCCTTGTTGACTGCTCAAAGCAGCGTTTCTGGCTGGAGCTGGTGTCTGATAATTCTGGTTGACGGGTCTCGGTGCTGGTGACAGTGTTCTTGCTGTATTCTGCGGCTGGAATCTAAAAAACTGATTTGGCGCAGCACGCAGACGCTGCTGCGTTCCCTGTCGTGATCCCTGCTATTGCATCCTGCGCTTCCAGTTCTCATCCAGTTCCTTGCGCTTGTGCTCAAGAATAAGCGCCTTGTTCAAAAGTTCCTGGAAATCTGGAAATGCATAGCGTGCAAGCTGTGTGAACTTGTTCAAATATTCATACACCGGTTGATTACCTTGCTTCAGTGCCTTGAACTCCTTCTTCTTAAGGTCCATGATCCCTTCTGGCACATGATACTGATGAAACGCAGCCGTAAACTCCTCCCATGTGATGTCCTGTTGGTTCTCCTGTGTGGCACAGAAGTTCTCCCACCATTCAGCTACAGTCCCTTCCAACTGATGAGAGGCGTAGAGCACTTTCTCATTTCCCATGCATTGGGCAATGTGTAACTTCCTTTCTATTGACCTTAGCCAATCGTCCGCCTCCAGTGGATTGGCATTCCCAGAGAATGTGGGTGGATGAGTCCTCATAAACTCTGACAACTTTGCTCCCTGTCGCTGTCCCTGATTTGCTTGGTTAGCGGCGGCCTGAGCAGTGACCTGCTGCATCATAGCATGCGTCAGCTGGGTCTATGCAGCAAGAAAAGCTCCAAAGTTCTGCATGTCAACTGGCGGTGCTGGTTGGGGTGCAGGTGCTCCATCATTAGGGTTTACTGCGGGGCGAGAACCACTTCCGTTGCCTCCAAGGTTTCCGCGGGTGTTCACCATCTGTCGATTACTCCAAGGTTTCAGAGATGAGAGGGAACAAGAATATACAAGTAATAGGGAAACTTATGCGGGGGAAGGCGTAACTCAAAATCCGACTTTTATTATTTAATTTAATAATAACTTGGTATGGTCGCTCACAATGCCTAAGGGCCTTGCAACACATACTGCACACTCAGTAAGCAATGAGAATCCAAATTGACTAACACTGGAGTCTAACGCCTCTAAGGGTGACTCTTATTCTATAACGCGACTCGACAAAGGGGTCTCAACTTCAAAACCTACGCTCACTCATCGAGAAAACCTCCACTGCCTCCTCAGGGTGGGTGCGACGGCATAGGCCCGAAGCAATCGCCATGCCCTGCAACTGCAGCTGTGGTTGACGACGCGGCATCCTCCTTTGGCTCAGGATCTGGCTGTTGCTGTGGCTGCGGCGCGAGTGCAGGTGGCACCTCTTCTGGGTCCTCCTCTGGCTCTGGGGCGTCCAACTGCTACACTGGATCGGGGCCCTGCCCGTACAGTGTGGTCTCCATCTCTGCGATCCTTTCCGCAGCATGGGCGACGTACTCACGAGCATTCTCTAGGTGCTTTTTCCCTTCCTCGACCTGCTCGCGAGCCTTCATCAACTCCTAAACTGTGTCATTGATAAGCTCCTCCTGGGCGACAACGAATCTGGCTAAGTGTGTGACGGTAGCATCCTCCTCTTCTATCGGCCTCCGCTGAGCTCTGCTGTCTTGGCGTGGGTGGTGACAAAATACTGTGCCTTCTAGTTCCCTGGAGTAAGTGCGAGCAATCTGTTGCATCGCTCGACAAAACACCTCCTGGATTCCCATCTCAAATGTTGACCTCCTAGCGGTGAAGTGAAAAGGGCGACTGAACTTCGTCTTCTCTCGGGCATACACCGTGATCTTGATGTCCCATCTTATGACTAGTCCTGCCTGCACGAGTGTAGTCCCTCGGTAGAGAAGTCTCTGAAAACCTCCAAGAAACTGAAGCATATGCCACAACTCGGCAGCGTAGCCTCCCTCACGCTCGGCGTAGTTGTTCTTCATCATCATCTGCCAAAGACACTCACGTAAGAGCGCAACATTTTAAAATCAAAGTAGAAGACAAAAGAACTCAGCAAGGAGTATGAACAAGAAAGAAAGGGGTATGTCGAGAATTCATTCATTATCTTGACAACTTTTTAACTTTAGAAAATAAGTTTTATCCTCACTGCGACCAATCTAACTAAGGTTAGTCCTACAGTCAGTATGGCTCTGATACCACCTCTGTCGGGACCCGAATTTGCAAATCCGGACCCTCTGTGTATTCAGCACTAGTCCAGAATCAAGCTACTACACACAGTCTCAACATCGGTAAATATCACAATCATACTCAACGAAATAGTAAGTACCTTAATTAATTAACCAAACTGGTTGCTCGATCAACTACGGCGAGCGATTGCGGCGCGACCATGGCGGCTTGACCTCGGTGAGTTAGGGCTATGGGTGCGCACGGAAGAGGGCTACACGGTGGCGGCGGCGGTTCATTAAATAGGGGCCTCGGCTTCCGTGAAAATCGCGGTTAGGGTTAGGTTGGACTCGGGTCTGGTTCGACCGTGGTTTGGGTCGGACTCGGTCGCTTGAACAGTAAAACCAACTCGATTTTCCAGCGATTTAAATATTCCAATTAATTTCTAGAAATTCATTTAATTCATGAAAAATAGCAAAATACTTAGAAAATCCTAGAAAAATTCTAGAAAATATTTTAGGGCATTTGGGACTCAAATAAAATATTAGCCACAAAAATTTATTTGAAACTTTTAATTCTTTAATTATTTCAAAAGGGAATAAATTCAAATAAATTCCAAATAAATCCAAATAATTTCCAAAAAATTCCAAAAATTCATAATAGTGCAAAATAACATTAAAATTCATGAAAAGCAAAAAATTGGGGTGTTACAAACCTCCCCCCTTAACAGAATCTCATCCCCGAGATTCAGGGCTAACTAAGGAATAGGTTTCGAAACTCCTTTTTCAGATCCTCTTCGCGCTCCCAAGTCGTTTCGCTCTCTGCATGGTTGCTCCACTAGACTCTGCAGAAATGGGTTGATTTATTCCTTGTCTCTCGATCCATTGTGTCCAAAATCTTGACGGGGTGCTCCTTGTAGGTCAGATCTTCCTGTAGCTCAATCGATTCCAAGGGTGTTTGCTCGTCTGGCACTCGGAGACACTTCTTCAGCTGGGACACGTGGAACACATCATGTACCCCTGCCAACGACTGTGGCAATTCCAGCTGATATGCAACTTCGCCTCTGCGGCTCAAAACCTTGAAAGGTCTGACATATCGCGGTGCGAGCTTCCCTTTGGCATGGAATCTCTTAACTCCCTTGAGAGGTGTAACCCTAAGTTATACGAAATCTTCCGGTTCAAAGCTCAAGTCTCGACGATGGTTATCCGCATAACTCTTCTGTCTTGACTGTGCTATCTTCAGTCTTTTCCGGATCATGGCAATCTGCTCTTCTGCTTCTTGAAGAATGTTCGGCCCAAACACACGACGTTCACCTGTCTCGTTCCTGTTCAACGGTGTTCGATAGGGTCGACCGTATAGTGCCTCAAAAGGTGACATCTGTAAACTTGCTTGTTGGTTGAGCATGAAAACAAGTAATGAATGCCTCCGTCAACTTGACTCATGGCCAGGTCAACCCGCCCCTAGGGCTCACATGAGGGTGGGAGCACTTCCCGTTTATGGGTGCCAATTAAAGAACCAAGCCTCGTGTGTGTTTTCCTAGACACCAATTATCTTGCATCAGTTCCTTCATTACCAAAATCAAGTCCCAACCACTTATGTCCTCAAGACCAAAACCGTTTTGATAGCTTGATTAAATCAACCAATGTTATGCGCAATGTGTCCAACACATCCCTATCATATATTAAGATAGCCATTGATATACTACTTTGGCAGTCATATTAATAACGATCTAAATTCTTGATAGGTGCAACAATTGGGTGGACAAGTTTGATCTAAAATTTTAACTATGGTGATGAACAATATCTACTATGAACATGGCATCACATGCAATCAGCATAAAGAAAATAGCAAGGATTAAACACACATCCACATATAATCAAATTAAGATGTGAAATAGTATGGCCCTTAGCATTAGGATCTCCATCATCATGCTTGATTGTTCACCTAGCCATTATGCTTTGTTTGTACACCTAGCCATCATCTTGATTGTTCATGTAGCCACCATGCTTGATGCCACCAACTTCATAATCGTAGATGCAACTCCTTTCAACTTTGATAATGAATTTTACAAGAGTGTTTGAAACATCACAAGTCGACACGCAGGTTGTTATACACTTTAGATTGAAATAGCCTTATGGCTTGACACGGCACGCAGGCCATGTAAATATTACATGCATCACATACACATAAGGCCATACTATTTCACACAAACTGCAAAAACGAGTTAAACAAAATAGATTCTACGGCAGTGGGGTTCCAAGGGGCAGCGCCCCTGTCGGCGATCCCAAATCTCCACGGATCAATCAGATTGACCCGTTAAAAGAAAACGCCCTCAAAATCTCCACGGATCAATCAGATTGACCCAATCCAATTCAATCTGATTGGCTTGGTCCCTGTAACACCCCAGCATTTAATATGCCCGAATGCTACCAAACATAGGCTAAATAACATCTAAATACCACAAACTAAGATAAATTACAGCAAAGGAGCAAATGCTAAAACCGCAAATTTCGGCAGCATCTCCTTTGTTTTTCCATGAATTGAAGCAACAACAATATGATCACAGGATATAGTATAAAGAATGACATCTAAATCATCAATAACAAGGGTTCTAGCAGTAGAATAAGCCTAGAATAAAGATTCCAACCATCTCATGAGCCAAACGAAGTAAATGAGGAAATCAAGCGCACAAATTAACCATCACAATTTAAAGGAAGGAACATGTCATTGTTTATATGTGTGATGCTAAGTGATGACGTGTGACTAGCTCCCTTTCCCGCATGCCGGTTTCATGGTACCTAAGAAAAACAACATAAACACAAGCGTGAGTTCATCACTCAGCAAGTATATTGCAATGGAACAAGAAAATACATTCTAATACCTTCATCATCACTTTTCACATACGACATCATACACATCTCATGTTCATAGCGTAAGAATATCATTGACATCATCATATATCATCATCACATAACATCCTCATATAATGCAATGCAATGCGATGCGATGCACATATCTCCTGGAAACTCATACCGGTATGGTTGAGACACACCCGTCGTGTGCACCCTCTCCTTCCTTCCATCCCGAAGATGGAGGGTGCCTACTCCTCGCTTCCATTCACCGCGGTGGATGGAATCACGATGTAGGACTTACTCAATGGTGCCCCGGACTAGTAATAACTTTCTCACCGACCTTACCAGACTAGTTATGACTTTCTCACCGACCCGGCCATGTATCATTCCATGTATGCAAACATGCCAACATCATAGATAACTTGTACAATAACACATGGCATCACAACATAATAAACCATATTCATCATATCAAGGGGCAAAAATTAAAGCATGGCATGTGAACATATCCTATATCCAATTTCAACTCAACAAAACTAGCAATCTACAACTTGCTACCCATTCCAATACACTTGCCTCAACCACGGGCGACGGATTGGCGAGAAGTAGAAGGCACTCCCGGGGTCACACCACCTGCACATAGGTACCACACACTCACAATCATGTCCACAAAATAGTACGCAAACACTCTTCTACCCCGACATAGCAAACTACTCGCAAAACCCAAAAACAGAGGTTCTGTCCCGCCTGGACAGCAATCTTCCAAAAGGCATAACTCGGGTTCTAAGACTCCGAATCGAATAAACGAGTACATCCTCGCGTAGCTTAGGAAATTTCATAACTCTTTCTAAATATATGGAAAAACTGATTCGGAATCTAAAGTGGTTTAATCTACAGAATACCGTGATCTGTTCCAATCACGTCATAGTTTTTAACACGTTCGGTAAAATGAGCATAACTTTCAAACGGATAGGCGGAATTGGACGTTCTTTATACCCACTGAAAGGTATTGAAGTTACCTACAACTTCTTCAACAGGCGGATGACCAAAATTCGAATCTATATTGGCAAAAACCCAAACCCTAGGTTGACTGCTCATGCTGCCCAAAACAGAGAACGTCGCAAACTCTAGATTTCATCTAATCTACCCATTTACAGCACCACCAATTGATCTAAAAACATGATATTAACCCTTATAACAGATCCTAGACCAACCCCAAGGATCCCCGTGGCCATACCTTTGCCCGACGAACGAAAACCCAACGGATCTCCTCCCGGTTCGCGCGATCTCCTTCCTCGCTCCAATTCCGCCGGATCTCCTCGTCGCGGAGCGCTCCAACGGATGGATCTTCAAGGTGTTGAGGTGGAGAAATCCCCTAGGGGCAGCAAGGGATGTGGAGAGGTGGTGGAGGGGTGGTGGCGCAATGGGGAGAGGTGGTGGAGGGGTGGCGGCTAGGAGGAGGAATTGGGGGCGGCTAGGGCACCCAAGGGGGTGGGGGGCGCACAAGGGGAGGTGGGGCGCAAGAAAGGGCAGGGGGAGGCCCTTTTTACCAGCCCAAACAGGTCTCCTACTCCCACATGGAATCAAACTCCTCCCCACCAAGGCTCACGACCCTTTCCCTTAGGCCCAAACTCCCCCAGAAAGGCCCAAACTCCCGGAAACGCAAATAAACCTCATACCGTAAGGTTTTAACCCCAGATTTCACATTTTATAAGATTATGACACTCTGTGGTGTCAAATTCTCCCCACCTGCAACAGGATTCGACCTCGAATCCAAGACATGCCACTACGCCAAACCAACAACACATAGAGATCTAATCTTCGCGGTTCAAACCTGAAGAAAAGAGCTTTGGGTAAAGCTCGCTTCCGCGAGACCTCAACTCCCAGGTCGCTTCTCTAAATAAAACCATTGGAATTTACACTGATCGAGATTCGATGACAGGACGTCTAGGTTCGAAGACCAACGGCTCTAACGATAACTCGCAATCAAAACTTGCGAGAACTTTACTCAACATTGAAACACAAAGTACTCACACATGGTCTCAGCACGACCCCAAGCGATAGGATAAATCCTCAAACAGCCCACAAAAGAAAATGGTCTCATACTCCTCGTTCTATGCATTCCTTAGCACTGAAGTGCTCGATCCCTTTAACTAATGCTACTCTCCAGAAGAACACGGTACCAACCTCCCTTCTGTGGTTCCTTGTACTCAAGACGATGAGAAACAGGAGAGACACAACGCTCTAAGATTACCACCAGAAGGAACAACCTACTTTATATCCAGGATCCTTAGGACTCACGCAACAGAAACGTCCGAATGTTCCTCTGCGGTTGACACAACTCGCTCATTGCCCAACGACAAAAAGATCCAATACACTTCAAGAGGAAAAGCGATTACTAGCAACCACCAAGTGGTCCACTAATAATTTAATCAAGCCTAGTGAGGAATACCTCAACGACACAATTCTCTAAGAAGGTTTGCATTGAGTCATACACAACCTTGGTCTACATACAACAACTCAAACCCCAAAGCGCTAAAACCACTTTTGAAAGGGTCCGGCATCATCCAAAGAGCACACATTTCATTTTTTTCTAAGCCAACTCGCCATGAAAACTCAAACTTCTAACACCACAGCCAAAACACCACAAATTATTCATTCTTTCCTTTCATACTAGGAAGAAATGGAAATCTCGATACATGATGTAATATCCCGAGTATTTATATACTCAAAGCACGGTACAATTGTGTTTGAACACTGTTCATAAATACAATGAATGTGCATATTCCTGTATTTTGAGTGGATATACTTGATTGGGATCAAAAAGAATCCTTCAACTTCAATAACTTCGCTCAAAAACAATTTCCCATTTGATCGCCGACAAGTGTTTTCGGTGATTGAATTCAGTTTTCGAGCTCTTTCAACAATACCTCGCACTATGATTTAAATGTTCCCTTCTCTTCCCTTTTGAAGTACAAATTTACCTAGTTTAATGGGGAACTTAAAAATCTTCAAAAGGAGTTAAGGATCCATTTAATCGGGCTCGTAAACATTGATCGCAGCCACAATTTGACACCGACTTAATTAATTGCACTCTCGAGAGTAATTGCAAATTGAGTTGGATAAATGTCAAAGTGACTCGAAAGCCCTCCAAAATATCTTAGAAACATTTGAAATTAACTTTGGAGGTTTGAATCTTCAAGTTTTTCCATTGGACCAAATTGCCCTCCGTAAGTGCATAGTACATATAAGAGTCAAGCCACCTTCCAAGCCTCCCCAAACCAGCCATTCCTCTCCCCAAACCGTGAGAGCTCAAGAGAAGGAGGCCCCAAGCCCTAGAGCACCAAATCCAGTCATTCGGAGGCGATTCGACCGGCAGAAGCTGATTTGGAGGCAAGATTCGACGTCCTCGTCGCAATCTCCACCTCCCAGACCCTCTCAAGTGAGTATTTCGTCGAGGTCCATCGACGTTTCTTGGAGCTCCCGTGGTGCTTTTGCAATCTGACTTGATTTCTCGGCTCCTGCACTTCCCTCTTGCAGTAGCTACGACTCTCCCCTTCGTAACCGGCGTTTCGTCAAGTTCCCTCAAGCCCTAGCCTAGGTCATATCTAGGTGCCATGCATTCGACACATGGCATGGTAATTCTGCTTTAAAATCTAGACTCAGGTCGCCGTTAGGCTCATTTAACCCTATAGTCGACCTAGCTTTTGATCACCTTCATGTTTGCTCAAACCCATCGCTAGGTCTTCGATTTGTCGGAGTTCTAGTGGTGCATAGCATGTATAGACTGTTCCAATAGCAATTCTGGTGGCTAGAGTCGCCACTGGCGGAATCAGAATTCAATTTCACAAAGCCGAAATTTATTTTATTCGTCTAGGTGTTAATTATTTTTACGAAATACCAAAGGTCCGTAGCATGTAACGATAGCTCCATTAGCTCTTCTGATAGCCCTGATCGCGATCAGAAGAGTCAGAATTCCATTTTGTCAAATCCTGCTGCAAGTTGTCAGCTCTAGGTCACTTTGTTTTTGGAAATTTGTAGAAGTCCGGTGAACAAATGGATAGTCTGGATAGCCTCCTTGCGAGGTGAAACCTCGATTAGCAAAGTCGAAATTTAGTTTCGGCAATTTCTCAATGCTCTTTGCAGCTCTAGGTCTCTTTTATTTTTATAAAATCCTAGAGCTCCGAGGCATGTAATGACTGCGCCATTAGTTTTCTTAGAAGCTAGAAAAGCAGTTAGAATCGCTAGATTTGCATTTTGCGAGCCCGCATTTTATTTTAATAACTATAGTGTCCAGTGCCAATTGAAGCGTTTCTGCTTCATTTAGCTTCATTTAAGGTCCCCAATGTCGAAAGCATGCTTCGTGTGTGTTTTAGGTCACGTTCAAGCCATTTTCTGGACTTTTGTCGTAACTCGGGTAATTACCGGGGTTACGCGAGCAATTGGCCAAAGGTCCGAGTAGGTTAAGTCCATTACGCTGGGGAACAGCTCCAATAAGTCATAAATGTCCCCAAGCAACTAGCCGAGGAGTCAAAACAAGTCTCGCGGCGTTCTAGATCAAAACGGCCGTTTTTAGCCGTTTTGGTCATTTTGGCCGTTTTTGAGAATGTAGCGCAAATTGCGATTCTACCGAGCGTTTTAGTTAGGTAATGAGTATTTGAACCCGTATCGGGAACCCACGCGCGGATTCGATCGCGTTTGGGCTCAATACGGACTCAAAACGGTTTTGTCGGTAGTTACCCTATGGTTTTGTGTTTTGATTCAATTATAGTCGATTTCAATAGGAGTTTCCTTGCAACTGAGCCAACTAGGTCCTAAAAACCTTGTTTTAGCTTATTGCAAAGTCGAAGAATCATTTCGCGCAAAAATCCGCAAAAGTGGCCATTTGGCGGATTTCCGACGAAATGGTCGTTTTCGGCCGTTTCGGCAAATTTGTCGTTGTTAGGGCCGAAAGGTGTTTTCTTCGATCTTTCGAGCGTTTTAGGAACTAGTTAAGTCCCTGAGGCCATATTGAGGTTCCACTCGCAAATTTGATTGCGTTTGGACTCGATTTGTACTTTTTGCAGAAATTGCCGTAATGACGGTAGACGTTCCGATTTTAGTCGAATTCGAATAAAATTTTAAAGTATTTTTCATCAAGAGAGGAATCAATAAGTCATATTTAACCTAATGAATCCAAATATGTGCTCCAAATCGAATTCCAATCAGTTTGGCACATTTTTAATCTTTTGGAAATTGAAGGGCAGAGAACAGAACAGGCTGTGCTGGATTTGCTACAGTAAACGTCGAAGCTACAGTACACCCACGCGTAGCTACAGTAACTTTTGTGAATTTTTGGATTTTTCAGCATTTTGTGTTGTAATTTTTGTCGTTTTAGCTCCCGGTTGATCATTTTAACTCCAAACGAGTTCCCGTAAGTTCCATTAGGTGTATTATACCTAATTCTAGGTGTTTAACTAAATTTATTTGTGTTTTACTATATTTTACACGTCTTATTCACTTTGGCGCAAAATTTACCGAAAGTGATGCATTAGATCGCAATTTCGCCGTTTTCCTCGTTTTGTTCGTTCCTTTTCCCTCGAAGTGTTTGGATGGGTCTTATTTGACGTTAATTTGGTGTTTATGCATTCAATTCCTCTTTTGCTAAGTTGTTTCGCTTTTTGCTGTTTTTGCTGTTTTGATCAAATAGAGGCTAGCGAGTCCGGAGTCGCGTCAAACGACCCTGAGTTCGTCCCGGATCCATCAGAGCAGCAGCAGACAGGCAAGCACCTCCTTTGATCATCTTGATCCCATATTTTACGATGTTTACTTTAATTTATCAAACTATATGCATTCGTTTACATTCAGTAAATGTGCTAGCTTGAGGGAATGGTAGATATAATCCAAATTGATGGTTTTCCTTAATCTAATTTCCCCTGAACGCATTGATTACCCTAGGTAAGGTTAGACAATTTAATAAATGTCAATTGGGTATAAAATGTTAGGAACTGCATATGCTTAGTCAATGCAATAGAAATGAGTCCAGTCCTTGGCAGATACATTCATCAATAAAAATTGTGATTTCAAATGAATTGGGTTAAAATGGTTAAGGGTGAATTGATAAAAAAGTGGTTTAATAGACTCGGGGAGGAGGTATATAAGAGAGTTAGAAAGTGAAGGTGATGGTGTGGTTAGGAATGGAGTTCTTGCCCGAGTCAACAAAATATAAGGACCGAACTCGGAGTTAATGCTAGGTGAGTCTCGCGCAACCACATGAACTGGACTGGGACAGAATGCCTATGTACCTGAAATTTGGGGGATAGCCAGGGCTGTTGGAAGGCCGAGGGCAAGAAGAGAATTTGCGCAGTTGACCGGTCTTCAACTGGCGGGGTTCTCTGAGAGACTTCTGTCGTTTGTGGTGACAGAAGGAGCCGTTGTTGGGTCCCGCTGCAACAGTGGTGCCACTCGAGGGGTAATGGGTCCCGGGGCACGGGATACCACGCAGTGCGCTGCAGCGTACGGCCGCCTAAATCCGCCAGGGTGGGATCACGCTACTGTGCTGAGGTTTGGCTGACACTGAATGATGGGAACGGCATGGTCGATCTGCAAGAGTAGGGTACTGATAAGGTATTGCGCGTCATGGCAACACGCTTGCTAGAAAGACCCATGTGGGGAAAGTGTGCAACTTCTGCAGAAGTAAAGTAAAACTAATCGATTAGCCGTGCTCACGGTTAAGAGCATCTAGCCCGGATAAGCACAATGAGTATAGATGTTTGGGTTTTGTCTTACGAAAGGGTGAGTCAATAGTGGATGTCAACTGGAAAGCGAGTGTTTGATGGACAGAGTCAACTATCGAGCCAATCGGTTGCATTCAAGCGGGAATGGCGAACTGGTTGGGACAATCTACAAATATACTGTAAATATGTTTTATGTCAAATGCTCTTTCAATTATTAATGCTATCGATTTGATAAACGTTGTTGACAAATAAATGCTGCATTCTGCAATCAACCTAGTGTAGAAGCTTTATCCTGTTGAGTCAGCCTGCATTTACTGTATTTCCATACACTAAAGTCTTGCGAGTATATACGTGTACTCACCGTTGCTGTTTACTAACCTTGCTCAGAGGATGGTTCCGATGGTCATCCGGACGACTCAGGCGGGTCGTATTTCTGCGAGATGTGCGGCATCCGTGGTCTTTCCTCCACTCAGCAGCCTTAGTGTTGTTGGGCCAGCTGCGCTGGTTTCGTTTCTTTTGCTCTGTTGTCGTTTTACTTTTGGCCTGTAGTATGTTTTTTTTGTTCTACACCCAGCTATGTAAATTAGTTTATCTATTGTACGTTGATACTTGTGTTGCTGATACGCGATACTGGGCTACTGATCCAGGGAACCAGTATCAGTGGCGTATCGGTACTGAGTTTGAAGCTAAGGGTTCGATCCCGGAGATCGAATTTTTAGGTTCAGATTTTCAGTGCCGAGAACCCTGTTGCTATACGGGGCTGTACGCTACAGTAGACGGCGTACAGTACGGTATAGGACAAGGGGCTCTCACACATGACAAGAATGCACACTTTTCAAGAGCACTCCAGATTAGTCATATATCCATATATGACTTTCTCACAGACCTGGCTCACCGACTTTTTCATCATTAAACATCTGTAAACAATTTCATGCTTCCTTTTCACCATTCATTCTTCATGTAACAACAATATCGAATAATCATTCACCAACCGACTACTTCCTCGGTATCACATGTTTGTAACACACATAACATTGACGGTTGCGCTAAATCTTATAATTATGACGGCAACACCGATAACAGCAAAACACCACGTCGTAAAAGAACCCACATCAATTGAAAACTGAACTTGCAAAACATTGCATTTCATCCAAATTCAACATTTTGGAAGAGAACATCAAAATTTCAAGTCGAGCATCTGCTCCCACAACCGTCACAAATTTTCTCAAGGAGAGGGAAACTCATTTCCAAAAGGGAACACCTCACTAACAAAATCACTTTATAAAACATTCATAAAATCCACCTTTTTGAAGCACTCGCAAACGTCACAGACATTATGCAAATAAATCCAACTCCAGTCAAAAAGAGTTACAAATTAAATCTCAAGAGTTTCCAACACAACCCACTATGTCCATCTGCTTCCGTTAAAATTTATTCCAAAGATAATTCAGGGTGAACGCGAAGGAGCGCGATCCACTCAAAAACTTTTGGGTGTAAATCCATACTCATAGCACAAATTAAACAAAATAGCCAAAAACAAAGATTGGCACCAATAGCTACGGGTTTTAGGGAAACTCAGAAACACAACACAAGGAATACCTTGACCGAAATCATTCAACCAAAATGGCAAACAACCACACCAGTTCAAAAGGTTTTTAAATACCAGCTCAGCATGAATCCCACCATAACCTGTATTCCACTACACTTACCATTTAAGCATTCAATAATCACTATTTATTGATCACGAGAGTCCAACCGGATTTAACAAGATTTACATAACAATTTCCTTCTCTAATTACCATTCCCAACACTTTTAATTAAGGTTTAAGATGCTTTTCACAAAGGCACCCAACCAAGACTACATTGACATGATCCCCACGGATCACCAAATCATATAACAACGTATTCTCTATTTCAAACATGGTACTTCAACAGATACTTGAGCATGATCAACCTACCAATTTTATACAATCCATACGTCAACATCTTGACAATTGAAACTCGTTTGGGGTATTATCTCCACAAGACAAAGTTCGTAAATATGATTCTAAGATATACATTCATTAAGGATAAATTCTACATCATGTTAACTATCCAAGGTTCACTCCATCACAGCATGTTACAATTTCCTCCATTTAACCATGGTTTTCAGCAAGTAATCTAAACAATCACCACCACTACTAAGTCATCAATATCAATAAATGGGCATAATCATCAAACAACAACATTGCTTTTAGTTACCGTATACATAGGTGATAACACAATTTCCACTACACAACATATTCCAACTATTAAAATAAATTTAATAAGTTAGATCAGCACAATGTTCTTGAAACAACCACATGACCTATATTTTCCCAATTGATATCGGTAATAGCATTATAGGAACACTTATGCACACTTCCAAATATACTAATGGTTTGCAACAACATAAATAGCAACTCTAATCAACTTCCAAGTTAAGGTCACAAGCCAGCATGATTGAATTTCTCTACTAACACATTAAATTAGAACATCTTTACACAACCAGCAAGGTTTCTTCAACAATATCAGTAATTTACCTCATCTTAATGTTCTAACTATGCATCAGGGTTTAAACTTTAAACATTAACGAGGATCATAAGCGCTTTTAAAGAAAAGCGACATATTCTAAACATATAAATTAACCCATTTAATCATTCTCGCTACAGAGTAAACTACAACACTAGTAGTCTATTTATTCTCCAGCTAGAGATGATAATCACATTGAATTGATTCAACTCAAAATTTAACTTAGCAACACGTCATTCCATAAACCACAATGTTACCTACTACATAGCACGGACATAAACTTTTCTAAACACCTTTATGGGGCACGAACTCTTGACAAACAGGATGCAACTCAACTTTTAAAGATAACCACAACTCAAGAACCAGAACGAACACCGATAGAAAATTTCTCCTTTCCAAGCAAGGAAGAAAAACAAAACTCCAACAGAAATGCAGGAGAGCTCAACTCTCAATTTCCCAAATTTGCCCACAAAACTCTTCAAGAAATCTCAAGATCTATACTTCCAAGAAGGAAGAAGGATGCATCAGGGAAAATCAAATGTTCATTAAATCTTTTCCGATAAAAGATTCAAACTTAGCTCCACCAACTCAAGGCCTGCACAAGGGGAAACTCCAACACTTTTTCTTACATAGGGAGAACAACAACCACAAAAGTTTCCTCCTCAAGACAGTCCGAAATGACCAACAAAACCGGTGTCAAAGCAAAAATAGCGACCAACAGATGCACAACACAAAACCTTTCTTCTACGTCTTCAACCAAGGAAGACAAAACCATTAACCACATACGGAACAATCCGCGAAAATCCAATACCACACACTTTTCTTTTGGTTTCAATCAATCAGAGCCAAGAAGACCAACCGAAACTGACCATTAGAATGGTAAAGAGCATATGAAGGAATCCACCACCAAACTCTTCTATTTGACTCCAGTCAACTACCCGATCTACGACAGAAAGGATAAGCACTCTTCTCCTACAGGGGTTAATAATTCTCCGGTGATGGCGTTAACCGGCCACGCCGTCAAACCACACCCTTACTATGAACAAAAAGAGGTGACCGAAACCCTTCGGCACCACAACCCCACTTCATCACAAATATAGCAACTCAATCAAATCTATCATAAAGATAGCATTATACATCATCAAAATGCAGCATTTAACATCAAAGCTTAAATAAATATTTAAACGGATAGCATCGATACCCATACCCTTCCTACTGTGCATCAAAGTGTGTCAAGTTTTAAATTAGTTAACCAAACTATTTCAGATTTTAAGGTTATTGCCCTAAGACCAAATTTTAACAAGTAAACCTATGCCATGTTTCTACTTTTCCAAGTCAATATTTTAGTTTACTCTAGAGTAAATGACTATATTCACATTCCACGGACCTGAACCTGGCTCTGATACCAACTGTAACACCCCGGCATTTAATATGCCCGAATGCTACAAAACATAGGCTAAACAACATCTAAATACCATAAAATAAGATAAATTACAGCAAAGGAGCAAATGCTAAAACCGCAAATTTCGGCAGCATCTCCTTTGTTTTTCCATGAATTGAAGCAACAACAATATGATCACAGGATATAGTACAAAGAATGACATCTAAATCATCAATAACAAGGGTTCTAGCAGTAGAATAAGCCTAGAATAAAGATTACAACCATCTCATGAGCCAAACGAAGTAAATGAGGAAACCAAACGCACAAATTAACCATCACAATTTAAAGGAAGGAACATGTCATTGTTTATATGTGTGATGCTAAGTGATGGCGTGTGACTAGCTCCCTTTCCCGCATGCCAGTTTCATGGTACCTAAGAAAAACAACATAAACACAAGCGTGAGTTCATCACTCAGCATGTATACTGCAATGGAACAAGAAAATACATTCTAATACCTTCATCACCACTTTTCACATACGACATCATACACATCTCATATTCATAGCGTAAGCATATCATTGACATCATCATATATCATCATCACATAACATCCTCATATAATGCAATGCAATGCAATGCGATGCACATATCTCCTGGAAACTCATACCGGTATGGTTGAGTACACACCCGTCGGTGTGCACCCTCTCCTCCCTTCCATCCCGAAGATGGAGGGTGCAACGACCTTACCGGACTAGTTATGACTTTCTCACCGACCCGGCCATGTATCATGCCATGTATGCAAACATGCCAACATCATAGATAACTTGTACAATAACACATGGCATCACAACATAATAAACCATATTCATCAAATCAAGGGGCAAACATTAAAGCATGGCATGTGAACATATCCTATATCCAATTTCAACTCAACAAAACTAGCAATCTACAACTCGCTACCCATTTCAATACACTTGCCTCAACCACGGGCGACGGATTGGCAAGAAGTAGAAGGCACTCCCGGGGTCACACCACCTGCACATAGGTACCACACACTCACAATCATGTCCACAAAACAGTACGCAAACACTCTTCTACCCCGACATCGCAAACTACTCGTAAAACCCAAAAACAGAGGTTCTGTCCCGCCTGGACAACAATCTTCCAAAAGGCATAACTCGGGTTCTAAAACTCCGAATTGAATAAACGAGTACATCCTCACGTAGCTTAGGAAATTTCATAACTTTTTATAAGTATATGGAAAAACTGATTCGGACTCTAAAGTGGTTTAATCTACATAATACCGTGATCTGTTCCAATCACGTCACAGTTTTTTACACGTTCGTTAAAACGAACATAACTTTCAAACGGCTGGGCAGAATTGGACGTTCTTTATACCCAATAAAAGGTATTGAAGTTACCTACAACTTCTTCAACAGGTGGACGACCAAAATCCGATTATAAATTGGCGAAAAGCCAAACCCTAGGTTGACTGCTCATGCTGCCCGAAACAGAGAACGTCGCAAACTCTAGATTTCATCTAATCTACCCAATTACAGCACCACCAATTGATCTGAAAACATGATATTAACCCTTAGAATAGATCCTAGACCAACCCCAAGGATCCCCGTGGCCATACCTTTGCCCGACGAACGAAAACCCAACGGATCTCCTCCCGGTTCGCGCGATCTCCTTCCTCGCTCCAATTCCGCCGGATCTCCTCATCGCGGAGTGCTCCAACGGATGGATCTTCAAGATGTTGAGGTGGAGAACTCCCCTAGGGGTAGCAAGGGACGTGGAGAGGTGGTGGAGGGGTGGTGGCGCAATGGGGAGAGATGGTGGAGGGGTGGCGGCTAGGAGGAGGAATTGGGGGCGGCTAGGGCACCCAAGGGGGTGGGGGCGCACAAGGGGAGGTGGGGCGCAAAGCAAGGGCAAGGGGAGGCCCTTTTTACCAGCCCAAACAGGTCTCCTACTCCCACATGGACTCAAACTCCTCCCCACCAAGGCCCACGATCCTTTCCCTTAGGCTCAAACTCCCCAGAAAGGCCCAAACTCCTGGAAACGGCCCGAAAACGCAAATAAACTTCATACCGTAAGGTTTTAACCCCAGATTTCACATTTTATAAGATTATGACACTCCGTGGTGTCACAGTCCCATATGGTTGCGATTCGTGAACCCTGATGGCGGTAACCCGATCGGTAAGGGCAACGTCGTACCATGAACGGACTCACACAAATCAAGATTGATTCGGTTTGCACTTTCCTCAAATCCTAAACCGATCGATCTCATCGATGGCTGCCTCCACCAATTCATCACATGAATAGGTTGAACATGTAATAGATCCAATCTACTATCTTCACATACCATATGTGCAACATCTAGATCACGAATCTACATGAGATGGCTCTGATACCACTGTTGGGTAACGCGGTATGCTACACTAGCACAAATTAAAATTTCTACTGCAAACCAGAAAAGCTACTCGCAAGAAGGGCATAACAATACATGTGTTGATCTATTCATCGTTAACCTAGACGATGATATCCGATCAGAGATATTTATCGAATTATATCAATATGTAAAGAGCTTCATAAACAAGTCACACACTTGTTGATCAAAACAATGATATACATTCATTGGACCAATAATCATATTATTATTCATAAACATAGTCATGTTACAATCATCCATATGATTGCCTCAAGGGCATAACACTAACAGTGTCCGGAGTGTCCGGCTTATCTGGACTATCCGGATGAAGTATCAGGACTGTCGGGGTTGCCTGGTCTGATTCGGAGGGGAAATGCATTTATGTTATATTCTATTGCATTGCACGCATCTCATTCATGTATTTTAATCGTGTAAAGAACGAATCCGCGGAGGTTGGCGCGGAGGTGACTGAGGGGATTGTCGAAGAGCAAGTTGTGGTCAATCCTCAAGCAGAAGCATCAGGCAAGCACCTAAGCATATTCAACCGTATATGAAATGTATTTTTGTGAATAAATTGTTTATTGGGTGATTAAGTCATGCATTAGGAGTTGGCTTGTGTGTAACACCCCGGCATTTAATATGCCTGAATGCTACCAAACATAAGCTAAACAACATCTAAATACCAAAATTAAACATAAATTCCAGCAAAGGAGCACATGCTAAAAACCGAGATTTCGGCAGCATCTCCTTTGTTTTAACATGAATTGAAGGAGCAACAACAGTATAGCAATATAAGGCAATATGAGAGACAGCTAAAACATCAATAATTAAAGACTTAACGACAATATAAGTCTATTATCAAGCACTTAATGTCTCCAAGAGTCAAACGAACAATAAAACTCTCATATAGCAAAGCTAAACCTTAAAGCAATAATCATCACACGCAGTTTATTATCAAAACTAATAGAATGACTTGTGGAATCAAAATGGGTGAAGCTACGTGCGGACATGTAACTATTCCCCTTCCTCGCATGCCGTTCTCATGGTACCTAAAACAACAAGAAAACACAAGCGTGAGTTCAAAACTCAGCAAGCATATTGCTATGGTATAACAAGAACAATTACATAGCAATAATATCTCACATCATGTAAACCATCTCATTCAAGGTCACATATTACCATCATCATCAATATGTATGAAGTGCAATGCGATGCTCATGTCTCCTTGGAAACTCATACCGGTATGGTTGAGTACACACCCGTCGGTGTGCACCCTCTCCCCCCTTCCATCCCGAAGATGGAGGATGCCTACTACTCGCTTCTATTCACCGCGGTGAATGGAATCATGATGTAGGACTTACTCATTGGCTCTCCGGATTAGTCATAACTTTCTCACCGACCTTCCCGGACTAGTTATGACTTTCTCACCGCCCGGGCCATGTAATCATGCCATGTATGCAAATATGCTACATCATAATCAACTTGTACATTGACACATGGCATCATAACATGATAAACATACTCATCATATCAATGGCAGTCATTAAAGCATGGCAAGTGATCATCACATATAATCAAACTCATCTAGTCTCAACTAGCAACCTACAAATCGCTATCCATTACAATACACTTGCCTCAACCACGGGCGACGGATTGGCGAGAAGTAGTAGGCCCTCCCGGGGTCACACCACCTGCACATAGGGACCACACACTCACAATCAAGCCCACAAAACAGTATGCAAACCCTCATCTACCCCGACATTGCCAACTACTCGCAAAACCCGAAAACAGCGGTTCTGTCCCGTCGGGACAGCAGCCTTACAAAAGGCATAACTCGGGTTCTAGGACTCCGAATGAAATAAACGAGTACATCCTCGCGTAGCTTAGGAAATTTCCCAACTATTTCTAGGTATAGGGAAAGACTGATTCGGAACCTAAAGTTGTTTAATCTACAAAATACCGTGATCTGTTCCAATCACGTCACAGATTTTAACACGCTCGGTAAAACAACCATAACTTTCAAACGGCTGGGCGGAATTTAACGTTCTTTACATACACTGAAATATAATGAAATTATCTACAACTTCTTCAACACCCGTACGACAAGTTTCCGAATCTAAATTGGCGAAAACCTAAGCCCTAGGTCGACTGCTCATGTTGCCACGTCCACTGTTTCGGGCAGCATGAGCAGTCGACCTAGGCTTAGGTTTTCGCCAATTTAGATTCGTAAACTGGTCGTACGGGTGTTGAAGAAGTTGTAGATAATTTCATTATCTTTCAGTGGATATAAAGAACGTCCAATTCCGCCCAGCCGTTTGAAAGTTATGGCTGTTTTACCGAGCGTGTTAAAATCTGTGACGTGATTGGAACAGATCACGGTATTTTGTAGATTAACCAACTTTAGAGTCCGTATCAGTCTTTCCCTATACCTAGAAAAAGTTGGGAAACTTCCTAAGCTACGCAAGGATGTACTCGTTTAATTGATGTGGAGTCTTAGAACCCGAGTTATGCCTTTTGGAATGCTGCTGTCCCGACGGGACAGAACCGCTGTTTTCGTGTTTTGCGAGTAGTTGGCAATGTAGGGGTAGATGAGGGTTTGCATACTGTTTTGTGGGATTGATTGTGAGTGTGTGGTCCCTATGTGTAGGTGGTGTCACCCCGGGAGGGCCTACTACTTCTCGCCAATCCGTCGCCCGTGGTTGAGGCAAGTGTATTGTAATGGATAGCGATTTGTAGGTTGCTAGTTGAGACTAGATGAGATTGATTATATGTGATGATCACTTGCCATGCTTTAATGATTGCCATTGATATCATGAGTATGTTTATCATGTTATGATGCCATGCGTTAATGTACAAGTTGACTATGATGTGGCATATTTGCATACATGGCATGATTACATGGCTCGGGCGGTGAGAAAGTCATAACTAGTCCGGGAAGGTCGGTGAGAAAGTTATAACTAATCCAGAGAGCCAATGAGTAAGTCCTACATCGTGATTCCATTCACCGCGGTGAACGGAAGCGAGGAGTAGGCACCCTCCATCTTCGGGATGGAAGGGGGGAGAGGGTGCACACCGACGGGTGTGTACTCAACCATACCGGTATGAGTTTCCACGGAGACATGAGCATAGCACCGCATTGCATACATAATGATATGTGATCATGAATGAGATGGTTTACATGATGTGAGATGTTATTGCCGTGAAATTGTTCTTGTTGTACCATTGCAATATGCTTGCTGAGTTTTGAACTCACGCTTGTGTTTTTTTGTTGTTTTAGGTACCATGAGACTGGCACGCGGGGAAGGGAACTAGTCACACTTACACACGTAGCTTCTTTCAGTTGATTCCACAAGTCATTCAATTAGTGTTTGATAATAAATTGCGTGTGATGATTATTGCTTTAAGGTTTAGCTTTGCTTATGAGAGTCTTATTGTTCGTTTGGCTCTTAGAGACATTAAATGCCGGAAAGTAGACTTATATTGATGTTAAGTCTTTAATTATTGCTGTTTTAGTTGTCTCTCATATTGCCTTATATTGCTATATTGTTGTTGCTCCTTCAAATCATGTTAAAACAAAGGAGATGCTGCCGAAATCTCAGTTTTTAGCATTTACTCCTTTGCTGGAATTTACCTTAATTCTTGGTATTTAGATGTTGTTTAGCTTATGTTTGGTAGCATTCAGGCATATTAAATGCCGAGGTGTTACAGTCCCATGGCCATACCTTCGCCCGACGCACGAAAACTCCAATAGATCTCCTCGCTCCTCGCTCCTCGCTCCAATGGATGGATCTCTGAGGTGCAGGGGTGGGGAGGCTCCCCTAGGGCAGCAAGGGGTGGAGGAGAGGTGGTGGAGAGGTGGGGAGCAATGGGGGCAAGGGAGAGGGGGCGCACGGCCAAGGGAGAGGGACGTGGGGCGGCTAGGCAAGGGAGGAGGAGGTGGGGCGCAAGCTAGGGCAGGGGGCACAAGCTAGGGCAGGGGGTCCCCTAATAACCAGCCCAACAGGAATCCTAGTCCTAAATGGTGTAATATTGCGAGTGGTTATCTGAGTTTCGGGGCTTCCTGGTCCAGGCGTTTGGTTGTCTTTCTTGTGATTTTTGAGGGTCAAGGAGGTGCGGAGGGAGATCTCTTTTTCATTATAATTGTTTGTTCTCACCTAACCTATTCACTCTCTCTCTTCCTTATCTCCTCACCCGAGTGGCCTCCATGGCTCCCCTACCAACCCCGGCTGTCGCCTCCCGCCGGCTCGGCGCAGCCGCCGCGCCTCCCTCCCGAGCCGGCCGCCGCTCCCTCCAGCGCTCGGTGATGCCGCCTCTCCCAGTCAGCGCCGCCCTTCCCTGGCCTCCTCGCCTGGCGACGCCGCCCTCCGGTCCCTCCCGTGCTCGTCGCCGCCCTGCTCCTCCCGAAGGTCGTCGCCCTCCCTTTCCTTTTTTCGTTGGATGTTGCCTCCTCTAATATGTGGTTAATGGTGGAAAATTGATGCTTGTGTTGTGAGATTTGTACCGCATGAATTTAGATGTGGTACTTGCCCATACAGAGATCTCCTACCATTCAAGTTGCTATTAGTATCTAACTGTTGTTGGAATAATATAAGCTAGGATTGTACACTGTATAGGGAAGACTTAAGTTGACGCTTCCTAGCTATTGCCAAGTCCTTTCATCTATGATTGATAAACGTTTAACTCTACAATGTTGATCTACCATTTGACAGCTAGATTATGATGCTGATTCTTAGTTGGCTTAACTCTTGAGTTCGATTTACACATGCTTTGTCTTTTGATGCGTTGCAAATGTGACAAATGGGCCGACATTGCATTTGTGGGTGCTATCTGTGATGATCTCAAATAGCTATATACGTACGAATAATGATCTAAATACTTGCACTTGGTTATTGTAGTAGATGAAGTGGACCAATTAATTAGTTCATGGTTGTTAACTTGTTATCATTCTGCTCCATGGAAGAAGGCTTAAAGATGAGATCAGTCAAACCACTTGTACGTCGATTTACCCATTCCTTGGTAAACTGCCCTTTCATTGCTTCCACTCCCATCGAGTTGCTTGAATATGATGTCCCAAATTGATAAATGTGCTAGAGTTTTCCTTTTAACAAGTATTTGTGGATGAGACTAACCTCATCAGAGAGTCGTCATGCCTATGCTTTGGAATTTGTGTGTGTTCTGTAATTCTTATGAGCACACTGAAAGATCCTGTGTTGTTAAGTTGTTAAACAATTTATATGGTTTGTGTCTTGATCGTTAATAAACTATATTACTTGTATTGGGTGTTCCAAATTTAGACTTTTTCCATTCGTGGAGAAGTCATGCAGTGCTGAGTTTATAGATGTCCTAAGTGTTTAATCATGCATTAGTTGAAAAGAAATAGAGTTGTTTCAGGGTTGAGTGTCGATGTATTAAGTAAAGTTGTGATTGATTGAATAGTTCGTGAATTGTGGTTGTTATGATTTCTGTTTTCAGGGGGGTGGCCTCTTCTTCGCACGCCACTCCACTTCCCGCGGTTAAGGCAAGTACACTGGTGATGTTGTGAATGGTTGGAGTATTTAAGATGTGGGGTTTAAATGATTAAGTCTTTTCTAGTCATAGCATATTTGAGAAATTTCTCTGTGCTATCAAATTATGTGATATGTTGCCTTGGTTTTTATTCATGATTTTGTTTAGGCTGTATGAATGATCATATATTGATATGAGAATTAATTGATGCTTTCATAATTGGTTATGGCTAGGCAAGTGTATCATGTAGATTAAATGCTAGAAGGATTTATGTCATGCTTTACCTTGTGCTTTTTATTATGTTGATAATTATGAGTTGATTATGGTGATGTGAATACTAAATTCGTAGATGCATGAATATGTCAATTAGTATAATTATGGTTGTGGTTATGATTACGATGATGAAAATGCTAAGATTATGTACGTAAGAATATGTCGTATAGGTGTGAATGTGTAGGAATAGGATCATGGTGAAGTGAAGGTCAAATTCGATGCTACTTGCAATTTATCCAATTCATTCTCATTTACGCATTTAATTATGGTTATGCTATTGTTGAAAATGAACGAAGGTTACATTTCATTCATGACAATTGCATTTGTGCATTCATAAATGGAAGAGGTGACCCATGTCGATGCGGGCCTCTGTGCTCACACGTAGTGAGCACGAAAGTCCTACCTCGTAGTCCCATTCATCTTAATGAATGGGAGCGAGACAGTAAGAGTAGGCACCTTCCACGGGATGGAAGGGACGTGAGGGTGCACACCGACGGGTGTGCACTCGGCAGTACCGGTACGTGCATCGAAAAGGCGCATTCATAAGCATGCATGCTACATTGCATCTCTAATGATCGACATTTGCGATAATGATGATGTGTGATGTCGAGATTGTGTCGTGGGCTACGCTCGAGAGGTTTAATGAGGTATGTGCTTGATATAAGTAACGAGGTAAATGAGGTATGGTATGGATTCAAATGTTTAATGTGCTCGCTATTCTGCTTTCATAAAAGAATTATAAGTATGTTGTTTTAAATGCATTAACTGTTTATGATATGCTTGTTGGATGCACTTTGCTGAGTCTTCGACTCACGCTTGTTATTTAATGTGTGTAGGTGCTTTCGAGCTGGCATGCATGGATGGGAGTAGTAACACGATCACGATTTGCATCCCCATAGCTTCATGTTAACCTATCATTTCTAATCTTAATGAGCTCTCGTGTTGTAATTTAATTTATGTGATAGATGTATGTGCTAGTTGGGTCGTGATGGTTAGGTGTTACCATGACCCATGTATTGCATGCTTGGTTGGTTATCTTAAGCTGCTTTATGTTGTTAATAGATATTAAATTGCTATCTTTTGTCTGCTGAGTGGATGTCCTAGTTTTAGGGGAGGTGCTGCCGAAATTTCTAGTAAATTCGGTAGCTTGCTAGTATTTAGCTTGCTTTGCTAAATTATTCTAGTGTCATGTGCTAGTTGGTGATCGAGGGTGTAACATTCAGGGCACGAGCGGTGCCGGGGTGTTACAAATGGACTCATACTCCATCCCACCAAAGCCCACAACCCCCTCTTTTAGGCCCAAACTCCCTCGGAAAGGCCCAAAACCCCGGAAACGGCCCGGAAACGCTATTAAACCTCCTACCATATGGTTTTAACCTCCAATACCATATTTCATAATGTTTTTGAGCTCAACATTCACTTTTTATAAGGTTACGACACTCCGTGGTGTCACATTCTTCCCCCCTTCAACAGGATTCGACCTCGAATCGAATTCGCACCAAGACGCAACCCAGCAAAGCAAAAGATAGCTAGGTCTCACATCACATACCTGAGACGAAAAGCTCGGGATACTTCTCGCGCATGCAAGACTCCAGCTCCCAAGTCGCTTCTCTCTCGGTTTGATGTGACCACAGGACCTTGACAAACTTAAACGTCCTGTTCTTCATCACTCGCTCCGAAGTCCCTAGAATTTCCACAGGACAGGACTCGAAGGTGAGGTCCTGCTCAAGCACTCGTGGTTCCAACGGAACCACCATCTCCGGATCATGCAAGTATTTCCTCAACATCGAGACATGGAACACATTATGCACACCTTGCATGGGTTCCGGTAGCTCCAGACGATAGGCCAGCCTACCAACTCGGGCGATGATAGGAAATGGCCCAACAAACCTCGGACTGAGCTTTCCATTGGTGCCAAAACGCACCACACCCTTGGTGGGAGATACTCGCAAGAGTACGCTATCACCCACCTCAAACTCCAAATCTTGCCGCCTCACATCAGCATAGCTTTTCTGTCTGCTCTGCGCTGCGAGAAGGTTCTGCCGTACCTCCGCCACGCGATCAACAGTTTGCTGAACCCAATCCGGTCCAAGAACTGCTCTCTCGCCCACAGCATCCTAACAAAGTGGCGATCTGCACTTCCGGCCATACAATACCTCATAAGGACCAGCCCGGATGCTGGAATGATAGTTGTTATTGTAAGCAAACTCTGTAAGAGGCAAATGATCTTCCCAGCTACCTTTCCATGCCATCACACAGGCCCTGAGCATGTCTTCCAAAGTCTGGATGGTACGCTCGGACTGCCCATCCGTCTGAGGGTGAAAAGCGGTACTAAGGCGAAGCTACGTACCCAAAGCACTCTGCAAACTTTCCCAGAATTTGGAGACAAACTTCGCATCCCGATCAGAAATAATGGTCTTGGGTACATAGATGGGAGCCAAGTCGCTCGCAGAATTGGTAGTGCGGATAGGAATGAAATGCGCAGACTTCCTGAGACGGTCCACCACAACCCAAACAGCATCCTTCCCTCGTGGAGTACGAGGTAGGCCAACCACGAAATCCATGGAGATGTCATCCCATGGCCACACAAGAATCTCCAATGGCTGCAACAGACCAGCGGGACGCTTATGCTCAGCCTTGATCTTCTGACAAATCCCACAAAACGCCACATACTTGGCAATGTCCACTCTCATCCTTTTCCACCAGAAACTCTTTTTCAATTCCCTGTACATCTTGGTCTCCCCAGGATGGACCGTGTACGGGGTGCGATGAGCTTCTTTCATAATGTCCTCTTTCACTTGGGATTTCTGAGGCACGCATAGACAACCCTGAAACCTCAAAGCTCCCGCATCATCAACGGTAAAGTCTCCAGACTTGCCATCTGTAACATCCCAAAATTTTGCTTTTCTTAAATTCATGTGTGATTTGGCACTTTGGTGAATTTTTGGAATTTTCTGGAATTTATTTGGATTTATTTGGAATTTATTTGAATTTATTCCATTTTGAAATAATTAAAGAATTTAATTTTGCAAATAAAATTTTGTTGGAAATATTTTATTTGAGTCCAAAATGATCCAAAATATTTTCCAGAATTTTTCTGGAATTTTTTAAAGTCATTTGCTATTTTTAATGAATTAAATGAATTCGGGAATTATTTTAAATATTAAATCTGGAAAATCCAACTCGGGTCAAATCTTGTTTCATCCGACCGAAGTCGGACTCGAAGTCCGACCCGAGCCAGTTGGCTCAACCAAACCAGCTCCCAACCCTAAGCGATCCCGACCGTTGGATCAAGATCCAACGGCTGAGATCCGCCCGACCCCGACCCGAGCCGTGTCCGGACCGGACCCGGTCGCGCCGCGCGATCGTGGCCGTTGGTTGTGCCACGTGGGCGGCCACGATTTCGTCGTCTTCCCGAGTCCGGCCGACTCGCCGCGCCGCGCCCGCCGCCGTAGCAAGTTAGGTTTCCGTTTTTACGCACGCCAGGCTGTTAATGCCCGGGGCATACCCCGAGGACCGCCGTGATTCCGCGCCCTCCCTTCTCTACTTCACCGAGGCTAAGTCGCCGCCGTTTAGCCGTGCGAGCTCGCCGTAGTTGCGCGCTGCTCCGCCACGGTCTTTGCTTCGTTCAGCCGCCGTCCGCCGTCCCCTGCCGCCGTTGACCTCAGATCCGGACTCACCGCGACGAGACGCACCCGAAGGGACCCTTCATCTCGCCGGAGCAACCCCGGAACGCCGTTGGGCTCGTCGTCGTCTTCAACTCCGGCAGCCGTGCGCCACCACGAAGCCATCAGCCCTCGCGAGCTCTGTGCACCGTCGGATCGGTCGGACGGTTGAGGTGAGTTCACGTGTTCCAAACCCGATTAGATCAAGATCCAACGGCTCACAATCGCCACGTGCCGTAGCAAAGGCGATTATAGGATTAGATCTGGACCGTCCGATCTAGATCGAACGGCCCACGAGCATCGAGTAGTTTCAACGTGTTAAACCCCTGGATCCAATCCGCCGCTGATTTTCAAACCAACGACGAGATTGCGCCACGTGTCGGGAAGTTGGACCGACGCGGTCAGCGCCGCCCAGCGCGTGCGTGTAGCGCCGACACGCTGGCCCCGCGTGTCGAGGCCCGCATGTCGATGGTCGACCCAGCCAAGCGCCGTCGATAGCGTCACCGAAAGTGGGCCCACATGTCGATCCGTGGCCGTGGACCGAGTCCACCGTGGACCCGAGCCGAGCGTGGACCAAGCCCATGGACCGGCTGACGTCAGCCAGCCAATCAGAGGCTGACACGTGTCCATGCTGACGCAATAATTAATTTCCGAAAAAGAAAATGATTTATTAATTCGAATAATGATTTCAAATTTAGATTCAAACTTCAAACGCTTATAACTTTTGCGTTTCAACTCCGATTTGAGCGATTCAAATTTCTAAATTTGTATAAAATTAAGATCTACCTAAATATGAATTTTATTTAATTTTGGACTAAAGTTTTTCTCTGTAAAATTATTTAATTGATTATTTAAACTTTAAATAATCATAACTTTTATGCTTTAACTCCAAATTTGATTTATTCCAGTTTCTAAAAATCCAGAAAATTATGTTCTCTCTGTTTATGGATTTTATTTGGAGTTTTGGGATCTTTGCCTAGTGTTTATTTGTGTATTTGCTATTTGCACGCTTTACGAGTAGGCGTTGAAGTCTGGGAAGGATTCGAAGGAGAAGTGTTGACTCAGATCCAACTCAAGACCAAGAACAAGTACTTTTTGAAGGCAAGTTGTGCTTTGACCATGTTGATCCTATTTGAAATCTATTTTGATTTAAACTATTGCATGCTAGTTCAATTAGAAAGATACTTTGTTTAAACATGGGGTTAGATAAATACCAATTTGCTATATGACACCTTGATTACTTAAGTATGTGCCATGACCCTTTGTCACCCTAGTTGTGGTTTACTAGTTGGACATTATTAAATTGCCAACATGGGTTTAGGACCGTTGTAGTATCTTTGCTTAGACACTACGTGCTCATGACATGATTTTGGACAATCAAATGCTAATATGGACTTAATGATATATTGAACCTGTTTTGGAAAAGTATCATGTGATGTTGATGGCACGTGGTGCATGGTAATCAAGCGGGGTTTGATAAACGATTTCGGCCGGGGCTTGTGGCAAGAGTAATCAGTGGGCCGCTGTGGCATTGGGAGTGATGATTTGGTTTTTCGGGTAGTCTTGCCCTGGTCACTCTAAGGACTTAACCTTGCAAGCCTTTGAACTGGGTCATACTTGCAACCACATGGCTGGAATGGGACGGCCCTAGTTGACTAAGTCGCTAAGGACTCACTTGTGGAGCCTCAGGTGTCGATTACACCTTTTGTGTGATTGTGCGGGGAGCGTATCGTGGCTGTGGCCAGTACCCATCTAACGGTGTGTTGGTTCCATACTTCGCCTTGGCTAAGGGAAGGGATGGTGTAGAGCACTAACCGAGAGGACCACCTGTGTTGTTTGAGGCTTAGAAAGGCTTTGTTATGATCGCTCATTCGCATACTCTTGTATGGCGATTCACGGTGACGTGGTGAGTGGATTGTATCTTGTGGGTAAAGTGCATAACCTCTGCAGAGTGTAGAATCTATTTGAATAGCCGAGTCCACTGTTGGACATTGCTCAAATTACAATCAAGGGTTAGATTTTACGAAAATAACTTGGATTTGAAAAGTTGGGTTGGTTTAATAATGAAGATGATGGAAATGTGGTTTAGGATGGGGAAAAATGTTTATTAAATTTCCTGAAAAGTTATTTATGCTTTACTTATTTCTCTTTGCTTCGAATCTACTTATATTACTTGTCAAAAGCTGTTTCTGCAAATATACCTTGAGCTATTCCTTTGTACCAAGCCATGCATATAGTATATTAGCTTGCATTCTGCATGACTTCTTTGAGTACCAAGTACTCACCCTTGCCCCAACACAATATCAGTTGAAGAGGAGATTACGCCACTTTGGAGGAGGAACTCCAAGAGGACCCGTCTACTTAGGGATGCGAGCCCGATTGCTCTGTGGTATACTAGATGGCGCCACGAAGTTTATTTGAATTTCACGCCGTTATTTCTCTTTTAATAAGTTTCGCCTTGCAAGGCATACATTTGTAACTTGGCCATAAGGTCGAGTAACCAGTTTGGTTATTTAAATAAAGTACTTTGATAGTATCGTTTGGTATGATTGTGATATATACCGATGTTAAGACTGTGTGCACTAAGCGCGTTCTGGACTAGTGCTGAATACACAGAGGGTCCGGATTTGCAAATTCGGGGTCCCGACAGAGGTGGTATCGAGCCATACTTGATGTAGGCTCAACCCTAAGCTAGAATGGTCGTAGTGAGGATAAAACCTATTTTCTAAAGCTAAAAGTTTGTCAAGATAAGAAATGACATCTCGACTTATCCCCTTCTCTCTTTTCTTGTCTCTTGCTAAAATTTTTCCTTACCTTGTCACAATTCAAAAATTCGAGTTCTTACGTAAAGCACTCTTGTGACAGATGGAGGAAGAGTTCAACTACGTTGATCTCGGGAGTTGGTCACGCCCATGAGAACTTTGGCACATGCTACAAACTCTCGGAGATTTTGAGAAGCCCCAATACCAAGTGGAAGTGATCAGCAAGCGAGATTGATCAAGGCTTGTGACGTGAGGATTGAGGTACACTGCCAGGAAGAGGGGCCAGGCAATCGCGCTAGAAGGTCTACAATGCGAGATGGGTATCCAAGAAGTTTCACGACGAGCAATGCGGCACATTACGATATCTCGCCAGAGAGTTGGAAATGCGGTGTTCCGTTATCATCCGCGCAGCGATAACCTTCTTGACCAAGACGATTCAGATGAGAATGCCACGACTACACAGCTTGGCACGATTACGTCGTCGCCAGGAAGATGTACTAGATAATACAAGCAAGGAGCTGCTGAAGGCCCGCAAAGAGATCACGGCAGAGAAGAACGAGATGGCGGGAAGCTCAAGAGTATGTGGCACACCTTCTACGAAGGATTGACGAGTTGGAGATGACTTTGTACGGACCGGACCGAGCGATTGCTCGAGCTACACGAGCCAGATCCGGAGGAGTCGGATATCGATGAGGACACTGCTTCTTCGACTACCACAGAGGACACGATTCTTTGGACATGGCAATCGTTTGGCGCCTATGCCACGACCTGCACCGTGCCAGCCGTGGAGGTTTTCTCGAGGAGTGAGCATAGGTTCTATAGTGAGACTCCTTCACGAGTCGAGTCATAGAATAAAGAGTCACCCTTTAGGCGTTAGACTCGAGTTAGTTCGATTTGGATTTGCTTTGTTTCTTGAGTGTGCATTATGTGTTGCAAGGCCCTTAGGCATTGTAAGCAGCCATACCAAGTTACTAATAATAAAGTTGGACCTTAAGGCTACACCTTTTTCGCCGCATAAGTTCCATATTACTTGTCTATTCTCGTTTCCCTCTCATCTCTAAACCTAGAGCAAATCGGCAGATGGTGAACACCCGTGGAAACTTTGGAAGCAACGGAGCGGTTCTCGGCAGAAAACCCTAATGATAGAGCACCAGCACCGCCCGGATGATATGCAGAATTTTGGAGCATTTCTTGCCGCTCGGACTCGATTGATGCATGCTATGATGCAACAAATGCAGCACGTCCTTTGCTCAGGCCACTGCTAATCAAGTTAATCAGGGAACACTCCAGAATACAAGGCTTTCAGAGTTAATGAGGACTCACCCACCCACTTTCTCTGGGAATGCCAATCCATTGGAGGCCGACGATTGGTTAAGATCAATTGAGAGGAAGCTACACATAGCTCAATGCATAGGGAATGAGAAGGTACTCTCGCTTCTCATCGGTTGGAAGGAAACGGCCGAATGGTGGGAGAACTTCGTGCCACGCAGAGAACCCTCAAGATATCACTTGGGAAGAGTTCACACCATTCGGCGAGATCACGTGCCTGAAGGAATCATGGACCTTAAGAAGGAGGAGTTGAGCAAGCAAGGTAATCAGCCAGTGGCGACTACTGAACAAGTTCACACAGCTAGCACGCTCTGCACTGAGGATGTAGCGACGAGATAAATCTAGGCAGTCGTTTCATGAAGGACTCAACTCAGATTGCAAGTAGGGTTGATCACCCACACCTTTCCAGATTTCCAAGAGTTGGTGAATAAGGCGCTTATTCTTGAGGACAAGCGCAAGGAACTGGATGAGAACAGAAGCGCGAGGATGCAACAAAGCAAGGATCACGTCGAGACGCAATGGCGCTTGAGAGTTGCACCAAATCAATTCTTGATTCCAACCACGAATGCAACAAGGACACCCTCCCGGCCAAGACCTGCCAATCAAAACTACGGACCCAGCCCCGCTAGAAACGCTTACTCAGGCAATCGAGGAACAGTGAGATTACAAGCGCAACGAGCCGGAGACACTTTGCCAACATTGCCGAAGAAGACAGCAGGAGCGACCCGGTTCGCTTCAACCTAGGAACCACCCAGCTAGGGCGCCAAAGACACAGAGCCACACCCGGACCGTGGTGAGAGGCCGAGTCAACCATGTCACCGCGGATGCACTGCATGCTACGGACGTCGTCTTTGGGTAAGTTACTTGTTAACTCGATTACCTGCAGCTTTGTTTGACTCGAGCTTCGCATTCGTTTGTTTCGCAAGGCTTTGCTACTAGAAATGACTTGAGAATTGCAAGACTTAAGTGCATGCTTTTAGTTCAAACCCTGGTTCCGAACTCGAGCGGAAGTAGGATGTTCCGAGGTGAGAATACTAATAGATGGAATAGAGTTCCTAGCAAACCTTATAATTTTGGAGACCTGCACCTTAGATGTTATATTGGGAATGGATTGGTTATCCAAGCACAAAGGTCAGTATTGGATTGTGGACGAAGGACTATCTCGATTGAGAGCCCGTGTGGGAAGAAAGTGGAATTTCAAGCCACTGCAGCTTAGAGATGGACATTGATGGTTAACTTGATCAAGGCAATCAGCATAGAGGATGTCCCAGTAGTGAATGAGTACCCGATGTTTTTCCCGAAGATCTACGGTATGCGCGACGAGGACATAGAGTTTGTGATAGAGCTTGTACAGTACAGCACCGATAGCAAAGAGACCCTATCGGATGTCTACCGAGGAGTTGGTAGAGATGAAGAAACAGCTAGAAGAGTTAATGGAGAAAGGATTTATCGCACCAAGTTAGTGGCCGTGGGGAGCACCGCTTTGTTTGTCAAGAAGAAGGACGGAGTTTCGGGATGTGCATTGACTACCGTGCACTCAATGAAGTCACCGTGAAGAATAAGTATCCGCTACCCAGATTGATGATTTGTTTGATCAGTTAAGAGGAGCCGGAGTTTTCTCCAAGATTGATACGAGATCGGGATACCATCGATTGAAGATCCGATCGGAGGATATTCAAGCGCATTCTCGTCAAGATATGGACATTACGAGTTTACAGTTATGTCCTTTGGACTGACGAATGCGCCAGCTTATTTCATGAATATGATGAATAAGGTGTTCATGGAATATTTGGACAAGTTTGTCGTCGTGTTCATAGATGACATTCTAATCTACTCCAAAACGGAGGATGAACATGCCGGACACTTAAGGCGAGTTTTGGAAAAGCTGAGGGAACAGCAACTTTTCGCCAAGTTCAGCAAGTGTGATTTTTGGAAGGACAAGGTGGAGTTTCTTGGACATGTAATGACTGCAGAAGGAGTCGCCGTGGATCCAAGCAAAGTAGAAGCTGTGTTACATTGGGAACAACCAAAGACGGTGACCCAGATTCGGAGTTTCCTTGGAATGGCAGGATATTACCGCCGTTTCATCGAAGGCTTTTCGACAATTGCAAAACCTCTTACGCAATTGCTGAAGAAGGAAAAGAAGTTTGCATGGACGCCAGAATGTGAGAAAGGATTTCAGAGTGAAGAAGCGATTGACATCGGCCGTGTTAGTTCTACCTGGATGTTGCTCAAAGCTTCGATATTTATTGTGACGCATCGCGCCAAGGACTTGGATGTGTCTTGATGCGTAATGGAAAGGTCGCCGCTATGCATCAAGGCGATTGAGGCCGCATGAGGAAAATTATCCGACACATGACCTAGAGTTAGCTGCCGTAGTGCATGCTTTGAAAATATGGCGTCACTATCTGATTGGAAACAGATGTGAAGTATATACGGATCATAAGAGCCTTAAGTACATATTCACCCAGTCGGATCTGAATATGAGGCAAAGGAGATGGTTAGAGTTGATCAAGGACTATAATGTTGGAATCCATTACCATCCCGGGAAGGCCAACGTAGTAGCCGATGCTCTGAGTCGGAAAAGCCATACCGTGAGTACGTTGCTAGCCACAAGTCAGGATGAGCTATGTGAGGATTTTCAAAAAATGAAGATTGAGGTTGTACCTAGCGGATTCTTGGCCGCATTGGAAGTAAAGCCTACCCTAGAGGATCAGATCCGAGAAGGACAGAAGGATGATGACAGGATCCGCAGGATTAAGTCCATCAAGGAGGAAGGCGAGGCGAGGACTTCAAATTGGATGAACAAGGCACGTTGTGGATGAAGGATCGGATTTGTGTGCACGACAAGGAGGAGTTAAAGCGATCGATTTTGGAGGAAGCCCATGACTCCAAGTACTCAATTCATCCTGGAAGCGCCAAGATGTATCGAGGATCTGAAGGAGAGATTACGGTGGCCAAGTATGAAACGTGAAGTTGCCGAGCATGTTGCATTGTGCGACGTATGCCGAGAGTCAAGGCAATGCATCGAAACCAGCAGGATTGCTACGGCTGAAAATACCGAGTGGAAGTGGGAGGAAATCGGAATGGATTTCATTACCGGTTTGTCAAGACTCAAGGAGGTTATGACTCCATATGGGTTATAGTGGATCGCCTGACTAAAGTAGCCCATTTTATCCCCGTGAAGACCACCTACTCGGAGATAAATTAGCGGAATTGTACATGATCGAGGATTGTCTGTTTGCACGAGTGCCAAAGAGGATTGTATCGGACAGAGGTACCCAATTTACCTCAAGGTTACGGAATAAGTTGCATGAAGCCATGGGAACCCGTTTAAACTTCAAGATCTGACTTATCATCCAGACGGATGGACAGACCGAAAGAGTCAACCAGATTTTGGAGGATATGCTAAGAGCTTGTGCATTAGCTTATGCTACCTCTTGGGATAAGAGTTTGCCGTATGCCGAGTTCGATTACAACAATAGTTATCAGGCTAGTTTCTGAGATGTCACCTTTTGAGGCATCAGATGGTCGACCACTGTCGGACGCCATTGAATTGGAATGAGACCGTGGCGCCGTGTCTTTGGGCCTGATATTCTTCAAGAGGTCAAGAAGCAGGTCGCCATGATTAGGGAAAGGTTGAAGATAGCCCAATCACGACAGAAGAGTTATGCTGACAACCGTCGCCGAGATTTGAGTTTTGAACCGGAAGACTTTGTATACCTCAGAGTTACGCCTCTCAGGGGAGTTAAGAGGTTCCATGCCAAAGGGAAACTTGCACCCCGTTATGTTGGTCCATTTAAGATTTTGAGCCGCAGAGGCGAAGTTGCTTATCAGCTGGAGTTGCCACGATCGTTAGCAGGTACATGATGTATTCCATGTGTCCCGATTGAAGAAATGTCTCCGAGTTCTGAGGAATGCACACCGCTAGAGTTAATTGAGTTGCATGAGGATTTGACTTATAAGGAACATCCTGTGAGGATTCTAGACACAATGGATCGAGAAACTAGAAACAAGTCAACCCGTTTAAGAGTTCGAAGGAGCAACCATGAAGAAAGCGGCGACTTGGGAGCGCCGAAGAGGATTTGAAGAAAGAATTTCCAAACCTATTCCTTTAGTGAGCCTGAATCTCGGGACGAGATTCTATTAAGGGGGAGGTTTGTAACATCCGAAAATTTTGCTTTTCTTAAATTCATGTGTGATTTGGCACTTTGGTGAATTTTTGGAATTTTCTGAATTTATTTGGATTTATTTGGAATTTATTTGAATTTATTCCATTTTGAAATAATTAAAGAATTTAATTTTGCAAATAAAATTTTGTTGGAAATATTTTATTTGAGTCCAAAATGATCCAAAATATTTTCCAGAATTTTTCTGAATTTTTCTCGAGTCATTTGCTATTTTTAATGAATTAAATGAATTAAATTATTTTAAATATTAAATCGCTGGAAAATCCAACTCGGGTCAAGTATCGTTCATCCGACCGAAGTCGGACTCGAAGTCCGACCGAGCGAGTTGGCTCAACCAAACCAGCTCCCAACCCTAAGCGATCCCGACCGTTGGATCAAGATCCAACGGTGAGATCCGCCCGACTCGACCGAGCCGTGTCGACCGGACCGGCCGCGCCAGCGATCGTGGCCGTTGGTTGTGCCACGTGGGACGGCCACGATTTTCGTCTTCCCGAGTCCGAAGCTGGACTCACCGCCGCGCCCACGCCGTAGCAAGTTAGGTTTCCGTTTTACGCAGACGCCGAGGCTATTTAATGCCCGGCATACCCCGAGACCGCCGTGATTCCGCGCCCTCCTTCTCTACTTCACCGAGGCTAAGTCGCCGCTTAGCCGTCGAGCTCGCCAGTAGTTGCGCGCTGCTCCGCACGGTCTTTGCTTGCTCGCCGCCGTCCCGCCCCCTGGCCGTTGACCTCAGATCCGGACTCACCGCGACGACGCACCGAAGGACCCTTCATCTCGCCGAGCAACCCCGAACGCCGTGGGCTCGTCGTCGTCTTCAACTCCGGCAGCCGTGCGCCACCACGGCCATCGGCCCTCGCGAGCTCACGTACCGTCGGATCGGATCGGACGGTTGAGGTGAGTTCACGTGTTCCAAACCCGATTAGATGGACCGTTGGATCAAGATCCAACGGCTCACAATCGCCACGCGCCGTAGCAAAGGCGATTATAGGATTAGATCTGGACCGTCCGATCTAGATCGAACGCCCACGAGCATCGAGTAGTTTCAACGCGTGTTAAACCCTGGATCCAATCCGCCGCTGATTTTCAAACCAACGACGAGATTGCGCCACGTGTCGGGAAGTTGGACCGACGCGTCGGCGCACGCACGCGTGCGTGTGGACGCCGACACGCGGGCCCGCGTGTCGAGAGGCCCGCATGTCGCTGGTGACCCAATAGCGCCGGCCGATGACGTCACCCGAGTGGGCCACATGTCGATCACATGAGCCGTGGACCGAGTCCACCGTGGACCCGAGCCGAGCGTGGACCAAGCCCATGGACCGGACGCCGTGAGGGCCAATCAGGAGCTGCCACGTGTCCATGCCGACGCAATAATTAATTTCCGAAAAAGAAAATGATTTATTAATTCGAATAATGATTTCAAATTTAGATTCAAACTTCAAACGCTTATAACTTTTGCGTTCAACTCCGATTTGAGCGATTCAAATTTCTAAATTTGTATAAAATTAAGATCTACCTAAATATAAATTTTATTTAATTTTTGGACTAAAGTTTTTCTCTGTAAAATTATTTAATTGATTATTTAAACTTTAAATAATCATAACTTTTATGCTTTAACTCCAAATTTGATTTATTCCAGTTTCTAAAAATCCAGAAAATTATGTTCTCTCTGTTTATGGATTTTATTTGGAGTTTTGGGATCTTTTGCCTAGTGTTTATTTGTGTATTTGCTATTTGCACGCTTTACGAGTAGACGTTGAAGTGCCAAGGATTCAAGGAGAAGTGTTGACTCGGGATCCAACTCAAGACCAAGAACAAGTACTTTTTGAAGGCAAGTTGTGCTTTGACCATGTTGATCCTATTTGAAATCTATTTTGATTTAAACTATTGCATGCTAGTTCAATTAGAAAGATACTTTGTTTAAACATGGGGGTTAGATAAATACCAATTTGCTATATGACACCTTGATTACTTAAGTATGTGCCATGACCCTTTGTCACCCTAGTTGTGGTTTACTAGTTGGACATTATTAAATTGCCAACATGGGTTTAGACCAGTTGTAGTATCTTTGCTTAGACACACTTTCGTGCTCATGACATGATTTTGGACAATCAAATGCTAATATGGACTTAATGATATATTGAACCTGTTTTGGAAAAGTATCATGTGATGTTGATGGCACGTGGTGCATGGTAATCAAGCGGGGTTTGATAAACAGTTTCGGCCAGGGCTTGTGGCAAGAGTAATCAGGTGGGCCAGTTGTGGCATTGGGAGTGATGATTTGGTTTTTCGGGTAGTCTTGCCCTGGTCACTCTAAGGACTTAACCTTGCAAGCCTTTGAACTGGGTCATACTTGCAACCACATGGCTGGAATGGGACGGCCCTAGTTGACTAAGTCGCTAAGGACTCACTTGTGGAGCCTCAGGTTGTCAGTTACACCTTTTGTGTGATTGTACGGGGGAGCGTATCGTGGCTGTGGCCAGGTACCCATCTAACGGTGTGTTGGTCCCATACTTCGCCTTGGCTAAGGGAAGGGATGGTGTAGAGCACGTACCGGAGAGGACCACCTGTGTTGTTTGAGGCTTCCGAAAGGCTTTGTTATGATCGCTCATTCGCATACTCTTGTATGGCGATTCACTACCGACGTGGTGAGTGGATTGTATCTTGTGGGTAAAGTGCATAACCTCTGCAGAGTGTAGAATCTATTTGAATAGCCGAGTCCACGATCTTGGACATTGCTCGGGAATTACGAGTCAAGGGTTAGATTTTTCTGAAAATAACTTGGATTTGAAAAGTTGGGTTGGTTTAATAATGAAGATGATGGAAATGTGGTTTAGGATGGGGAAAATGTTTATTAAATTTCCTGAAAAGTTATTTATGCTTTACTTATTTCTCGCTTTGAATCTACTTATATTACTTGTCAAAAGTATTTCGCAAATATACCTTGAGCTATTCCTTTGTACCAAGCCATGCATATAGTATATTAGCTTGCATTCATGCATGACTTGCAGTACCAAGTACTCACCCTTGCCCCAACACAATATCAGTTGAAGAGGAGATTACGCCAGCTTTGGAGGAGGAACTCCAAGAGGACCCGTCTACTTAGGGATGCGAGCCCGGTCGGTTACTGTGGTATCTTTGGATGGCGCCACGAAGTTTATTTGAATTTCCGCTGCTGTTATTTCTCTTTTAATAAGTTTCGCCTTGCAAGGCATACATTTGTAACTTGGCCATAAGGTCGAGTAACCAGTTTGGTTATTTAAATAAAGTACTTTGATAGTATCGTTTGGTATGATTGTGATATATACCGATGTTAAGACTGTGTGCACTAGCGCGTTCCTGGACTAGTGCTGAATACACAGAGGGTCCGGATTTGCAAATTCGGGGTCCCGACACCATCCTCAAGGCGTTTCCTCACCTGTTGGAGCAACCGATCATGCTGCTGTGCCTCCCGCACACGCTCGGGAATCGCTGACTCAAGAATCAATTGAGTTTTAGCTTGCACGGTCCCCGCAAAGCAGTAGGAGACTCCCAAACGCTCAAAATCAGCAACAAGACAATCAACGACAGGGGGCATTGTCTTGCGGACTGAGAGCGTCAGCCACCACATTTGCCTTCCCCGGATGATACTGGATGGTGAGGTCATAATCCTTTATCAATTCTAGCCATCTCCTCTGCCTCAAGTTCAAATCTTTCTGAGTAAAGATGTACTTGAGGCTTTTGTGATCAGTGAAGATATGACAAGACTCACCATACAGATAGTGCCACCATATCTTTAATGCAAACACCACAGCGGCTAGCTCAAGATCATGTGTGGGATAGTTCTTGTAACAGATTCTAAGCATGTACATTAACACATTTAATCATTCTCGCTAAGAGTAAATTGCAACACTAGTAGTCTATTTATTCTCAAGCTAGAGATATTAATCACATTGAATTGATTCAACTCAAAATTTTAACTTAGCAACACATCAATCCATAAACCACATTGTTATCTTATACATAACATGCTAAACAGCAATTCTTACTAGGGACAAACGATTTTTGTCAAAAGACTACTTACTTTGTTTACAACATTTTAGTTTTAAAACTCACCCCAAAATTCAAGGAAACTGTAACACCCTGGCATTTAATATGCCTGAATGCTACCAAACATAAGCTAAACAACAACTAAATACCACAATTAAACATAAATTCCATCATAGTCCATAATTAATCACTTGGAGACATGATATTAAGAGTTGTGCCATAAACTTAATGTAGGGTTTAATTTAGCATGCTTGTGATTCCTTATTTGCTTGGTTATAGCTTATGAAGTGGTTGAGCATGCTTTTATTGGCGTAATTTGATGATATATCCATTTATGTTGATGTTTTATTTGTCGTGTGCTATGACATATCTTGCCATGATATTGATATTGTGTTAATTCATGTTAAAACAAAGGAGATGCTGCCGAAATCTCGGTTTTTAGCATGTGCGCCTTTGCTGGAATTTATGTTTAATTGTGGTATTTAGTTGTTGTTTAGCTTATGTTTGGTAGCATTCAGGCATATTAAATGCCGGGGTGTTACAGTTCTGCTCATGCTTTTTCAGCTGCCTCGATGCATAGGCAATCACCTTGCCATCTTGCATGAGCACACAACCAAGTCCCAACCGAGAAGCATCAGAATACACAGTGAAGCGCTTCCCCGGCTCGGGAAGGGTAAGAACAGGAGCAGTCACTAACTTCTCCTTCAAAGTGCAAAAACTGTGCTCACACTCTGCAGTCCACTGGAATTTCATCCTCTTCTGAGTCAGCTGCGAAAGTGGCTTGGCAATGATAGAGAAATCCTGCACAAAACGCCGATAGTAGCCAGCTAACCCAAGGAAACTATGCACCTCTTTGACATTGGAAGGCCTCTTCCAATCCAAAACTGCTGAGACTTTGCTAGGATCTACAGATATGCCCTTTTGATTGATGATGTGGCCAAGAAAACCCACTTCTGAAATCCAGAATTCGCACTTTTTCAGCTTATCAAATAACTGATTCTCCCTCAAGGTGCTCAGCACAAGCCTCAAGTGTCGCTCATGCTCCTCTTCTGATTTAGAGTAAACCAGAATGTCATCGATGAACACTACCACAAACTCATCAATGTACTTGTGTAGCATACTGTTCATCGCCTCCATAAAGACAGCGGGAGCATTAGTTAGTCTAAAAGACATAACTTTAAATTCATAATGCCCATACCTAGTGGAGAAAGCAGTCTTCTCAATGTCCTGCTCCCTCACACGGATTTGATTATACCCCGACTGAAGATCAATCTTGGAGAACACCTTTGCTCCCTTCAGTTGGTCAAATAGATCCTCAATGCGAGGCAAAGGATACTTGTTCTTGACTGTCACTTGATTAAGAGCACGATAATCAATGAACATACGCCAACTTCCATCCTTCTTCGAGACGAAGAGGACGGGTGCTCCCCATGGCGAAACGCTACGCCGAATAAAGCCCTTGGCCAACAGATCCTCCAACTGCTTCTTCAACTCGTCTTGAAAAGGACGAGCCAAGCGGTATGGAGAGATAGAAATAGGTCGAGTGCCCGGATCAAGATCAACACGAAACTCCACATTCCTCACGGGAGGTAGACCAGGCAACTCATCAGGGAATACATCAACAAACTCCTTCACTACAGGAATCTCCTCAATGGAAATTGAAGAAGATGGCTTTTCTAACATAGCCATGAGGAAACCCAACTGCTTCAAACGGCGACCAGAAAACAGACTAGCCAAAGCAAAGACGGAACTGGAGGGTATACCACCCTGAAAGGTCAACTGTACCCCTGACGGGATCTGCAAGGCAACTGTCTTCCAGAAACAACAGATCTTGGCACGGTACTGATGCAGCCAGTCCATGCCCAAAATGACATCAAAAGGAGCCAACTAGATCACCATAAGATTGGCGAAGAAAACCTCATCATCAATGGCAATGGTGCAACCGGGGCAAACCAAAGAACTAGCAATCAAACCCCCAGGAGAACTGACTAACACGGACTCAGAAATCCGCTGAACTCCCAACTTAGCCCTACTAGCAAACTCGCATTTACACAAAGGAATAGGATGCTCCGGAATCAAAGCAGTAACAAAGGCATCAACGGAATCCACGAGCGAGTAGCTGAAACCACCTCTGGATGCCCTACCGACTCGGCGGTCGGCAAGGCGTACACTCTGGTGGCGCCGGACAGTAGGAGCCCCGACTCGGCTTATGCCCCAACAGAGCCGGGGCGGAGGAGGCAATCATGAGGAGCAGACGGCTGCGGGCACCCGATGGCTTTGGTGGCGCCCACGCAAAGGGCGGCTGAGGAGCAGGAGCAGCCATCATGTGCACCGATCATCTGGAAGACGCCGCTGGAGTGGGAGGAGAAGGCACCGTCTCCCACTTGATGATGCTACCGGGATTCATCCGGCAGACTCGTCCCATGTGGCCAGGCTTGCCACAGTGGTTGCAACTCCCGGTCCAACCACACTCTGAAGCACGGTGCTCACCACTGCACTTGAAACACAACATGCCCTGCCCAGGCACAGGACGAACAGCCGCTCGCGAGGAAGACGACTGGGGTGGCCTCATCTTAGCCCCTGAGGAGGAGCCCTGTCCCCCCTTGAACTTCTTGAAGGTGGGTCACTGAGAAGACCCACCTCCTCCACCAAAGGTCCTCTTCTGGCCCCCGCCTGGGGCCGCAGGAACCCCTGAAGCACCCATGTTTTTCTTATCCCGGGAGAGCTCCAACTCGAGCTCCATGCCCTTCGCCTGCTCCACCACGGAGCAGAAGTCACGAGGGACAGTCGCCCCCATGACAACTCTGAACTCCTGGTTGAGGCCCCTACGGAACCTCCTTGCCTTCTACCGATCGTCGGCTACCACAGCCGGCACGAAGCGCACCACGCTGTTGAACTTCACCTCATACTCTGCCACCGACCTCTTTCCCTGGGAAAGAGTCATCAGAGTATGCTCCATCCACTCAAGGAAAGACTCTGGGTAGAACTTGGCTTAGAAGCGAGCCACAAAGTCCTCCCAGATGACTGGACCAAGATCAGGGGCTCTAGCAGCCAGAACCCCCTCCCACCAGATATCAGCTTGGCCTTTCAGCTGAAAGGCCACAAAGCGAACCCTCTGGACCGAGGTCAACTCTAGGACCTCAAACTGCCTCTTCATGTACCGCAGCCAATCTGCGGATTGGATCGGCGTGCCCGCTCCGTCAAAAGTGTCAAGATGGAGGGACATCCACTCCCAGAGACTCATCCTCGGCTCGCACAATGGGGCAACAACTTGGGCAGCTGCGAGGGGAGGCACAACACGAGGGCTGCCCATGGCTGGCGCGCAGCCTCACGAATCTCCCTCTGCAGAGCCTGAACTAAATCCTCATTGGCAGCGGGTACCTCCGCCCCTGACTGTGCCGCTGGAAGCTCCTCCTGAGCTGGCCCATGAGCATTGAGAGAAACGCTACCCTCAGCAACAGACTCCGCAACTCCCATAGAACCTCGCCCCTGGCCTCCACGGCCACGGTGACCACGGCCTCTACCCCTCGGCATGGCTGCATGCATGCACAACCGTCCGATCACATAACCATAAACACAACATCATATAATCAAGAACACATAGACATAATATTCATTAAATAATCAAGCGCAATGCAATGATGAACCAAAACCCCAACCTACTGTGCAACCAAGTGTGTCAAAATTTTAAATTACTTATTCCACTTTTGCAAGTTTTTAATGTTGCTATCCTATGACAAAGTTTTAGTTAGAACCTAAGCCATGTTTCTAAGTTATTCCACATCATATTTTAGTTGCAACTTAAGGTATGACACTAAAAATACATATTCCAAGGACCTACAGGCCGCCCTGATACCAACTGTAACACCCCGGCATTTAATATGCCTGAATGCTACCAAACATAAGCTAAACAACATCTAAATACCAAAATTAAACATAAATTCTAGCAAAGGAGCACATGCTAAAAACCGAGATTTCGGCAGCATCTCCTTTGTTTTAACATGAATTGAAGGAGCAACAACAGTATAGCAATATAAGGCAATATGAGAGACAGCTAAAACAGCAATAATTAAAGACTTAACGACAATATAAGTCTATTATCAAGCACTTAATGTCTCCAAGAGTCAAACGAACAATAAAACTCTCATATAGCAAAGCTAAACCTTAAAGAAATAATCATCACACGCAGTTTATTATCAAAACTAATAGAATGACTTGTGGAATCAAAATGGGTGAAGCTACGTGCAGACGTGTGACTATTCCCCTTCCCCGCATGCCGTTCTCATGGTACCTAAAACAACAAGAAAACACAAGCGTGAGTTCAAAACTCAGCAAACATATTGCTATGGTACAACAAGAACAATTACATAGCAATAATATCTCACATCATGTAAACCATCTCATTCATGGTCACATATTATCATCATCATCAATATGTATGAAGTGCAATGCGATGCTCATGTCTCCTTAGAAACTCATACCGGTATGGTTGAGTACACACCCATCGGTGTGCACCCTCTCCCCCCTTCCATCCCGAAGATGGAGGGTGCCTACTCCTCGCTTCCGTTCACCGCGGTGAATGGAATCACGATGTAGGACTTACTCATTGGCTCTCTAGTTATGACTTTCTCACCGCTCGGGCCATGTAATGATGCCATGTATGCAAATATGCCACATCATAATCAACTTGTACATTAACACATGGCATCATAACATGATAAACATACTCATCATATCAATGGCAGTCATTAAAGCATGGCAAGTGATCATCACATATAATCAAACTCATCTAGTCTCAACTAGCAACCTACAAATCGCTTTCCATTACAATACACTTGCCTCAACCACGGGCGACGGATTGGCGAGAAGTAGTAGGCCCTCCCGGGGTCACACCACCTGCACATAGGGACCACACACTCACAATTAAGCCCACAAAATAGTACGCAAACCCTCATCTACCCCGACATTGCCAACTACTCGCAAAACCCGAAAATAGCGGTTCTGTCCCGTCGGGACAGCAGCCTTCCAAAAGGCATAACTCGGGTTCTAGGACTCCGAATCAATTAAACGAGTACATGCTCGCATATCTTAGGAAATTTCCCAACTTCTTTTAGGTATAGGGAAAGACTGATTCGGACTCTAAAGTTGTTTAATCTACAAAATACCGTGATCTGTTCCAATCACGTCACAGATTTTAACACGCTCGGTAAAACAGCCATAACTTTCAAACGGCTGGGCGGAATTTAACGTTCTTTATAGTCACTGAAAGATAATGAAATTATCTACAACTACTTCAACAGCCGTACGACCAGATTCCGACTCTAAAGTGGCGAAAACCTAAGCCCTAGGTCGACTGCTCATGCTGCCCGAAACAGAGAACGTGGCAACTTCTAGATTTCAACTAATCTACTCTAATCCAGCACCACCAATTGATATAAAAACTTGATAAACACCCTTAGAACAGTACCTAGCCCAACCCCAAGGAGTCCCATGGCCATACCTTCGCCCGACGCACGAAAACTCCAATAGATCTCCTCGCTCCTTGCTCCAATGGATGGATCTCCGATGTGCAGGGGTGGGGAGGCTCCCCTAGGGCAGCAAGGGGTGGAGGAGAGGTGGTGGAGAGGTGGGGAGCAATGGGGGCAAGGGAGAGGGGGCACACGGCCAAGGGAGAGGGAGGTGGGGCGGCTAGGCAAGGGAGGAGGAGATGGGGCGCAAGCTAGGGCAGGGGGTCCCCTAATAACAAGCCCAACAGGAATCCTAGTCCTAAATGGACTCATACTCCATCCCACCAAAGCCCACAACCCCCTCTTTTAGGCCCAAACTCCCCCAGAAAGGCCCAAAACCCCGGAAACGGCCCGAAAACGCTATTAAACCTCCTACTATATGGTTTTAACCTCCAATACCATATTTCATAATGTTTTTGAGCTCAACATTCACTTTTTATAAGGTTACGACACTCTGTGGTGTCAGATTGTGGTAGTGGTGTTAGAACCCATTTGTAGCACGTACACCCTTTGATAATTGTTGAACACCTTCTTTGGAGCTAGTCTATGGGTAAATATATGTGTCCTTGCTTAGTTTTGCTTAGATGTCGGGTATGGGCCAAGTGATGGATTGGTCCATCGCTTGAGATCAATTTACTTCACAAATGTTTGGTTGCAATGGTTGTGTTTATGTTTGGAAATGTTGAATTGAGACCGGACGAGAGAGTTGGATCATTTGGGTGTGGAGACCCAAGTGTGTAGTCTCGTCTGTGTCGGTTGAGGACCGATCCGTTGTTTGCCCTTTGATAGAGCACACTTTGTTGGTCGCATGCCTAATAATGGTACGGTAAGCTATTCTTTCATCGCATACTGTCCGATGGGTCATGCCCTCATGCGGTTGGACGTGGTTGAGGGCGAGGCTTAGGCCGACTCTCGAGGGCCAAGCCGGGCTTGGGCCGCTCGAGGGGGTGCTAGGTGCTCGGACCGCATGAAGATGGCCCAACGAGTAGGTACGGATGGGAGGAGAGTTGACATGAGGTTCCTTGTGGGATATGTCGTGCGATTGATGATCCCCTGCAGGGTGAATAAGTGATTCGAATTGCCGCGCTCTCGGATATGAACACGCTTGGTCATCGCACATTCAACGTAGTAATAACTTGAACTTGATGATAGTTGGATATGGTGGTGATACTTGTTTATGTTGACACTTGCTTTACGTTAATTGTAAAGTTTCATATTTCACTCTAGTGATAGGTGCAGTCTATAAGTGCTATAAAAGCTGTGAAATTGAGTAGTGGAACGAAATCTAAACAACAAAGTTAAGCTTTTTCGCACTTTTTACCTTAAGCATGATTCCTTGCTACATCCAAACGCATATTCCTTCGAGTCGGTCATATATGGACCAAGGGTAAGTCTTGCGAGTACCTTTTGTACTCATGCTTCTGCTTTGTGGTTTTCAGGTGAGGATCCGGACGGATGTAAGTTCTGACCGTAGTGCCTCTCAGTGACTGGGCGGGGCACCGAGTAGAGGCTACCGGCAGTGTGGCTTACGCCCGGGGGTGTTCAGGGGTAGGACACTTCTGGGGGAGTTGTACTTTTGTTTTAATTTAGTAGTCGGTGTTCACTTTGTTGTATAGATTAGTTAAACTATGTTATTTCTCGTTTGAACACTTGGTTACTTCGTTACAACTCTTAATATACTTTTGTGCTCTCTTTCTCGTTGAATCGTGTTGCTTGGTGGTTGTCGAGGTGCTGTTTTGTATTGTTCGTGTTCCTTGTCGGGTTTTGTCGTCGTGCGTGCGTGTGTTAGTGTTGTGCTTCCGCGTGGCGTGTGGGTTGTGGGGGTTTGAGTTTGTTGCCCACTTTAGGCAATTGAGTTGATATGGCATTGAAAACCGGTATGCGGGGATCCTGGGCGAGCTTCGGGTCGCATACCGGGGGAATACCGGGATTATTGTCGAGTTATTCGAAGGGTCTCACTGTTGCCTCAATTGGGCTTGGGTACTAATAATGCGAGTGCCCTCGGCGATCCGTTGTTAGCCTCCAAATCCGATTAGGATGACTGAGCCTTCAAATAGCCCGAGGACGGTCTGGGCGGCTCCCCTGACACTATGCCTCCCTATCTCTCTCTTATATAAACGAAGAGATAGTAGAGTCCTACTCGGTTACAATAGGGAGGAATCCGAGTTGGTTACAAGCTTGCAAATCTCATCCTCCCTTATCTAGGATGGTATCCTTTTCGGTTACAACATTATCTATAAGGGGACGATTCCCTTCCGTTATTCCTTCGCGGGCTCCAGCGGGATGGCTTGCGCAGCTTCCAATCCACTCGCCTAACCCCACTGGTCTCTTCTTACCAGGCCCTTTTTAACCTTCTTGAGCGTACCCGGTAGTTGCGTTCTCCACACCCACAAACAGAATTAAATTTTCAGATTTGTAACTTCCAAAATCGTAAGCTTGAATATGAACCGTTCATTCTTTTCGATCCAATGGATCAGATTAACTAGAGTTTACTTATACTACATCTGTTAGTAGAGTAGTAGAAACACCAGTGCTCTTTTACGGTACACTAAATTGAATATGAACCATTCATTCTTTTCGATTCAATGGATGAGATTAACTAGAGTTTACTTATACTACACCTCGTAGTAGAGTAGTAGAAACACCTTAACAAATCAACGATTAGATGTGATTTCTACTACACATTTTATACTACAAGTATAATTCACCGTAAAATTTCTAAAATCCAACGCACGGCTTGTAAAGCACTATTCATCACCGCCACTAGGAAACACCGGGCTGACCTCCACTGGTCGTTCACCGCACTACTACAGAACTGGGCATCACAAGCGGGCTATTACAAGCGGTTAGGTGCAAACCGCTTCTGGCCTGCGCACCAGAAGCGGTTCGTGAACAACGGGCGGGAGAGGGTTTCCAAAAGCGATTTGTAACACCAACCGCTTGTGTTGAGCAACCACCACAAGCGGTTTGTTTCCCAAACCGCTTCTGCAATATCACAAGCGGTTTTAGACCCCTATTCGCTTGTAGACATATATATTTAGAAGCGGTTGGTGTCTCAAACCGCTTCTGGAATCCACCCATTTAAACTCTTCTTCCTCCCCGAGCTCGCAGACATGAACAGGGAAGGGCCTGGCACTGTTCTTGGGGGGAGGTGCTATCCAAATTTTTGAATGTGATGATTGAGCTTCAAATTAAGTGAATCAAGGTTAGTAACACCGTGCTACCATCCTTCTCACCAAGATATTGTTGTTTCTTTTGCATTTAATGTGGAGAAAAAATTGATTTTGATTGTTGGAGGTTTTTATTGCTAGATCACTCCATAAGTTTAATTTTAGGCAAGACCATGATGAATCATGGTAATTATTTTTAGGTTTAGAATCTTCAATGTAACACTCCCTCTCTTCCATGTAACACTCCCTCTCTTCCATCTTATTCTATAACTTTAATTTTAGGTAGGTCGACCATGATCAACTGTAGGGAGTTGTTTTACAAAAGTTGTTAGTTTTACAATCTTTAATATGACACTCCTCCCTTCAATGTAACAATAGTAGATCTAGGTTTGGATGGAAATTATTAATGTTTTATGAAATAAAATAGGAAAAAATTTAAAGGGACAAAATGATTAGTTAAATTAAGTTAAAAAGGTATAAGGATAACAAAATTTTGAAAAACCACTCCCTCCATTGCAAAATATATGGCATATAAATTCTTGCCACGGTATTAATTAAAAGTAACGCATTAACTATTAATTTCTTTTCGATTATGTCTTGTACAACTATAAAACCAACAACATGTTTGATTAGTTTTAATTACAAATGTAACTATATGACATGCATATATATAAAATAAGTATATTAATTATTACCTTTGATAATAGCCAAAACATGGAAACAATGACTTTTGTAAATACGTGTCAAAGTACTTTGGGGTGGAATTTTCCTATAATATTATTTATAAAAAATAAAAGTGATTTTAGTGAAAGATCTTTGAAGGTATCTGAAAATTAGATCTTTGTGTAGATGAACCGGCAATGGATGTACAATGCGGACCGTCGCTCCAGAGAGTTCATTGATGGTGTGAAGGCATTTCTTGATGCCACTGTTGCATTCTTGCCTCCAGACAGCTTCATGTGTTGTCCGTGCATAGACTGCAAGAATGAGAAGGAGCACTCCCAACGCTTTCAGGTTATGACCCATTTGATCACAAGAGGTTTCATGCCAAACTAAACCTATTGGACCAAGCATGGCGAAGTACAGGGGAGCAGCCAGGAAGAAGATGGTGAAGAAGAAGAGGTATTCAACAGTATGCCAGACGCAATGCAATATTGTTCTGTGGAAAATACAGTCGGCGATCTTGGTGATGACGAGCTAGACCAGATGCTGCGTGACGGAGAGGGGGACTACACAGATGAAAGACAATTCGAGAAGTTTCAGCGCATGGTAGAGGACCACAGGACACCTTTGTACCCAGACTGTGGGAAGGGCCACACGAAGCTCTGTACGACACTGAACTTAATGCAATGGAAGGCCAGAAATTGTGTGTTAGACAAGGGATTCAATGAATTGTTATCACTCATAAAGAATCTGCTTCCAGAAGATAACACGCTGCTTGAATCTACATATGAAGCCAAGCAAGTCATCTGTCCTTTGGGATTAGAAGTACAGATGGTACACGCATGTCGTAACGATTGTATCCTATATCGCAATGAGTATGTGGATTTGGATGCTTGTCCGGTGTGCAAAGAATCACATTACAAGACGAAGCGTGAAGACCTAGGTGAAATAGATGGGGAGTGTAAGAAGAAGAGACCTCCCGCTAAGGCGGTGTGGTATTTCCCTGTGATCCCCCAATTAAAGCGTCTTTTTGGTAACAAAACGCATGCCCAGATGGTGCGTTCGCACAAAGAAGAACGTAAGGATGACGGAATGCTTAGGCACCCCACTGATGGGTCCCAGTGGAGGAAAGTCGATCGAACATTCCCAGACTTTGCAAATGAGGTGAGAAACATAAGGTTTGGGTTGAGTACCGATGGTACGAATCCTTTTGGCGACCTGAGAAGTAGCCATAGCACTTGGCCTGTTACACTATGTATCTATAATATTCCTCCTTGGCTGTGCATGAAGCGAAAATATATCATGATGCCATTGTTGATCCAAGGGCCGAAGCAACCTGGAAACGCCATCGATGTCTATCTGAAACCATTGATGGAAGATATTGTAAAGTTGTGGGAGGATGGTGTACGGGTATGGGATGAGTACAAGAGGGAGTATTTCACCCTACATGCACTGTTGTTCGTAATGATCAATGACTGGCCCACGCTCGGTAACCTGTCTGGGAATACTACCAAAGGATATAAAGCATGCTTGCAATGCTTAGATGAAACCGACAGCTTGTACCTAAAAAACTCTCAAAAGATTGTGTACATGGTCCATCGTAGGTTTGTTGTAAAGAGGCACCCATTGTGGAAAAAAGGAAGGTATTTTGATGGAAAAGCAGACCATCGTGATAAGCATGAGCATCGTAGTGGGCCACGTGTGTTTGCCATGGTAAAAGATCTTAAAACAGTGTTTGGAAAGGGTCTTGGAAGCAAACCTGTCCCGAACGAGGAAGGTCAGGCACCCATCTGGAAGAAGAGATCAATATTTTGGGACTTGCCATATTGGGAAGTTTTGGAGATCCGTCACTCACTTGACTTCATGCACATCACGAAGAATGTTTGCTTGAACCTGCTAGGATACTTGGATATGTACGGCAAATCGAAAAATACACTACAAGCTCGGAAGGACCTACAATTTTTGGAACTGAGGGATCATCTACATCCAGAAAAGAGAGAGAAAGGACATTACCTAAATCCCGCGAGTTACACTCTAAGCAAAGAAGAGAAAAAAAGCATGATAGAGTGCTTGGAAAGTGTGAAGGTCCCTTTAGGATACTCATCAAATGTGAAGAGACTCATAAACAAGAAAGAGAATAAATTCATACACCTGAAAGCTCATGACTGTCTTGTATTGATGACACAGTTGCTCCCAGGGCTGTGAGATGTAGTTTGCCTGAGTGGGTCCGGGTGACAATCATAAAGCTGTGTACCTTTTTCAACGCGGTTTCGCAGAAGGTCATAGATCCACATAAGCTAAGTAAGCTACAAGATGACGTGGTACAGACTGTGGTCAGCCTTGAGATGATCTTTCCTCCTGCATTCTTTGATATTATGATTCATCTCACTATTCACATTGTTAAAGAGATAGGTATTCTCGGGCCCGTGTTTCTACACAACATGTTTCCTTTCGAGAGGTACATGAAAGTACTAAAGAAGTATGTCTGTAATCGTTCACGTCCCGAAGGATGCGTTGCGGAGGGTTATGGGGCCGAGGAGATGGTTGAGTTTTGTTTGGATTACATTGAGGATCTACATCCCATTGGCGTCCCTATATCACGCCATGAGGGGATACTACGGAGAAAAGGACACTAGGACAGAAAACAATTGCATGCAATGATCTCCTAACTTTTAAGCAAGCACATTTCACTATTGTAAAACAATCAACCCTAGTGGCCCCGTACGTCCTTCAGCATAAGAGTATTCTATGCCGCGAATTCCCAGGGAGGTCCGAGGATTGGATCACAGTGAGGCACATGGATACTTTCGGCGCTTGGTTACAAAACTACATCCTTGTCAACGGGTCAGAAAATGAACAGTTGCAGTGCTTGGCTCGGATGCCATCTAGTGAAATCGTCACATTTCAGGGCTACGAGATAAATGGTTACACCTTCTACACAAAATGGCAGGATACCAAGAGCACCAACCAGAACAGCGATGTCCGTATAGACGCCACTGACAACAAAGGCAATGTGGACACATATTATGGTTACATAGAAGAGATATGGGAGCTCGACTATGGACCATTGAAGGTCCCTCTGTTTAAGTGCCAGTGGGTCAAACTGACTTCAAGCGATGTGAAGATCGACAAATACGGCATGACAACCGTCGACCTGATAGAAGTTGGCTATAGGCGCGAACCATTCGACCTTCCCAACGATGTGAGACAAGTCTTCTACATAATGGACATGTCAAGCAAACCAAAGAAGCACAGGGAGAAGCAAAAGGATTGCAGTAGTAAGCCAAAGAGACACGTGGTTCTCCATGGCAAACGAAGGATTGTTGGTGTTGAGGACGTCACAGACGACGAAGAGTATAATCAGTTCGACGAGCTCGCTCCCTTTGCGGTAGATGTCGACATAAATGTACTAAATGTAATAGAAGTCGATGCTCCTTACGTACGTCGCGATCACGCCGAAGGAACACTTGTAAAGTCAAAGTGATCATTAATTCATGTGATTAAATAATTTTTTAATGGACTTACTAATTTTTTGATGCACTAACTATTTTTTATTGCACTCACTAATTTTTGAATGCATTAAACAATGTTTGAAAGGAATAAATAATTTTTGAAGGTATTAAACAATTTTTGAGGGGTTAAATAATTTTGGAATGCATTAAAAAAGAGGAAAGGAAAAAGAAATAGCAGAGGGCGCGGGCGGGACTCGAACCCGCGAAGCCGCAGGTTAGGTCCATGCTCGAGCGCCACTCGCTAGCCAGGGGGGAGGAAGATTTATGTCGAGCATGGACGGCATCAAACCTTTTTGACTCCAAAGTATCTACAAGCGGTTGGTATTACAAACTGCTTGTAGAGGACCCTCCCTCGCTGCAGGGGTTTCTACAAGCGGTTCATAATACCAACTGCTTGTAGAGGTCCCTCCATCGCTGCGGTGAAGCGGTTTCTATTACGAACCGCTTGTAGAGGAGTTTCTACAAGTTTTGAATGTATTAAACAATTTTTGAAGGGGTTAAATAATTTTGGAATGCATTAAAAAAGATGAAAGGAAAGAGAAAAGAAATAGCAAAGGGCGCGAGCGGGACTCGAACCCGCGAAGCCGCAGGTCAGGTCCACGCTCGAGCGCCACTCGCTAGCCAGGGGGGAGGAAGATTTATGTCGAGCATGAACGGTGTCAAACCTTTTTGACTCCTAAGTATCTACAAGCGGTTGGTATTATGAACCGCTTGTAGAGGTCCCTCCCTTGCTGCGGTCAAGGCATTTCTACAAGCGTTTTGTATTACGAACCGCTTGTAGAGGTCCCGTTTCTACAAGCGGTTTATATTAAGAACCGCTTGTAGAGGGGTTTCTACAAGCGGTTTGTATTACGAACCGCTTGTAAAGGTGCTCTTATAAATAGCTTTTTCCCGCGCGTCACAGGCTTAGCTCGAAAATTTTCTAAGTCCCCGCGCCATTGCCGTCGACCGCCACCTTCAGCGCCATCGCAACCGAGCTCGCCGTCGACTCCTCCGCCACCGCGCCGTCGTCTGCGATGCCGCCGTCGCCTCCTCCGCCACCTGAAGGGCCTAGGTTAGCCTGCTCCTATGCTAACACCCCTCTTTTTCTCGCAGCCCACAATGTGTTCGACAAAATGCCCACAAGATAAATGCATTGATATACATTGATATATATTGATATACATTGATATGCTTAAACAATTTTTCATACATATACATATAAATACATTGATATATTTATACATGTATATTGATATAAATATACATTGATATATTTTTCCATAATTAGATAGATGGTGACACCAGGGCGTGATGCTCCTAATTTCGACATGGAAGAACAGTTTTTGCTAGACGTGATCGCTGCCGGTGATGCCAACGTTGTCGACAACGCAGCCGGTGGATCCGGTGACCCCAATGTTGTCGACATCGCAGCCGGCGGATCCGGTGATGCTGTGGACGATGAGGGAAGTGAGGTAATGCCACGACAAACCCTTTAATCGTATTTAACCAATTAATATAAATGGCTCTGACATGAAAAATTCACATCTCTGTCCATTTTCAACCCGGTACATTGAGGACCCAAACCAAGCGAGGAGCTAACAAGAAGCCTGCAACAAAGTTTGTTTTCACCAATGTCAACAATGACGCGAAGCCAATTGCCCCTCTTTCTGCAGTAGGCCCGTTTAACAACGCATGTGGTTTCCACGTTAGGGATCATGTCCCAGTTAGCATCAAGAAATGGCCTGAAGTTCCGCAAGCAACCAAGGAGCTCCTTTGGAAAGATATCAAGGAGAACTTCAAATTTCCTGAAGGATACGAGAACAAGGTTAAGTGATACACTTTGAAGAAAATGGCAACCCAATTTCATTCGTGGAAAGTTCACCTAAACAACATGTATGTTCAGAAGGGAGAAAGGCCAGATTTCAACCAACATCCCAAGCTAGCAGATCACTAGGATGCATTTGAAGAATACAAATTATCAGAGGAAGGACAGGCCGTGAGCCTTCAGAACAAGATCAACGCTGGGAAGAAGAAATACCACCACCATCTTGGCACCGGTGGTTATGTCAAGGTTGTACCTAAATGGGAGAAGCGGGAGGAAGAACTAATGACCAAGAATATCACGCCTGCTACTGCTGATTGGGAATTCCGCCTGCGGAATTGGTTCATGGCTCACGGAGGGGCCCTTGCTTAGGACGGTAGCTTGTTGATGGCACCGGGAGCGGAGGATGTTTGAAATAGAATTGTCCAAGCTGTCGACATGTCTCGCTTCTGTTCCTTAGTAAAAGACAGGGAGAATGATGAGCTCACACATGCACTTCAAAACCCTAAGCACCCAGGATGGACAAGAGGAATGGGATCGTTCGTGCCATGGAAGTACGGTTTCTCCAAAGATGCCGATACGTACAGGAGTCCGTCAAGAAGCAAAAGAAGAGAGGCATACATATAAAACTTACTAGAAAGGGAGCTCAGAGCAACTCAGCAAAGCATCAGAGAGATTGTTGAGCAAAAGTTGCAGGCGGCACTCGGTAAACTTCAAGGATCCGGTACAACCAATACACAGGCCAACGGCATCGCTAGCCCGCCCACCTTCGTGCGACGGAGTAGCTGCGCGTCCAACGCCGCCACACTCTCTACTCACATGGTATTGGTGCCAGACCTAGGACAATATGCAGTGGACAACATCAAAGTTCGCTGGGAGTGTGAGCTACACGTTCAGGCGCATAACCTCTCCACCAAGGTGGCTTATGGCGTGGCGTACACGGTAGACCCAGGCCAGCTTTCCACTGCAAAGAGATACCGCCAGGTTACTCGAAGGTCACAGTGGAGGAGGTGTCTAGCGGCTATGAAGATCTTCTGCTCGAGATTGATGGAGGGGACGACATCACCAAGCTTGGACAGGCCCTCCACGGAATCATCCTTTGGCGAAAAAGGTACATCATATTTCCAAAGACCATGGAGGTGACCTCTCCAACAATAGAAATCGAACAATTGGAGGTGACCTCTCCGCAACAACAAAACCCGCCTCCTCCTACATCAACTCAACCTCTTGCCCAAGAAACCTTGGCTCCACCTCCTGCCCAAGAAAGCCCGGCTCCACAATCTCCTCCAAGGAAGAAACTCCAAGTACGAAGGGCCAGTACTGTGATGCTACCCCCTACCAAGAAGGCCCAGTCTAGCCGGCCAACACAGTCGTCAAAGGAACCTCCGAAAAGGGCATACGACATGACGGCTGAGGAGACACAAGAAACAGTTCGAAAGGAAATTGAGACAAATTGATCTGAAAGTTGCAACCCACTTTGAGGACTTGTACCAATTTTACCATCGAGACGCCGTCAATGTGTCTCTAATGACCTGCTGGTGTCTGTAAGTACTTCCAGCTAATCATTGAGTTTACCATATATATGTGTTAATTTTCCCATAGTTCAAGCTGGAAAATATAATAACTCATCCCCTTTGTATGTAGAATGGAGATACAACGATGTAGAATAGAGACTATCTTCGACATCGGCTTCATCGATCCATTAATTGTCAACGAGACTACATGTAAAGGCAGCACAAAAGAAATTGAATAATACATTCTAAAAGCTCTTTCAGAACAGTACTACAAACTGCACATAATTCTACCCTTCAACTTCATGTACGTATATATTGTGGTGGACCGGCCAGGCTCATCCCTCCCCCTCGGCTAACTAAACGAAGCACCACGTATCTAGTGACCCGCATGAACGGTTTTATAAACGTCAGCCTCTTCCTTCGATAAAGCCATAAGTCCATACCTTAGGGGATCATCCCCCGGTAAAAAGGGATGATGGATAAAGATCGCCCCTTTCCCCCCCCCTCCGCAACGAGGGGAAACCCCCTTCCGTGGCGAGGGGAGAAACCGGAGGAAATCACTCCCAGCCGTGTTTCCCTCTGACGTGAACCTAGTGTCAATCTCCAAGGCCTGACACCCCCCAACAACTCCTCCCAAGTACACAGTGACGTGTCCAGGCAATCTGAGACCCCAACACAAGTGAAATTCCCGTCGAACCCCTATAAAAGGTGTACGAACAGAGGGCAAAAAACCCAACGTATGAGAGACGTGAGTCAATAAAAAATTCAGGTTAGCCCTTGGCAAGAAATAATAAAGAAAAAGAAGGCCAATCAATACGGGCATATCCCAGGCCCGCCCTATAAAGCGGGGAAGAAGACAGGGTAGAAGCAGGTTCCCCGAAAAACAAGAAACAGTCCGACGAAGAGAAAGAGAGAAAGAGAAACCCCTGGTGGCCATTGCCGCCACATCGGGCGCTGGGTCCGTGGGGAACCCTAACCACAAGGTAAAACCACCGCCTGCCGATCAAGCCCAAGGGTAAGTTTCCTGCAACCATGCCACCAAGGAAAGGAAAGGAGGCAATATCCAAGGGGGCGGCAGCGACGGCAGGAGCAGAAGAATCAAGACGGCGTGCGAGAAGCCAATCTGGAGATCCCCCTCGACTTCTGGATGACGAGACGCGGATGCCAGCCGCAACAGAAGCCCGAAACATGGCGGGAACTTTACATCCACAGACTCCGGTGGCCGTGCGCAAGCGAGCCCCCAAACGGCGGCCTCCGACGACAGGACGAACGGTTTCGACACTAGGAGGAGATGTGGCGGAAGCGTCGACACATCCGACTCATCGCCAAGAGACCCACGGAAATGAAGAAATCCATGGAGGAGGAACCGGAGCTCAGGAGGAGATTGACCCCAACGTGCGGGTGCTGATGGAAGCCAACGAGCAACTCATGGCAGAGTTGAGGCGTCTGCAAGGACGATCGACGGGGTCAATACGAATCACAAGATGAAAGCCCGAGCCGCGAGGTGCTATCTCCAGCTGATTCGCGATGGCGCGCGTGGAAGATCACGATCCAAACCTCAAGACTCCGTCTACGGACCAAAAATGGCCCTCCCGGGAAGCTTCAAATTTCCCTTTGTTAAGCCATATGACGGTCGGACGGACCCAAGGGAGTTCCTCGCGTTTATGATACGGCGATTGAAGCAGCGGGAGGAGATGATGACATCAAGGCGAAGGGGCTCCTTCTAGCCCTTGAAGGCATAGCCCTGTCCTGGTACTCTTCGCTGGAGCCCCGGTCGATCACCTGTTGGCCGCAACTCCGCTGCAAGCTTGAAGGCAACTTTCAGGGTAACTTCGACGGAATGAAAAAGGAAAGTGACCTATTTGCGGTCAGACAACGCGAAGGGGAAACACTTAAGAGCTACTTCCAGCGTTTCTCCCGGATTAAATGCCAAGTACGAGGAGTAAGCGACACCACTATCATCAATGCGGCACGTTGCGGCCTGCGCAGGGGACCGCTGGCAGAAAGGCTTGCTCGTAAAGAGGTACGTATGGTGGAAGAACTCTTTGCAAAGATGAGGGAATACGCGCGAGCGGAGGAAGACAACCTCCGAAGGGAGGATGGGCCCCAACAAGAGAATCAAGAATTCGCCCCGCGCAAGAGAGGGCGAGGGAAGGACTCCCCCTCCCAACGCCAAAACGAGGGAACGATACCCAGAGCCTGGAAGAAGAGACGAAAGGAGGAGAATCCACCACATTGAAAAACCAAGAAATCGGCAAGCCACGGGCGACAGGCCCGCGGAGCAGCAGAGACGAGGGCCACCCCCGAACCGAGGAAAGCAAGACGAGGGAAGCCGAGTTGACAAGAGGGAAGGGACAGAGCCTCGGCAGTACTTTTGTGAATATCACGGGGAAAATATCACTCATGACACCATCCAATGCAAAGTGATCAACGGATATCGGCGGTTCGAGGCGAAACAGAGAGAGGTCAAGACGCATCCTGCACCGCCGGAAGCACCTCCGGTTGGACGACAACACCCCCCTCCTCGAGTAGGGATGAACCACCTCCATCGCATTATTAACGTCATTGCGGGAGGCTCCTCATCACATCTCTCGTCAAAAAGACAGAGGAAGGCTTACGCCCGGCAAATTAACCACATCGCAATTACCCCTGCCACCCTTCCTCCGGTAAGATGCGAGCCAATCACCTTCACACAGGAGGACGCCACAGGGGTACACTTCCCGCACCAAGATTCCTTGGTAGTAACCGCCATCATCGCTGATTGCGAAGTACGTCGGATATTGGTGGATGGAGGGAGTGCTGCGGACATACTGTCCATGAAGGCGTTCTAACAGATGATGATTCCACAAGATCGGTTGAAAAAATCGGAAGTGCCGCTGATGGGTTTCGGGGGAAACACGGTCACCACCATGGGACAATTAGAGCTTGAAGTCACATTCACAACGCCACAAGCCAGCGTCACGAGCCGCGTCACATTCGATGTGGTAGACATGCCTTTCCAATACAATGCGATCCTAGGCCGGGGCTCGTTGACGACCATGGGGGCCATAATTCATCACGGTTTCCTATGCATGAAAATCCCCTCCGAAGACGGTGTTATCACGGTGCGAGGAGACCAAGCCTTGGCAAGGAAGATAGATATGGAGAACCCGCCTCAAATCAAACACGCTCAGACATTCTTGAAAGTTAGATCCCACTGTACACCGCAAATCGCACCGGCTCCTAAACCACAGCCACAGGGAGAAACCCAACGGATACCGCTCAGGCCAGGAAGCAGCAAGGTAGTGATCCTCAGCACCATGCTGTCTCCCGAGGAGGAAAAGCACTTGATGCTGCTCCTCCAGGAATACAAAACCGTGTTCGCATGGGGGCCCGAAGACCTTCTGGGAGTCCCGAGAGGAATTATTGAACATGCCCTCGCCATTAACCCAAGCATAAAGCCTAAGAAGCAAAAACTGAGAAAACTTGCAGTAGAAAGGCAAGAAGCTGCGAAGGTGGAAGTTACTAAACTGCTCCAGGCGGGAATCATCCGCGAAACTCAATACCCGGAGTGGTTGGCTGTAACACCCCAAAATTTTGCTTTTCTTAAATTCATGTGTGATTTGGCACTTTGGTGAATTTTTGGAATTTTCTGGAATTTATTTGGATTTATTTGGAATTTATTTGAATTTATTCCATTTTGAAATAATTAAAGAATTTGATTTTGCAAATAAAATTTTGTTGGAAATATTTTATTTGAGTCCAAAATGATCCAAAGTATTTTCGAATTTTTGGAATTTTTCGAGTCATTTGCTATTTTAATGAATTAAATGAATTCTGGGAATTATTTTAAATATTAAATCGCTGGAAATTCAACTCGGGTCAAGTATCGTTCATCGACCGAGCCCGAGTCGGACTTCGAAGTTCGAGTCCGACCGAGCCACGTGACTCGACCAACCCACTCCTAAACCTAATCAATCCCAACCGTTGGATCAAGATCCAACGGTGAGATCCGCTCATACCGGTTCGAGCCGATCCGCCCGGATCCGATCGCGCCCGTCGCGATCGTGGCCGTTAATCGCGCCACGTGGGCGGGCTGGCGTCGTCGTCTTCGCCGAGTCCGAGCCGGACTCGCGCCGCCGCACTCCGCCGCCGTGAAGAACTAGGTCTCCGTCTTTCCGCACGGACGCCGAGGCTATTTAATGCCGGATCGCACCGAGGACCGCCGCGTGACCTCGCGCACTTCTTGCCCTAACCCGCCGAGCTCTAGCCGCCGTAGGTTCGCCGGAATCGCTCGCCGTAGTTGCGTGAAGCGCCGCCACGGTCCTTGCCTCGCCTCGCCGCCGTCCGCCGTCCTCCGCCGCCATTGACCCCAGATTCGAAACCCCCGAGGCCAGGCGCACCCGAAGACACCATCCATCTCGCCGGAGCACGCCCCAACCGCCGTTTGGGTGGTCGCCGTCCTCAGCGCCGGCAGCCGCAACTCCGCCGTGAAGCCATCGCCGACCCCGAGCTCCACCAACCGTCCGATCAAGATCCAAAGGCCCAGATCGTGCCACGTCACCTCGGTGAGTTTCCCCGTGGAAAATCCTAGATCTAATCCCAACCGTTGGATCTAGATCCAACGGCTTAGGTTGCGCCGCGTATCAAGAACTGCACCAGGTTAGATTGAATCTGGACCGTTGGATCAAGATCCAACGGCCCACGATCAGTCACGTGCGCCCAAGCACATGAGGCCAAACTCAATCCTATCCGTCGGATTTCAAACCAACGGCCACGATTGTGCCACGCGTCCAGGAAGCCGAGCCGTTGCGCCCACGCGCGCGTGCGTGGTCACTGACACGCGGGGCCCGCGTGTCAGCGACAGTACCGTGACGTCACCCATGACGTCATCGGTGGACCCACATGTCGGACCGTGGTGAGTCCCCGCCGACGTCGGCTGATGACGTCACCCGAGTGGACCCACATGTCGGGCCTCACGTGGAGTCGTGGACCGAGTCCACGGTGGACCGAGCCAAACCGTGGACCAAGCCCATGAGCCTGGCGACGCCAGCCAGCCAATCGAGGAGCGACACGTGTCCATCTTGTACGCAATAATTAATTTCCGAAAAAGAAAATGATTTATTAATTCGAAATATTGATTCAAATTTAGATTCAAACTTCAAACGCTTATAACTTTTGCGTTTCAACTCCGATTTGAGTGATTCAAATTTCTAAATTTGTATAAAATTGAGATCTACCTAAATATGAATTTTATTTAATTTTTGGACTAAAGTTTTTCTCTGTAAAATTATTTAATTGATTATTTAAACTTTAAATAATCATAACTTTTGCGTTTTAACTCCAAATTTGACGATTCCAGTTTCTAAAAATCCAGAAAATTATGTTCTCTCTGTTTATGGATTTTATTTGGAGTTTTGGGATGTTTTTGCCTATTGTTTATTTGTGTTTTGCTATTTGCACGCTTTACGAGTAGACGTTGAAGTGCCGGAAGGATTCGAAGGAGAAGTATTGACTCAGGATCCAACTCAAGACCAAGAGCAAGTACTTTTTGAAGGCAAGTTGTGCTTTGACCATATTGATCCCATTTTGAAATCTATTTTGATTTAAACTATTGCATGCTAGTTCAATTAGAAAAATACTTTGTTTAAACCTGGGGGTTAGATAAATACCAATTTGCTATATGACACCTTGATTACTTAAGTATGTGCCATGACCCTTTGTCACCCTAGTTGTGGTTTACTAGTTGGACATTATTAAATTGCCAACATGGGTTTAGACCGTTGTAGTATCTTTGCTTAGACACGCTTACGTGCTCATGACATGATTTTGGACAATCAAATGTTAATATTGACTTAATGATATATTGAACCTGTTTTGGGAAAAGTATCACGTGATGTTGATGGCACGTGGTGCATGATAATCAAGCGGGGTTTGATAAACAATTTTCGGCCAGGGGCATGTGGCAAGAGTAATCAGGTGGGCCGGTTGTGGCATTGGGGGCGTTGATTTGGTTCTTGGGTAGTCTTGCCCTGGTCACTCTAAGGACTTAACCTTGCAAGCCTTTGAACTGGGTCATACTTGCAACCACATGGCTGGAATGGGACGGCCCTAGTTGACTAAGTCGCTAAGGACTCACTTGTGGAGCCTCAGGGTGTCAATTACACTGTTTGTGTGATTGTGCAGGGAGGCGTATCGTGGTGTGGCCGGATACCCATCTAACGGTGTGTTGGTCCCATACTTCGCCTTGGCTAAGGGAAGGGATGGTGTAGAGCACGAACCTGAGAGGACCACCTGTGTTGTTTGAGGCTTCCAAAGGCTTTATTACTGAACTCGCCTTTGTGGTGTTTGATTTGTATCTTGTGGGTAAAGTGCATAACCTCTGCAGAGTGTAGAATCTATTTAAATAGCCGAGTCCACGATCTTGGACAATGCTCGGAATTACAGTCAAGGGTTAGACTTTCTGAAAATAACTTGGATTTGAAAGGTTGGGTTGGTTTAGTAATGAAGATGATGGAAATGTGGTTTAGGATGGGGAAAATGTTATTTAAACTTCTTGAAAAGTTATTTATGCTTTACCTGTTTTTACTGCTTTCGAATCTACTTATATTACTTGTCAAATGCTGTTTATCGCAAATATACCTTAAGCTATTCCTTTGTACCAAGCCATGCATATAGTATATTAGCTTGCATTCTCAGGCATGACTTGCTTTGAGTACCAAGAACTCAACCTTGACTCAACAAAAAACCAGTTGAAGAGGAGGCTGCGCACTTCGGAGGAGGAATTCCAAGAGGACCCGTCTACTTAGGGATGCGAGCCCAGTCAGTTGCCTGTGGTATACTGGATGGCGCCACGATGTTGCCTTCGTTGTTTTTCCGCTGCTATTATTATTTTTCTCTGAATAAGTTTCGCCTTACGAGGCATACATTTGTAACTTGACCATAAGGTCAAGTAACCAGTTTGGTTATTTAAATAAAGTACTTTGATAATATCGATTGGTATGATTGTGATATTTACCGATGTTAAGACTGTGTGCACTAGCGCGTTCCTGGACTAGTGCTGAATACACAGAGGGTCCGGATTTGCAAATTCGGGTCCCGACAGAAGGTGGTATCGAGCCATACTTGACTGTAGGCTCAACCCTAGCTAGAATGGTCGTAGTGAGGATAAAACCTATTTTCTAAAGCTAAAAATTTGTGAAGACAAGAAATGACATCTCGACTTATCCCCTTCTCTCTTTTCTTGTCTCTTGCTGAAATTTTCCCTTACCTTGTCACAATTTAAAAATTCCGAGTTCTTACGTAAAGCACTCTTGTGACAGATGGAGGAAGAGTTCAACTACGTTGATCTCGGGAGTTAGTCACGCCCGCGGAACTTTGGCATATGCTACAGACTCTCGGAGATTTTGAGAAGCCCCAATACCAAGTGGAAGTGATCAGACAAGCGGGATTGATCAAGGCTTGTGACGTGAGGATTGAGGTACCTGCTAGGAAAAAGGGCCCAGGCAATCGCCCGATACACTGACCGCCAGGAGATCTACAATGCGAGATGGGTATCCAAGAAGTATCACGACGAGCAATGCGGCACATTACCCGTATTCACGCCAGAGAATTGGAGAGCACGGTGTTCCGTTATCATCCGCGCAGCGATAACCTTCTTGACCAAGGCGATTCAGGATGAGGATGCCACGATTACGCTTGGCACGATTTGTCGCCGCCAGGAGGATGTACTAGATAATACAAGCAAGGAGCTACAGAAGGCCCGCAAGGAGATCACGATAGAGAAGAACAGATGGCGGGAAGCTCAAGAGTATGTGGCACACCTTCTGCGAAGGATTGACGAGTTGGAGATGACTTTGTACGGACCAGATCCAGAGCCAGTACTCGAGCTACACGAGCCAGATCCAGAGGAGTCAGATCTCGATGAGGACACTGCTTCTTCGACTACCACAGATGACACGATCATTTGGACATGGCGATCGTTTCGCGCCTATGCCACAGCACCCGTACCCAGGCCGTGGAGGTTTTCTCGATGAGTGAGCATAGGTTCTATAGTGAGACTCCTTCGCCGAGTCGAGTCATAGAATAAAGAGTCACCCTTTAGGCGTTAGACTCCAAAATTAGTTCGATTTGGATTCGCTTTGTTTGCTGAGTGTGCAGTATGTGTTGCAAGGCCCTTAGGCATTGTAAGCAGCCATACCAAGTTATTAATAATAAAGTTGGACCTTAAGGTTACACCTTTCGCCCCGCATAAGTTCCATATTACTTGTCTATTCTTGTTTCCCTCTCATCTCTAAACCTAGAGCAAATCGACAGATGGTGAACACCCGCGGAAACTTTGGAAGCAATGGAAGTGGTTCTCGCCCAGCAGAAAACCCCAATGATGGAGCACCAAAGACCGCCACTCGGATATGCAGAATTTCGGAGCTTTTCTTGCTGCCCAGACTCGCTTGATGCATGCTATGATGCAACAAATGCAGCACGTCCTTTGCTCAGGCCACACCAATCAAGTTAATCAGGGACCACGCCGTAATACAAGACTATCGAGTTCATGAGGACTCACCCACCCACTTTCTTCTCGGGAATGCCAATCCATTGGAGGCCGATGATTGGTTAAGATCAATTGAGAGGAAGCTACACATAGCTCAATGCATAGGGAATGAGAAGGTACTCTACGCTTCTCATCACCGGAAGGAACAAACGCCGAATGGTGGGAAAACTTCGTGCCACGCAAGAGAACCCTCAAGATATCACTTGGGAAGAGTTCACAATGCATTCCGGCAAGATCACGTGCCTGAAGGAATCATGGACCTTAAGAAGGAGGAGTTCGAGCATCAAGCAAGGTAATCACCGATGGCCGACTACTGAACAAGTTCACACAGCTAGCACGCTACGCACTGAGGATGTAGCGACAGATAAATCCAGGCAGTCTCGTTTTATGAAGGGACTTAACTCAGATTACAAGTAGGGTTGATCACCCACACCTTTCCAGATTTCCAAGAGTTGGTGAATAAGGCGCTTATTCTTGAGGACAAGCGCAAGGAACCGGATGAGAACAGGAAGCGCAGGATGCAACAAAGAAGGATCACGCCAGTGAACGCATAGCGCTTGAGAGTGGCACCAAATCAATTCTTGATTCCAACCACAGAATGCAACAAGGACACCATCCTCAAAGACCGAGACTGTCAATCAAAACTACTGCACCCAGCCCCCGCTAGAAACGCTACCCCAGGCGATCGGCAAGGAACCGCGTGAGGACGCTACAAGCTACAATCGCGAACGAGCCAGACACTTCGCCAACAGCTTGTCCAAAGAAGACAGCAGGAGTGACCCGGTTCGCTTCAATCTAGGAACCACCCGGCTAGGACGCCCGGCAGGAGCCACACCCTGCACCGTGGTGAGAGGCCGAGTCAACCATGTCACCGCAGATGCACCGCAGAATGCTACTGACGTCGTCTTCTTGGGTAAGTTACTTGTTAACTCGATACTGCAATGATTTTGTTTGACTCACGGAGCTTCGCATTCGTTTGTTTATGCAAGGCTTTGCTACTAGAAATGATTTGAGGATTGCAAGACTTAAGTGCATGCTTTTAGTTCAAACCCCTGGTTCCGAACTCCGAGCGAAAGTAGGATGTTCCGGGTGAGAGTACTAATAGATGGAATAGAGTTCCTAGCAAACCTTATGATTTTGGAGACCCGGACCTTAGACGTCATATTGGGAATGGACTGGTTATCCAAGCACAAGGCCGTATTGGATTGTGGGCGAAGGACTATCTCGATTGAGAGCCCGTGTGGGAAGAAAGTAGAATTTCAAGCCACTGCAGCTAGAGATGGACAGTTGATGGTTAACAAGTACCAAGGCAATCAGCATAGAGGATGTCCCAAAGTAGTGAATGAGTACCCGATGTTTTTCCCGAAGATCTACCTGGTATGCCGCCAGACGAGGACATAGAGTTTGTGATAGAGCTTGTACCTGCACAGCACCGATAGCAAAGAGACCCTATCGGATGTCTACCGAGGAGTTGGTGGAGATGAAGAAAGCAGCTAGAAGAGTTAATGGAGAAAGGATTTATCAGGCCAAGGCTCGTCGCCGTGGGGAGCACCGCTTTGTTTGTCAAGAAAAAGGACGGAAGTTTCAGGATGTGCATTGACTACCGTGCACTCAATGAAGTCACCGTGAAGAATAAGTATCCGCTACCCAGGATTGATGATTTGTTTGATCGGTTGAGAGGAGCCAGGAGTTTTCTCAAGATTGATCTGAGATCGGGATACCATCGATTGAAGATCCGATCGTAAGATATTACGAAGATCGCATTCTCGTCAAGATATGGACATTACGAGTTTACGCTATGTCCTTTGGATCGATTTAATGCGCCACTTATTTCATGAATATGATGAATAAGGTGTTCATGGAATATTTGGACAAGTTTGTCGTCGTGTTCATAGACGATATCCTAATCTACTCCAAGACAGGAGGATGAACATGCCGAACACTTAAGGCGAGTTTTGGAAAAGTCGAGGAACAAGAACTTTTCGCCAAGTTCAAAGCAAGTGTGATTTTTGGAAGGACAAGGTGGAGTTTCTTGGACATGTAATGACCGCGAAGAAGTCGCCAGCAGATCCAAGCAAAGTAGAAGCTGTGTTACATTGGGAACGACCAAAGACGGTGACCCAGATTCGAGTTTCCTTGGAATGGCAGGATACTACCGCCGTTTCATCGAAGGCTTCTCGGCGATTGCGAAACCCTTACGCAATCGTTGAAGAAGGAAAAGAAGTTTGCATGGACGCTTAATGTGAGAAAGGATTTCAGAGGCTGAAGAAGCGATTGACATCAAGACCGTGTTAGTTCTACGGATGTTGCTCAAAGCTTCGATATTTATTGTGACGATCGCGCCAAGGACTTGGATGTGTCTTGTCTGAGAATGGAAAGGTCGCCGCTATGCATCAAGGCGATTGAGGCCGCATGAGGAAAATTATCCGACACATGACTTAGAGTTAGCCGCTGTAGTGCATGCTTTGAAGATATGGCGTCACTATCTGATTGGAAACAGATGTGAAGTATATACGGATCATAAGAGCCTTAAGTACATATTCACCCAGTCGGATCTGAATATGAGGCAGAGGAGATGGTTAGAGTTGATCAAGGACTATAATGTTGGAATCCATTACCATTCCGGGAAGGCCAACGTAGTAGCCGATGCTCTGAGTCGGAAAAGCCATACCGTGAGTACGTTGCTAGCCACAAGTCAGGATGAGTTATGTGAGGATTTTCAGAAGATGAAAATTGAGGTTGTACCTAGCGGATTCTTGGCCGCATTGGAAGTAAAGCCTACCCTAGAGGATCAGATCCGAGAAGGACAGAAGGATGATGACAAGATCCGCAGGATTAAGTCCATCAAGGAGGAAGGCAAGGCAGAGGACTTCAAGTTGGATGAGCAAGGCACGTTGTGGATGAAGGATCGCATTTGTGTGCCTAACAAAAAGGAGTTAAAGCAATCGATTTTGGAAGAAGCCCATGACTCCAAGTACTCAATTCATCCCGAAGCGCCAAGATGTATCAGATCTCAAGGAGAGATTCTGGTGGCCGAGTATGAAACGTGAAGTTGCCGAGCATGTTGCATTGTGCGACGTATGCCGAGAGTCAAGGCAATGCATCGAGACCAGCGAGGATTGCTACACACTGAAAATACCTCGAGTGGAAGTGGGAGGAAATCGGAATGGATTTCATTACCGGTTTGCCGAAGACTCAAGGAGGTTATGACTCCATATGGGTTATAGTGGATCGCTTGACTAAAGTAGCCCATTTTATCCCCGTGAAGACCACTTACTCGGGAGATAAATTAGCAGCGAATTGTACATGATCGATTGTCTGCTTGCACGGAGTGCCAAAGAGGATTGTATCAGACAGAGGTACCCAATTTACCTCAAGGTTCTGGAATAAGTTGCATGAAGCCATGGGAACCCGTTTGAACTTCAAGATGACCTATCATCCATGAGGCGGATGGGACAGACCAAAGAGTCAACCAGATTGGAGGATATGTTGAGAGCTTGTGCATTAGCTTATGCTACCTCTTGGGATAAGAGTTTGCCGTATGCCGAGTTCGATTACAACAATAGTTACCAGGCTAGTTTACGATGTCACCTTTTGAGGCATCAGATGGTCGACCACTGTCGGACGCCATTGAATTGGAATGAGACCGCGAGCACCGTGTCTTCGGACTGATATTCTTCAAGAGGTCAAGAACAGATCGCTATGATTAGGGAAAGGTTGAAGATAGCCCAATCTCGACAAAAGAGTTATCTTGATAATCGTCGCCGAGACTTGAGTTTTGAACCGTAAGACTTTGTTTACCTCGAGTTACGCCTCTCGTGGGAGTTAAGAGGTTCCATGCCAAAGGGAAACTCGCACCCGTTATGTTGGACCATTTAAGATTTTGAGTCGCAAAGGCGAAGTTGCTTACCAGTGGAGTTGCCACAAATTGGCGAGGAGTGCATGATGTATTCCATGTGTCCCGATTGAAGAAGTGTCTCCGAGTTCCTGAGGACCAGACACCGCTAGAGTCAATTGAGTTGCACGAGGAGTTGACGGATAAGGAACATCCGGTGAGGATTCTAGACACAATGGATCGAGAAACCGTAAATAAGTCAACCCGTTTCAGAGGATTCGATTGGAGCAACCATGCAGATGCGAAGCGACTTGGGAGCGAAGAGGATTTGAAGAAAGAGTTTCCAAACCTATTCCTTTAGTAAGCCCTGAATCTCGGGGACGAGATTCTATTAAGGGGGGGAGGTTTGTAACACCCCAAAATTTTGCTTTTCTTAAATTCATGTGTGATTTGGCACTTTGGTGAATTTTTGGAATTTTCTGGAATTTATTTGGATTTATTTGGAATTTATTTGAATTTATTCCATTTTGAAATAATTAAAGAATTTGATTTTGCAAATAAAATTTTGTTGGAAATATTTTATTTGAGTCCAAAATGATCCAAAGTATTTTCCAGAATTTTTCTGGAATTTTTCTGAGTCATTTGCTATTTTTAATGAATTAAATGAATTATCAATTATTTTAAATATTAAATCGCTGGAAATTCAACTCGGGTCAAATCGTTTCATCCGACCGAGCCCGAGTCAGACTCGAGTTCGAGTCCGACCCGAGCCACGTGACTCGACCGAACCCACTCCTAAACCTAATCAATCCCAACCGTTGGATCAAGATCCAACGGCTGAGATCCGCTCATACCGGTTCGAGCCGTATCCGGCCCGGATCCGATCGCGCCGTGCGATCGTGGCCGTTGATCACGCCACGTGGATGGCTGAGCGTCGTCGTCTTCGCCGAGTCCGAGCCGGACTCCGCCGCCGCACCCGCCGCCGTGAAGAACTAGGTCTCCGTCTTCCGCACGGACGCCGAGGCTATTTAATGCCCGGATCGCACCCCGAGGACCGCCGTGACCCCGCGCACTTCTTGCCCTAACCCGCCGAGCTCTAGCCGCCGTAGGTTCGCCGGAATCGCTCGCCGTAGTTGCGTGAAGCGCCGCCACGGTCCTTGCCTCGCCTCGCCGCCGTCCGCCGTCCTCCGCCGCCATTGACCCCAGATTCGAAACCCCCGAGGCCAGGCGCACCCGAAGACACCATCCATCTCGCCGGAGCACGCCCCAACCGCCGTTTGGGTGGTCGCCGTCCTCAGCGCCGGCAGCCGCAACTCCGCCGTGAAGCCATCGCCGACCAGAAGCTACACCAACCGTCCTATCAAGATCCAAAGGCCCAGATCGTGCCCGCCACCTCGGTGAGTTTCCCCGTGGAAAATCCTAGATCTAATCCCAACCGTTGGATCTAGATCCAACGGCTTAGGTTGCGCCAGCGTATCAAGAATCGCACCAGGTTAGATTGAATGCGGACCGTTGGATCAAGATCCAACGGCCCACGATCGATCACGCGCCCAAGCACATGAGGCCAAACTCAATCCTAGCCGCCGGATTTCAAAACCAACGGCCACGATTGTGCCACGCGTCCAGGAAGCCGAGTCGTCGCGCCACGCAGCGTGCAGTGGTCACCGACACGCGGGGCCCGCGTGTCGGCCGACAGCATCGCGGACGTCACCCATGGCGTCATCGGTGGACCCACATGTCGCACCGTAATGAGTCCTCGCCGACGCCGGCGATGACGCCACCCGAGTGGACCCACATGTCGGGCCTCACGTGGAGTCGTGGACCGAGTCCACGGTGGACCGAGCCAAACCGTGGACCAAGCCCATGAGCGGCTGGCGTCGGCCAGCCAATCGAGGAGTGACACGTGTCCATCTTGACGCAATAATTAATTTCCGAAAAGAAAATGATTTATTAATTCGAAATATTGATTCAAATTTAGATTCAAACTTCAAACGCTTATAACTTTTATGCGTTTCAACTCCGATTTGAGTGATTCAAATTTCTAAATTTGTATAAAATTGAGATCTACCTAAATATGAATTTTATTTAATTTTTGGACTAAAGTTTTTCTCTGTAAAATTATTTAATTGATTATTTAAACTTTAAACAATCATAACTTTTATGCGTTTTAACTCCAAATTTGACGATTCCAGTTTCAAAAAATCCAGAAAATTATGTTCTCTCTGTTTATGGATTTTATTTTGAGTTTTGGGATGTTTTTGACTATTGTTTATTTGTGTTTTGCTATTTTCACGATTTACGAGTAGACGTTGAAGTGACGGAAGGATTCGAACGAGAAGTATTGACTCAGATCCAACTCAAGACCAAGAGCAAGTACTTTTTGAAGGCAAGTTGTGCTTTGACCATATTGATCCCATTTTGAAATCTATTTTGATTTAAACTATTGCATGCTAGTTCAATTAGAAAAATACTTTGTTTAAACCTGGGGGTTAGATAAATACCAATTTGCTATATGACACCTTGATTACTTAAGTATGTGCCATGACCCTTTGTCACCCTAGTTGTGGTTTACTAGTTGGACATTATTAAATTGCCAACATGGGTTTAGACCGTTGTAGTATAACGCTTAGACCTCACGTGCTCATGACATGATTTTGGACAATCAAATGTTAATATTGACTTAATGATATATTGAACCTGTTTTGGGAAAAGTATCACGTGATGTTGATGGCACGTGGTGCATGATAATCAACTCGGGTTTGATAAACAGATTTTCGGCCGGGGCATGTGGCAAGAGTAATCAGGTGGGCCAGTGTGGCACTGGGGATGTTGATTTGGTTCTTCTGGTAGTCTTGCCCTGGTCACTCTAAGGACTTAACCTTGCAAGCCTTTGAACTGGGTCATACTTGCAACCACATGGCTGGAATGGGACAGCCCTAGTTGACTAAGTCGCTAAGGACTCACTTGTGGAGCCTCAGGGTGTCAATTACATCGTTTGTGTGATTGTGCGGGGAGCGTATCGTGGTCGTGGGCCGATACCCATCTAACGGTGTGTTGGTCCCATACTTCGCCTTGGCTAAGGGAAGGGATGGTGTAGAGCACGAACCTGAGAGGACCACTGTGTTGTTTGAGGCTTCCAAAGGCTTTATTCTGAGGAACTCGCCTTTGTGGTGTTTGACTGTATCTTGTGGGTAAAGTGCATAACCTCTGCAGAGTGTAGAATCTATTTAAATAGCCGAGTCCACGGTACTGGACAATGCTCGGGAATTACAGTCAAGGGTTAGACTTTCTGAAAATAACTTGGATTTGAAAGGTTGGGTTGGTTTAGTAATGAAGATGATGGAAATGTGGTTTACGATGGGGAAAATGTTATTTAAACTTCTTGAAAAGTTATTTATGCTTTACCTGTTTTTACTGCTTTCGAATCTACTTATATTACTTGTCAAATGTCAAGCATCGCAAATATACCTTAAGCTATTCCTTTGTACCAAGCCATGCATATAGTATATTAGCTTGCATTCTGTGCATGACTTGCTGAGTACCAAGTACTCACCCTTGCCTCAACACAATACCGCTTGAAGAGGAGATGCGCCACTTTGGAGGAGGAATTCCAAGAGGACCCGTCTACTTAGGGGATGCGAGCCGGTCGATTGCACGTGGTATCTTTGGATGGCGCCACGATGTTGCCTTCGTTGTTTTTCCGCTGCTATTATTATTTTTCTCTGAATAAGTTTCGCCTTACGAGGCATACATTTGTAACTTGACCATAAGGTCAAGTAACCAGTTTGGTTATTTAAATAAAGTACTTTGATAATATCGATTGGTATGATTGTGATATTTACCGATGTTAAGACTGTGTGCACTAGCGCGTTCCTGGACTAGTGCTGAATACACAGAGGGTCCGGATTTGCAAATTCGGGGTCCCGACATTGGCCAACGTCGTCCTAGTCAGGAAGGCCAGCGGAGCATGGAGGATGTGCATCGACTTTACTGATTTAAATAAAGCATGCCCAAAAGATGACTTCCCCCTGCCCCGCATCAACCAGCTGGTTGACTCAACCTCTGGGTCAGAAAGGATGAGCTTCCTTGACGCATATTCCGGTTATCACCAAGTATATATGCAGGAAGGAGACGAAGACAAGACGGCGTTTGTTACTCCCTTCGGTACCTATTGCTTCGTGGAATGCCTTTCGGGCTCAAAAACGCGGGTGCTACCTTCGCTCGACTCATCGCGAAGATTTTCGCCGATCAGTTAGGAAGAAACGTGGAAGCTTACGTTGACGATATAATTGTCAAAAGTGAAAAGAAAGAAGATCATGTCGGGGACCTCCGGGAAACCTTCAGAAATTTGATAAAAGGAAAGGTGAAGCTTAACCCGGCAAAATGTGTCTTCGACGTGGACGCAGGAAAATTGCTAGGGTTCCTGGTCTCCCAACGGGGCATAGAAGCGAATCCGGAAAAGATAAGAGCTGTCCAAGACATGGCTCCACCAAGAAACCTGAAAGAAGTGCAACGGTTGGCAGGGCGAATAGCAGCGCTCAGTCGATTCTTGCCAAAATCCGCGGAACGAAGTTTGCCGGTCTTTAAAGCCTTGCGCACGAACGATAGTTTAAATGCAGACGAGAGGAATGCCAACGCGCCTTCGACGACTTGAAGCAGAGCCTCATGGAGATCCCTGTCCTGCAGAGCCCGAAGCAAGGAGAGGAGCTTCTGTTATATCTAGCAGCTAGCCCCTTGGCCGTAAGCGCTGTGCTAGTGCGGCCCCTAGGCGCCAAACAACAGCCGGTCTACTTCGTTTCTGAAGCCCTCCAAGGAGCGAAGCTACGATACTCGGAAATGGAAAAACTGGCGTACGCCCTGTTAATGGCATCTCGAAAGCTCCGGCATTATTTTCAGGCCAACCGCATCAAGGTGCCGACTACATATCCTCTAGGGTCTATGCTCTCCAACAGGGAAAGCACTGGGCGCATCAGCAAGTGGGCGGTCGAACTAGCTCCCTTTGAATTAACCATAATTCCTCGCACGGCAATCAAAAGCCAAGCCCTCATCGATTTCATGGTAGAATGGACTTCACCAGCCACAAAGAATAACCAAACCCCAACGATGTGGTCCATCAATTCCGATGGATCTTGGGGAGCGAGCGGAGCGGGAATAGCGGCGGTGATACACACGCCCAGCGGAGAAAAAGTGGAGTTCGCAGCAAGGCTGGAATTTCCTTCTACCAACAATATAGCCGAGTACGAAGCGCTATTATTGGGTATTAGAAAAGCGAAGATCATGGGAGCGAGAAAGGCGATAATATACACCGACTCGAAACTCATTCAGGGGCACATCACCAAAGAATATCAAGTGAAGGATGAACAGCTCCAGAAGTACGTCGAGATGGTCCGAACCATGGAGAAGGGTTTCACCGGGTTCACCGTTAATGTAATTCCTGTGTCCCAAAATGAACGCCGACGAGCTAGCCAAGATCGCAGCCGCCGGAGGAAGTCTACCTTCGACAATCTTCTACGAGATACTTCGCACCCCCTCCATTCCTTCCCAGATAAATCTCATTGTTCGAGCAGTCAGTGAAGACTGGAGGAACGAAATATACAACTACCTCCTGGAGGGAGTTTTACCAGATGAGGAGGCGCAAGCGAGGCGCGTCGAAAGGCGAGCAAAGAAGTACGCCATCATCAACGGCTTCCTATTCCGTAGCGGCCTTTGCGCTCCGTGGCTACGCTGCATTTCGCGAGAAGAGGGAGTGCAAGCTTTACTCGAAGCGCACCAGGGAGATTGCGGGGCACACCAGGCCCCTAGAAATCTCGTGAGAAAGTTATTCCGAATGGGGCTCTACTGGCCTTCGGCGTTGCAAGATGCAGAGCATATGGTCCGACACTGTCATGCGTGCCAATGGATGACCAAGCAAACAAGGGCCCCGCCCAACGAACTGCATGCGGTACCCCTGGTCTGGCCCTTCGCCAAGTGGGGAATACATATCGTTGGGGCGCTTCCTAAAGCTCGAGCAAACCTTCAGTTTGTAATCGTCGCCATCGATTACTTCTCCCGCTGGATCGAGGCAGAGCCGGTTGCAAAGATAACCGCAGAGGCCGCCGTCAAATTTCTATGGAAAACGATTATCTGCAGATACGGAGTCCCTTACCAGATCGTGACCGACAATGGGTCTCAGTTTGACTCCTGGAAATTCCGCGATTACTGTGATAATATCGGGACAAAGATCTGCTTCGCCTCAGTGGGTCATCCTCAGTCGAACGGGGCAGTGGAACAAGCGAACGGGTTACTTCTTGATGGTATAAAGAAAAGGCTTTACGGCTCTAAAAAGGGGCTTTGGCCCGGCGAGCTGGACCACGTCTTATGGGCAACCCGCACTTCGGCCTCAAGAGCGACCGGGTTCTCCCCCTTCCGCCTCCTTTTCGGGGAGGAAGCCGTTTCACCGGCGGAGATCCGTGCAAAATCCTTGCGAGTAATCAAAACCCCGACCCACGAGGCAATCGACATCACGTGTGATCTAGAGGAAGAACGCAAGCTTCAAGCCTTAAAGACCATGAGAGCCTATGCGGAGGCGTCAACTCGAAGCTTCAATAAGAAGGTGAAGAAGCGTGAAATACACCCTGGGGACATGGTGCTCAAGCGGGCCGCTCCAGCCTTCGCAAAGCTGGAAACGACGTGGGAGGGACCATACATCATCCAAGAGTCAACCGCGAAGGGAGCGCACAAGCTCATTACCCCTGACGGAGAAGAAATACCACGGACATGGAATACCGACGCACTTAAAAAATTTTACCCGTAGGTGATGGAATCCGAAGGAAAGAAATGTACCGATCCTTATCAATAAAATAAAGGAAAGACATTGCGAGCTCGAGCCATCTCCATATTCTCCAGGACTCAAATCAAGAAACCTGTTGCGAGTTCACGGATGCTTGGTCGGGCAGAAGTCCCACCCATCCCTCGCTCCGGAGACCCGTTGCCCCGCGCCGGGTAGGAGTTCACGGATGCTTGGTCGGGCAGAAGTCCCACCCATCCCTCGCTCCGGAGACCCGTTGCCCCGCGCCGGGTAGGAGTTCGCGGATGCTTGGTCGGGCAGAAGTCCCACCCATCCCTCGCTCCGGAGACCCGTTGCCTCGCGCCGGGTAGGAGTTCGCGGATGCTTGGTCGGGCAAAAGTCCCACCCATCCCTCGCTCCGGAGACCCGTTGCCTCGCGCCGGGTAGGAGTTCGCGGATGCTTGGTCGGGCAAAAGTCCCACCCATCCTCGCTCAGGAGACCCGTTGCCTCATGGCCAAGGGTAGGAGTTCGCGGATGCTTGGTCGGGCAAAAGTCCCACCCATCCCTCACTCCGGAGACCCGTTGCCTCGCGCCAGGTAGGAATTCGCGGATGCTTGGTAGGGCAAAAGTCCCACCCATCCCTCGCTCCGGAGACCCGTTGCCTCGCGCCGGGTAGGAGTTCGCGGATGCTTGGTCGGGCAAAAGTCCCACCCATCCCTCGTTCCGGAGACCCGTTGCCTCGCGCCGGATAGGAGTTCGCTGATGCTTGGTCGGACCGACACTACAATTCGTTCGTTGCCCCGGTTCATCTATTCACGAAATAACCGGCCGGGTTAAGGTGCCAACCTCCCCTTCACTCCGAAGGACCGGAGAACACACCATGTTACACTAGCCAAGCCATTGAGAAAATACGCCCAAGCCGGTATCCCGTTTTTCCCTCGGCAAGGATGGAGAGGGTGCTTACGCATTACGCGACTATACCTATTCTCGCGTCCCAACCCGGAATCAATGGTAAAGAATCGAGGCCGTTCTACGATTACCAATCAAGGTACGATAGGAAGCTAAGAATGCATGGCCGGAAGGAATTCAAACAAGGAGGACGAAGAACAGATATAGGTAAGAATCCCCCGTCGGGAGTTACATAATATCATCCCAATCATACATAATATGGAAATCCAACAGAAACTCCTATACTAAATAAGGCGGACTTAGACGCGATTAGCACGCATCACGGCTTCCGTGAGGGCATCCTTGGCTTCTAGCAGCCGCGGCACCATCCCGATCAGTATGTCGAGGTTGGCGAGGTCTCTGGCAAGCGCCTCCTCTGCGACCATTATCATGTCAAAATCCGCCCATAGACCTTCAATGAAGGCCTCGAGATCGTTGGCGACTGGAAGACCCCCGGGAGCGAGGGCGTCACCCGGAAGGTCAAGAACCATGTTAGGGGCTCCCTCCTCCCCCAGCAGCGGTGGGATCTTTGCCACAGGCGGCCCCTCATCTAGGTTGGCGAAAATAGGGTCTTCTTCCATGACTTCTCCGGGGATGTCAGCCATTGAAAAAGCAAGGGAGAACAGGGATAGAGAGTGATCGTCTACTCTAAAACTAACAAGGTGGGCGAGGAAGGCAAAAAGGGCCAGTGTTAAATAAGAACGCGGGAAGCCCAGGCGTCCCCACGTCCCCCGAGAAGTTCACCAAGTCATTAAGTCCCTCTAAGTACTCGTCACTGACGTCTGGTCTCCGTCGGGAGAAACTAAACGCTTTTCGGACGAAGGGACCCGTGAAGCGAACGAACACGCCTAGTCATTTGGTAAAATGGGAAATATAATTCGAGTGTTTACAAAAATTCCCTCACACAAAGATACACGAGCTAAGGAGGAGGCGGCTTCTCTTTGCCTTTCCACAGCACGAGCTCGACGCACCGACTCCCTCGCGGTGGGCTCCCCGTGCTGCTTCCAGAAATCTGACATAAAGCTTGACGATAGCCGAGACGCGGCAGAGGAAGGCTTCCCCGACGAAGGGATATCTCCGAACCCTGGTAACGACGGAGCAGCAGAGGAAAAACCGAAGTGCTCACGTATATGAGTACATCCCTTCGCCTCCAACAACTGAGCAGTTTTGATGGAGCCCAGTCTCGCGCAGTAGTCGTCGAAGGTCGGGCCAAGAATCCCCAAAAATCTTAGTAGATTTCTCAAGGAAGGAAACGGCTTCAGTGGAGGAGGGGATACGACTCGAGCTGCATCAATACCGAACCGAGGGAGTCTGCCAAGGAAGGCCTCCGTAGCCCTATGAATCCCGAGACAACGGACCCCAATTCCTTCCGAATCATGTCGTGACACTCCTCCGCTCGTTGTGCGTTCACGAAGATGAGCTTGAGCCTCGCCCGGCGCGTTCTGCGAGGTGAGAAGGGAATTCTTCCAGTTGCTTCTTCAACATGTTCTTGCCCTCTTCTGCAACCACCAATAGGTTTTTCAATTCTTCTATTCGATCATCCTTCTTCTTCTCGTTTCGCTCCGCCGCCATGCGAGCTCGCTCCTCTTCGGCGAGACGATCCCGCATCAGGGAAATTACTCCCTCGAGCTCTGCGTTTTTCGCAGCCAAATCCCGACTTTGAGATGCTTCGGCCTGCACCTTGGCCAACGAGTCCTCGGAGTCCTGAAGTGCCGTTGAAAGATTAGCCTTCTCCGCTTCTAGTTCCACTACCCGTTCCTTCGCAGCATCGCAATCCTGGACCCCCTTGTTAAACTGGCCCAAGTACGTCCGAAATCGACGCGATATCTCTGAAGCGAGTACAGCCCCCTAGAAATGGAGAAGGAATGAAGAAGGGCGTTGAAAGACACAGATACCAGTAAGATAAGCTCAAAAGGGAAGGTACCTTTAGATGATGGTCCATCGAGATCTCACAGAGAGAAAGGTCATTGACTTCCTCAAATAAGGCCACGGATTTATTGTAAGGAGAAAAAGCCGCACGCATCTTTCTTAAAGATGGAGATACAGCCGCCCCCCTCTCAAAATCTGAGGCTGAAAAGTCCGACAAATCAAAGAAGACAAAGGAGGAGCCCACACCACCCGCAGGGGCTGGTTGGTTCGAAGGTAAAATCCCTTCACCCGGAGGGAGGACGCCTTGAGTACTTGGAATCGGATGTTCTGGATCCTCCTCCTCCGCGACAGGCGAAGGAGTGGCGAGCGCCTTAGTTTGGACCTGCTCCAACGGTATTAAAGCCCCCGCCTCCTCCGCATTATTACCTCCTGCATCAACTTCGTCAAAACCTGAAAGGACATCGCACCCTAACGAGCTGGCGGGAAAAGTGTCAGGAGTAAGACCTTCTCCCCCGGTGGGGGTGTCAGGAGTGGAAATGTTTAACCGCAAACCCCGAGTCTCCCCTGTCACGGGGACGGCCACACCTTCAAGTTCCCCCCGTGCGCACTCTGCAGCCGGAAAATCACCATCGTCCTCGTCACATACATCGATAGTCTCCACTCCGGGAATCCCTAAAAATGAGTACCCGGGGGATTGACCCCCGTCAACATGCACATCTGCGGAAGAGTCAAGCGGGGGGGCCGAGGGAACCTCCCCCATCCCAGCTGGACTTGATGTGGTCTCGGGAAAGCTCGTGTCCGGGACGGATGGTGTCGGGACCCCGAATTTGCAAATCCGGACCCTCTGTGTATTCAGCACTAGTCCAGGAACGCGCTAGTGCACACAGTCTTAACATCGGTATATATCACAATCATACCAAACGATACTATCAAAGTACTTTATTTAAATAATCAAAGGGTTACTCGACCTTATGGCCAAGTTACAAATATATGCCTCGCAAGGCGAAACTTATTAAAAGAGAAATAACAGCAGCGGAAAATCAAATAAACTTCGTGGCGCCATCCAAAGATACCACAGTAACCGACCGGGCTCGCATCCCTAAGTAGACGGGTCTTCTTGAAATCCTCCTCCGAACCGGCGTAATCTCCTCTTCAACTGGTATTGTGTTGAGGCAAGGGTGAGTACTTGGTACTAAGCAATTCATGCACAGAATGCAAGCTAATATAATATATGCATGGCTTTGTACAAAGGAATAGCTCAAGGTATATTTGCGATGCTTGACTTTTGACAAGTAATAAAAGTAGATTCAAAGCGTAGAAATAAGTAAAGCATAAATAACTTTTCAAGAAGTTTAACAAACATTTTTCCCATCCTAAACCATATTTCCATCATCTTCCTTGTTAAACCAACCCATCTTTTGAAACCAAGTTATTTTCGTAAAGTCTACCCCTTGACTGTAATTCCCGAGCATTGTCCAAGATCGTGGACTCGGCTATTCAAATAGATTCTACACTCTGCAGAGGTTATGCACTTTACCCACAAGATACAACAAACACCACAAAGGCGAGTTCCGTAACAAAGCCTTCTAAGCCTCAAACAACACAGGTGGTCCTCTCGATGCGTGCTCTACACCATCCCTTCCCTTAGCCAAGGCGAAGTATGGGACCAACACACCGTTAGATGGGTACCTGGCCACGACCACGATACGCTCCCCCGCATAATCACACAAACGGTGTAATCGACACCTGAGGCTCCACAAGTGAGTCCTTAGCGACTTAGTCAACTAGGGCCGTCCCATTCCAGCCATGTGGTTGCAAGTATGACCCAGTTCAAAGGCTTGCAAGGTTAAGTCCTTAGAGTGACCAGGCAAGACTACCCGAAAAACCAAATCATCACTCCCAATGCCACAAGCGGCCCACTGATTACTCTTGCCACATGCCCCTGGCCGAAATCGTTTATCAAACCCCGATTGATTACCATGCACCACGTGCCATCAACATCACATGATACTTTTCCAAAACAGGTTCAATATATCATTAAGTCCATATTAGCATTTGATTGTCCAAAATCATGTCATGAGCACGTGCGAGTCTAAGCGAGATACTACAACGGTCTAAACCCATGTTGGCAATTTAATAATGTCCAACTAGTAAACCACAACTAGGGTTACAAAGGGTCATGGCACATACTTAAGTAATCAAGGTGTCATAAAGCAAATTGGTATTTATCTAACCAACATGTTTAAACAAAGTATTTTTCTAATTTAACTAGAATGCAATAGTTTAAATCAAAATAGATTTCAAATAGGATCAACATGGTCAAAGCACAACTTGCCTTCAAAAAGTACTTGCTCTTGGTCTTGAGTTGGATCCTGAGTCAACACTTCTCCTCGAATCCTTCCTGCACTTCAACGCTCTACTCGTAAAGCGTGCAAATAGCAAATACACAAATAAACACTAGGCAAAAGATCCCAAAACTCCAAATAAAATCCATAAACAGAGAGAACATAATTTTCTGGATTTTTAGAAACTGGAATCATCAAATTTGGAGTTAAAATGCAAAAGTTATGATTATTTAAAGTTTAAATAATCAATTAAATAATATTACAGAGAAAAACTTTAGTCCAAAAATTAAATAAAATTCATATTTAGGTAGATCTCAATTTTATACAAATTTAGAAATTTGAATCGCTCAAATCGGAGTTGAAACGCAAAAGTTATAAGCGTTTGAAGTTTGAATCTAAATTTTGAATCAATATTTCGAATTAATAAATCATTTTCTTTTTCGGAAATTAATTATTGCGTCAGCATGGACACGTGGCAGCCTCTGATTGGCTGGTGGCGTCGGCCGGTCCATGGACTTGGTCCACGCTTGGCTCGGGTCTACGGTGGACTCGGTCCACGGCTCCACGTGAGAGGCGACATGTGGGCCTGAGATGGCGTCATTCTTTGGCGTCGGCCGGGACAGCTGGCGACAAGCGGGCCCCACCGTGGCGTCGGCGATGACGCGTCATGGTGCGGTTTTGTCCGTGGCCGACGCAGGGCCCGCGTCGGCGTCTCTGCTGAGTCTTGGCCCGATCGCGGCAGTCAAGCTTCCCGACGCTGCGTGGCGCAATCACGGCCGTCGATTTAAAATCCGACGGTATGGATTGGGTCTCGGTTTCATGTTTTGGATTAACGCGGCGGATCGAGCCGTTGGATCTTGATCCAACGGTTGAAATTAACCCTAACTCAGCGTTACCCACGTTACAAGCAACGTGGCGATTATGGGCCGTTGGATCTTGATCCAACGGTCCCGATCTATCTGGGATCTTAGGGTTGGGATAGAACGTGGGCTCACCTCAACCGTCCGATTTGGATCTCGGCGGTTCACCGAGCTTCGGACGGCGATGGCTTCGCGGCGGCGCGGGCTCACCGGCCGAGGATGACGACCACGCAGCGTGGCGCCGGGCGTCTCCGGCCAAGTGAGTGCACTCAACAGTGCGCTGGCCGGGGTTCCGGATCCGGTCTTGGTTGCGGCGAAAGCGGCTTGCCGTGGCGGCGAATCGTCGAGGAACGCGGTGGAAGAGAGAGGCAACTTCTGGCGAGCTTTTGCGGCTAGACGGGCGGCTAGGGCTCAAACTTCGAGGGAAAAGGTGCGCGCAGTACAGAGCTTCAACGGGCGGCCTTGGGGCTTTAAATAGTGCCTCGGCGTCGCGGCGCAACACACGAAACCCTAACGCACACGGCCGCGGCGGAGCAATTGCCTCGGTCGGATCGGGAACGATGACGCCAGCGCTGGATCTCGATCCAACGGCTCGGCGTCTTGAACGAGCTCGGTCGAGCGGCCGACGGCCGGTCGGTCGGACTCGAACTCGAGTCTGACTCGGGCTCGGTCGGATGAACAGTACTTGACCCGAGTTTGATTTTCCAGCGATTTAATATTTAAAAAAAATTCCTAGTAATTTATTTAATTCATTAAAAATAGCAAATGACTCAGAAAAATTCCAGAAAAATTCTGGAAAATACTTTGGATCATTTTGGACTCAAATAAAATATTTCCAACAAAAATTTATTTGCAAAATTAAATTCTTCAATTATTTCAAAATGGAATAAATTCAAATAAATCCCAAATAAATACAAATAAATTCCAGAAAATTCCAAAAATTCACCAAAGTGCCAAATCACACATGAATTTAAGAAAAGCAAAATTTCGGGGTGTTACAAACCTCCCCCCCTTAATAGAATCTCGTCCCCGAGATTCAGGGCTTACTAAAGGAATAGATTTGGAAATTCTTTCTTCAAATCCTCTTCGCGCTCCCAAGTCGCTTCGCTTTCTTCATGGTTGCTCCACTGAACTCTACAAAAACGGGTTGACTTGTTTCTAGTTTCTCGATCCATTGTGTCTAGAATCCTCACGGGATACTCCTTATAAGTCAAATCCTCTTGCAACTCAATTGACTCTAGCGGTGTCTGTTCCTCCGGAACTCGAAGACACTTCTTCAACTGGGACACATGGAATACATCATGTACTCCTCGCTAACGATCGTGGCAACTCCGGTGATAAGCAACTTCGCCTCTGCGGCTCAAAATCTTAAATGGTCCAACATAACGGGTGCGAAGTTTCCCTTTGGCATGGAACCTCTTAACTCCCCGAGAGGCGTAACTCGAGGTATACAAAGTCTTACGGTTCAAAACTCAAATCTCGGTGACGATTGTCAAGATAACTCTTTTGTCGAGATTGGGCTATCTTCAACCTTTCCCTAATCATAGCGATCATTCTTCACCTCTTGAAGAATATCAGGCCCAAAGACACGCGCTCGCCGGTCTCATTCCAATTCAATGGCGTCCGACAGTGGTCGACCATACAAAGGCCTCAAAAGGTGACATCTCAGAACTAGCCTGATAACTATTGTTGTAATCGAACTCGGCATACGGCAAACTTTTATCCCAAGAGGTAGCATAAGCCAATGCACAAGCTCTTAACATATCCTCCGAATCTGGTTGACTCTTTCCGGTCTGTCCATCCGTCTGTGGATGATAAGTATCTTGAAGTTTAAGCGGGTTCCCATGGCTTCATGCAACTTATTCCGGAACCTTGAGGTAAATTGGGTACCTCTGTCGATACAATCCTCTTTGGCACTCCGTGTAAACAAACAATCGATCATGTATAACTCTGCTAATTTATCTCCGAGTAAGTGGTCTTCACGGGGATAAAATGGGCTACTTTAGTCAAGCGATCCACTATAACCCATATGGAGTCATAACCTCCTTGAGTCTTCGGCAAACCGGTAATGAAATCCATTCCGATTTCCTCCCACTTCCACTCAGGTATCTTCAGCGGTTGTAGCAATCCTGCTGGTCTCTGATGCATTGCCTTGACTCTCTGGCATACGTCGCACAATGCAACATGCTCGGCAACTTCTCGTTTCATACTCGGCCACCAGAATCTCTCCTTTAGATCCTGATACATCTTGGCGCTTCCAGGGTGAATTGAGTACTTGGAGTCATGGGCTTCTTCCAAAATCAGTTGCTTTAACTCCTTTTTGTTAGGCACACAAATGCGATCCTTCATCCACAACGTGCCTTGCTCATCCAACTTGAAGTCCTCTGCCTTGCCTTCCTCCTTTTTGGACTTAATCCTACGGATCCTGTCATCATCCTTCTGTCCTTCTCGGATCTGGTCCTCTAAGGTAGGCTTTACTTCCAATGCGGCCAAGAATCCGCTAGGTACTACCTCAATCTTCATCTTTTGAAAATCCTCACATAACTCATCCTGACTTGTGGCTAGCAACGTACTCACGGTATGGCTTTTCCGACTCGTAGGCGTCGGCTACTACGTTGGCCTTCCGGAATGGTAATGGATTCCAACATTATAGTCCTTGATCAACTCTAGCCATCTCCTTTGCCTCATATTCAGATCCGGTAGGTGAATATGTACTTAAGGCTCTTATGATCCGTATACACTTCACATCTGCTTCCAATCGAGATAGTGACGCCATATCTTCAAGGCATGCACTACGGCAGCCTAACTCTAGGTCATGTGTCGGATAATTTTCCTCATGCGGCCTCAATCGCCTTGATGCATACGCGACGACCTTTCCATTCTTCAGACGCACACATCCAAGTCCTTGGCGCGATGCGTCACAATAAATATCGAAGCTTTGAGCAACATCCTAGAACTAACACCGGTCTTGATGTCAATCGCTTCTTCAGCTCCTGAAATCCTTTCTCACATTCGCGTCCATGCAAACTTCTTTTCCTTCTTCAAAGAATTGCGTAAGAGGTTTCGCGATTGTCGAAAGCCTTCAATGAAACGGCGGTAGTATCTGCCATTCAAGGAAACTCAGAATCACGGGTCACAGCCCCTGCTGTTCCCAATGTAACACGCCTTCTACTTTTGTTGGATCTCTGGCGACTCCCTCTGCAGTCATTACATGTCCAAGAAACTCCACCTTGTCCTTCCAAAAATCACACTTGCTGAACTTGGCGAAAAGTTGTCGTTCCTCGGCTTTTCCAAAACTCGCCTTAAGTGTTCGGCATGTTCATCCTCTGTCTTGGAGTAGATTAGGATATCGTCTATGAACACGACGACAAACTTGTCCAAATATTCCATGAACACCTTATTCATCATATTCATGAAATAATTTGGCGCATTCGTCGACCCAAAGGACATAATCAGTAAACTCGTAATGTCCATATCTTGACGAGAATGCAGTTTCGGAATATCCTCTCGATCGGATCTTCAAGCGATGGTATCGATCTCGAGATCAATCTTGGAAAACTCCGGCCCCTCTTAACTGATCAAACAAATCATCAATCCTGGGTAGCGGATACTTATTCTTCACGGTGACTTCGTTGAGTGCACGGTAGTCAATGCACATCCTGAAACTCCGTCCTTTTTCTTGACAAACAAAAGCGGTGCTCCCCACGGCGACGAACTCGATCCGATAAATCCTTTTTCCATTAACTCTTCTAGCTGTTTCTTCATTTCTACCAACTCCTCGGTAGACATCCGATAGGGTCTCTTTGCTATCGGTCTTGTACCATTACAAGCTCTATCACAAACTTTATGTCCTGTCAGCGGCATACCGTAGATCCTCGGGGAAAACATCAGGGTACTCATTCACCATCTTGGGACATCCTCTATGCTGATTGCCTTGGCATCGTTAACCATCAACTGTCCATCTCTAAGCTGCAAGTGGCTTGAAATTCCACTTTCTTCCCACACGGGCTCTCAACTGAGATAGTCCTTCGTCCACAATCCAATACGGCCTTGTGCTTGGATAACCAATCCATTCCCAATATAACATCTAAGGTCTGGGTCTCCAAAATTACAAGGTTTGCTAGGAACTCTATTCCATCTATTAGTATTCTCACCCCGGAACATCCTACTTCCGTTCGGAGTTCGGAACCAGGGGTTTGAACTAAAAGCATGCACTTAAGTCTTGCAATTCTCAAGTCATTTCTAGTAGCAAAGCCTTGCGAAACAAACGAATGCTAAGCTCGAGTCAAACAAAGCATTGCAGTCTTGAGTTAACAAGTAACTTACCCAAGATTTACGACGTCAGTAGCATTCTCGCAGTGCATCTGCGGTGACATGGTTGACTCGGCCTCTCACCACGGTGCAGGGTGTGGCTCCTGATCTTTGGCGTCCTAGCTGGGGTGGTTCCTAGATTGAAGCGAACTGGGTCACTCTGCTGTCTTCTTTGGACAAGCTGTTGGCAAAGTGTCTGGCTCGTTGCGGTGTAACAGCGTCTCACCGTTCCTTGCCGATCGCTCGAGTAGTGTTTCTAGCGGGCTGGGGTCCGTAGTTCGATTGGCAGGTCTTGGTGCCGGGATGGTGTCCTTGTTGCATTCTGTGGTTGGAATCAAGAATTGATTTGGTGCAACTCTCGGTATTTGTTGCGTTCCTCGACGTGATCCTTCTTTGTTGCATCCTCGCGCTTCTGTTCTCATCCGGTTCCTTGCGCTTGTCCTCAAGAATAAGCGCCTTATTCACCAACTCTTGGAAATCTGGAAAGGTGTGGGTGATCAACCCTACTTGCAATCCCGAGTTAAGTCCCTTCATAAAAGCGAGGCTATGCGGATTTATCTGTCGCTACATCCTCAAAGTGCGTAGCGTGCTAGCCTGTGTGAACTTGTTCGTAGTCGCCACCGGCTGATTACCTTGCTTCAAAGGCTCAATTCCTCCTTCTTAAGGTCCATGATTCCTTCAGCACGTGATATCGTCGAATGTGCCGTGAACTCTTCCCAAGTGATATCTTGAGGGTTCTCTGCGTGGCAATGTAAGTTCTCCCACCATTCGGCGTAATTTGTTCCTTCCAGCTGATGAGAAGCGTAAAGTACCTTCTCATTCCCTATGCATTGAGCTATGTGTAGCTTCCTCTCGATTGATCTTAACCAATCATCGGCCTCCAATGGATTGGCATTCCCAGAGAAAGTGGGTGGGTGAGTCCTCATGAACTCTGACAGCCTTGTATTCTGGCGTTGTCCATGATTAACTTGATTAGCAGTGGCTTGAGCGGTGACGTGCTGCATTTGTTGCATCATAGCATGCATCAACTGAGTCTGGGCAGCAAGAAATGCTCCGAAATTCTGCATATCCAGTGGCGGTGCTGGTGCTCCATCATTGGGGTTTTCTGCTGGGCGAGAACCACTCCCATTGCTTCCAAAATTTCCACGGGTGTTTACCATCTGTCGATTTGCTCTAGGTTTAGAGATGAGAGGGAAACAAGAATAGACAAGTAATATGGAACTTATGCGGGGCGAAAGGGGTAACTTTAAGGTCCATCTTTATTATTAATAACTTGGTATGGCTGCTTACAATGCCTAAGGGCCTTGCAACACATCTTGCACACTCGAGAAACAAAGCAAATCCAAATCGAACTAACTCGAGTCTATCGCCTAAAGGGTGACTCTTTATTCTATGACGCGACTCGCGAAGGAGTCTCACTATAGAACCTATGCTCACTCATCGAAAACCTCCACGGCCTGGAGTGCAGGTCTTTGTGGCATAGGCGCCGAAACGATCGCCATGTCCAAAGAATCGTGTCCTCTGTGGTAGTCGAAGAAGCAGTGTCCTCATCGAGATCCGACTCCTCCGGATCCGCTCGTGTAGCTCGAAATCTTGGCTCTGGTCTGCAGTCCGTACAAAGTCATCTCCAACTCGTCAATCCTTCGCAAGATGTGCCACATACTCTTGAGCTTCCCGCCATCTGTTCTTCTCTGTCGTGATCTCCTTGCGGGCCTTCTGTAGCTCCTTGCTTGTATTATCTAGTACATCCTCCTGGCGACAATAAATCGTGCCAATCGTATGTAACCGTGGCATCCTCATCCTGAATCTCCTTCGGTCGAGAAGGTTATCATCATGCGCGGATGGTAGCGGAACACCGTACTCTCCAACTCTCTGGCGTAGATACGGGTAATGTGCCGCATTGCTCGTCGTGATACTTCTTGGATACCCATCTCGCATTGTAGATCTCTGGCGGTCACGGTGTATCGAGCGATTGCCAGGCCCTTTTTCCTAGCAGTACCTCAATCCTCACGTCACAAGCCTTGATCAATCACAGCTTGTCCGATCACTTCCACTTGGTATTGGGGCTTCTCAAAATCTCCGAGAGTCTCAGAGCATATGCCAAAGTTCTGCCGTGGCCAACTCCCGAGATCAACGTAGTTGAACTCTTCCTCCATCTGTCACAAGAGTGCTTTACGTAAGAACTCGGAATTTTTAAATTGTGACAAGGTAAGGGAAAATTTCAGCAAGAGACAAGAAAAGAGAGAAGGGGATAAGTCGAGATGTCATTTCTTGTCTTCACAAATTTTTAGCTTTGAGAAAATAGGTTTTATCCTCACTACGACCATTCTAGCTTAGGGTTGAGCCTACAGTCAAGTATGGCTCTGATACCACCTCTGTCGGGACCCCGAATTTGCAAATCCGGACCCTCTGTGTATTCAGCACTAGTCCAGAACGCGCTTAGTGCACACCGTCTTAACATCGGTATATATCACAATCATACCAAACGATACTATCAAAGTACTTTATTTAAATAATCAAAGGGTTACTCGACCTTATGGCCAAGTTACAAATATATGCCTCGCAAGGCGAAACTTATTAAAAGAGAAATAACGCCGGAAAATCAAATAAACTTCGTGGCGCCATCCAAAGATACCACAGCAATCGACCGGGCTCGCATCCCTAAGTAGACGGGTCTTCTTGGAAATCCTCCTCCGAAGCGGCGTAATCTCCTCTTCAACTGGTATTGTGTTGAGGCAAGGGTGAGTACTTGGTACTCGACAAGTCATGCATGCAGAATGCAAGCTAATATACTATATGCATGGCTTGGTACAAAGGAATAGCTCAGGGTATATTTGCAAAGAAATAAATTTTTGACAAGTAATAAAAGTAGATTCAAAGCAGAGAAATAAGTAAAGCATAAATAACTTTTCAAGAAGTTTAACAAACATTTTTCCCATCCTAAACCATATTTCCATCATCTTCCTTGTTAAACCAACCCATCTTTTGAAACCAAGTTATTTTCGTAAAGTCTACCCCTTGACTGTAATTCCCGAGCATTGTCCAAGATCGTGGACTCGGCTATTCAAATAGATTCTACACTCTGCAGAGGTTATGCACTTTACCCACAAGATACAAATAAACACCACAAAGGCGAAGTTCAGTAACAAAGCCTTTCGGAAGCCTCAAACAACACAGTGGTCCTCTCCTAAGACGTGCTCTACACCATCCCTTCCCTTAGCCAAGGCGAAGTATGGGACCAACACACCGTTAGATGGGTACTGGCCACGACCACGATACGCTCCCCGCATAATCACACAAACGGTGTAATCGACACCACTGAGGCTCCACAAGTGAGTCCTTAGCGACTTAGTCAACTAGGGCCGTCCCATTCCAGCCATGTGGTTGCAAGTATGACCAGTTCAAAGGCTTGCAAGGTTAAGTCCTTAGAGTGACCAGGGCAAGACTACCCGAAAAACCAAATCATCACTCCCAATGCCACAATCGGCCCACTGATTACTCTTGCCACATGCCCGGCCGAAATCGTTTATCAAACCCAGCTTGATTACCATGCACCACGTGCCATCAACATCACATGATACTTTTCCAAAACAGGTTCAATATATCATTAAGTCCATATTAGCATTTGATTGTCCAAAATCATGTCATGAGCACGTAGTGTGTCTAAGCGAGATACTACAACGGTCTAAACCCATGTTGGCAATTTAATAATGTCCAACTAGTAAACCACAACTAGGGTGACAAAGGGTCATGGCACATACTTAAGTAATCAAGGTGTCATATAGCAAATTGGTATTTATCTAACCCCCATGTTTAAACAAAGTATTTTTCTAATTGAACTAGCATGCAATAGTTTAAATCAAAATAGATTTCGAAATAGGATCAACATGGTCAAAGCACAACTTGCCTTCAAAAAGTACTTGCTCTTGGTCTTGAGTTGGATCCTGAGTCAACACTTCTCCCTCGAATCCTTCCGGCACTTCAACGTCTACTCGTAAAGCGTGCAAATAGCAAATACACAAATAAACACTAGGCAAAAAGATCCCAAAACTCCAAATAAAATCCATAAACAGAGAGAACATAATTTTCTGGATTTTTAGAAACTGGAATCATCAAATTTGGAGTTAAAACGCAAAAGTTATGATTATTTAAAGTTTAAATAATCAATTAAATAATATTACAGAGAAAAACTTTAGTCCAAAAATTTAAATAAAATTCATATTTAGGTAGATCTCAATTTTATACAAATTTAGAAATTTGAATCGCTCAAATCGGAGTTGAAACGCAAAAGTTATAAGCGTTTGAAGTTTGAATCTAAATTTTGAATCAATATTTCGAATTAATAAATCATTTTCTTTTTCGGAAATTAATTATTGCGTCAGCATGGACACGTGGCAGCCTCTGATTGGCTGGCTGACGTCAGCCGGTCCATGGACTTGGTCCACGCTTGGCTCGGGTCTACGGTGGACTCGGTCCACGGCTCCACGTGAGACTGACATGTGGGCCTACAGATGACGCGTCATTCTTTGGCGTCAAAGACATCGGGACAAGTGGCCGACAAGCGGCCCCCACCGTGACGTCAGTGATGACGTCATGGTGCGGTTTCGCTGTCCCGGCCGACGCAGCTGGGCCTGGCCGTGTCACGGCGTCTCACGCTACGAATGCGACCGGCAGTCAAGCTTCCCGACGCGTGGCGCAATCACGGCCGTCGATTTAAAATCCGACGGTATGGATTGGGTCTCGGTTTCACGTTTTGGATTAACGCGGCGGATCTGAGCCGTTGGATCTTGATCCAACGGTTGAAATTAACCCTAACCCGTAACGTTACCCACGTTACAAGCACCGTGGCGATTATGGGCCGTTGGATCTTGATCCAACGGTCCCGATCTAATCTGGGATCTTAGGGTTGGGATAGAACGTGGCTCACCTCAACCGTCCGATTTGGATCTCGACGGTTCACCGAGCTCGGACGGCGATGGCTTCAGCGGCGCTGAGCTCACCGGCGCCGAGATGACGACCACGGCAGCCGGCGCCGGGCGTCTCCGGCCAAGTGAGTGCACTCAGCAGTGCGCTGGCCAGGGTTCCGGATCCGGTCTTGGTTGCGGCGGAAGCGGCTTGCCGTGGCGGAATCGTCGAGGAACGCGGTGGAAGAGAGAGGCAACTTCTGGCGAGCTTTTGCGGCTAGGCGGCGGCTAGGGCTCAAACTTCGAGGGAAAAGGTGCGCCGCAGTCTGAGCTTCAACGGGCGGCCTTGGGGCTTTAAATAGTGCCTCGGCGTGCGCGCAACACACGAAACCCTAACGCACACGGCGGCCGGCGGAAGCGATCCGTCTCCGGGTCGGATCGGGAGCGATGGCGCGGCCGTTGGATCTCGATCCAACGGCTCATTGAGCGAACTCGGTCGAGCCGGCGACGCGGCCGGTCGGTCGGACTCGAACTTCGAGTCCGACTCGGGCTCGATCGGATGAACGATACTTGACCCGAGTTTGATTTTCCAGCGATTTAATATTTAAAAAAATTCCTAGTAATTTATTTAATTCATTAAAAATAGCAAATGACTCGAGAAAAATTCGAAAAATTCTGGAAAATACTTTGGATCATTTTGGACTCAAATAAAATATTTCCAACAAAAATTTATTTGCAAAATTAAATTCTTCAATTATTTCAAAATGGAATAAATTCAAATAAATCCCAAATAAATCCAAATAAATTCCAGAAAATTCCAAAAATTCACCAAAGTGCCAAATCACACATGAATTTAAGAAAAGCAAAATTTCGGGGTGTTACAGATGGCATATTTGAAGGTTCGCCCGCAACAGCCAAGGGGATCGTTTCGGAGGGCCCCCCCGCCTCAACAGAATCCGAAGGGGGCGGTGGCAGGTGAGACGTAACCGCCACAGAGCCGGAGGAATCACCTTAAATCATTGGATTCCTCTGCAGCCCAATCCGCATCCTCGTCGTCATCATCCCCCAAATCCTCGCTCCCACCCGAAGTGGCAGCAGCTTGGGGCGGCGCCACACGAGTTAACCTTGCTCGTTTGGCCGGACGGGGAGAACCAGCTGACCCTCGGGGATGAGGGGGCGCGCGGCGTCCCCAGTCAGTAAAACGAGAGCATCGGGTGACCCCTATGGCGCCCATCGCGGCCTCATACTCCATTGCTTGGCAAGGGCCTAGAAGCTTGCGAGCCAATCTCTCGGCCGCCCCGCGCCCCAGGTCTTGAACCCCCTCAGGTCGAATCACAGACACCGTGCCTCCCAGCGACCGCTCCAGAGTAACGGGGGAGCTCCTGGCCAAAGGGTCGATACGACATAGACAATATTCCTCCACCAAATCTCGCATTGTACTGGGCACGAAGAGCCTTGGATAATCCAGATATCCAATTTCTTCAGCGGGTCGCTCAATTAGGGGATCGAATCGCGCTGGATCGACCCATCGAAGTATGGAGGGGAGAGTCTGTGCCCACGAGAATTTGATAATACCACCGTGACATCCATCCTGAGTCCCATTTCCCCTTGGCGGCCGCTACTGGGATTTCCTTTATAAGGGACCTCTTCGTCTGAAAATTCAGGGAACCGAAACATGACTTGCGGCCTTCGTTCCCTGTTTTCTGTTGCTTCGGTTGCCAAAACGCATCTTCTATGAGAGAAAACAAGCGCCCTGTCAAGTGGATCCCAGCCGGACGGAACGCCCATTCCAGCACTGCCAATCGCACAATAGCGTTAGGGGTAAGCTGTGAAAGCTCTGCATGGAAAACCCGGAGTACTGACGCCAGAAGAGGGGCGGACGGGAAACGAAGCCCTGCTTCGAGAAATGCCGCGAATACCACTGCTTCATTCGCCTGAGGCTGAGGGGTTTCTTCATCACCAGGGAGGCGCATGGAAGGGCGTATTACCCCGAAATCAGCCGCTAATGCGTCGAGATCGGCAGAGCTCAACGCCGACCGCCCCAAAATGGGGGATAATCCCGCGGCATCCTCCTTGCTCAAAACCGGCTTTATCTTAGGAGGGCGCCTAGGACCCATGGAGATCTAGGTAGGTGGAAGATCAGGAAGACAGATGCCAGAGGAGAACACGAACGAGAAGAGAAAACGGACGAAATGCGGAGCACTAGAGAATGAACCTCGCCACCGTCGGAGAACCCTATCTCTACAGGGTACACCGAAAAAAAAAACAACTCTCGGACGTTTACTATTACATCCCAGCGAGCAGAATGACATCTACCCGCTGACATGAGGGGCTAGTGTGGTGGACCGGCCAGGCTCATCCCTCCCCCTCGGCTAACTAAACGAAGCACCACGTATCTAGTGACCCGCATGAACGGTTTTATAAACGTCAGCCTCTTCCTTCGATAAAGCCATAAGTCCATATCTTAGGGGATCATCCCCCGGTAAAAAGGGATGATGGATAAAGATCGCCCCTTCCCCCCCCTCCGCAACGAGGGGAAACCCCCTTCCGTGGCGAGGGGAGAAACCGGAGGAAATCACTCCCAGCCGTGTTTCCCTCTGACGTGAACCTAGTGTCAATCTCCAAGGCCTGACACCCCCCAACAACTCCTCCCAAGTACACAGTGACGTGTCCAGGCAATCTGAGACCCCAACACAAGTGAAATTCCCGTCGAACCCCTATAAAAGGTGTACGAACAGAGGGCAAAAAACCCAACGTATGAGAGACGTGAGTCAATAAAAAATTCAGGTTAGCCCTTGGCAAGAAATAATAAAGAAAAAGAAGGCCAATCAATACGGGCATATCCCAGGCCTGCCCTATAAAGCGGGGAAGAAGACAGGGTAGAAGCAGGTTCCCCGAAAAACAAGAAACAGTCCGACGAAGAGAAAGAGAGAAAGAGAAACCCCTGGTGGCCATTGCCGCCACATATATACATGTCATCACACAACCTCTCATTTATCCTTTTTCAAGACATTCATAATATGACTAATTACATATATGTTGCAATACAGATATATAATAGGTTTCACTGGATCCTACTTATTATCAATGTCGATAGTGCGAAGATCATTTTGAAAGACTCAAGAAGAAAACCACAGCAAAATTTTCAGTTTGTCATTAATATTCTAAACAGGTAATATTGAGATGCCAACCTACATATATTTAAGTACTTCGAATACTCATAATTACTATTCATATAATAACGCATGACAGGGCATTCGCCACGTTCCGAATGGAGCATAGAGGAAAGAGTTCTAGGAATGAATTCACAGTGCAATTGAGCACTCGAGTACGTACTACAAAATATCAATTAAAGAATATATATGGCGTAAAGATTTATCTTCTCAATAATTAATTGCATTCTTTTCAAATATATCACTCCAAGTTCTACAGCAATCGGCCGGAAACAACTTATGTGGCTATTATGTGTGCCCCTACATGCAAAATCTTACCCACGGCGATATGCGACGATTGGACAACGAGGTGCGTGTGTGTTAAAAACAAATTTCTTAATACACTTATAGTTCACGTATTCAAAGATTTATTTCTTTCTTTCTTTTCGTAGCCCGGCATCGATGAGACAGGCGTGATCCATTCGCATCGGGTTGAAGCAGTCCAAGAACAACTTATTGGCTTCATTGTCGATGAGATTATAATCCCCAGAGGCGAGTTACGCAAAGGGATGGAGAGATTGTCCTTCAATAAGGACAGGTGAACTTACTGAATCTTCGTCTGTGGACGCAAAAAGTGATGCACGCAAGAAATGATCTCAAGATCACCACCTTTGTACTCTTCGAAAGTTGTAAAACGTTTGCTTGTACTCATCATTTCATGTATTATAAAACTTGTGTGTATATATGCATTTAATTTGTAAATACATTATAAGTTCATACTATTTGTGCAAACAAACTAATGGTTTTCTCAATTATAATATATATTTAATTATGCAGAAATAAACTTGTAGTTGTATTTAATTTCATTGCCAAAATTCATATTGGAAAGCCTACTCAAAAGATGACAGCCTCTCCACAAGCCATTTGTAACAACAACCGCTTGTGGAGAGAGCACACGTGGCATCTCTCGCCACCAAAGATGGAGGAGCTCTACAAGCGGTTGCTAACACCAACCGTTTGTGATTTGCCTCCACGTGGCTGCTCCACTGCGTTTCCTGGACGCTTTCCGAACCGCTTGTGGTGCAGCACCACAAGCGGTTAGTGGAACCGCGAGTGATATCCTTTGGGTATCACTCTCGGTTGCGTACAAGCAGTTCGATAACCGCTTGTGAAAGCGCTTATGAACCGTCTGTGTTGCACTGTTCTCTGGTAGTGCCGGCTAATCACATAAGAAAAATGGTAAGTGAAGCCGTCTGCTGAGCACGCCAATGGCTGCTATAGGTACTTGGTCCACTGACATGATAAAATACAAAAATCGTTAATATAAACAAAGAACATAATATAAAGTTTGTGACTCGCTTATGGACAAAATTGCTTGTGAAATGTGCACTGCGAGTCCACATATGCATGTACAAGTATACTAGCTAGAACACATATATTGTTGGCCATTCACATTGCGCCACAAATTCATTGTAGTCTGCACCCAAAATTTTATATTTTGTGTCACATGCATGTGATCATCTTCCACGGCTTGTCAAACTATAGTTTCGCACAGAAAAGATCTACCAAGGATGGCAGGATACATACAAATAGGAAGCAGCAGCCAGCAGCCATGCTTATATGTGCAAATAAAAGTTACAGACAGGGCTGTGTTATTCTACACTGCATTCCAGGTCTGGTCCATGATTTAGATTGATTTGAACTGAGTGACATACACTGCACGCATGGTCTACTCACCAAATGGATTAATTTATAAGTTCTTTCGGTGCTAAAGCAAGAATTTTGGGGGTAAAAGTGGTTCAAGGTAGCTAGTCCCACTTCCTTTTTGATTTTGTTGTTAATTTGACTGTGACTAATGCCGTGGTAGAAGGGATAGCGTTACCCTCACCGGCGAAGCCGTCAGTATTCTATACTGCATTCCAGGTCTGCATGTTGTACACATTGACTTGAACTGAGTGTTTGTACAGATGGTCTACTCAGGAAATGGATTAATCATTACTCTCTTTATTTCTAAATATATGTTGTTATAGCTTTCAAAATTTGCTGCTAAATACATATTATTCTACAATTTTGAAATTTTTTTTTACTTTTTTCCTTTACATACTCTTATCGTTCATTATTGTCAATACTATTTATTACCGTAGATTAGAGTAACACACATTGTCCAAAAGTAATATGTAAGCTAATAAAGAATGACGATTTGGTTATTTCTATATGTAGTTTGATTAAGTGAAAAATCCTAAAACATCATGTATTCAAGAACGGATGAACTATGTTATTGCTGCGCTATAGGAAGAATTTGGGAAGTAAAAATGGTTCACGCAAGTCATGCTTCCTCTTTGCTTTTCTGTTCATTTGACTGAGACTAATGCCAATGCCGTGTTACGAGGGATAAGGCCACCCGGCGCCGACCGGCGAACCCATTAGGATTTGAATTCCACCCTATGTTGTATTTTTTTTTCATTTATAGATAGAAAGTTTTAATTACGATTTGCATCGAATTACTTGGAGATGAAATGCTGTAACATATACTAGATACTAAGCTAGGTTGAGCCTGTTCAAAATATGTGACTTTTGGATATTGATATTGCCTTAGTATGTAACTTTTTTTCTTCAAGAATCCAATATGTACCTTTGACAATTAATGGATTTAAAAATGATTAGATATTATATTATGAAAGTGTTCTTAATGATAAATCTAATGGTATTTTGTGACGTAACAAATATTACATATATTATAGAAGAACATATTGGAGGCCAAAGGAGCCCTCCACGTCACCCCTTGTATTTTCGTGAAAAAGTCCTTTGGCTTCTTTTAAATCGCGAACAGGTCCTTGCGAGTTATGAAAAGGATCTTCACGATTTTTTGTGAGGGAAAGAAAAACGTTTTCAAATCGCGTTTAGATCCCTCATTGATTTCTTTACGGGAAAAAAATATTGTAGAGGAACATATTGGAGGCCAAAGGAGCCCTCCACGTCACTCCTTGTATTTTCGCGAAAAAGTCCTTTGGTTTCTTTTAAATCACGAACAGGTCCTTGCGAGTTATGAAAGGTTCTTCGCGGTGTTTTGTGAGGGAAAGAAAAACGTTTTCAAATCGCGTTTAGATCCCTCATTGATTTCTTTACGGAAAAAATTGTCGTTAAGTACAAATCGCGACGAGCCCTTTTCTAATTTTTCACGGTAGCGGTCAGGTCCAACAACGTAACAAACAGGTCCTAGCTCCTTACGTCTAGATCCTTTCTCTGTTTTTACCAAAAAAAAAATGTTTTCGTCAGCAGCAATATGTGTTCGTCTCTATCTCTAGACTTTTTTCCCCAACTCGATCTCTAATATTTTTCAAAACATGTATTATTATTCGGTGAACGTATAGAGTGTTAGACTCGACAAGAGAATGTTGGCACCTCTAATAATTTTCAGAACATGTATTATTACCCGGTTAACACATGGAGTGTTAGACTCGACAAAAGAAGGTTGACCGTATAATAATAAAGTGTTAACTAAATTCGTCAAAAGAAATATGTGTACAACTCTATCTCTTTGTTTTTTTTGTAACTCGACTCCTAATCTTTTTAGGAATAAGAAAATTGTGTAGAGCTGTATCTCTATGTTTTTTTTGCAACTCGATCTATTATATTTTCCGAAACATGTATTATTCACCGGTGAACGTATAGATTGTTAGACTCGCCAAAAGAAGATCGTTTCTCCACTTTTCCTGAGAAAATATATCTATTACGCCTAGAATATTTACAGAGCAACCATCCGCCCACGTTGCCCTCTTCGCCGAATGTTCCTCCGAAAAATTAAAATTGCATTTAAGTCCTTACGCCGGTTATTTTTTCGGAAAAATTTTTTATCAGAGTTCGCACGGCGCGGCAACGCGCGCAGCTCTAACTAGTTTATATAGTTTTGTATGTGCAAGTGGTCAAAATAAAAATGTTTCATTGCATACTTTCTGAAAAGTTATATATTTTTGAACGGAGGAGGTGGATAACACCTCACCTTATGGGTGATCCAAATGATCCACCCTCAAAGGATAATTCGAAACAAACAAAATAAAAAACACTCCAAATTTTTCATTCTTTTCAAACTCAAACATCAACCCAAAACAAACACACTTTAAACTCAACATGAGGAGTCAATTAATTACTCGTCATCACACGTATGGAACAAACCTGCGTCTCACAAGGATCACCACGAGAAATATGTGGTTAATCCATTTAGCTAGATTGGCCGTATATATGAAAAATAATACGAGTATATTTGTCTAAAATATCATTTCTCTGTGATCAAGGAGTAAAAAAAAATCTGGGATCGAACTTGCCCAAAAGAAAGAAAAGGCAATCTAGCAATCCTCCCTTCAAAACAAAATCCTTGGTTTGCATTAGGAAAAATCGGGCAGTGCTATCAGCAGGCGATCATGTGGAGATAAATTTCACCCTTTTTTTCCGGGGAAAATCTTGACGCATGTTAAGGACCCCAACTTGATCAATTATGTCAGCGAGGTTGTTTCTATTATGGTATAGATAGAATCTTAGTCCAAATGCGGAAGGACTCTATATATTGGTACGCGAATATGAATATATCTGCTGTTAGTTTTGCTATATATTAGACATCCTTTGTATAGAGAGAATCAATCTAATAAAGAGATAGAGCGTTTTGCCCCTTACTTTGTGTGTGCTTCCTATTTTGTTCATATGATTTCGTTAGCGTGCTGTTGATTGATAATGGGTGAACGACTACGTTTTACAAGGGTATATCATTCAAAATATATTGGTGATTAGATCAATTGCGTCTTCACTGTGCTAATCACAACTTCAACACTGGTCGGTGCATGTGCTCACACGTCGTTCTACCATGGCCGATCTGATCATCTACCCCGCATCGAAATCGTCCGGCTACAAACAATTAAGGCCTCGTTTGGTACGGTTCCAGATTCTAGTAGAAACAGAAACGGTTCCAGATTCTTGATAGAAACGTTTCAGGTAGAATCAGAATCACCTTCTGCAAACCGTTTGGTATGGTTCTAGATTCTAGTAGAAACTAGGGAAACTGGGTTGAGGGTGATTCAGCCATGGCGTGGAAAAAGAAGAAACGTTCCGAGGAGAATCGTTTCGAGTTTTAGCTCATTTGGCTAGGTTTCTCCTAGATTCTAGTAGAAATAGCTCGGTTCCAAGTTGCCAAACGGGGCCTAAATCTACTATGAGCTCCACGTAAGTTCGAGTTCTTTAAGTAGATCGCATCTATGTAATTTTTTGATCTTGTAGATCATCACATCAGGATTACAGATTAATTGCACTATACCGTTCATCGAAAATAAACAAAAAAAAAACAACAACAAGAAATGGCCCTGAAGGCCGAACCCACGACCATGCCATCGGCTGGCCTCGAAGGCCACCGACCGGCTCTCGAAGCAAGCAGTGGCGGTCGTCTCGGCATCTGTGCAAGTTGGCAATGACCGGCCTCCCCACGCCAGATGCACGTGGTGGCGGCCGCCTCGACGACCTCACCAGCCGGTGACGCCCATTCTCCCCACGACCGAAGCACGCAGTGGCCGCTGCCTCCACGACTGCACCAGCCGATGGCGCCTCGCGTCCCCGTGCCCGACGCGCGCAGTGGCATGCCGCCTAGGCTTCGAGCGCCTCATTTTCAGCATTGATGCTTCGACTCCCACGCTTGACCGTCGTGCTACCTTGTCTCCCACGCCCGACCGGCTAGCCATTCGGCCTCCAGGCCAGCATTCGCACACCTCGGCCTCCGTCAGTGCAATGGAGGCAGCAACCCGACCCTTCGGATCTCGCGCGAAGATGGCTTTCCGGCCCCTTGGCTCCCTCTTGACGACAGCAACCGATAACGCCTGCAACGTCCACGACGGTTGGAGGCAACCGCTCGTTCCAGCTTGTCCGGAAGGCGGCGACCGCCCATGCCTGCTCACCCTGAAGGTGGTGGTCATCCGCGCATGAGCAATGCGACCCCTCAGCCTTTGCTCGGTGACGGCGACCAACGACACCTACAACATCCATGACGGCAAACGGCGATGCGGCCTTTTCGGCTTCCGTGCACATGCGTGCAATGATGGGACGCAGCGCTTTGGATTCTCAACTGTCAGGGAGCCGTCCAGACCGTCCTCGGGTTATCGAATGTCCCGTCGTCCACATCGGATTTGGAGGTTAGCAACGGATCGCCGATGGCGCTCGCAGTGCTAACACCCAAGTCCAATCAAGACAACGTCATCTCCATTCGATGAACTCGACAACCGTCCCGGTATTCCCCCGGTATGCGACCCGAACTCGCCCAGGATCGCCCCGCATACCGGTTCCAACACGATATCAACTCAATTTGCATAAAGGGGGCAACAAACTCGAAACTTTCGAACCAACACGCAAGCGGAACACAAACGGCACAAAGACAAACTCGACAACCACCAAACCAAGATCAAAAACAACGCCAAGACTCTAAACTAGGCAAGAACGGAAAAAGGACCAAGACTCCGAAAATCAGAAAATTTCGGCATGACCTTTCTAGATTCTACGGACATCCACTCAGCAGACAAGGAAAACACAGTTCAATATATATATATTGAAAGTAAAACGACATCCACAGCACCACAGCAGTATCACAGCTAAAGAAAACACGAACGGGACCGACATACGCGTAAGCGTCCATTACCAAATCCAAAAGCCCAACAACCGCATCTATCTATACAACAAAAGGGATGCATTTAGCAAAAGTAAGACAAATCCCGGAAGTGTTCTGCCCCTGAACACTCCCGGGTGTAAACGGCGTCGGCAAGCCTCTACTCGGTGCCCCGCCTTGATCCAGAGAGAGACAGTACGGGCAGAACTCGCACTCAACCTGATCCTCACCTGAAAAACCACAAAGCAGAAGCATGAGTACGGAAGGTACTCACAAGACTTACCCGCGGGTCCATATAGGACCGACTCCAAAGGATTATGCATTTAGTTGTAGCAAGGAGTAAGCTTAAGGTAAAAGTGCGGAAAAAACATTAACATTTGTAATATAAGTGCGACAACGGAATCAATTACAAGTTTAAAGCCGTTATAGACCGCACTTACTTCTAGTGTGAAATTGAGAGTAACAACAATTAAAGTAGAGCAATACATAACCAATTTAAAGCTCAAGCCCAACGGCGAACCACAAGTTCAAGTTATTTATTACGTGACTGTGCGATGAAAGAGCTTGCTCATATCCGAGAGCGCGGCAATTCGAATCGCTTAATTAACCCTGCAGGGAAGCATTGATCGCACGACACTTACCACAAGGGCCTAGTGTCAACCCCCTCCCAATCATACCCAATCGCTGAAGCGTCCTCCTGTGGCCCGAAAACCTAGCACCCCCTCGAGCAGCCCCAAGCCCGGCTTGGCGCTCGAGAGTCGGCCTAAGCCTCGCCCTCAACCACGTCCAACCACAGGAAGTTACGGTCCATCGATTCCGTATGAGAGAAAGAGCGGCTTACCGTACCATAATCGGGCATGCGACCAACCGGGGTGTGCTCAATCAAAGGGCAACCATCGAATCGGTCCTTAATCGACTCAGACGGGAACTACCACATCAGGTCTCCTTACCCAATGTCCCAACCTTCCCGCCCGGTCTCCAATTTAACCTTTCCTTACATAACCGTACCCATTTCATTTCATCACAAGTAAAGTAATTGATCTCAAGCGGTGGACCATCCACCACTTGGCCCAACCCGACGCCTATGCAAACTAAGCAGGGACGCAATATAATACCCGTAGTCTAGCTCCAAAGGAGGTGTTTAGCAATTAACAAGGAGCGTATGTGCAACAAGTAGGATCTAGCCCTATTCCCCATTTCAATTCCTAATGCTTGACTTAATCATCAAATAGGCAATTTATTCTCAAAAATACAATTACATATACGGACGAATATGCATAGGTGTTTGCCTGATGCTTCTGCTGGAGTCTCAGCAACCACTTGCTCACCGTGATCACCCTCGACCGTGGCCACGTCAACCTCCGCGGGTTCGTTCTCTACACGATCACAATGTATATGCAATGAGATGCATGCCGTGCCAATGGAATGAAATACTAAATGCATCACTCATGAAAGATTCAAAAGTGCAACATTTATCTCAACCCAGGAAATAAAACACAATGCTAACCCCACTTCAATCCTATAGCACAATCTGAATTTTTCACTTATACTACTCTAAACAAGCACAATCCTTTGCATGGCAACTCCCAAACCTAATTTATTAGACCCTAAATGCCCATAAGAGGATGTTTTACCTTTACTCTACTTCTAAACATTCAGAACATAGCATTAAAACTCTCAAAACTCAATCTGAAATTCATCTCCCAAGTTCTGAACATTTCAGAAAATTTCAGATTTCAGACATTGACTTCGAATTGGAATAACTTTTGATTATTGAATCCAAATTGAGTAAACCAATACATTTTTGCAATCTACGAGGAATTCCCTAACTTTCTCTAGGCAAAATTAAATCTTAATTCGGCCTACAATAAACTCTAAATTGCAATTCCATTTTCAGCCTCATGCTTTCAGCAACACTGGACAGGCAGTAATTCAAACGGCCATAACTTTTGAACCGTTTAATCAAATTGTGCAAACTCAGACTCTAAACGATCGTGAGACATAGAATTACAATGTAGATTTGGCCAAACATCCAGCAACTTCATCATGAACTCCCAGTTTGGCTAGGAACAGAGAACAGTCTCATTATAGACATTGCTATACTCATTGTAATTGAGTAAAGGATAGCATCTTTACAATCTACAAGAGTAATTCAGAGTTTCAGAACAGCATGCACCATTTTCATCATAGACATTGCTATACTCATTGTAATTGAGTAAAGGATAGCATCTTTACAATCTACAAGAGATTACCTACAACTTCTTAGGCAAAATTAAATTCTAATTCGGCCTTTAAAAAATCTCAAACCACTGCTCAAGTTTTAGCTCCACATCTTCGGTATTCCAGAACAGCACGTACTAAAATTATCATAACTTTCAGCTGGATTAACGAAATCGATTGATTCCAGTTGGAAATGAAAGATAACTCGATTATCTACAACTAATTCTTCAGCCGGTTAGTGAGATGAAGCTTCCAACTTGCTCAAAAACATGAAAAACAGCAGCTCTGAAATCTGCTCGAAAATCAGAACTTGAATCCAACCCTAGCTGCAGTTTTTCCCCCACAAACTCCAAACCCTAGAGCTCCCAAGCTGCAAGAACACTTCCTAAACCTGAGAAATACTCTTACTAAGCCAAGGAAACCACACCTTACACTCCCATGAGAAACCCTAGGAGGGAGGGGATGGAGAGAGCTCGGTTGGTTGAGCTGTTGGGGTGCCGGTTGGGGCGGAGCTGCAGGCTTGGGGATTCCGAGGGAGGAGCTCCAAGGTGCTCCAATGGAGGAGGGCTTGGAGGCACTGCTTGGAGTGGGGGAGCTTGCTTGGAGGGTAAAGAACCCAGGGAGAAGAACACGGTTTGCTGCCCCCCTTTTGTGCTTTGAGCTCACTTATGCTCACTTAGCCCCACTAGTAAGCAAGGGATAGAATTGGCTAAGTCCCCAGAATTTTGACACATGGATTCAATGTTTGAGCCCTAAGTTAGATTAGTATTTGATGTTGGATGATGCCCAAACCTCAACCATGTTGTAGAGAAAAGTTTCCAGTTTGAGCTAAACTAACATGCACATTCTAGTTCTTCATAGACTTCAAACTACACGGCTCCAAACTTTGATGAAAACCATATTTAAAAACTGAAATTTCTAACTCTTGAATTTGGCTAAGTGTTGAAATTCTTAGTTGGCACTTGATCTCTCATGTGACTAAGCTTGGTTGGTGCTAATGCTAGCCGCATGAGTCAAGCTCGAATCCTGGACCTTGACAAATCCTCCCCCCATAAAAGAATCTCGTCCCGAGATTCAAAAATGAGAGCATAGATGGAAAGAGTTCACATGGACAATTGCAGCCACATACAATGACATGACTTAAATTGCGAAGAGAATGGATGGTAGCACTCACATGTTATGGAAGAATTCGTGATATTTGCCCTTCAAATGATCCTCCCGCTCCTATGTGGCTTCATCTTCAGTGTGATTGTTCCACTGAATCTTATAGAACTTGAGAGCCTTCCTACGAGTCTTGCGTTCAGCTTCGTCTAAAACCCGGATAGGATGCTCTTTGTAGGACAGATCGGGTTCGGGCTGAACTCCGAGTTCATCCACCTCCAGAGATTCAAAGGGAGTACGGAGGCACTTCTTCAACTGTGAGACGTGAAACACGTCGTGAACCATTCCGAGCGAAGGAGGAAGCTCTAGCTGATATGCTACTTGGCCGCGCTTTCCAAGGATCTTGAACGGCCCTACGTAGCGAGGTGCCAGCTTTCCTTTAACTCTGAATCGACGGGTGCCACGGAGAGGAGAAACCTTCAGGTAGACGAAGTCGCCAGTGTCGAGGAGAGGGGTCTCCTACGGCGATCAGCGTAACTCTTCTATCGCGACCGTGCTATCCTAAGATTTTCCTGGATAGTCCTGACCTTGTCTTCCGCCTCCATAACCAACTCAGGCCCAATCAAGGAGCGTTCCCCACTTTCTGACCAGTTCAGCGGCGCTCGACAACTGCGACCATAAAGCGCCTCGAACGGAGACGTCCGGATACCGGTTTGGTAGGCTGTTGTTGTACGCAAACTCGGCGTCTGGGAGACACTCTTCCCACTTTTTCTGTAGGACAAGATACAAGCCCTCAACATGTCTTCGAGGATCTGATTGACCCTCTCCTCGGCCGTCGATCTGAGGGTGGTATGCTTTGAATCAGAGCGACTTCATGCCCAAGGCCTCATGCAGGCTTCTCGAATTGAGAAGTGGGCGAGAGCCTGCATGCGAAACTATCCGCTTGGGCACTCCATGCAGACTTACGATCCGGGAGATATACAAGTCCGCATACTTCTTGACTCGATACTTGGTGCAAATGGCCAAGAAGTGCGCAGACTTCGTCAGTCGATCGATGATTACCCAAATCGAGTCATGGCCTGAGGAAGTGGTCGGCAGGCCGGTAATGAAGTCCATGGTAACATCCTCCCACTTCCAAACTAGAATAGGAAGAGGCTGAAGGGTACCGGCTGGCTCGAGGTGTTCGGCCTTCACCCTCTTGCAGACGTCGCACTCCGACACATAGCGAGCGACTTCGCGCTTCATGCGAGTCCACCAAAACTGCCGCCTCAGGTCTTGATACATCTTGTTGCTGCCCGGGTGAATGGTAAGCAAGGAGTTATGCGCCTCATCGAGAATCCTTCGCTTCAACTCCTGGTCATCAGGGACAACTATGCGGTCGCCGAACCACAAGGTTCCCTGCTCATCCAGGCGAAACTCAGCGGCTTGCCCCAAATCTAATTTATCCCGGATCTGGGCAACTTCTTCATCCTTCGTCTGTGCCTCTCGAATCTGATCGAGCAATGTAGATCTCAACTCGAGATTAGCTATGAATCCCTGCTCGCCCATCTCCAAGCCGAGTCTCTGGAATTCGGCACAGAGGGAGACACTCGGGGACTGGAGAGTAAAGCAGTTGCATTGAGCTTTGCGACTCAACGCGTCAGCTACCACATTCGCCTTCCCCGGGTGGTAATGCACCTCCAGACTGTAGTCTTTGATCAGCTCGAGCCATCTCCACTATCTCATGTTCAGATCCGCCTGGGTGAAGATGTACTTGAGACTTTTATGATCAGTATAAATATTGCACTTGTTCCCCAAGAGATAGTGGTGCCAGATCTTCAAGGCATGCACCACTGCTGCAAGCTCCAAATCGTGGGTGGGGTAGTGCTCCTCATGATGCTTCAACTGCCGAGATGCGTAGGCAACAACTCGGCCTTCTTGCATAAGCACACAGCCAAGCCCAATGCCTGACGCGTCGCAATACACATCAAAAGGCCTGTGTATATCCGGCTGAGTGAGGACAGGAGCCGTAGTCAGACGTTGCTTCAGCGTCTGAAAGGCGCTCTCGTAGTCCGCTGACCATCTGAACTCAACTCCCTTCTTGAGCAACTCAGTCATCGGCTTTGCAATCTTTGAGAAGTCTTGGATGAAACGGCGATAATACCCAGCCAGTCCAAGAAAACTGCGGATGTCCGTGACAGTCTTGGGCTGCTCCCATTTGAGTACATCCTGTACCTTGCTCGGGTCAACTGCCACGCCTCGCTCAGAAAGGACGTGTCCCAAGAATGACACTTCCCTCAGCTAGAACTCGCACTTGCTGAACTTCGCATACAGGCGATGTTCCCTGAGTCGACCGAGAACAATGCGAAGGTGTCTGGCGTGCTCTTCTTCACTGGCTGAATATATCAAAATATCATCGATGAAGATGACGACAAAAGAATCCAGCTCTTCCATAAATATGGAGTTCATCAGGTACATAAAAGTGCGCGGCGCGTTCGTGAGGCCGAACGACATCACGGTATACTCGTAGAGCCCGTGTCACAGTGGAGAAAGCGATCTTGGATGTCCTCGGCTCGGATCTTAATCGATGGTAGCCGAGCCTCAGATCAATCTTGGAAAATACTCGTGCACCGATCGGTGATCGAACAGGAGGTCGATCCGGGGCAATGGGTACTTGTTCTTGACGGTGACTGCATTCAGGGGACGGTAATCAACGCAGAGGCGCAGAGAACCATCCTTCTTGGTCACAAACAGAGCCGAACAGCCCCAAGGCGAGGAGCTCGGTCGGATGAACCCCTTGTCCATCAATCCTTTCAGCTGGGTCTTCAGCTCAGCCAATTCATTTGGCGGCATCCGGTACGGTCGCTTGGACACCGGAGCAGTCCCTGGCTGGAGCTCAACGACGAACTCAATGTCCCGATCAGGCGGCATTCCCGGTAATTCCGCCGGGAACACATCGGGAAACTCAGACACCACGGGAATCGAGTCCAGCTCTTCAACTTCTGTCCCATTTAGCTCCACATCTTCGGTATTCCAGAACAGCACGTACTAAAATTATCATAACTTTCAGCTGGTTTAACGAAATCGATTGATTCCAGTTGGAAATGAAAGATAACTCGATTATCTACAACTAATTCTTCAGCCGGTCAGTGAGATGAAGCTTCTATCTTGCTCAAAAACATGAAAAACAGCAGCTCTGAAATCTGCTCGAAAATCAGAACTTGAATCCAACCCTAGCTGCAGTTTTTCCCCCACAAACTCCAAACCCTAGAGCTCCCAAGCTGCAAGAACACTTCCTAAACCTGAGAAATACTCTTACTAAGCCAAGGAAACCACACCTTACACTCCCATGAGAAACCTTAGGAGGGAGGGGATGGAGAGAGCTCGGTTGGTTGAGCTGTTGGGGCGCCGGTTGGGGCGGAGCTGCAGGCTTGGGGATGCCGAGGGAGGAGCTCCAAGGTGCTCCAATGGAGGAGGGCTTGGAGGCGCTGCTTGGAGTGGGGGAGCTTTCTTGGAGGGTAAAGAACCCAGGGAGAAGAACACGGTTTGCTGCCCCCCCTTTTGTGCTTTGAGCTCACTTATGCTCACTTAGCCCCACTAGTAAGCAAGGGATAGAATTGGCTAAGTCCCCAGAATTTCGACACATGGATTCAATGTTTGAGCCCTAAGTTAGATTAGTATTTGATGTTGGATGATGCCCAAACCTCAACCATGTTGTAGAGAAAAGTTTCCAGTTTGAGCTAAACTAACATGCACATTCTAGTTCTTCATAGACTTCAAACTACACGGCTCCAAACTTTGATGAAAACCATATTTAAAAACTGAAATTTCTAGCTCTTGAATTTGGCTAAGTGTTGAAATTCTTAGTTGGCACTTGATCTCTCATGTGACTAAGCTTGGTTGGTGCTAATGCTAGCCGCATGAGTCAAGCTCGAATCCGGGACCTTGACATTAACCGCGCACGAGTGGTGGCGATGCCATCAAAGGTGGCAGCTGGTGGATTCGCACAAAGGGAGATGGCAGCTAGGGTTTTTGGAAACCCTAGCCGTCGCCTTTTGTAATGGGCAAAAATGGGTCGTGGGGCCATTAGGCGTAACTAGCCCAATGAATTTCCTACGTCAAAAAATTCAATCAAAAGGAAAATTTACTGTTTACCCCTTGGGTTTTTCTGTAATTTTAGAATTTTTTTAATAAATATGAAATTTTATGTTAAATCAGAGAAATTAGATTTCTAGGTATATGGACTTTCGTAAAATTGGTAAATTTGATATTTAGCATATATTGGAAGTTCCATACCCCCGAGTTTATTTTTATAGCATTATGCCATGTTTAATATGTCCTAAAATCTAATTTTCTGTTGTTAAGTTTTTTGAAAATTGCTGAAACATTAACAGAAAATTGTGCAAAAATGCTAAATTTTTTTGAAAAATTCTATATGACACATTGATAATATTATGCCTTTGGATTAATTTTTGCAGCATTATTTCATGTTTTATGTGTACTATAATTATTTTATGTTATTAAGTAATTTTGAAAAATAATTAACAGAAAATTACAAAAAATGCTAAAAAAATTCTAGAAAATTCTAATTAACAAATTGGGAGCCTTATGTCTCTAGATTTAGTTTTTTAGCACTACTCCATGTTTAATTTATTTTTCCATTATTTTGTAATTTTGAAAATTATTTGATAATTAACAGAAAATGATGACAAATGCTAAAAAAATTTTGGAAAATTTTATATAATTATGACAGCTCGATCTTTTGGAGCCACTATTTTGCTAACCTGAAGCTGGTACACTTGCTTTTCCCAAAGCCGTCAGATGTACGGCTTTGCACTTCCTAAGACACCATCTTCATATGGATATATAGACCGAATATTTGATGGAAGAGGATTAGTATTGTAATAGTATCATCATGCAAAGTACCAGAAGTACTTCAAGCTTATATACATTTTGCTAGAAGCAGAAAAGCATGATGAACTCTCGTGAAGAACCATCATGTACTTCCTAATGGGAGTTATACAATGCCTGAAACACATACAAATGCTTAGCTGGTTAGCAATAGCCATAGCCACAGAAATGGCCAAATGAATAAAAGGGATAAATGGAAGAATTGCATATCAAGATAGGGAAGAGGTAATCCATAGTGAGAAATTAAATGTAAAGGTCCAGAGGGCTTCCATAAGCAAGACTCGGCAAATAAGGCTATAAACCCTAAATAACCCTATTTGAAATATGATGCACTGGCGTTTGGCCGTGCAACTATCACATTTCCAAGTATATGATAGACACTTACATGAAATCCATTGAAAACATCAATAAGACCTAGGAAACAATATTAATCATACTTCACTGTTCAACCTGTTGTTGACACAGACGCTGAGGGAGTGTAATGATATAGTTATTGAAATTATTGAGTTCAAGGAGTCCCAAGAGGACACGTAGGGCTCATATGAAGACCTAGATTAGTTTTCTAAGTATTCCTTCACTTTGTTAGTCGATGTCATATACTGCTTATAAGTCTTCTTATCAGTTTAGCCCTAGTTCCTGAATGAACATTTGGTCTATACTCCTGTTGAGTGATTATCATTTAAAATAGTATAAATGCCTATTTCTAATATATTTGATTAATTATACTATGTTTATTCTATATTTTACAATTTGTTCCTGATGCAACAATTATCTAATTATTAATTCATACTTTTAATATAGAACAAAATATAATTCAATGCTGGATGTGGAAATCTGTCTAGAAGATAGTTGTACCATACTAATTGAATTGAAAATATTATGAGTATCGCCAGAAGCGATGATCTCATATTTGGCACTAGAAGAATGCCATATTATACCGTAAGTCCAGTCATACTCTCTTAAGTTTAAAGACATTGTTCTGAATCGTTGCCATATGGAAATAGAGAATGAGGATGGTACAGATACCTACTCATGAGTCAGTTTAATGGGTGTAATAAATGTGTGGTTGAAAAACTTTCTTCCTTCTTGTCAGTGTATGAGCTAACAGACCCCTTCCGAAGCGGGGTGTATGAAGTTCGAACGGGGGATTTCGTAGAGATTGCTCGAAAGACGGTGGAAAGGAAACAGAGACAAAGCTCACAAGAAGACGCTAGGGTTTATCCAGGTTCGGGCCCTCTTGAGAGTAATAGCCCTAGTCCTGTCCGGGTGTTCTTGCTTGTGTTCTTGGTGGAGACTACAATTATCCAACACAAATGATTTTCCCCAACCCCAAAGATCTAACCCCCTCTCCCATGCACCCAGCTGCCTTTTATACCTGGGCTAGCTGGGGCTCATGGGGCTTACAATAGCGCAGTACAATGAATATACTGCCATGCCGCATTTAATGCACCTGTCACTGTTCTTGTAGCACACTTAATGCCCTGGCACAACCATCCTCTCCCCCGCTTCGGGCCCCGCGCCTGCCGGCTCCGCCCGCTCTGCTGGGGTGGGAAATCGCATCGTGACGCCATTCGCAATAATGGCGCGCGTTGGGAACACGTGCCGCCATACTGTAGCCTTCATTACCCCCATTTAATGAGCACGATACGCATTAAATGTTTTTGACCTTCTGTGTGGTGGCACAGGTTACTAGGTGGCCTCGGGAGCTGAGCGCCGGGCGCCCGCCAGGCGACCACCTTGCTGACCGCCAGCGGCGTGGCCTGAACGCCACGTGTCCGCCGGGCGACCACCCTGCTGACCGCCAGCGGCGTGGCCTAGTCGCCACCTATCCGTTGGGCGGCTACCGTACTGACCTCCAGCGGCGTGGTCTGGACGCCACATGTCCGCTAGGCGACCACACTGCTGATCGCCAACGGCGTGGCCTGGTCGCCACTGTCATTGGCGACCACCTTCATCGACCACCGGTAGCGTGGCACTGGTCGCCACCGTCATTTGGCGATCACCTTCTTGACCCGGCCGTGGCCTGGTCGCCACATCATTGGCGGCACCTTTGCCGACCGCCAATCAGGCGGTCTTGATGCCACCTGTCCGCTGGTGGCCACCTTAGTAAATGCCAGCGGCGTGGCCTGGACGCCACCTGTCCACTGGCGGCTCTTACTAAAGTGTAGTGGGCACCCTGGTGTAGAATACACCGACACTTCTCATCTGGGTTATACTTTACACATATAAAACCTGAAATTTGTGTTGCGATGAAAACCCAGAAATATTTAAGATTTGGTAAATCGACTGGGTTATACGGAGTTGAATAAGAATAAAAAGAATAATTAGTAATTATGGTGGCCATAGCATAGAGACTTTTCTATATCTGAAGATTTCTTATGCCCTGTTTAAGCTTTGGGAAAGGTCATAGTCACATCTTCTTACCTAAAGATTAGGGAAGAATCACTTAATTTTACAGACAAAATTCAAGGTGATATCTGTGGACCCATTCAGCCCTTGTTGGGCCCTTTTAGATATATTATGGTATTGATAGATACTTCTAGTAGATAGTCATTGCCCAAATTATTAAGTTAAGACCCTACTTTCTAGAAGAAATGATCAAGTCTATTTGAATGGATAATGTTGGTAAGTTTAACTTAACGGCATTTAATGATTATTGTATGGCTCTGCGAATTAATGTAGAGCTTCTTGTACCTGATGTACACACTCAAAATGACCTTGAGAATCATTAAATTAAAGGAATAAAAATTTTATTGCTTGGCCACTCTTATAGAATAGTAGGCTTTCCACCAGCTGTTTGGGCCACACAATGCTAAACACTACGGTGTTAATTCAACTCAGACAAACTTTACATCATGAAATTTTCCCGTTGCAAATAGTGCATAGAAAAGAATTAAGTATTTTTCATCTACGAAAATTTGGTTGTACTATATACATGGCAATCTCTCCACCACAGCGTACAACCATTAGACCTCACCGAAAGTTGTGGATCTATATAGGTTATGAATCTTCATCAATCATTTAATACCAAGAGCCTATGACAGGGGATATGTACACGGGTTGGTACACTAATTATACTAAGGACTTTTTCGACATTAGGGGGGAGATAATTACCACATTAAAGAATGATGAGTTTTTAGATTCACGCACTAAAGAGACCGAACTTGAAGTTTGAAAGATAATAAATCTGCAACAAATGAGCTAATAAACTGCCAAATGTCTTCACTGATTATAAGGGAGTGAAAAAAAATCTCATATACCTGTATTATATGCACCTGAAAGAGTGAAAATACCTAGAAGGATATTGAACCCACTGTTGACCCTCTTGATAAAAAGAGGAGAAGGCCTCCAGGTGCACGGGATTCAATTTCACAGAGACATCCGTAGAAGTAGAGAACCAAACAAATGAGAAGACTACCCTTGATAATGGAAGAAGCTTAACCTGATGTTGAAAAAATCCCAAAAGTGAGTCATCTAGGAGATGGTAACATCCTTGAAGTGATCCATCCTGAAAATGATAACCCTAGCATATATTTGTGCGCACAATCTAAAGCTGGGAAGTCAGAACACCAAGACTCCATTATTGTGGGAAATTATGAGGAGTTTGAAGAAATTAATGATGAGATATTCCTGAAGAGATGCAGGAGAATTGTATAAAAGAAAGACTACAATTGTCAACATATATTTCGCCTCTAAATTTTTTTTAAAGCTGGATCCAAAACGAAAGTCCATGGTAGAGTGCCAAAAGAGTTTAGATAGGGCCAAATGAATAGGAGCAATTGAGGCAGCTCTTGCTTAATAAGAGAAAAGTTTTGCTCCCGTTGACCGAACACCTAAAGTATTCCTTGTAGGATCAAATGGGTTTTTCATCCAGAAGAGAAATAAAAATATCCAGGTGGTGAGATATAAAGTGAAAGTGCATCTAGGCCCCTCATTTTGTTTTGGTGATTAATGATGACACAATTAAAGAGATCTAATGTTTCAACTAAGAATAATGCAGATCTCGAGATCACATCAAGCTCGGAATGAGATTGGACGCTCCTACGTACATTAAAATTCAAGAAAACGGCATCAAGACGAAGACTTGTAATTCCTATTTTATTTTGAGTCTTAAGGATAGCCGTACTATTAAGAGGATACTACGGAAAATCGTTTTTAGGATGTGCATGTGCTCAAGGTCAAAACTTGCATACAAACCAGCGCTCAAATACTTGCAATTTCCCAAAAATAGAAATTCCAACCGAGCCATCTAACTCGGAGAATCCGGACATTCAGTCCGGAGTGTCCGGACTTAGTCCGGAGTGTCCGGACATTTTGTCCAGAGTCTCCGGGTTAACCCCTTCGGCCAAAATTCGAATTCCAGTAAGTCCGGAGTATCCGGACCTTTTGTTCGAAGAGTCCGGACCATCCGGAGTGTCCAGGTTAAATTGTCTGGAGTCTCCGGACAGTTCAAAAAGGGGAATAATGGCTAGTTTTCAAAAGAAGTATTTAAATCCACCACTCCCCTCCAACGGCTAGAATCTCTATTGAGCTCATTCATAGCAGCATTCAAGCCATTCCTAACCTCTTCCAAGCACTCAATGGAGCTCATACTTCCCCCACCTCTTGATTTGTTGTTTGATCTCATTTGGTGTGGTTGGGGAAGAAGAGAAGTGCTAGGTGCATTCAATTCAAGTCCTTGAGCACTAGTTCATCCTCCAAGCGAGTTCTCGTGGTGTTATTACTCTTGGAGGTTGAAGGTCTCCTAGACGGCTAGGAGTCACCGGGAGCGACTAACGCTTGTGGTGCGCCCCGGTTGTTTGTGAAGGCGAGTCTCGCCTCCGAAAGGGAAGAGAGAAGAAGTGAAGCCGGCGAGTGCATTTGTGCAACACCGGGAGGAAAGCGGGTTGAAAGAGACCCCGACTTAAGTGCGACCGAGCCACCTCAACGGAGACGTAGGATTCCCCTCAAGAATCCGAACTTCGGTGAAAAATTGCGTCTCCCACTTTCTCTTTTACTTCCTAGCTTAGCTTGTGTGGATTTGTCTTTGTAAAGCTTAGATCTAGCTTGTTGCTTCGCTTTAATTTAAATCCACACTAGCTTGTGATCTAGGTTGCTCTTGCTATCTATTTGTCGTAGTATCTTGTGCTAGATAAAGTAACTTTAGTTGCGTTCCCGAGCCAGCTAACCCGGAGTATCCGGATAAAATACCGCACACTCCGGACAAGCCGGAGTATCTGGATAAAATACCCGGAGACTCCGGATTGACCTGCTCGGCCAATTTTATTCCGCTGCGATTTTTTAATCCGCCTATTCACCCCCCTCTAGGCGACATCTTCGGTCCTTTCAATTGGTATCAGAGCCAAATCTCCTTTATTTTGGCTTAACCGCTTGGAGAATCTAAGATGTCGGAAATAGAGAAGATTACCGAAACCCATGCACAAGAGAAGGCCACGGGTTCCGGTATAGGGGTTGCAATTCCTTTAGATTATTCCTCTTTTGGAGTCTCAAACTCCTCATCTTATGTCTCTGTCTCGTCCGACCGAGCGCCTCATTTCGATGGCACTCGCTATGCGGCATGGAAACATAAGATGAAGATACATTTGAGATCACTTCATCCTTTTATTTGGAAGATTGTTGAAACAGGTTTCAAGCCCGCCAATCCCAACAATCTCACCTCTAAAGAAGACAAAGCTCAACACTTCAACGACTTGGCCATCAATGCCTTGTTTAATGCCTTGAGTGATTCGGAGTTCAACCGAGTCGATGGTCTTGACAACGCCAAGGATATTTGGGAAAGGCTAATGGTAACTCATGAAGGTGTGTCAAGTGTCCGTGAATCCAAGATCGAGCTTATCATTGGAGAACTAAGCCGATTCACTTTGGAAGAAGGAGAATCTTACACAAAGATGTTTGATCGCTTAATGGTGTTGGTGAATCAAGCTAAGGGACTTGGAAGCACCGAGCTCACCGACAAAGCCATTGTCAAGATCATCCTCCGAGTGATCACCCCACCAACCGCAATCTTGTTCAACTCATTCGCGACCGGCCAAACTTCGATACACTCACTCCTCATGACGTGATTGGTCGGTTGATGATAGATGAGATGATGGTCAAAGAAGCGGAGGTGGTGGAGGAGCTCAAGTCTGGCAAGAAGAAGGGCATTGCTTTGAAGGCCGTCAAAATAGCTCAAGAAGTGGAAGAAAGTTCAAGTGATGAAGAAGAATCAAATGGGCCGCTCACAAATAAAGACATAGCGCTACTAGTGAGAAGATTCAACAAGTTCTTGAAGAAGAAAGGATACAAGCCGGGAAGCCATTCCAAGAGCTTCGGCAACAAGTCAAGAGGGAGAGACTCGACAAGAAAGTGCTATGAGTGTGGTGAACCCGGCCATTTCATTGCCGAGTGTCCGCACAAAGAGAAGAAGGAAGAAAAGCCGTACAAGAAAGACAAGTACCGAAAGAAGGACAAAGACAAGAGCAAGAAGTACAAGGGCAAGGGTCACGCTTACATCGGCAAGGAGTGGAACTCCGACTCCGACTCCGAGTCCAACTGCGACAATGAAGGAGGACTTGCCACCGTCGCCATTGCTACTCTACCGACAAAGTCGAAGAGCCTCTTCGCAACTTAAGCGACGGAGATGAAGATGCTCCAATGTGCCTTATGGAAAAGGGGCACAAGGTATCATCTAAAAGTCCTATTCATTCCATTGTTGATTATGGTTTAGATGATTGCGAAGATGCTAGTGATGATGATGAGGAAGTAGCATTTAAGTCTATAAATGATTTTGATATTAAGAAATTAGACTTGCGACTTAAATATATTGAAAGATTGGAGGAGGTTGTCGAACAAAAGGAAGCTATTCTTGAAGCTCAAGAAGATCTCATTTTTGAAAAGGAGAAAAACCTTGAGCTAGAGAAGAGCTTAGCTTTTGAGAGAAAAAGGAATGAGGACTTGGTCAAAAGCTCAAATTTGACCAAGACTGAAGTAATTAGTCTTGAGATCACCAATGCTTCACTCTTAGAGAAACTTGCTCAAGCAAAAGGATGCTTGCAAGGCTCTTGAAGTGAAGCTTGTTGATCTCTCGAATAACGCTTCTACCTCAATCAACAACTCCAATACTTCATTACCTTCAACAAGCAACGGTTGCGCTAGATGCTATAATGTTGATGTTTCTACTTGTGCTACTAACCGCGAGACTTTGAAAGTCTTGGCTCATGAAAATGAGAAGCTTAAGGTGATGCTTGAAGATGGACTTCAGAAGTCCTAGAAGGCTAGCAAGGGTTTAGAGGAGTTTCTCGGTAAGCGCCAAGGTAATCCTAAGAGGCAAGGGCTTGGGTATGTTCCGCCAAAGGGCAAAAAGAGCAACATTATGGTTGCTCCTTTAAGCGAGCCTATCCACTTTGTAAAAAGTGAAGGAACATCCAAGCACAAAGCTCACTCCGAGTTCTTTGCTTCTTATGTTCTTAAAAAGACTAACCTTGGTCGTGTAGTTGCTTATCATATTGGGCGTAAGCCGAGAAATACTTCTTTTGTTCATTCTATTTGGGTCCCAAAATCGCTTGTTGCTAACGTGCGTGGACCTAACCAAGTTTGGGTACCAAAGAGCAAAAAACTAAATGTCGTTTTGTAGGCCTATGTCTCCGGTGGAACAAGTTGGATTTTGGATAGCAGATGCACGCATCACATGACCGGAGAAAAGGCGATGTTCGCGCATTTGGATGTGAACGGATCAAATAGTGAAAGCATTGTCTTTGGAGACAATGGAAAAGGAGAAGTAATTGGTTTGGGTAAAATTTCTATCTCCAATGATTTCCATTTAAGTAATGTTTTACTTGTCGAATCATTAAGCTACAATTTGTTGTCCGTTGCACAATTATGTGAAGCGGGCTACAATTGTTTGTTTAATGAAAAGGGTGTGGAAGTCATTAAGAGGCTTGATGGTTCAATAGCCTTTAAAGGGCGTTTGAAGGGTAAGCTCTATCTCGTAGACTTCAATACGGATAGACTTAATCTTGAAATGTACTTAATGGCTAAATCTAGCATGGGTTGGCTATGGCATCGTCGACTAGCCCATGTCAGTATGAGGAACCTTCACAAACTCATTAAAGGCAACCACATTCTTAGACTAACCAATGTTGTCTTTGAGAAAGATAGGGTTTGTAGCGCTTGTCAAGCGGGAAAGCAAGTCGGTGCCTCTCATCCCGCCAAGGACGTGATGACGACCTCAAGACCGTTGGAGATGCTTCATGTGGATCTTTTCGGTCTGGTCGCCTACATAAGCATCGGGGGAAGTAAATATGGTCTAGTAATTGTAGATGATTTTTTTCATTTCACTTGGGTATTTTTCTTGCATGATAAGGGAGAAGTCCAAGTGACATTGAAGAAGTTCATGAGAAGAGCTCAAAATGAGTTTGAAGTGAACATCAAGAGAATTCGAAGCGACAACGGTACTGAGTTCAAGAATATTGGTGTGGAGGAGTTTCTCGATGAAGAAGGAATCAAGCATGAATTCTTGGCTCCCTACTCCCCTCAACAAAATGGGGTGCCCGAGAGGAAGAATCGAACCCTCATCGAGATGGCGCGGACAATGCTTGACGAGTACAAGGTTTCCGACAGCTTTTGGGCGGAAGCCATCAACACCGCATGCCACAGCACCAACCGCCTCTACCTCCACAAGATCTTGACGAAGACGGCGTACGAGTTACTCACTGGAAAGAAACCCAACGTATCCTACTTTCGAGTCTTTGGGAGTAAATGCTATATCCTTAACAAAAGAGCTAAGTCTTCCAAAGTTGCTCCTAAAGTAGATGAAGGTTTCTTACTTGGTTATGGGACTAATGCTTATGCGTACCGGGTTTTCAACAACACCACCGGTGTGGTTGAAATCTCGCGTGACGTAACTTTTGATGAGACTAACAGTTTTCAAGTAGAACAAGTTGATCGTGCCGTGATTGACAGGGAAGAACCACCGTGTGAAGCTATCAAGAAATTGGCGATTGGGGAGGTAAGACCTCAAAATCTGGAAACTCACCCGAGCACCCCAACCCGGAGTCTCCAGACTGAAACCCGGAGTATCCGGACTGGTCCGGAGTCTCCGGGTCCAATACCGGAGTCTCCGGGTGGGAATGGCTCAGGTGATGTTCCCTCCTTGTCCAAGCAAGATCAAGATGGTTCGAACACATTTTAAGATGAAGAACCCATCCAAGCTTCAAATTCAACTGTACCTCACCCAAGAGTTCATCAAAGCATTCAATGAGATCATACGGTCGACGATATACTCGGAGACATTCACAAACGAGTATCTACTAGATCTCGAGTTGGAAATTTTTGTGAATTTTACTCGTTTGTATCTTCTCTTGAGCCTCTTAAGGTAGAAGAAGCACTTGATGATCCGGATTGGGTGATGGCTATGCAAGAGGAGCTCAACAACTTTAAGAGAAATCAAGTCTGAGAGCTTGTGGAAAGACCGAATCAAAACGTGATCGGCACAAAATGGGTCTTCCGGAACAAGCAAGACGAGAATGGAATCGTGACAAGGAACAAAGCTCGATTGGTTGCTCAAGGGTACACTCAAATCGAAGGTTTGGATTTCGATGAAACATATGCTCCAGTAGCTAGGCTTGAATCTATTAGAATATTACTTGCCTTTGCTACTCACCATGATTTTAAGTTGTACCAAATGGATGTGAAAAACGCCTTCCTAAATGGACCACTCTCCGAGATGGTCTACGTCGAGCAACCACCCTGGTTTGAAGATCCAAGACATCCGGATCATGTCTACTACCTTCACAAGGCGCTTTATGGACTTAAGCAAGCACCAAGGGTATGGTTCGAGTGCCTACGAGATTTTCTTCTAGAACAAGGTTTTGTAGTCGGAAAGGCCGACCCTACTCTCTTTACTAAGCATATTGATAATGATTTATTTGTATGTCAAATATATGTCGATGACGTTATATTTGGATCTACTAATGAACATTTGTGTAAAGAGTTTAGCAAAATAATGACTAAAAGATTCGAAATGTCCATGATGGGAGAGTTGAAGTTCTTCCTCGGATTTCAAGTTAAACAACTCAAGGAAGGAACCTTCATTTGTCAAACCAAGTACATCAAGGACACGCTCAAGAAGTTCAGAATAGAGGACGCCAAGCCTATAAAGACGCCTATGCAGGCAAATGGGCATCTAGACCTCGACAAAGAAGGTAAACCGGTCATCCAAAAGGTATATCGTTCGATGATCGGTTCTCTCCTTTATCTTTGTGCATCTAGGCCCGATATCATGCTTAGCGTTCGTATGTGTGCACGGTTTCAAGCCGCTCCTAAAGAGTGCCACATGGTGGCCGTTAAGAGAATCTTAAGATACTTAGTGCACACTCCTCATTTTGGACTTTGGTATCCGAAAGGATCTTCCTTTGAATTAGTTGGCTATTCCGATGCGGATTATGCCGACTGTAAAGTGGATAGGAAGAGTGTTGAGGAACGCGGTATGCTACTCTAGCACAAATTAAAAAATTTCTACCGCGCAACCAAAAAGCTACTCGCAAGAATAGGATCATAGATCAATTACCACTAGACGCGCAGTTGCGGAATCCTTCGCGCGTCGATGTAGTGGATCGTTCCCGCTGCAGTCGTGGATCGTCCTCGCCTCGCCGTGGATCATCCTCGCCTCGTCTGGCCGCGGATCGTCCTCGCCTCGCTGTGGATCGTCCTCGCCTCGTCTGGCCGCGGATCGTCCTGCTTGCGCGCGATCGCCAGCAGCGTCACCACAGTAGTCCACACGTCCAGGGATGGGACGCCGTGCATCGGTGTGCAAGCACCGGATCGCTCGGCAGTGGCAGCGAGAGGAGGTGGCTAGGGTTTCTGGCGAAACACCTCTAAAACGCACGGGAAAGTGTGTGCTGCGTCCAGCCTCCTCCCATCCTTATATAGCCACGAGGTGAAACCCTAGGCAGTCAGGGCCCATCTACGTGCTAAGCCCATGAGGTACATTAATTACGGATCCAATCCGAATTAATGCGTCCCAGCCCGTTAATTGTGTGACCCTGTAGGTTCATGCGCATTTGGACATGGATTTGGAAGACCCTTTTCTAATCCAATAGTTGGTAGCGGCTCCTTGCAGAGCATGCCAACTCCCAAACGCATATGACTAAAGTACTTATGTAATAATCCCTTTGCCAAACTATGTGAAGATCGAACTCAAGGCGAGAAGAATGTCATCCTTTGACAGTTCAATCCATCTCTCGTATCCGTGATATATTAATAAGTTGTGATTGACTCCTCAATCATGGCATGGCCATGCACTTCCTTAATAATATCACACGAGTGGCCTAGACATATATCTCCGTTACACCGGAGTGGCAAATCCCATCTTGATCGCTCACTTCCCTCTACATGTTTCATAGTGAACATGAAAGCTACCTTTATAACTATCCGGTTAGGAAATAGTGTTTGGTAACCCCAAGGTAAACTATTACACATGTAGGAAATATGACAATCTCAGGTCTAAGGATCATACATCTACTATGTATGAGATACATTGATGACACATAAGAATGTAACATTCTCGCAGTGTCTCATTGTGGGTCTACCTAACCCATGTTCTTCAACATGTGTTCACAATGTATTGATGATATCTCCATATCCCATGATCTATGAAACATGATCATCGATCAGTACATGTACTGATCTATTCATCGTTGTCCTATACGATGATATCTGATCAGAGATATTTATCGAATTATATCAATAAGTAAAGAGCTTCACAAACAAGTCACACACTTGTTGATCAAAACAATGATATACATTCATTGGACCAATAATCATATTATTATTCATAAACATAGTCATGTTTCAATCATCCATATGATTGCCTTAAGGGCATAACACTAACAAAGTGTACCTCAGAGACTTGCCAATTCTTGGGTAGGTCTCTAGTCTCGTGGTCTTCAAAGAAACAAAATTCCGTAGCCCTATCCACTGCCGAAGCCGAATACATAGCCGCTGGGAGTTGTTGTGCCCAATTACTTTGGATGAGACAAACCTTGAGTGATTATGGCCTATCCTACAAAAGTGTTCCACTATTGTGTGACAATGAGAGTGCCATAAAAATTGCCAACAATCCTGTCCAACACTCCCGTACAAAACACATAGATATTCGCCACCATTTCCTAAGAGATCACGCAACCAAAGGCGAAATTGATATCCAGCATGTGAGCACAAATGATCAATTAGCCGATATATTTACCAAGCCCCTTGACGAGAAAAGGTTCTGTGAATTGAGAAGTGGTCTAAATATTTTAGATTCTCGTAACGTGGCTTGATATGTGCTCACATATTGTTTGTTGAATGAAAAATGAATTTCAAAATCTTATTCATCCTTTTCTTTGAATTTATCCAATGTTTTTGGCTCTTGATCCTTTGATCTTGTCATTGCTGTGTGACCATGGCTTGCTTGCTTTATTGTTCGCTGGTCACATATCAAGTTGACATCTTAGGGTCTCTTTCTCCCTCTCGCTTCACAAAATTCCTTGGGTCTTCGTGCGATTTCTTTCATTTTTTACCGAGCTGGGTAACCCGGAGTATCCGGTATTTAATCCGGAGTCTCCGGATCACCCGGAGTATCCGGACTAATTGTCCGGACTCTCCGGGTTGGGTCGGAGTATCCGGACTAAATGTCCGGACTCTCCGGGTTGAGGGGGTCGGTTAAACTCCCTAAATCCCGCGCGATTTCTATTTCTCTCCTCATTCTCTCCGTGCCTCTTCCTCTCCCGTGCTCTCCTCGTGGCTAGGGCGTGTTCTCACCCTTCTCCTCATCTCCAAGGGCTCTTGAACCCTTCCTCTTCCTCGTTGTTGGAGATCTTGGTAAGAACCTCTTGCCCTAACCTTTTTCCTTCTGGGATTGGATTCATTCTTGCGGTTCTTAGGGCCTCTCCTCGTGTTTCATCTCTTCTAGGGTGCGGCTTGACTCGTCATGGCCCTCAAGATCGGAGTTTTTTGGACCTCTCTCACCCGCGTTCTTCGTTTTCAAATCTCTTGAGGTGAGTTCCAAATCGTGCCCTAATCCCATGAAATCTTTTGCTAGATTGTGCCCTGGTCTTCACTCCTTCATTCTTGAGGCAATCTAGATTCCGTTTTGGTCGTTGTGAGGGTTGGATCCTCATTTTTTTCGCTCGCCCGTGCGCTATTTCTGGCGCATCCGGAGTATCCGGACTTTTGGTCCGGAGTCTCCGGGTTGGTCCGGAGTATCCGGACAATTTGTTCGGAGTCTCCGGATGCAATCCGAAGTATACGGACAATTTGTCCGGACTCTCCGGGTTGGGTACCTCGGCCAGAATTCTTTACTCGCTGAATTTCAAGTCGCCTCGCGGCTAATATTTTTCTCTCACTTTGTCTGGTCAGATGGATCCTCCTTAGGGGATGTCGGGTAGTGGTGTTCCTCCTCCGGACTCTCCTCCTCCGGACTCTCCTCCTCCGGATACACCCCATGGCTCTCCGTCTGCTGCTCCGGCACCCAAGAGGCAGAGACGCACCGTGATGAAGCGGCCTACTTCAAAAGGTCCGCCGAGAGTTGGGATTCCCTTAGGCTCACAGTCTCAGCCGCTGCCGCAGCCTCAGGCCCAGTCTCCTCCTCAGCATCAGGCTCAGTCTCCTCCTCTGCCTCAGCCTGATCCAGATGAGCACCTTGCAGATACTCATGCTACCCTGAGAGATCAGAAGAGGAGAGACTACCGTGCTTCAGGTCATTTCATTGGTCCCTTGGCCAAAGCCAAGCCTGTCTGGAACTATCCCGGGTCTGTGAACCCGATGAGAGTGATTGACTACCGGACAGGGTCTGGCAAGGGCAAGGCTATCGTTGAGCACAGGAAGAAGGATCCTCTTGAGTTCCATCAGGACGAGTACGTGGACCGACGCTTCTGGAACAGATTCTAGTCTGACTACTATGAGACGGTCCTCTACCCGCTTGAGCATTCAGTGGTCAGGATGAAAACCATTGACTGGGACTACATGGTTGCTGCTGAGAGTCCTGTCTTTGATCAGGTCATCTAGATCTGCGAGCTGCATTAGATCAAGAATATCATGTCTTTCAAGTATGATTGGAACAATGAAGTGATCATGCAGTTCTTTGCCACCCTCTACTTTGATAAGCAAGAGGAAGCCATTTGGTGGATGACTGACAGTGTGTGGTATGTGGCAAACAAGAAGAGGTTTGCTAGAGTGCTTGGCCTTCGATACAATGACAGTCCGAAGCTTCATGCGAAGAAGGTCATGACTCCTGAGCAGATTGAGACGCTGTATGACACTTCTCAGCGTTTCACCGTGGGGACCATCAAGGGTCTGAGAGACATGCCTGCAGTACTTTATAGGATGCTCAGGGTCACACTTTGGCCCAAGGAGGGAGATGCTTCTGCCATCAGTTCCTATGGAAGGAACCTGCTGTACCATCTTGTCGAGCGCACCTACACCTTTGACATTGTCGACTTCATGTGGGAGACAATGAGACAGAATGCGCAGAGCAACATGAGCAGTTGCAGCTATGCTCCTTTTGTGATGGCTGTGATCACTCATGTCAGTGGGCTGAAGTTTGTCAGGGATGTGGAGCACTTGTCCTACAAGGTCCGACCTCCTTCTGCTCCTCCTGCTCCAGCACCCATTGGTCCTGCCACCAGAGCTCGCAGAGGTCGCCCCTCCAGTTCTTCGTCTGCTCCTGCTGTGCCTCCTGCCATTTCTTCTGAGCAGACTGAGATCCCGAGCAGCACTCTTCAGAAGATGTTGAAGCACATCTTCTGCCTTTGCCGCGACATCTCCACTCAGCAGAAGGAGATGCGCAGGGAGATCAAGAAGAATGGCAAGGGCATTCGTGACATCCGCCGCCACAATGGTGAGGCGCTCTCCCCAAGTGATTCCTCCGGATCCTCTGAGGAGAGTAGTGATGCTACTTCTGCTGATCATCTTTTTGGCATCACCTCCTCTGCACCGCCTGCTCCTGGAGATGACCCTGGCAGCGAGGGCTCGTAGTACTCAGCTTCTGACGACGACGAAGGCGGCGACGAGTGATTTCCCGTCTCCTCCTCCTTTTGGTGTCTTGATGCCAAAGGGAGAGTGATGTTCTTTAGTGTCGTATCGTTTAGTTGTCGTGTTTGTGGTTGTGGTCGTGGACTTTATTTGTTGCTTACTTGTGGACTTGTTATCTGTTGCTCATTATTGTTGTCATGAACTCTGTTATCCCTGTTATCCATGTTATGACTTTATGTTTATCTTATGCATGGTTTACATTCTGTTATTTTGTGATGAAATTTCTCGGATGCAACGTTTTAGGGGGAGCTCTTGGATATTTCTCGTTAAATATGTGCATTTGATTCCACTCAATACTTCTAATGCACACATTTAGGGGGAGCTCCACCTTTTATTTCAAATGCTAAGTCAATTTCATATTATACTCTATTTGCTTTTAATTGTGTTGTCATCAATTCACCAAAAAGGGGGAGATTGAAAGTGCATCTAGGCCCCTCATTTTGTTTTGGTGATTAATGATGACACAATTAAAGAGATCTAATGTTTCAACTAAGAATAATGCAGATCTCGAGATCACATCAATCTCGGAATGAGATTGGACGCTCCTACGTACATTAAAATTTAAGAAAACGGCATCAAGACGAAGACTTGTAATTCCTATTTTATTTTGAGTCTTAAGGATAGCCGTACTATTAAGAGGATACTACGGAAAATCGTTTTTAGGATGTGCATGTGCTCAAGGTCAAAACTTGCATACAAACTAGCGCTCAAATACTTGCAATTTCCCAAAAATAGAAATTCCAACCGAGCCATCTAACTCGGAGAATCCGGACATTTAGTCCGGAGTGTCCGGACTCAGTCCGGAGTCTCCGGGTTAACCCCTTCGGCCAAAATTCGAATTCCAGTAAGTCCGGAGTATCCGGACATTTTGTCCGGAGAGTCCGGACCATCCGGAGTGTCCGGGTTAAATTGTCCGGAGTCTCCGGACAATTCAAAAAGGGGAATACCTGCTAGTTTTCAAAAAAAATATTTAAAGCCACCACTCCCATCCAACGGCTAGAATCTCTATTGAGCTCATTCATAGGAGCATTCAAGCCATTCCTAACCTCTTCCAAGCATTCAATAGAGCTCATACTTCCCCCACCTCTTGATTTGTTGTTTGATCTCATTTGGTGTGGTTGGGGAAGAAGAGAAGTGCTAGGTGCATTCAATTCAAGTCCTTGAGCACTAGTTCATCCTCCAAGCGAGTTCTCGTGGTGTTATTACTCTTGGAGGTTGAAGGTCTCCTAGACGGCTAGGAGTCACCGGGAGCGACCAACGCTTGTGGTGCGCCCCGGTTGTTTGTGAAGGCGAGTCTCGCCTCCGAAAGGGAAGAGAGAAGAAGTGAAGCCGGCGAGTGCATTTGTGCAACACCGGGAGGAAAGCGGGTTGAAAGAGACCCTGGCTCAAGTGCGACCGAGCCACCTCAACAGAGACGTAGGATTCCCTTCAAGAATCCAAACTTCGGTGAAAAATCGCGTCTCCCACTTTCTCTTTTACTTCCTAGCTTAGCTTGTGTGGATTTGTCTTTGTAAAGCTTAGATCTAGCTTGTTGATTCGCTTTAATTTAAATCCACACTAGCTTGTGATCTAGGTTGCTCTTGCTATCTATTTGTCGTAGTATCTTGTGCTAGATAAAGTAACTTTAGTTGCGTTCCCGAGCCAGCTAACCCGGAGTATCCGGATAAAATACCAGACACTCCGGACAAGCCGGAGTATCCGGATAAAATACCCGGAGACTCTGGATTGACCTGCTCGGCCAATTTTATTCCGCTGCGATTTTTTAATCCGCCTATTCACCCCCCCTCTAGGCGACATCTTCGGTCCTTTCATAAAGCAAGGCTTGTAGCACAATGATTCACGCAGAAACCCAACATCGGTTACTATGAAACATATTCTTCTGTAATGAGTGGAATAATGTTCTGATATTTAATATCAGTGGCAACAAACTTAAACTTATTAATGCAGTTGATGGATGTAGTGACCACTTATTTATGAGTCATTAGATACGGATTTTTATATGAGAATCCCTGAAGGAGTTAACATTTTAAATCCTAATAATCACAACATGTATAGCATTAAATTGAAGATATCGCTATGCGGATTAAAATAGTTAGGGAGAATGTGGTATAACTGACTTAATGGGTTCCTCCTGAAGAAGGGATATTATGTAAAGAGCACTATCACACCTCTAAATTTTTCTATCCTCATGAACTCTAGAAAAATGACGAGGTAAAATATTACAAACTAAGTCATGTAAAAAACTAGTAGATTTGTTCACTAAGTCCTTGACAAAATCTATTTTAAAAGAAACTTATGATCCTGAAGATCATATTTGATATCCCGAAGATTGTGAGTAGCGCTCTTTTTTTTTCTTATTAAGTTTTCCTAAAGTTTCTCACATGAAGGATTTTAATGAGGCAACTAGTGTAACATAGAGTGCGAGTGCAATATACTCTTTTCTCCATCCTTTTTTCCCGCTGGATTTTTGAGAGGAGTTTTTAACGGGACATATGCATTACACGGTATTCACCCAAGGGGGAGTGTTATGATATAGATAAAATCCTAGTCCAAATGTGAAAAGACTCTATCTATTGGTGGGCAAATCCGAATCTATTTCTTGTTGGTTTTGTTATTTATTGGGCACCACTTGTATAAAGAGAATCAATCTAATAATGAGAGAGAGAGAGGGAGAGAGAGAGCTTTGTCCCTTATTTTGTGTGTGCTTCCTATTTTGTTCGTATAATTTCTTTAACGTGCTGTTGATTGATTGTGAGTGAACGACTATATTTTACAATACTTTTGTGCACGCACACTACTACAAAACTGCAAATAGGAGACGCCCTATTAGTGGCGGTTTGTTTGGAACCGCCACTAATAGGAGTATCAGTGGCGGTTCTTGAGTGCAAACCGGTGACAGGATCATTCGTGACGGTTTTTGTTCCGAACCGCCACAGATAGTGTCATATCAGTGGCGGTTTGTGGTTATAACCGCCACAAATACTGCGACAACTATAAGTGGCGGTTTTAACCTAAACCGCCATCGATAGTCCACTATCTGTGGCGGTTCGAACAAAAACCGCCATCGATAGGTAGGTATTATCAGTGGCGGTTGGAGGACAAAACCGTCACTTATAATGAGCTTATTTGTGGCGGTTCTAAACAAAAACCGCCACAAATACGATTATCTGTGGCGGTTTTGTTTAGAACCGCCACAAATAAAACCCCTATATATACTAGTCGCTACTGACTCTCTGAGCTCCTGGTCATCGTCCTCCCCGAGAAGAAAAGCAAAATTTCAGATCTGAGATTTTGTTTGCAAAGAAACTTGAGTTTTTACTTTGTAGGGTTGTTCCAAGGTGAGTAATTTGTTCTCCTCTCTTCATTTGTGGTGATGTAGTTGCAATTTAATGGCTAGATCTAGTTTATTTAAGATTTTCCTTTCTTGAATGGCAAAGCTTAGATTCAATTTTTTTTTATTTACCTAGCATTTTTTAGATTAATTTATATCTAGATGATGAATTTATTACCTTGCTCCATTAGATTATTTGTTGTCTACCTTTTAGATGACAAAATATGGCAAGCATATATTAAATTTATTTAATTAAGATTGTTGGATATTAATACACATTAAATTTAATGTATATGGTATATAGGTGATCATGAAGTTGCCTTGCATTTTGAGATGATGAATTATGTACCTCTTTGAGAGGATAAATTTAATTTTGGCTATGCATAGTACTTAAGATTTGTTTCTAATTACCATTAATTTTCTTACTACCTTGCTCTATTAGATCGGTCTTGGTTGCCTTCTATAGCTCTATTAGATTAAGTTGTCTACCTTTTTTGGATGATAAATTATGATTGAGCATATATTAAATTTATTTAATTAAGGTTATTGGATAGTAACAAATAATGGATTAATGATTTATGTAATTAAGATTATTGCATATTATTAATTGTTACATTAATTAATTGTAGATGGACCGGAGATGGATGTACAATGCGAACGTTGCAGAGAATACATCGGCCAGCGTATACGCTTTCTCTGAGCAGGAGAGAACAGATTGCAAAAGAAGACGGAGTACATACATTGTCCATGCATTGATTGCAAGAATGAGAAGATGTTTTCGGACAAAGACCAAATCCACTTGCACTGAATTCGGAGGGGCTTTGTACCTAGCTATACCCTGTTGGACAAGGCACGGTGAAGAGGAGATCATACTTCAATGTGATAATGTCGACGACGAAGCCGCCAATATGGCGGTGACATCGGGTATGGAACCGATGAGGATAGGTTGGTCGTTGGCGATGACAATAATCTGGCTCAAATGTTGCGCGATGCGAGAAGGAAACTACAGTAGTGAGAGAGAGTTTAATCGGTTCAAGGGTTTGATAGAGGACTCGGAGAAACCTTTGTTCCCAGGTTGCAAGGAGGAATACACAAAGTTGCACACTGCTTTCACTACTGAAATTGAAGGCAAGCAATGGTTGGTCCGACAAGAGTTTCACAGAGTTGCTACGTCTCTTAGCGGACATGCTTCCAGAGGGCAACCTGTTGCCTAAGACCACGTATTTTGCCAAGAAGGTTGTATGCCCCTTGGGATTGGAGGTAGAAAGAATACACGTGTCCAAACGATCAGATACTCTATCGCAAAGACTATGCGCATACGCATGTATGTCCGTGTGCAAAGCATCGCGATACAAGCGTAAGGGCGAGGAAAACGAAGGCATAGAAGTGAAGAATGGAGCTCCCGCTAAAGTGGTGTGGTATTTGCCAAGAATACCTCGTCTAAAGCGCTTATTTGCAAATAAAAAGCATGCCAAGCTGATGCGATGGCACCTAAGAGCGAAAGAGGGATGGAAAGTGAGGCACCCTGCGATTACGCCTGGAGAACCATCGATAGGCTCTTTAGGAGAACTTCGGAAATGAGCCAAGGAACATAAGGTTTGGGTTGAGTACGGATGGAATGAATCCTTTCGGTAACATGAGCAGTATTCATAGCACTTGGCCCGTGACTCTCTGTATCTACAACCTTCCTCCTTGGCTGTGTATGAAGCGAAAATACATTATGATGTCGCTACTTATCCAAGGGCCGAGACAACCTGGAAACGATATTGATGTATACCTACAACCATTGGTGGAAGATCTTGTGCTACTGTGGAATGAAGGTGTACATGTATGGGATGAGTACAAGCGGGAGTACTTCACTCTACGCGCAATGTTGTTCTGCACCATCAATGATTTACCAGCCCTAGGTAACCTGTCCGGCCGTACTATAAAAGGAGCTAAAGCTTGCCCCCAATGCCTGGATGAAACTAGTAGCGTGTGGCTTAACAACTCGAGGAAAACAGTCTACATGCGTCACCGTCGGTTCCTTCGAAAGAATCATCCGTACCGTAATATGAAAAAACAATTTGACGGTACAAAGGAGGACGGTTCAGCTCCAAGGCCTCTTACTGGGGAAGAGGTATATGATATGGTTAAGGATATTAATGTTGTACTTGGAAAGGGGGATACCTCGAGGTCCCGTACTGAGAAAACCACATGGAAGAAGAGATCCTTATTTTGGGATTTGCCCTATTGGAAGGACTTAGAAGTTCGACATTGCATCGACGTCATGCATGTAGAAAAGAATGTATGTGACAGCGTGCTTGGTCTTTTACTGAATATTCCTAGCAAAACAAAGGATGGGTGAAGGCACGAAGGGACTGGAAGATATGAAGATCGAGCCGAGCTACATCCTCAAGACACCGGAAAGGCCGACTTTACCTTCCCCGACTTGCCATACTCTGTCCAAGAAAGAGAAAACAGACCTCTGCAAGTGCTTGCGTAGTGTGAAAGTTCCGTCGGTTACTCGCATAAACATCAAGAAAGCGGTATCGATGAAAGATTTGAAGTTAAGCGGTATGAAGTCTCATGATTGTCATGTGATGATGACACAAATGCTCCCTATTGCAATTAGAGGTATTTTGCACGACAAGGTTCGAGAGGCAATCATGAGGTTGTGTTTCTTCTTTAACGCGATTTCACGAAGGTCATCGATCCCGTTGGACTTTATGAACTGCAGTGATGTGGTCAACACTCGTGTCACTAGAGATGTATTTTCCTCCATCATTTTTCGATATCATGGTTCATCTCATTGTTCACCTTGTGAATGAGATAAATATTTGTGGGCCAAGATTCTGCATCGAGATGTATCCGTTCGAAAGGTACATGGGTGTTACGAAGAAATATGTACGTAATCGATCGCGACCAGGAAGGTTCCATTGTAGAAGGTTATGCAACCGAGGAGGTTATTGAGTTCTGCGTCGATTACATGGACGAGGTTGAACCGGTAGGAGTGCATCAGATCACGCCATGAGGGGAGGCTAGGCGGCAAAGGAGTAATCGGAAAGAAATCCACAAATTCTTACGATCATTTTTTGTTCGAACAAGCTCATTTCACAGTCTTGCAGCGATCAATGAGGTATCCCGTTTATGGACATGCACAAGGAAAAGCTACGGAGGGAAAATCGTGGGCGATCAGAGGTTTGGATAACAAAAGAGCACAATCGTGTGTTCAATCATTGGTTCAAGGAGCACATGTCCGTGAAGAAACCAGTGTTACGTTGAGGTGGTTGGCAAAAGGGCCATCAGTACAATCGTGACATGGCAAGGATACGACATAAATGGATATACATTTTACACGAGAGCTCGGGATAGCAAAAGTACTTACCAAAACAAAGTGGTGTCCGTATAGATGCCTCGACAATACAGCGATAAGAAGAAGCAGCTTCTATGGGTTTATAGAGGAGATTTGGGAGCTCGACTCTTTGCATTTTCAAGATCCCGATGTTTTGTCGTTGGGTCCAACTCCCAAAGGGTGTCAAGGTGGACAAATATGGCTTCACTACTGTGGACATCGAGCAAGTCGGATATAGAGACGAACCATTCGTACTTGCGAAGCAAGTTGCACAGGTCTTCTATGTAATCGACCCGGCAGATAAGAAGCGTCATGTAGTTCTTCAAGGAAAACAAAGGATCGTCGGAGTTGAGAATGTCGTGGATGAGGAAGAGTACAACCAGTTTGATGAGTTGCCTCCTTTCGTAGATGGCAGCATCAGGCTCGACGAAGCAACCACTCAGGAAGCCACCTATCATCGTGATGATCATGAAGAAGGCCAAATTGTGAAAGAAAATAATTAGCTACGAGTAATGGCAAAATGTGTGTATTTATGTGGGGTAATGGAAATGTAATGTCAGAAATATGCATTTATGTGGAGTAATGGCATTTATATTAATTCATGGCTTTATATTAATAGAAGGAAATCTGAAAAATATGCTTTATATTAATTTATATTAATCAGGGATTCAAATTTCATAAGAATATAAATTTATATAGCATAGATAAATTAGTTATGAATAATTAGTAGTTAATATATATGATAGGTTCACTAATACATTAATTCATGGCTTTATATTAATAGAAGGAAATCTTAAAAATATGCTTTATATTAATTTATATTAATCGAGGATTCAAATTTCATAAGAATATAAATTTATATATCCTAGATAAATTGGTTATGAATAATTAGTAGTTAATATATATGATAGGTTCACTAATACATTAATTCATGGCTTTATATTAATAGAAGGAAATCTTAAAAATATGCTTTATATTAATTTATATTAATAAGGGAGTTCAAATTTCATAAGAATATAAATTTATATAGCATAGATAAATTAGTTATGAATAATTAGTAGTTAATATATATGATAGGTTCACTAATACAGTAATTCATGGCTTTATAATTGAAGGAAATCAAAAATAGTATTAGTGGCGGTTTTAATTACAACCGCCATCGATAATTTTATCTGTGGCGGTTTTTAATTACAACTGCCATCGATAAACTTATCTGTGGCGGTTTTAATTAACAACCGCCACCGATATGTCCCCCATATAAACCACGGCAAAGTGGTCGGTCCTCACCGGTAGCTTTGAACCCTACCGCTCCCTCCCGCGCCGGCGACCCGCCGCCTCCCTCCTCGCCGGTGACCCCGCCGCCTCCCTCCTCGCCCGGTGACCCCGCCGCCTCCCTCCGCGCCCGGTGACCCCGCCTCCTCTGGTGCTCCTCGACGCCGCCACCGTTCGATCCAGCCGTCCTCGCTCCCGTCCGGCCCGTCGGCCACCCCGCGCCCTCTGCTCTGCCCGTCTCCTCCCGGTGCCCCTCGACTCGCCGCTCCGTTCGGTGGAAGCGCCGTCCCGCCAGACAAGGTCTCCTGAGCCGTCCCGCCCGTCAGCCACCCCGCCCTTCCACTGCTCGGCCCGCCCACTCGTCCCGCCATTGAAGGTGAGCCCCGTCCATTGGAATGGAGTAGTATATATTAGATTAATGAAAATGGCATCGTATAATCGGATTGGAGTAGTATGTATGTATGTTAAATTAATAGTGATTGGTTACCTCGTTGTTCCATATGCTCTTCGTCTTGTGAGATCAAATGAAAAATTATGATTGATTAGTTTGTTGGCTCTTTAGTGAACCTTCTTTGGTTGAAACTAATATGCTCACTAGTCACTATTCAGCACTAATATGGTCTTACATTAATTATCTTGTATATTCAATTACGAGATTTGTGTTTGCGCTACAATAACATTTGTCTCCATTGGTCCACCCTTGTCGCTATAGTTTGGATGCTCTGAGTTCAAATTAACGTAGTTCTCTCTAAACCTTGAATTACCTTATGAAAACATTGCAAAGACTTTAGATGAAAATCTTGACTTTCCATTCCTTGTTAGTACTATATGCAAGCAAAGTACACACTATATGCAGCCAAAGTAAGGAAACTATGTTAAGAGTCGTTGAATGAGATCCATTGCATGCACACTTATTACATTGCACCGAATAGACACTAAGCGGCAAATTGATTAGCGTTTCATACTTTCTTTGAATGATCTCGCACAATTACAATGGTTTCTTTGTCAACCATATAACCATATGAGGTAGCCTTCTACTTTGATAATACTCCATACAATCCCTTTCATAAGGAAACTCCATGCAGTTCATATTGTTGATACCATTCATTATGATGAATTGTACTTCGATCCCGACGGCTAAATAGGGATTGATAAGATGTATTTAAGGGGTGATGTACATATTTATATGCTCAATCTGTTTGATGTGTAAAATCACTGAAATAGTGAGTAATACTTGTGCTTACTATTTATATGCTCATGCTTCAAATTAATCTGACATCTTCTCTCTTCTTTAAAAACAAAACCATAATGGACCACTTCTTTAAAAACACTTCATATGGCTGTCACTTTGTTATTGAAAGCACATTGTGCAAGAAAATGGTCTCATTTTTCTTTGCTTGTTGTGGTGACTAGAATAATATGCCAATTTTGGAACATTTGCTTAACTCGTATGCTCTGGATGAATTGTTGGTACTGTGGGTAATTCTCTGTGAGGAGTCGGCTTAAATGAGGCGAGGTTGTGACAGATAAGTAAAGTCTGAAATTAGTTAACTTGTTATTAGTATTTTGTCAAATTCCTTTCTTGGTTGTTGTGTTGATTACTTAGTTCGATTCATCTGTTACTTATCTAGTTAGTTACTTTTGTCAGTTTGTGAATAGGCTTTGATCTTTATTAAAGCTGTGCATGATATAGTTTGATTGTGTATGTCCTAAGCAACTCAATAACAGGAGGTAAAGCGTGTTGACAAAGCGAGAACTAATTTCAAATTTTGCTAGAAATCTTGTCACAACTAAGTCTATGATCTAGTTGCCTTTGTGGCGAGGAAGGCTAATCTTTTGATTAAGCAACCCGACATCCGAGAGAAATACTAAAATCAAATCTTCTTATTGTTCTCTTATATTCTCTCCGTGGGACTATAATCAACCCTTTGCTCGGACACTAGGGTTTTTATTGTTCTCTTATTTGCATCTTATGGTGTTCATGTTCTTCATGTAGCAATAGGTGCGACTCGCGTAGACCTCGAGGAGTTCTTGGTGCTCGGACACCAAGATTCTTGTTTCTTACCTCATTGCTTAAGAACTTGGCCATAAGACCTTCTAATTAATACAAGACTTCTTCTCTTTTAATCAAATTGCTGTTCTTAAGGATGTACCTATTCTGGTCTTAGCCGCCTTGCTTTTAACTACATATTTTTTACCGAGCATAGCGTGTAAACCTACCTAGTCCGGTCTTAGTTGCCTTCTATAGCCGCGAGTAGTTTTACTGTTGGTTAGGATTTCTCAACATTATTTATCACATCGGTTGATCTCTCTACACAATAAGACCTCTTGTTCACATTATCTTGAAATGACTATGTTTACTTTGAAATGTAGTTCTTATGGAGCCTGAGGCCCGGCTGGGTTGGAGGATGCTTCCAACCCGTCCCCCGAACTCAAGCCCGAGTAGATACTGTTGGACCATCCAACCTTCGAAGGTGCCAAGCCTCCTTCGCTGTCGGAGATCTTGATGCTCCCGTTGCAAGACGTCGAGGCCGAGGAAAACTAAGAAGCACTGAAGGCCGACATACCATCTCGAGAGGTCTCGGATCTTTGAGTCCCGTTAAACCGGCAAAACAAAGACAAAATATAGGTCAACATGCGGGTACATCGCAGGGATAAAGTGCCAATCACCTATTTGGATTGGCACAAAGTGCCCGACGCCATCAAAATGGATCTATGGACAGAGTGAAGAAACTTTCGAATTCTGAAGGAGTGAAGAGCTCGTGCGTAATGCATTGATGTCAATGGATGTCGCATGGAGGAACTTCAAGTCCAAGCTGAATACGCAATATGTGATGAAAAATCGGTCACCATCGAGATTATCCTAAAGTAGAGCCATATTGGGATGAATTTATTGCGATGAAGCAAGGACGGAAGCGAATAAAATCCAAAGTGAGGACCACCGCCGGATCGCAAGGATGAACACTCACCCCACGAGACTAGGCACGAGTGGAGTACGCGGGTAAGATTCCTCACCTTTGGGAGAGGCAAGAATTGGATGCAATCCGATCGACCGCACAAGTCCCTTGGCGGTCTACCGGACCGAGTTAAGCATTATGTGCTAGCAAGGGCATCTGTCATGCCTAGTGGGGCTTATCATTCAAAAGCAACGATGATGAAGCAATCTCCCAACGAATTCGTGAGCTGCGCACGCCGAGTCCACCCAAGGAAATTTTCACGCAGATAGGGAGAAGGGCGAACTAACGGCCTTGGGAAATAAAGAGCATCCTGGTCGGACACGAGGCGTAGGGGTCAAGGTTCCCTGGAAGATTGGTTTCCCGAGCACGGAGACTCGTCAGAGTCGCAAGAGAAGCGAAAAGAAGAGCGTCGCGGAACGGGATATGGAGGAGATGAAGCAAAAGATGCTTCAAGACTTACAAAGCCCCATAGAACAACAAGGACAACACAAAGTACAAGAACCCATCAGCCAGTCGCACGGACACAACACTGTTCTCGCCAGCCCGACGAATCGCCGTAGCGATTGCGTCCACACCATTGGTACAACCGGATAACACGCATTATCCTGTGGCGACATACAAGACCCCACACCTGCCACTCAATGTGCCTGTCATGAACATATTTTTACAGTCGCTACGAGGATAGCTTATCCATACCTACAAGGGGATGTTTTGCACAACTCTCCGATAGCTCCAGGTTATGCAAAGGTCCGTGGACACGGTGCTTCCACAGTTCTTTGAGGTTGGGTAAATGCCTTGCAATGATGAGGTCACAACTCTAGGAAGTACCGTTCACACTTTCATCCGATGGCGTAAGCGTGACATCGTCTTGGATCATGAACCGCCACCTCTCCTGCAGTACAACCGCCACCTCTCTGCAGTACAACTCGCCCATTCATCACCAACACTGAAGCGTCAAATGGCTAGTCGCCCACTATAAAGGAGCCTGCTCTAGGAGCCCATTCGTCACCGGCGCCTCAACATCAAAAGCTTAGTGTGACCACTTCAAAACGAAGGTACAACACGATCAGAAGAAATGGCCCGTTAGACAAGCCATATCGGTTAGATCGGCGAGCGAGCAGTATGATGTCATCGAGAGGAAAAGGAAAGGGCAAAGCGAAATCTCAAGTACAAGATAATCACGAAATTTGAAATCTGAGCTTGGAAAGCCATTAGTCACCGAATCGAAGTTGAAGAGCCTAACACTCATGATGCGGCGACTACATGGACGGTACATGATGCGATCCAATCAACATTTACTCCCGAAGATGATCACCGCCATTTACGGAGAGGAACATTTTCACCATGAGGTGGTGGCTACTTCATGATAGAATTCGATAACTTGCACAACTTGTTCTATCACGACGCCCTCGACGTGTCTTTTTTGCGATGCTGGACACTGTAAGTGTCTACTATATAAATCATGGTTTACATTCACGTAATACCGATAAATGTGTTGTCTAACTTTTTCCTTATCTAGATACGAGACTATTGAATTGAGAAGAACCAAGGGCCCAGTGGGATTCCTCGACCCAGGAACGTGTGCCGGATCGAAATCTTAAGAGCACCAAATGAGGTTGAGGAATACATATACAGCGTTGCTAAAACTACAAGACAAGGAATTCATACTTGTTCCATACAATTTTAAGTAAGTTTCTCTTTGGCTAGTTAAATCACTTGTTGAATTCGCTCATTTCTCTTATCCTAGGGCTAATGACTATAGCATCATACATGTATATGTAGGTTCCACTTTGGATTCTTGTAGTAGTGACCCCAGAAAGAGCAAGTTCTTTGGTCATGGATTCGATGGACAAAGATAAAAAAGACTACGAAGAGCTGCTAAGTGTAATGAATGCGGCGTTCAAAAGATATTGTACAAAGAGCTTGAGATACCGCCCATTCGGAAATCCCTTCAGTCGAACTAAATTTCCGATGCATACGCAAGAAATATTCTTATATCGCATTTCATAGTAAATAACTCCTTCCATGACATTTTAGTTTATTCAATTTTTGTAGTGTCACAAGCAAATGCAAGGCACAAATTTATGTGGGTACTTATTGCCAATACATGCGCGAAATCTTATCTTCTACAATAATAGACAATGACGTAGAGGTTTGTCATGCTAACATTACACATTTATTCGCACCACTCAATTTCTATATATACTCTTAGATTTATTTTTCGTACTTGTAGCGCCTCAAATTGCCTACGACAGACTACATCCTCTTGACATCCAAGCCATTCGAGGAGACAGCTCGCTTACTTCCTCATGAAGGAAGTCATCAACAAAAAGGGCGAGTTTTATGATGAAGACAACAATGATCAATTGCTCCATCTTTGTTAAACGTCGTTCGCCTCCAAAGAATCCCTAAAGGCTCGTAGGCTTAAGATTGTGTGAGAAGATACTAGGTCTTGGATGTGGACTTGTAAATTGTAAGCGAGCATGACAAACTTTAGAAAGCGAGAAGATACTCTCTTGGTCAATATGACTAATCTTATTTATTATCGATCTATTACAATGTGTGTGATATAATAGTTTTGCTTGTGATATAATTATCGATCTATTACAATGTTGTAATGCTGATTGGTTTTTGTGATATAATTATTCTCGTCTCATCGTGAACTCCTCCTTCACCTGCATCATCGCATCACGAACTCCTCGCATCAGCGCCATCGTGTGCCTCCCTCTGTAAATGTGGTTAGGATGTAGTGATGATGGTGCTCATCTTTGAATTCCCCGAAGATGACCATCAATGTTGGTTTATCATTTGTAATGTGTTGAATGGGTTGCCACTTATAGTTCACTTCGAAAGCTGTCCAAAATGGATATGAGAGCATGCATTATGTGGGTGGCCATGGCTAGCAATTCTGTTTGCACATTTTTGTTAACTGTTCTCACAATGTTGGCCTATGTTTGCATGTGCTTTTGGCCATATTTCTTTTTTGAGTTACTTAATTGGTGAATTAATATGTTCTCTATTAGCATATGAAAGATACAGGTGAAGTGCTTGTTGGGCGTCACATTAGATTGTGGTCAGCACTTAATATGTGGTAAAGTTACTTGCGAATTATCATATTATCAAACTATAATCACTTGGTTAGTGTAATTTTGACATGTTTTGACTCAATGTAGTTATAACTATGGAACTGTTGAGGCATATGATCAAAAAATGGCTTTCACAAAATCTTGTTATTACTTTCTCTTGTGCAATGTCATATTAGTACTGATTATTTTTATTTGTTGTTTTATTGCAATACTAAAAAAAATCATAAAGTTTATATTAAAAAATCATAAAGTTTGTCCTGCTTTGTTGTTTTATTGCCCAATATTAATAACTTGGAAGTTTATATCATACAAAAATGCTTATAAAGTAAAATGTAGTGTCAATGACTTCATAGCTTCATATGTATCTCCCTGTAGTCCTGGGAATGGGGATCATCGACCTTACAAGCGGTGTAGACCAGGGTAATATGGTACTTCTAGTTTCAAGATGTCCAAATGGTTATCGAAGCAAAACCTTTTAGCTGACATTTTTGCATTAATGTTATTGTGTTTCTCAAATTCGACTATAGCTGGAACTTACAATTATTTTATCCCTTATGGATCCTACTTCAAGATATGAAAATAATAGATCGTTTGATGTCATTGGTTCATTGTTGATGAAAATTCATTTGGCAATACTTGTTGAAAATGCTTGAAATCTCTCTCGATGAATTTGGATCACAATGTTTAGTGGTTGGTGATTGTTGTGTTTTTGGTTTCATGAATATGATAAGATGCTTTTCTGGACATTGCAGAAATAGGGTGGTGAAGGTTCTTGAGCATGCAAGTGCAGTACAAGATCTCTGTATGGTATTAGGGATGAAATTTGTTAGCACAATAACTGATCAAGTTCATAGCAATCTAGATGACTCTATTGGTAAGGACCACAAGAGCATTAACAATGATATCCTGTCAAAACTTGATAGGACTATAGCTACCCTTAATAAGGAAAAGTGTTGAGGCTAAAGAAGGTAATACATATCTTCCGATTCAGACTTGCCAACCAGCAATTTGTTCTCTTCCTACATTATAGTTCCATTTATTTTCAATTTAATTGCAACAAATATGAGAAGGGTGCACAGTTTTGAGTATATATATTGTTGTGTGACTTGTATATCTGTCCATGATATATTGTCATGATCATTGCTAGCCATATTTTGTTAGAATGGACTATTAAAATAATGCATTTCAAAGATTCATGCTTTGTTCTTCATATGTGATTTTGTATGGTTTTGTAAACTACAAGCTCTATTTCCTAACAATAACTTTGGATATTTCAGGCAACTATTGAGGAAGGTGTTGTAGTTGGTGGTGGATGTAGCCTATTAAGATTATGTAAGAAGATCGCGAGGCTCAAGGAGTCAATGGATAATATAGAGCAAAAGGTACCTCACGCCTTCTTTGTTGTCGATAAAGGGTAACATGTGGCGGTTTGGATATGTGTAGCTTGCAGCGTTTGATTCCACAAGCGATTATTTAAGTGTTTGGTTTTTGTCCTTCGGCATGTATCATCTTGTGGTTCTTTTGTAATTCTGTGTAATGGTGAAATGGATGGACGATAGCTATATAGTTCTTTACGTATCTTGTTTCAGAGGGCATGGCTAGCAATTCACGAGGCTAGCCAAAAATACGTATTTTTTATCTTTGGGCCGGGGATTATCGGTGGCGGTTTGATCCACAAACCGCCATCGCGATAATAATACCGATGCGGTTTTACTTTTAAAACCGCCACTGATAAGTCAATAACAGTTACGGTTTTACCCACAAACCGCCACTGAAAAAGGCAATACAGTGGGCGGTTTTACCCACAAACCGCCACTGATAATGGCAATATCAGTGGCGGTTTTGACCACAAACCGCCACTGATAATGGCAATATCAGTGGCGGTTTTGACCACAAACCGTCACTGATAATAATATTTGTGGCGGTTCTAAAACCGCCACTGATAATCGCCGAATATTAGTGGCGCTTAATCTGTGGCGGTTCAAAAACCGCCACTAATGTCAGTTTAGAACCGCCACTAATGTGCTTCTCTATAGCAGTGGCACCATTTGTATACAGTGTCCTGCCAGTTTGACCACCGGAACCAATGACTCGGACAGAATTAATTCCTTGTTAATTTACCAAGGATTGGAGCAACCTCAAATTATTCAGCTAGATTAAGCTAAACTAAACCAATTAGCCGACACAGATTTCAATTTGCTCGCCCAAGTCAACGGTTCCCTAACGAAGCCAAGAAAAGAAAGGCAATAAACAAACGCAGCGGCTGCTCTGATTCTAGTTAGTGTGCCCGGTCGATGTCAGGTGGGCCCCACTGAAACGTGAAGAAATATTTGCCTATTGCCATTCGTTCCGACGCATCAGAGATCAAACAGTAGATACACATAAACGCATGCATCGCTGTACAAACTAGGGTAATTTGGAAAAGAAAGAATAAACTTTGTCCACGTTTGTTGAAGAAAGGGCAATAGTCACTTGGCTCCTTAATTCATATAGTGCTCTAGAAGTACAAATAGCTTACTTTACGAAAGTGCAATGTTTAGAATCAAAATGTAATTGCGTCTTCAATTCGTGCTGTCATTTCTAAAGAAAATACATATCCCACGTTGCTGTCGTTGTCGCAATTAGAGTTTGGTCGCACCACCACGAGTAGGAAGCTCAGCTGGGAAAAAGAGAGATGGGAGAGAACATTTTTTCGGGGGAGAAGGGTAATTTTGGCATTTTGAAAAATTCAAAGTTGACTTATTTCGAAAGATAGGACATAAGATATGAATCGGACCACGAGAACAGATCGTCACCAAGATACAGGAATGAAATATTTGACTATCCCCACACCTTCTTGGTAAATCAAAAGTGTGTATGTATATATATGTATATATATATGTATATCTCTACTATATAAAATGAGAGTTTCTTCCCACGTCACATTAATTGCTCTGCTTAATTGCCCTACTTAATTGCCATGCTTAATTGCCCTACGCAAGAAACGAAGCGTTGCTTTAATTAGCCAGCTTTTGCAAGAAACGAAGCGTTAAAGATAGATGTTTGATCTTATGAAATAGTATTTTTTTTATTTTTTAATCTTTATTTTTCGTTATCAATTTTGTTTTTCGTAGCAACGCACGGGCATATACCTAGTATATATGTATATATGAGTGTTTTGGGAAAAGGCATGTAGCTGGCGGCTAAACTTTCAAACATAAGTATTAATTACTCTTTAGTCGTAAGGGCACTCCCATACATTATTTTTAAAGCTGGTTCTAGAAGATAAGAGAATACATTAAATAGATATTTACATACAACTATATAGTCTGTATAAGTTATACTAATTAGATTTAGAAAAGTTTTTCTTGCACTAAAAAAAATCGCGAATGATCTTTTTGTAATTTTCAAGGATCTATCTGTAATTTGAAAGAATTGACGGACTTTTTCGCGTAACCGGAGGGATGACACGTCGACACCTTGAGGTGATCTCAAAGCTCCCGAGCTTAATATAGGTATAATATGCAGTCAAAATTTTGAAAATTTTACTATTAATATCTTTTTAAATATTTAAATTGGATACAGAAAATCACATTTGTAAATTAATCTCAAAAATTACCTTCCTAATATTATAATTTTGTTGAGTTTTATAAATATATTATAATAGAAATAGTGGTTAAAGTTATGTATTAGATACTGTGTTGATGTCTAAAACGATAACTATTTATGAGCAGACGAGTAATAAGATTGATGCTTTTTTCGTGACTTGATAACTAGCTGTATTCAATATCGTAACTCCTGGGATCAAACATAAGTACTGTATGAGAGGTTGCCATTTCGTTGTCTTGTAGGAAGTAGTATCAAATCATTTGAGCTTTTTTGTTCCCCCTGAATGATACAGGAATGTCATGCCAGCTTGAAGAATGCTTATCTTTGTGGGAAGCGTTGAATCATTTGTCTTTATATAAAGGGGGCATATTCAGTGCAATCAAAAGTTTTGTGAATCATTATGCAATCCAACTAAAAAAAGTTTCAAAAAATTCTCAAAAAAATCATAGATGTACATCTCAACTTACCCCATCTATGTATAAAATTTCATGATCAAATTCGTCATATACTAGAAGTTACAAAAAAAATAAATTTGGGGTGCATTTGAACTATAAAAGTTTGTCAGAAATTTGTCTTTTTTGTAACTTCTAGCATAGGACGAATTTGATTATGAAATTTTATACATAGATGGGGTAGGTTGAGATGTACATCCATGATTTTTTTGAGAATATTTTGAAACTTTTTTCAGTGTGATTGCACGATGATTACACCAAACCTTTGATTGCACTAGATATGCCTCCTTATATAAATTGCACAAACATGTGATTTTGGCTCTAGTCAGACTCCTCATCGGTGCTAACAAATGGGTAACAAAAGCCATGTGGATTATGTCAGAATTGCTGGTTAGGACCAGGGTTTTAAATTTCGTTTTGGATTAAATCTCGTTACCTACCGAAATCCGAAATTTCGCCGAGATCCCGTTATTTCGGAAGAAATCCGAACGAAATACAAAAACCAAAATCCAGTCATGTTTTAATCAAATCTCGGTCCATTTCACCGAGATTCAACGAGATCTTGGACTTTGAATTTTTTAGGGTTTTTTCAATTTCGCTGGAATTATGATCTACCGACTGTCCCACATGGGAAACGACGCGAAGAATCCAATCCGGTCAAAAAAAATTCAAATCTCGGTAAAAAAACTGAAATTTCGGTCCATTTCACCGAGATTTCGTCGAAATTATAGGATACTGTAGCACTTTTAAATTTTTTAGGGTTTTTTAATTTCGCCGGGATTATAGAACTAGGGGGGATCCGAAATCCGAAATTTCGTGGGATTTCGGCGAGAATTTGAACCCTGGTTAGGACACGTATATTCGAAATACTAGATAGGGTCTCTCGTTATACTATACTGTACGAAATTTGGTCTAGATTTTTTTTAAAAAAAAAGTTAGGAGGATCTACATGCAATTTAGTTTTTTTTGGGTTTTTAAAAAATATACTAGTTAGAAGCCGTCGGCGAATTTGAGTAACCACGGGCTCTTTTTGTAAAAAAAAAATGGAGGATCCGTTCGTGAATCTACGAAACCACAAGTACTTTTTTGAAAAAAATGGTAGAAGATCTCAATTTAATTTTGTTTTTCTCGAGGGGTTTTCTAAAACTAGGATGGCTAGGAGCCATATGTGATATTGTGTAATCATGGGTCCTTTTTCCAAAAAAGATGGAGGACCTATTCGTGAATCTACGGAACTGTAGGTCTTTTTTTTTAAAAAAAAAAAGCGGTGGAAGAACCTATCCACAATTCCAAATTTTTTTAAGGGATTTTAAAAAAAAATCAAACTTTTCCGACATCAGTATAGAAATAATAAATAATATATACAGGAATGAAATTTAAGAATCAGGATCATTAGCTTTATATATCCGATGAGTAAGGAAATTTGCTTAACTATAGTTAACCTGCAACATTTTGCACATGAAAAACCACAGACATGAATACAATGTTGGATACTTGGATATATAAATCTACTATGTATACGTAAGATCCACCACCTTTTTTTACTACTCAACAAAAAGAAAGGAAAGGTAAAAGGACTCCCAATCTCTACCGTTTATAGCATCTCCAAGAGAGAGCTCTAAAAAACAGCTCTAAACTTCAATATAGGACCTCAACTATTTAGATTTAGGGCTCCAATAAAATGTTAATTCCAGCAATTAGGACCTAAATCCTAACTACCCTCTAAATTTTGCGTTTGGCCAACAGTTCCCGGGCTAAATCGCCTGTTCCCGCGATTTCACGTTTCTTGCCGCCGCCCCTTCACGCCGGCTGCCTGCTTGCCCGTGCGATCCGCTCCAATCGTCCCTGGTCGACGCACTAGCCCAAAGCCTGCTTGCCGGGACTGCACGCCCTGTGCTCGCCGCAGGAGATGTCGCCTGCTCGCCGGACGTCTTTGAAACTGAAGGCCTATGGGATGCTCATACGTTCCATCGTCTTGTATTTGCTGAAGCTCCGTGCTCGCCGCTACAGACATCGCCTGCGCTAATTCCTGCGACTGGACGACGATGGCTCCCAGGTTAGCTTCTACCTCCTCTCCATGGTGATTGCAATTGATGCTTTAGTGCTATTGAAAAAGATTGCACTTAACTCATACATGGTTGATGTTGACATCTATTTTGCCTACAACAGATCCTTGACAGCTAGTATATTGTGTATGGCTAGTACTGAAGATGATGACGTAAATGATGAAATTGATTACTTAACAATTCTATGTATGGGTGAATATCGAAAGAGAAAACGTCAGTTGTATTCAGTGCATCGTGGTTCAGTTCTTGGTCGAAGGACAATTATTCGGGATAGAGAAGATGGTCATAACAGATTGTATCAAGATTACTTTGTGGAAAATCCAACCTTTCCTAAGAACCTTTTCCGATGAAGATTTCAGATGAGGCGCTCTCTATTTAACCAGATCAAAGCAGCCGTTGAAGAGAACGATCCGTACTTTGTTCAGAAACGAAATGCCGCAGGGATTCTTGGTTTATCTTGCTTGCAGAAGGTCACTTCAGCTTTTAGGCAACTAGCTTATTGTGTGCCAGCCGATACTGTTGATGAGTATGTGCAGATTGGTGAGAGCACTGCTATTGAGAGCCTAAGGAAGTTTGTGAAATCTGTTTGTGAAGTGTTTGGCGATGAATATCTAAGACCTCCCAATGAAAGTGATACATCTAGGTTGCTTCATACAGGTGAATAATGTGGCTTTCCTGGAATGCTAAGTAGTATCGACTGTATGTATTGGAAGTGGAAGAATTGCCCTACTGCATGGCAAGGTATGTACTATGGTCATGTACATGAGCCTACAATCATACTGGAGGCAGTGGCTTCAAATGATTTATGGATATGGCATGCGTTTTTTGGGTTACCTGGTTCATACAATGATATAAATATCCTTCACCGATCACCTCTGTTTGATAGACTAGCTCAAGGTCATGCTCCAACTGTGAAGTATACAATTAACGAACACAACTATAATATGGGTTACTATCTAGCCGATGGGATTTATCCTAACTGGTCAACATTTGTGAAGACAATAAAAGCCCCACCAAGTGCGAAAACAAAACATTTTGCTACTATTCAAGAGGCACAAAGAAAAGATGTTGAACGTGCATTTGGAGTATTGCAGGCTCGCTTTGCCATAGTGCGAGGTCCAAGTCGATTCTGGGATGAAGAAACTCTCCGAGACATAATGAAATCATGCATCATAATGCACAACATGATAATTGAAGATGAACAGGGTACCGAATATCATGACAAATCGTATGGTGAAGAAGCTATTGATATTAGAAATGTGATTTCTCGCGAAGGAACAACTGATTTCTCAAAGTTTATTAGCAAACATAAACAAATCCGCGATCCCCAAATGCGTAATCAACTGCAGGACGATCTAGTTGAACATCTGTGGGAGCGACATGGAGAACAGTAGGATAGCAGTGTCAACAACATTTTCTTTTACATGTGAATTGTTAGCTAAACTTGTTCTAGTTCATTTATTTCATTTAGTATTGTTTCGTGTTTACCATGAGATTATTCATGTCTGTTTACTATGTTTTACCATGAGATGCAATAATCGCCACTACTTTCTCAGGAGGCCTTAGCACTTTGTATGTTCGTCTCCAATGAGCCGGTTGTAGACAAGGTGTTAAAACATTGAGTTCTCATTTGCAACAGGGGAATTTTCCCTAATCACTTTGAAATTTTCTTTATATAATCTTGTAAGAATGTGCCCATATGGGTAGTATCAATACTGTTTAGTATTGTTTAGTAATGTTTAGTACTGTTTAGTACTGTTTAGGATCAATACTGTTTAGTGATGTTTAGTACTATTTAGGATCAATACTGTTTAGCATTCCATTGGTCCTCAAGAAATTGACGCTGTAGCATTCCACCAAGAATCTGACATTTCTTCATAACAGACTTTAAAAAACAGAAAACGACCACATATCAAGATACAAGCTGAACTTTGCATCAAATGTGAATAAGAATTTAAACTTCTCATTTATTCTGAAATAAAACAATATGAATAAAAATATTGTGCTGCAACAATTCTATTACATGTGAATTGGAAATAACATCTAATTAAACCATCTCATATCAAGATACAAGCTACGGTTGGATTTTTCCAAAACGATGAGCTAAAATCTCCTCCTTCATCTTCTTGAAGTACATTTTTGTGTCATCGTCCATTGTGCTTGTATTGGTTTCCATAATTTTTTATCATGTTGGTCTTGCTCCAGTTGGAATTTCTTATTCTCAATCTCATAAATTCTGTCGTCACGCTTCTTCTGTTCTTTTTCTATCTCTTGATGTACTTCCCTAAATTTCTTCACTTCATCAATGAAAGGCTCAAAATCATCATCACCTCGCTTCCGCACTCGTCGAAGACGTTCCTTCTCTACTTTTCTTCCTGTTGGTCTGTCCACATTGGGCTGCCCTGCATGGTCCACATTGACAGTGTTCGATTCAGGAATATTGATTTTTTTTTGTTGCTGTTGTTGCATTTGGATGATCTAGAAGCTGTCATTTTGGCTCAAGATGAAGTATATTCCATACATGGAAGATAGAAAATGATTTCTTATATAGTTGATGGAACATTGCTTTGGCATCCGCAAGCTACAAAACAAAATAATGTGGTTAGAAATTAATTTTATTACAACGAAAAGGAACAGGAGGTAATTTTACATTGTACTACACCTTATCATTAATTGTCTTTCCACTTTCATTTTTCTTTTCAATACTGTCATAACAACCTTGGAAAGCATTAACATCATTTTGCAATGCTTGCCACCGATGCTTCAACAAAGACGAATTACGATCTAACTCAAACTTCCTATGTTCATGAAAATACTAGTGCACACAGTCTCAACATCGGTAAATATCACAATTATACACATCGATAGTAATAAAGTACTTTAATTAAGTTAACCAAACTGGTTGCTCGACCTTATGGTGAAGTTACAAGAGTACGCCACACATGGCGAAAACTTATTAAAGGAAATAAATTGCAGCGGAATAAAAGCATCAACGTGGCGCCATCCAGTATACCATAGGAAACTGACTGTGCTCGCTCCCTAGGTAGATGGTTCCTCCTAAAGTTCTTCCTCCAAAGCTGGCATCGCTTCTTCTTCAACTTGTGTGGTATTGTTGCAAGGGGTGAGTACTTGGTACTCAGCAAATCATGCACATAATGCAAACTAATATTCTACATGCATGGCTTAGTTCAAAGGATAGGCTAACAGGTACATTTGCAGTAAAACAGCATTTGACAAGTATCATAAGTAGATTCGAAAGCAGTAAAAGTAAAGATAATATCAATAACTTTTCCAGGAATTAAGTAAACACTTTCCCTTTCCTAATCCACATTTCCATCAATGTCATCAATAAACCCAACCAAACTTTTCAAGTCCAAGTTGTTTTCATGAAAGTCTAACCCTTGACTGTAATCCCCGAGCAGTGTCCAGTACCGTGGACTCGGCTATTCGAATAGATTATCACACTCTGCAGAGGTTATGCACTTTACCCACAAGATACAGTCCAACACCACAAAGGCGAGTGATCGTAACAAAGCCTTTAAGAGACCGCAAACTAAACAAGTGGACCTCTCCGGTTTTGGCCATACACCATCCCTTCCCTTAACAGAGGCGAAGTATGGGACCGACATACTGTTGGACGAGTACCATGCCATAGCCCTGGTACGCTCCCCTTTCAAGCTACACAAAAGGTGTAGTTGACACCCCGAGGTACCACATGCAAGTTATTAGTAACATACTCAACTAGGTTCGTCCCATTACAGACATGTGGTTGCATGTTTGACTCAGATCAAAGGCTTGCAAGGTTAAGTTCTTAGGATGACCAGGGCAAGACTACCCGAAGAACCAAAACGACATCTCCGGTGCCATTCATGGCCCACCATATCATTCTTGCCACTTGCCCCGGTCTAAATTTATTTATCAAACCCGGTTGATTACCATGCACCATGTGCCATCATCATCATCATCATCACAACACATGATACTTCTCAAAAATAGGTTCAATATCTCATTAAATCAATATTAACATTTGATTGTCCAAAAATCATGTCGGTGCATGTAGCAGGTCTAAGCAATACACTACAACGGTCTAAAAACCCAGTGTTGGCAATTTAATAATGCCCAACTACATATTCACAAGTAGGTTGACAAGGGTTCATGGCACATAATTTAATTAATCAAGGTGTCATACTGCAATTTGGCATTTACCTAATTCCCAGAAATAATTTAAACAATTTCTAATTAAATTAGCATGCAATGATTTAAATTAAACTAATTTCAAAAATGGGATCAAAATGGTCAAAGCATAACTTGACTTCAAAGAGTACATGTTCTTGGTCTTGAGCTGGCTCCTGGGTCAAAACTACACCTTCGTAGCCTTCGGGCACTTCAACGTCTACTCGTAACGCGTGCAAATAGAAATAACATAAATAAATAGTAGGCAAAAAGTGTCCAAAAAATTCAAATAAACTCCATAAACAGAGAGAGCACATTTTTATAAAATTTTGGAAATTTGAAGCGTCCAAATCGGAGTTAAAACGCAAAAGTTATATCTGTTTAAAGTTTGAAAAATCAATTAAATAAATATAAATAGAGAAAACTCATGTCCAAAAATTAGATAAAATTCACCATTAAGTAGATCTCAATTTTATAAAAATTTAGAAACTGGAATCACTCAAATCGGAGTTAAAATGCAAAAGTTATAAGCGTTTGAAGTTTGAAAATTCAAATAAAAGAATAAACCGAATTAATTCATTTATTTTTCTATTGAAAAACCTGATTTATGATGTCAGCATTGTGACACCTCGGAGTGTCGCAACCTTATACAATGTGAATGTTGACGACAAAAAAACCTTATGGAATGTGGAATTTAGGTTAAAACCTTTCGGCTTGAGGTTTACTCGCGTTTTTGGGCCGGTTGAAGTGTTATGTCACCACGGAGTGTCGTATCATTAATTATTGAGCATGATGAGGCTATAAACATTATGAGATGTGGAAATAAGGTTAAAACCATAGGAATTGGAGGTTAATAACGTTTCCGGGCCGTTTTCGGGCCGTTTTCGGGGTTTTGGGCCTTCCCGGGGAGTTTGGGCCTTAAGTGGGCTTTGGTGGGATGGTGTGGGAATCCATTTAGGACTAGGATTGGGTGTGGGGGCTGGTAAAAGGACTCCCCACCAGCCTTGGGACGTCCACCCCTTGCTGCCCCTTGTGCGCCCCCTCCCCACCCCCAAGTGCCCTAGCCGCCACCCCTCTCTCCCTCCCCCACTTGGCCGTGCGCCTCCCCTCCCCTTGCCCCTTTGCTCTCCACCTCCCCACCACCTCTCCTCCACCCCCTTGCTGCCCTAGGGTGGCCTCCCCACCCCTGCATCCTCATGGATCCATCCGAGGAGCGAGGAGCGAGGAGCGAGAAGCGAGGTGCGAGGAGCGTGGAGCGAGGAGCGATCCGCGAGGAGATCCATTGGAGTTTTGTGCGTCGGGAAAAGGTATGATCATGGGGTTCCTTTAGGTTGATCTAGGTACTGTTATTAAGGTGGTTATCAAGTTTTTAGATCAATTGGTGGTGCTGGAGTGAAGTAATTTGGGTTAGATCTAGACGTGTCCATGTTTCTGTTTTGGGACAGCATGAGCAGTCGACCTAGGGTTCCTGTTTTCGCCAATTTAGATTTCGAATCTGACCGTACAGACTTCTAAGAAGTTGTATATAATTTCATTACCTTTCAGTGGACGTAAAGCACGTTAAATTCCGATCAGCCGTTTGAAAGTTATGACTGTTTTACCGAGCGTGTTAAAATCTGTGACGCGATTGGAACAGATCACGGTAATCTGTAGATTAAACAACTTTAGAGTCCGAATAAGACTTTCCATATACCTAGAGAAAGTTGAGAAATTTCCTAAGCTACGCGAGGGTGTACTCGTTTAATTCATTCGGAGTCCCAGAACTCAAGTTATGCCTTTTGCAAGGCTGCTGTCCCGACGGGACAGAACCTCTGATTTTAGGTTTTGCGAGTAGTTGGCAATGTCGGGTTAGATGGGGGTTTGCGTACTGTTTTGTGGACTTGATTGTGAGTGTGTGATACCTATGTGCAGGTGGTGTGACCCCGGGAGTGCCCTCTTCTTTCCGCCAATCCGTTGCACGTGGTTGAGGCAAGTGTGTTGTAATGAATAGCGGATTGTAGGTTGCTTGTTGAGATTGGATGAATGATTGAATACTCACTATGATCACTTGCCATGCTTGTTGATTTCCAATGATATGTTGAGTATGATTAACATGATATGATGCCATGTGTTTATGTGTACCATGATATGATGCCATGTGTTTATGTGTACCATGATATGATGCCATATGTTTATGTGCAAATGAGATATGATAATTGGCATATTTGCATGCATGGCATGAGATAGGGCAAGGGCGGTGAGAAAGTCATAACTAGTCCGGCAAGGTCGGTGAGGAAGTTATGACTAGTCCGGAACGCCATTGAGTAAGACCTACATCGTGATTCCATCCACGTGGTGAATGGAAGCGAGAAGTAGGCACCCTCCATCTTCGGGATGGAAGGGGGAAAAGGGTGCACACCGACGGGTGTGTACTCAACCATACCGGTATGAGTTTCCAAGGAGACATGAGCATTGCACTGCATTACATAATTAATGATGATGAGAGTGTTATGTGTTCAAGTATGAGATGTTATATGTGATGTGGGATATTATTGTTTTGTAATCGATCTTGTTGTCCATTACAATATGCTTGCTGAGTTTCGAACTCACGCTTGTGTTTTATGTTGTTTTTAGGTACTTTGAGATCGGCATGCGGGAAAAAGGGGTTTAGCTACACTTCTACACGTAGCTCCACCATCATAGTCTATGATTAATCACTTGGAGACATGATTTTAAGAGTTGTGCCATAAACTTAATGTATGGTTTAATTTAGCATGCTTGTGATTCCTTGTTTGCTTCGTTTTAGTTTATGAAGTAGTTGAGCGTGGTATTGTTGGCGTAATTTGATGATATATCCATTTATGTTGATGTTTTAGATGTCGTGTGCTATGTTATATCTTGCCATGATATTGATATTGTGGTAATTCATGGAAAAACAAAGGAGATGCAGCCGAAATATCGGTTTTTAGCATATGTACCTTTGCTGGAATTTATGTTTAAATGTGGTATTTAGATGTTGTTTAGCTTATGTTTGGTAGCATTCGGGCATATTAAATGCCGGGGTGTTACAGTTGGTATCAGAGCGGGCTGTAGGTCCTTGGAATGTGTATTTTAGTGTCATGCCATAGGGTACAACTAAAATATGATGTGGAATAACTTAGAAACATGGCTTAGGTTTCAACTAAAACTTTGTCATAGGATAGCAACATTAAAACTTGCAAAAGTGGTATAACTAATCTAAAACTTGACACACACTGGATGCACAGTAGGAAAGGGTATGGGTATCGTTTCTTTACGCTTAAAAGTTGTATTTAAGCTTTGATGTTGAATGCTTCTCTTGGCAATGCATGATGCCATGTCAATGAGATAAATGGTTGAATTGTTCTTGTTGTTGTGATAAAAGTGGGGTTGTGGTGCCGAAGGGTTTCGGTCACCTCTCTTTTGTTCATAGTAAGGGTGAGGTTTGACGGTGTGGCCGGTTAGCTCCATCACCGAAGAACTGTTAACCCCCGTAGGAGAAGAGTGCTTACCCTTTCTATCGTAGATCGGGTAGTTGATTGGAGTCAAAAAGAAGTGCCAATGGTGGATTCCTTCGTATGTTTTTTTCACCGTTCTGACGGTCAGTGTTGGTTGGTCTTCTTTGTGTTTAGTCGATTGAAATCAAAAGAAAAGTGTTTGCTCTTGGATTTTCGCGGATCGATTCACAGGCAGTTTGTGGTTTTGTCTTCCTTGGGTGAAGACGAAGAAGAAGAGTCTAGTGTTGCGCTTCTTTTGGTTGCCTTTCCAGTTTTAATGCTTAGTTTGTTGATTTCTTTATGGGGAAGAAGCATTCAAATTTATTCCTGTGTTTGTCTTTCTCCGAGGTTAAAGGAGTTATTATGAGTTATGCGGACACAGTTGTCAGGGCTGAAGTTCTGTGGCTTTGTAGGAGTAAGTGGTGTTTGATTTCGTTATTTTGCTGGTTTAAGAAAATCATCCTTGAAGAACCCTTCCTGTTTTGTGAAAGTTTGGAGTTAAGGTTTTATTTGCACGAATAGGTCAATTTCGTTATTTGCTAGAATTGACTCAGTTTTGCACGAATAGGTCAATTTCGTCAAGTTGACTAAATTTGGATCACAATTGACAGAATTACCTTATTTTGCAAACTTAGCAACCACTAAGATGAATTTGAAAAGATTTAAGCTATATTTGGCTAAATGTGGTAGAATTGACTTAGTTTTGAACGAATGCCTCAATTTGACTAGGGCTTAGATCACAATTATCAATTTCCACACGTTTCACATTCTTAGCAAACATTGGAATGATTTAAGCTAGATTTGCCTAAATGTGCTAGAATCGAATAATTGTTGCATAAATACCTCAATTTGTAGGATTTGACTAGTCTTGACTCACAAATGACAAAGTTAACTCAATTTGCTCAATTTGACCTGGTTTGGCTCACAATTGACAAACTTAGCTCGTTTCGCAAACTTAGAATGTTTTTGAAATCCATACCTGTGGTGTCGTCTGAGGTGGCTGCAGGGCCCACTGGTTGAAGTACATAGGCATTCCTTGGCTTGGCATAGGTGGTGGGTAAATGTAGAACGGGTTTGGAGGCTGGGAGCCCTGTAAGGCATAGACAGGTACATTATGCCACATATAAATCATTCATTCAAATTTTGAATAACGAATTGAACCGATCCGTCTTTACTTGTGGTGCCTCTCCTACAGAAGGTGGCTGCATCTGTGGAGTGAACATATAGAAAGGACGAGGAGGCTGGGACCTCTATGGATCATAGTTTGTGATATAAAGTATACAGAATAGAGTTTTTTACAAATAAAGAATGCATGAGAATTTCGTATAACCTGAGGTGCATCTCCTAGGGGTGGTGCCTGCATCCCAGTAGGGTTTATGAAGGACACCGGGGAAGGCTGAGCACCCTGTGATGCTTCTCCTTGTGGTGGTGGCTGCATGTGCGGAGAAAACATGTAGAAAGGAGGTGGCTAGGAGCCCTATGACATAATAGTCAAGTTTGTGAGAAACGGGATTTTATGAGCTAAGTGAATTAGAGAGTAATGAACTCAAGTATCTTTACCATGGGCATAATAGGAGGGCGAAACACTGGCACGTTAGGTCCAAGAGATTGTGACAGTTGCTGCATATAGATTATTTGTTACATTCTAATCACAAATGTACAATTGAGCGATTTGTTCAAAGTTGAGATTGTACCTGCAGATACATTTTCATGTATTCTGAGTTTTCTCGGCTTCTGCGAGCTTCCTCTCGTGCTTGACGAGACTCTTCTCTCGCTTGACAAGCCTCCTCTCGCGCTTCACGAGCCTCTTCCTGCACTTGTGCTTCCCGTGCGGACCTCGACGAGCGAGCACTCCCCTGTGAGGAAACCGAGCCTAGTGGAAGCCGATCGCAGTCCACAACTCCGTCCCCCATGGTCCACCTACAAACGATATATATTGAAATGTGACCATGCAACATTTTTTATTCATAGAGCGAAAACAATTAAAAATCAGTTTTATTAATGAACCTCCCATGCTTTAGGCCCCCTCCAGCGTGGTACAAGGCTTCCACATTGACTGGCGCGGCCCTCCAATCAAACTCCGGCCCATGACGTTGTGTCATTTGTTCTACATATGACGCCTGCAAAACAGCATATTGGTGCTCCTGGATGTAAATTTGCACAAAACACATTGTCATTTATACTTACCATCCTCTCACTAGCCCCGTCGTCGCACAAAACATCTGGGTTCTGTTGATCCTCGCCTTTGTGCCCCCGGATGTAAACTTCCACAAAAGTGGGAGTACTCCCACTTTCAGCCTCCTACGGTGCAAAGTTAGAAACATAGTGACAAATTCACTAACAATTATAATACCGATACTTACCATGCGTTGCTCTAGGCCAATGTATCCATCTGCTCCGTACTTGTGTTTCCCCAATCTACTTCTTCTGTTCCCTCGATTTCTATTTGATTTTTCTTGAAAATCCTCCGATGCCCAGTACCGGCACATCCACCTCCAAGCCTCCATGTCCTTCATTATCCAATCAACCGAGCTTTGGAGATACTCTTGTTCTGTCAGGTGTATACTCCTCGCCTCTAGTCCTCTTCTCATGTTCACCTTCTTCGCCTTCTTGTAAAAATTGATGACAGCTTGAATCCGTGCATTGCTGAACGAATCTCCGACAATCTTTTGTGCTGCCCTGTTGAAGACGCTTTTGGCCTTCTTCAAAATGTTGTAATTGTCTTCGTTCTCAAGCTGGAACCTCTCCTGCATATAATCACACATTGTCAAATTGTATTTACATTTAAAACAATACTCAAATAGAGTAAATACATAACGCAAACTCACCCAGAAGCCAGCCCACACTGCGCCCAGACATGTTTGGTTGTCTTCGCCTCCTTCCACGTTCTCCTTCAACACCCAGTGCTTCCAGTTGTGGGCCGCGAATCTATCCCCGCCTGACTCAACCATGCCAGGGTAGTAGTAGTGGCTAAGAGCTCCCAGCACGGCGTTAACCTTTGTAATGTGGCCCGTCCCAGTCCAACCCAGCTCTTTCCAGTGCCTACAACAAAATACAAGACAAAGATGCATCAAAACAATAAGTTGTCACTTAGCTCATGCTAAAAGAAAAGACATGAAAGATATAACTGTTACCTGCTCCTGTGTAGCTCTATCAACCTCCTATCGACCGAGTTGCATCTTGGACGAACTGAGACGGTTTTATGAAACCTAAAATGCAAATCATTAGTTCATAGACAGTATAATGTAAATATGGACATTAAATAATAATCCAATACTACGCATATACCTGATGGTACCCGAAGAAGACCCGCCCTCTTCAACTGGGTCTAAGGTCGCCGCCAACTCTGCATCTGCCGCTGCCTCGGTCTCGGCGTCTGGATCTGTATTTGTCGTCCCACCGCCACCAACCCAACGTCGACCTCCTCCTCGTCCGCCTCACCTATGTCCTCATCCTCACATCCCACCTGCCCCTCGTCCTCAACCCCCACCTGCCCCTCGTCCTCCTGAGGCTGCTCCAGCGCCTGTTCTCGTGCCTGCTCATCGAAGCACCTCTAGAGCTACTCCTGCCGCTGTCTAATCTGCACAGCCCCTAGCAAATATGGCGCTGCCAGCCGTTGAGTCCTGAGCATCAGAACCCCTGCTCCTCGACCTTCTGGAGGTATACATATCAAAAGTTGTCGGCGCCAGAATTTGCTTCTGTGACTCGTATTTCATTGAGACGTGCTTGAAGACGTGCAATCCTTACTGACTTTTTAGGGCGTTTCCGTGAAGGGCCTGGTTCAAAATAGCCACGAAACATTACCGGAACAAGTCTTTCCATGATAATATGGTAATCATGACTCTTTAGCCCGTTTAGCTTACCGGTGCTGACATTCACAGCCCGTTTTATGCTAGATGCATAGCGATCAGGAAACTTTAGAGTTTTCAACCACCTCAAAATCTGTTTACGGTCTTCTGGCCTTACACAGTATGGAGCTCGTGGCCGGCTCTCATTTAAATTTAAACCAACTTTATCCTCGAGCCACGGCCTAGAACAATGATCACCCATGTCTTTCCTAGCACTCACGTTATCCTTTGTTTTTGTCAGTTACATCAAACACCATGCTTATGATGCTTTCTGCCACATTGCGCTCTTGGTGCATCAAATCTATGTTATGCGGCAGAATCAAAGCTTTCACGTAAGGCAGCTCCCAAAGAAAAGAAATATGAGTCCAGTTGTGCTCCTTTCCATAGCCAGTGAAACCCACTTGCGTAGATCATTCAAGCCGACTATGCCATTCAGCTATCTCCTCTCCTGTGAGTAGCTTCGGTGGCCCTTTTTTAACATTCTTTCCTTTTCGAAATGCTTTGACGTCGTTACTGAAAGGGTGCCTCGCCGAAAGCCACCGTCGATGGCAATCGAAGAATATGATCTTTTTACCGTGCATGAGCCTGAATGCATTAGAGTCAGCCATTCAAATTGGACAACACAGGCGACCATGAACACACCAGCCGGCCCAAATGGCATATGCCAACAAATGATGGACCGACCACAGGTATGCAGCTCGTAAGGTAAATTCTCTACCAGTAACGCTGTCGTATGCCTTTTTCCCTCGCCACAACTTTTTTAGCTTGTCAATTAAGGGCCGCATGAACACATTGAGATCCATCCCTAGATGCTTAGGACCTGGAATGACAAGAGAAAGGAATATGAACCCCTCTTTCAAGCAAATCTCAGGTGGAAGATTGTATGGCATGATGAAGACCGGCCAACAAGAGTAGGGGCTAGCGCTTGTGCTGAAAGGTGTGAAACCGTCCGTGGACAAACCAAGACGGACACTCCTAGGGTCGCTTGCAAATGCATGATCGAATCGGTCCAATGCCTGCCATGCCTCGCCATCATACGGATGCACCATCATATCCGGGTTTTGGTCCTCACGTTTACCTTCTTTGTGCCACCGTATATGTTTCGCTGTTTCTTTTGACATGTACAGTTGTTTAAGCCTATCCGTGATCGGCATGTACCAAAGCTGTTTAGTCGTGACCTTTGTAGTCACTGATACCCCTTCCTCATCTACCACCTCAACGAATCTACACTTACCGCAATGCATACAATGAGTATCCTTGTCATGATCCTTCCAGAACAGCATGCAATTATTCTCGCACACATCAATCTTCTGGTAATTCATCCCGAGGCCGGCCATCAACTTTTTCGAGTGGTACAAATCCTTTGGCATCTTGTGGTTAGGCGGAAGGACATCATTCATAAGTTCAAGCAAAGCGTTGAAGCATTTGTTCGAAAAGTTGAACTTCGACTTCATCGAGATAAGCCATGTAACCGCCTGCAAGACGGTCACATTGGTCAAGTCATGCAGCTTCTCATCCGAGGCATCAAGTAGCCTATAGAATTCCTTAACCTCCTTCGGCTGTGACCCCTCCCCCGAGTTAAATTCAATCCCCTTGCCAAGATCATCCAGCATCTCTTCCATCCGGTCGTGATCCTCCCCATGGTCTGACTCAATGGCCTGCCCTACGGCCTCTCCATGACGGTGCCACACCAAATAGTTAGGCATGGACCCATTTTTGCAAATATGATACTGCACTATATCCTTGCTGTAGTAGCTGTTATTCTCGCAGAGGGTACACGGGCAATACACATATTCAGCTCCTCCAGCGAATGCTTGCTTCAAGAAAGCATCTGTGATCTGCGCCCATTCCCTTGAGTGCCCCCTATCACTCCTCCATCCGTCATACATCGCCCTTCGATCGTCACCCATTCTCAAACCTAAACAAATGAAACGATGTCAACGTACGACCGTGCCTTAGGTGACAAAGACAACCCTGTTATGAAAGATATGTTCTAAACCCACCCAATAATGGAGGTCGTTGCATGCGACCTGTGACGTGCGCTATGAACCGAACGAACCTATTGAATATGGTAGTCGAATAATACCAATAAATCATATCCATTTCCCAACCCTAGTAACACTAGTCCCCATCGTTCCATGTACTCACTCATCATTCGTTGGACTGTCTATTATGCTGACTTAGCAAACGAACCTGCCACCTTCAATTATATCGGAAGAAAGTTACTAAATGTTTTCCAGATTGTTAGTAGCATTGCAGCTTGACATTGTTATAAAACAAGAAATTAGGAAAGTTGAAGAGTCTCTTTGGACTGTAGGAATTTTTAAGCATTATAATCCTTATGAATTTTTTCCTATAAGGATTGTTTCCAACATTGGAATAGAGTTGTCAAATTTCTTTCGAATGCATTCATATGCCCTCAATTTCATAGGAAAAATAAACATAAGCTCGAACCTCATGTTATTTTTTATTTGAGAAGTCTAATGGACCTTTCTCTCTTTCTCTCCCTCACTCTCTAATCGCATAACACATATAATTTCAAAATTCCTGCATTTTCCATGTGATGTATGCAAAGACCTATTTAAAGCAATTCATATGGTTTTGTTTTCTATGGGATTCAATAAGTCATAATATTTGAAATCTGTGTTTTTTTGTTCGTATGTTTTTAGATTCCTTTGCTAATTTCAGATAGGACCGTGAAGACTATTTGCACTGCAGCTGCCGAATTCATGACATCGCTCCAAATGCTAAACAATCGTATGTCTGTTTCCTAAGAACAACATCTCTCTTACCTATAATTAACCACAAACCGTCTTTAAAATGCCCTTCATTTCGCTTGACATTTCAGACCAGCTATCATAAACTAAGAATTTAACATTTTCCAAACAAGCAATCCACACCAAGTCCACGCACACACTACTACAAGAATACACATTAGAATCGGTTCTTTTTCGTCATCACAATCGGTTTTGGTGGCGATAGAAAGTCCAACGATTGTAATGAGGAATAGCTATCACAGTCGGTTTTCTCCCCAATTGTGATAAACAATCATCACAATCGGTTCTTGCGAAGAACCGATTGTGATAAGCCCCTCATCACAATCGATTCTAGTCCCTCATCACAATCGGTTCTATGCTAGAACCGATTGTGATGACCCCCTCATCACAATCGGTTTTTGCGAAGAACCGATTGTAATAAGCCCCTCATCACAATCGGTTCTTTGCTAAGAACCGATTGTGATCACACATTTTCACTATTAAACATTGTTCTGACGGTTTTAACACAAAACGAAGAGATTTCCCCAGGAGGTCACCCTCACCCATCCTAGTTAGTACTACCCTCGCCTAAGCACGCTTAACTAATGAGTTTTGCCGCCAATTTTAATGCAAATGCGAGCACTTCCCGAGAGGTCACCCATCTTAGTACTACTCTCACCCAAGCACGCATAACTTCAGAGTTCTTATATGATCTAGTACCGTAGTGTTGTTATGATAGCATTTTAAAATATAACGCGTCTCCCTCCCCTTAACCCCACAAAGCACCCGAACACTAATGTTAGTATTCTTATACTTCGAATTTACTCTGACTTGGGTGCTCCAAAATTTAACCAAGTGTCCAATTTAGTACCGTAGTGTTGGTATGATAGCATTTGAAAATATAACGTGTCTCCCTCCCCTTAACCCCACAAAGCACCCAAACACTAATGTTAGTATTCTTATACTTCGAATTTACTCTGACTTGGGTGCTACAAAATTTAACTAAGTGTCCAATTTAGTACCGTAGTGTTGGTATGATAGCATTTGAAAATATAACGCGTCTCCCTCCCCTTAACAAAATATAACGCGTCTAGACGGCGATACACTTGACAAAATATTGTGCACGTGTTTATGGAATATACATGACAACAATTTATAGAGCTAGCGATACTCCATGTTCGTATTGTACTTAGTCTACACCACCTCCTCATCTTTGTAGCTATGACCATTTGTGATTACTATGAATCTGAAAATGACTAAAAAATTAGTACATGATATAATGGGCAAATAAAGAAATACATTTAATTTGGACAACAGCGAATCACAATAAATCAAAGTTTGGTTCCTTAATTACCATTACCGAAGTGCTCAATGCAGTGATTTCTTCCAAAACCAAGAAATGCAAAACCAAGATCCACATCCTAGTGCAGTCGCATTTGACCTTAGCTCCTATCTCTCTCACTCTCTCTCTCCCTCTATCTATCTGTCTATGCATCTATCTACAGAGCAAGTGAGAGGGAGAGCAAGAGAGGGACAGGAGTAAGTGGAGGAGATGAGTGGTGAGCACAAGGGTGTGTATAAATATATAGGCCAGTGGTTCTCCCAGCAAAATTATTTTGAAATTGGAACCCGCTCGACACCTAAATTTCACTTTGGCGCCCAATTTTCACTTTGGCGGGATTATCCCGAGCACATCACAATCGGTTCTAGCTAGAACCGATTGTGATGAGGGGATTATCACAATCGGTTCTTTGCTAGAACCGATTGTGATGAGAGATTATCTGTCGGTTCTAGCAAAGAACCGATTGTGATGAGGGGGAGTCATCACAATCGGTTCTAGCAAAGAACCGATTGTGATGAGCCAATTTCACTATTTTTTATTGTTTTAAGGTAAGAATATCGTTTATAATATATATTGAACACAAACATTTTACAATACACATATCACATTCGTTTACATGAATATAGAGCATAAACATACTTAACAGTCAATATGCATGCATCATCTACCCGTTCATCCAATTAAAAGACGGTGATACACTTGACAAAATATTGTGCACGTGTTTATGGAATATAGAGCTAGAAACGATATTCATACCGTAAAACAATCAAAAAAATAATGAAATTGGGTCATCACAATCGGTTCTAGCAAAGAACCGATTGTAATGAGGGGGTCATCACAATCGGTTCTTTGATAGAACCGATTGTGATGAGGGGGTCATCACAATCGGTTCTCGCAAAGAACCGATTGTGATGAGGGGTCATCACAATCGGTTCTAGCAAAGAACCGATTGTGATGAGCCAATTTCACTATTTTTGATTGTTTTAAGGTATGAATATCGTTTATAATATATATTGAACACAAACATTTTACAATACAAATATCACATTCGTTTACATGAATATAGAGCATAAACATACTTAACAGTCAATATGCATGCATCATCTACCCGTTCATCCAATTAAAAGACGGTGATACACTTGACAAAATATTGTGCACGTGTTTATGGAATATAGAGCTAGAAACGATATTCATACCGTAAAACAATCAAAAATAGTGAAATTGGGTAATCACAAAATATAGAGCTAGAAACGATATTCATACCGTAAAACAATCAAAAAATAGTAAAATTGGGTTACCATAATCGGTTCTAGCAAAGAACCGATTGTAATGAGGGGGTCATCACAATCGGTTCGTGCAAAGAACCGATTGTGATGAGGGGTCATCACAATCGGTTCCTGCAAAGAACCGATTGTGATGAGCCAATTTCACTATTTTTGATTGTTTTAAGGTATTAATATCGTTTATAATATATATTGAACACAAACATTTTACAATACACATATCACATTCGTTTACATGAATATAGAGCATAAACATACTTAACAGTCAATATGCATGCATCATCTACCCATTCATCCAATTAAAAGACGGTGATACACTTGACAAAATATTGTGCACGTGTTTATGGAATATAGAGCTAGAAACGATATTCATACCGTAAAACAATCAAAAATAGTGAAATTGGGTAATCACAAAATATAGAGCTAGAAACGATATTCATACCGTAAAACAATCAAAAAATAGTGAAATTGGGTCATCACAATCGGTTCTAGCAAAGAACCGATTGTAATGAGGGGGTCATCACAATCGGTTCTTTGCTAGAACCGATTGTGATGACCCCTCATCACAATCAGTTCTTTGCGGGGTCATCACAATCGGTTCTAGCAAAGAACCGAATGTAATGAGGGGGTCATCACAATCGGTTCTTTGCTAGAACCGATTGTGATGACCCCTCATCACAATCGGTTCTTTGCGGGTCATCATCTGTCGGTTCTAGCAAAGAATCGAATGTAATGAGGGGGTCATCACAATCGGTTCTTTGCTAGAACCGATTGTGATGACCCCTCATCACAATCGGTTCTTTGCGGGGTCATCACAATCGGTTCTAGCAAAGAACCGATTGTGATGACCCCCTCATTACAATCGGTTCTTTGCTAGAACCGATTGTGATGAGCCAATTTCACTATTTTTTGATTGTTTTATGGTATGAATATCGTTTATAATATGTATTGAACACAAACATTTTACAATACACATATCACATTCGTTTACATGAATATAGAGCATAAACATACTTAACAGTCAATATGCATGCATCATCTACCCGTTCATCCAATTAAAAGACGGTGATACACTTGACAAAATATTGTGCACGTATTTATGGAATATAGAGCTAGAGACGATATTCATATCGTAAAACAATAAAAAATAGTGAAATTGGGTCATCAAAAAATATAGAGCTAGAAACGATATTCATACCGTAAAACAATCAAAAAATAGTGAAATTGGGTCATCACAATCGGTTCTAGCAAAGAACCGATTGTAATGAGGGGGTCATCACATCGGTTCTTTGATAGAACCGATTGTGATGAGGGGGGGTCATCACAATCGGTTCTCGCAAAGAACCGATTGTGATGAGGGGTTCACAATCGGTTCTTTGCGAGAACCGATTGTGATGACCCCATTTCACTATTTTTGATTGTTTTACGGTATGAATATCGTTTATAATATATATTGAATACAAACATTTTACAATACACATATCACATTCGTTTACATGAATATAGAGCATAAACATACTTAACAGTCAGTATACATGCATCATCTACCCGTTCATCCAATTAAAAGACGGTGATACACTTGACAAAATATTGTGCACGTGTTTATGGAATATACATGACAACAGTTTATAGAGCTAGTGATACTCCATGTTCGCATTGTACTTAGTCTACACCACCTCCTCATCTTTGTAGCTATGCCCATTTGCCATTACTATGAATCTGAAAATGACTAAAAAATTAGTACATGATATATTGGGCAAATAAAGAAATACATTTAATTTGGACACACTACTACAGGAATGCACATCAGAAATTTTACCACAAATGAGGTGAAATATACTCAAGCAAGGGTTTCAACTTTAGCCCCAAACCACCATCTCTCCATATTGTTTCAACCATAATAGAATTAATGACATATAACACATTCACCAAATCAAAATCGAATTTCTTAATGCAAAATCGAAGGGATTTGAAGGAATGCTCACCTTTTGAAGAAAACTTCAAATGAGGGCAAATAGAGGGGAAAAATCTCCTCAAGCTAGGGCTTTAACTTACCCTCTCAACACACATCCTCAAGGATTTCAGATTTTCTCCCCCAAGCCTAAGTCTCAATGAGAGTATGTTCTGTTTTTTGAGGTGGCGACGGGTTTTTTTGGCTCTAGAACACCAACAGAGGAGAGTTCATCCCGAGAGGATATAAAACCTAACGAGGCTCATCACAATCGGTTCTTACAAAGAAGTGATTGTGATATGTATATTATCACAATCGGTTCATACAAAGAAGTGATTGTGATGAGTATATTATCACAATCGGTTCTCGGAAAGAACCGATTGTGAAAAAGAAATGTCATCACAATCGGTTCTTAGAAAGAACCGATTGTGATTATGACAACTTATCACAATCGGTTCTTTCTAAGAACCGATTGTGATGACCAATTTCCTTATCACAATCGGTTTTTGTGAAGAACCGATTGTAATGATTACCACTTATCACAATCGGTTCTTTCTAAGAACCGATTGTGATAGGATAAGGAACCTTATCACAATCGGTTACTTCTAAGAACCGATTGTGATAACATGTTTCCAAAATTTACAAATGAGATACACGTATCACAATCGGTTTTTTAGTCAAAAGATTGGAACCGACACAACTGAAGCGATAGTGATGTATCATTCTGTAGTAGTGACAGGAATTAGCATAACAGGAATTAGCATTGATAGATGGCGCTGCAGGAATTAGCATAACAAGCGAATCGAGGAAGAGATGAACTTCTAGTTGTGTTAGCAAGATACTTCACAGGAAGAAAAATTAAGGATTAGGCACCTTGTGATTAGACCCGGAAGGACGAGCAGGAGACCGGTCGTCGCTGCCTCCGCCGCCTGGATCCCACTCATCGCCGTTTCTGTCGCCTGGAGACCTGCTCGGCACCGGCTGGAGACCGCTCCGCCTGGAGGCCTGCTCGGCGCCGACTAGAGTAGATCTAGAGCAACGGTAGCCGGCAGGACGAGCGGCGCCGGGGCGAGACCAATAGGGCAGTGGGGGAGACGAGGATGAGGGCGGCGCCGGCCGGTAGGGCAGTCCGGGGATGGGGGCGGTGGCGTGGGGGTGAGGGTGGGGGATTGGTGAGGAGCAAGAAGAGAGAGAGAGAGAGAGAGAGGAGCGCGGACGGGCGGGGCGGCGGCATGGGCGGGGAGAGCGACAAAGGGGCAGCCGAATGGAGGAAGAAGATGGGGACGGCGCCAGGTTTTGGAGGAAGATGGGGGTGGCGTCAAGATGGAAATCTCGGGCCGGAGACGAAGGCGCCTTAACCCATCTGTTTAAATTCGTGCGCCAGTATAAAAAACCCGATGAATTTAAATATATAAATTCATGGGTTTTCTTTTGGCCCACGAATTTAAGTAAATACGTGGGTATTTCTATAAACCGACGAATTTAAATATATAAATTCGTGGGTGTTTTTTTGGCTCACGAATTTAATTAAATACGTGGGTTTTCTGTTGCCCCACGAATTTAAAAAAACCCACGAATTTTTCACTATTTCTTGTAGTGCTAAGTCCCCATTCCACCTCCAAAAAAAATTTAACAAACACATAAAAAGAAATATATCAATAAACAAATACAATCTCTCTAAAATTATCCAACAAGGAAAAAAAAGGAAAAAACATCAAAGCTTTGCTGGTTGTGCAACAGAGCCAAGCACTGAACTGGAACCGAGGGCATGGGTTGGAAAAGCCGATCCCGACGACGTCGACTCAATATGCTTTTTTCATACCAAAGCACAAGATCATGAAATATATACCAGATACAATCTAAAAATCTACTTCATTTCATATATATCCTTCTGAAATCATTATCAGCATATATCTGACACATAAAGATATCGCTTGAAAAACACTAGCTAAACCGCATTATTTTTCACAAGAAAACCCATATAAACACGTCCCCTTCACCCTACATAAGACTCACCATATATACTTGTTTTCACTGAAAACGAAATAATATTAAAGAAAAGAAAAGGGATTTCACACTACTACAAAATCGGGTATCACAACCAGCCTATTAGAAACTGTTTGGTGCGAACCGGTTGTAATGCTCGCACCAGAAGCGGTTCGTGGCAACAAGCCGGAGGGGATCTCTAGAAGCGGTTCGTGGCACGAACCCCTTCTAAAACGCCACTTTTAGAAGGGGTTCGTATCACGAACCCCTTCTAAAGATCTTTACAAGCAGTTCGTGTCCCTAACCGCTTCTAAAGCTTTAGAAGGGATTCGTGTCACGAACCGCTTGTAGAAGCCCAGTTTTAGAAATAATAAAAGGAATGCGTGCCCTACTATATCAGAGAACACGCGTGGGTGGGTTGGCTAGATGGATGAGACGAGTCACGAGGATGGAGTGCTAGTCATGGGTTCAAATCCCGTTCCCACGATATTATTATTACCTTTTACCGCTTAGTATCGCACCACCACAAGCGGTTCTTAGAACCGCTTATGATACCCTTCGAGGTATCACAACCGGTTGCTTAGAAGCGGTTGTGTCAACTTGTAAATTGAACAAACTTAATTAATCAAACGTTGTCTTCTCCCCTCTCTAGGCTCTGTATAGTCTGTAGCTGTATATAAACACTCCAAGCATCCTGCTGCCTGTATAACTCAGACCCAAGAAATTCATTTTTCCCTCGAGAAAGAAAGGGAGTTTGCAAAGAACAAACAAGCTAACACCATGGAGGCCAATGGCAACGGCTTGTCCAAAGGCGCCGTTAGCACCCAAGGGAAGCCCATCAAATGCAAAGGTACTCTTCGACGATCGCTTCCTCCTCCTCCTCCTCTGGTCTCTCCTCTTTATGCGTGCGCCATGAATAATTGGCATGATCATGGGCAACCATGCGTGCGTGCAGCTGCGGTGGCGTGGGGTCCCGGCGAGCCGCTGGCGATGGAGGAGGTGGAGGTGGCGCCGCCGGGGAGGATGGAGGTGCGCGTCAAGGTCCTCTTCACCTCCGTCTGCCACACCGACCTCAGTGGCTGGAAGGGAGAGGTATGCACATAGAGATACATGTAGCACACATTTACTTAATTTTGCTACTCCAAAAATATATGTATGCGTACTTAATTGTGTTCGTGCATCATGATGATATTTTTCTTGATAGATTCTTGCCTTTTGATCATGATGATATTTTCCTCGATAAATAATTGTGTTCATGCATCATGATGAAATTCTGCGTGTTTGTGTGATAGAACGAGCTGCAGCGCAAGTTTCCTCGCATCTTCGGCCATGAGGCAGCCGGGTACGTGCCTACGCCCAATGGTCTTTACCTTTGATCTTTCACTCTCTTTGATCTCTCTTTTTCCCTTTCCCTTTCTTTCTCTTTCTTTCACATTATTCTCGACGGACTGTGCGCTGACTTGTAGATTTACTAGTTAATCGGAGTCACAAAAAAGAACCAACTTTGAATAATTTTTTTTTTCTCTCGCATAAAACCGTTAAAGCGATCGATTTATTGAACGAGACGGATCTAGAGGTTTTAGCCTTTTGAGTGTGGAACACAAAATTATGTTTTTCCAAATAAAGGGTCAATTCATTTAAAATTTATCATCCATTTCGATGAGATCGATCATTGGCAGCATATATGTTAACAATATGAATAAAATATGCTGGGAATTGGCAGATGGAGACGACGAGCTAGCCCTGTATCTTGGATCTTGCAACGTCATCCCCAAGGCAGTCCAGCTTAGCTCACATGCCAACCTATTGGATCTCATGTGCATGCTTGTATTAGCTAGCTATTCATGGATCCACTTTTGACTTTAGTAAGCCAGCAATTTTGATGGACTATGCATCCATTGCAATTTGTAATTCGTGAGAAAATTCTCCTAATCTTTTAGAGGAGTAATTTGGAATCTGCACGAGACTTTTGGCAAAATTAAAATAAACCTTTAAGAGATACATTTATGCATCACTTTGTATAAATATTAAAGCATAAATGAAAGATGGATGGTGATTACTTATTTCTTCGATTGTTTTAAGATATCTATAACTTGTGTTATGAGGATATGCATTGAAGCACTATTCAAAACTTTTTTTATCAATGAAAAAACCCACTCCAACCAAGGTTTCAAACTTGCAGTCATGCTAGTGGAGGTGGCAGCTTTGAATACAACTTGTGTTTTCTTCGTTAAAACCATTATGCTCCGAGACTTGTTACAGTCTTTAGAGGTACGAAGCTGTCAATTAAGCTATTGTCAAGACTCAAGAGGTATAATATAATTTAAGAGGCGAAGGCATCGAGAGTTTACAAATAATTTAATGATAAATTTTTTTATCTTTTCCACTTACACCCGACGGTGACACGTATAACTTACATACAGAGTGGTGGAGAGCGTGGGCGAAGGAGTGGATGACCTTGCGCCGGGGGATCGCGTCGTCCCCGTCTTCACCGGGGAATGCGGGGCATGCGCCCACTGCGAGTCCAGCAAGACCAACCTGTGCCACACCTACCGCGTCAACCCTTTCAAGAGCACCATGGTCTCCGACGGCGGCACGAGGTTCTCCGTCGTTGACGGGTCGGGCGTCCGCAGGCCGGTCTACCACTTCCTCAACACCTCCACCTTCGCCGAGTACACCGTGCTCGACTCCGCCTGCGCCGTCAAGATTAACCCCACGGCCCCGCTCGAGAAGATGTCACTCCTCAGCTGCTGCATCTCCACAGGTAATCGATCTACTTCCATTGAATTATTAAACAATTTTTTTTTTATGATTTGCCCTCACTTACATATATCATTAATCATTTGCTCTATGATGTTAGTGATATGTAGATCCTATAACCAGATCATATGTCAGTAACATACATAGGACAAATGATCAGTTGTATTATTAAAAAAAAAGCAAATAAGCATGGCCCTCCAGTAGATTTCACATATTTGTCAGGTCCATCGTATTCACACCAGAATTTAAAATATCCTCCATATAATCGATAATCAATTTTATCGAGTCGGTACTTGTAGCATGCGTAACTTGCGACGGCTCATCCGGTCGTTGTCTCTCGCTTTACAGCTCACAGATAAGACCACGAGCAGTGTTTTAGACAATTTACTACACTACTCGGTAGTAATGTAAACTTGTCGTCATTGAACCAAACATCCATGTCCAAGGTGGTAGCGCCGTAATTAACCGAGGATGTCTCGAGATTGACAGAAACCGCTGAGTATATATAGCAAGTTGAAACTCTGTCACTTTTAGCTAATTTCAGTCATTTGGTACCATTTTGATGGGAAGCTGAGGAGCAAGTAGAGTTTTCAACTTGTCATTCGTATGTGTCTCAACTATAGCCAAAGTTACTCTTCAACCTTTTGTGTCTAGTACCAATTAGTGGGTACCTCAATCCATGTTTTCAACTATTAAGTTTCACGATAATTTTGTAGAGAAAATAAGTCCTTGCAGAATTCATACAAAATTCAATGTTGCAAATGGGTTGTGAAGTTATCTCATCTCACCTTATTTTTCTTTCTTAATTATTTTTTCCTAGAAACTTAAGTAATGGTCATCCAAATTAATAACAAATTTAATTGTCATATACTTTTGCCATCAGGAGTGGGAGCTGCGTGGAACACTGCAAACGTGTCCAAGGGATCCACGGTGGCAGTATTCGGGCTTGGTGCTGTAGGTCTAGCAGTAAGTTGATTAATTAATTAATTACTGGGGATTAAAAAATAGCAATAAACTAGTTACATTACTTACATATGTTCTTAAACTTGTTCTCACTCGCTAAAAAAACATTTCAACTTTTATTTTAGGTCGCTGAAGGCGCCAGGCTAAGAGGAGCAGATCGGATCATTGGTGTTGACATAAACCCAGAAAAGTCCACCAAAGGTGCCTGCTTAACCATGTGTTTTTACTCATTTTTTTTATTTAATCGGCCATTTCAGGTCGTTCTTAAATTGCAAAACGAAATGTCTTTTCATCACGCAAGCACGCACTTTGGTCCGGTGTAAGTGCGATTGGAGTTGATTTCCAGCCTTGCCTCTTCAATGTTTTAGTGCAGTTGCTTCGCATACCTATTTTTACGTAAGCAAATTCTTAAAATATCTCAGTAAACCCTAATGCGTTGTTGGTGGAACATGAATTAGTGAAAAGCATAAATTTCAAAAATTGAAAAGCACAAATTTCAAAGTACATTAAAGGTCTAATTTGTTACCACTGTTACTTCATTACTAACAATACCGCTTTAAGATATACACAATTTAGTTTTTGGGACAGCTATATACAACCACTACTTATATAATGGTCGAATACCTTGTTTTACATATAGTATTCAAATAAATAGTAGGGAAAAATGTTCCATATCTTCATACCATAATTAGGCTACAATGAATTCATTTGTTTTCCAAGATAAAATAACAAAAAAGGGGAATGTTAACATAGATGTTTACAAAAGGCCACGTTTTCTAGTATTGAAAAATGCAGCACTTTTGTTGGAAGTTTTATCCTTTTTCCATTCTCAAATAGATATCGTTGTAGAATACGTGCAATTAACATTTTTAAACTTTGATCATTAATGTCTGAAAAAATATTTAGATTTATCATAAGAAAATGGAATGAGTAGATTTCTTCAATATCATTACATTTTTTTACAATTTTATATAACATGTAATTAGAAAAAGTAATATTCAAAGATGTCCAAAACGAAAAGTAGAAAAGAACATATTAGCAATGGAAAGCACAGCTTGTTTATCAATTTCCAAGAACAATGTGTCGCTTTCCATGTGATGTCTGCATCAGGGTTAACCAAACCATTTTTGAATTGAAAATCGAGGTCCCGGTGATACCGGTTTACGGCGAAAATTGAGTGAAAATAGTCAAAAACCGAGGAGTTTTGAAACCGAGCATTTGAAAAAAAAAGTTCAAAAAAATTAAAAAAGTGAAAACCGATCGGTTTTCTCAAAAAACCGACTGACAACTTGAACCTTTTCGGTTCCGATTTTTTGAGCGATTTTCACCGATTTTGACCGGTGTACGTCACAAATTTTTCTGAATTTTTTAATATGTTGTTTGAATTGGACTGATTTATTGACCGGTTTATAGTTTCGAACCGGCTCGATACGGTCAAAAAAATGCGGTTTATGATGGTTTTGTGAACCCTGATCTGCATGGACAGAACGAAACAACTCTGGTCTTGCCAGTAGTTGACACACGCACGAAAGATCTCAATTTGTACCGAGTTCATTGTTCAGAGGTACATTTGTTATCCAACATCCGAGTGATCTTTTTACTTGTCAATTTCAGTTTAAATTATTGAATCAAATTTGACCATTTTACATGTTAGTGCTAGACTAATCTGAATGAAATGGCGCAGCTCTCCTGCCGCCACTTTGGAAAAAACAAGTTAGTGCTAGACAACTCACCTATTTTCCCCCCCGAGCACAGACAACTCAGCTATTTATCCTACCTATAAAACATCATAATCCAACCCATGTTAGTAAGAACAATGAACAAAGTTACAATGTGTAAGTAACTGAAGGAAACACACATTTGTATCTGGCATACAAAACTAATAGAAACTTCAACAATTGGAATAAATATTGAGGTTCAGTTTGGAACACAAGAATTTCATATGAATTTTGTAGAAACAGTCTAATTCCCATAGGAATCGAGAAAAATTCTCGTGTTCCAAATAGGATAAGTATTACATCATTTTTTAGTGTAGAAAGTTAGAAAAAAATATTGAGGTTCTGTTTGGAACGAAGGAATTTTGCATGAATTTTACATGAAATAGTTCAATTCCTATAGGATGAGAAAATTCTCGTGTTCCAAATAGGACAAGTATTACATCATTTTTAATTGAGTGAGCAAAGTTAGAAAAAAAATATGAATGTTCTATTTGGAACATAGGAAATTCACGTGAATTTTGTAGAAAACAGTTCAATTCATGTAGGAATTCAAAAAAAATTCTCGTATTCAAATAGGACCTGAAAACTCTTTTCTATTTCCAAACAAAAAAAAAAGATGGAAATAGGACGTCTGATGCATGAGTGAAGAAAATCTATTTCAATTAAGAATTTCGATGCTAGACAAGATGGGAAAGAATCAAATTTCTCTTGAAAACACCAAGAGTAGAAAAATTTCCAGCGCGTGCGCCTGTGTTTTCTACGTCATATGGATGTTAGCTACGAAAGGAAAAATCGTGCATTGATGTATCTGATGTATCTTGGCACTAGCATTGTCAAACTTGTACCTCGATGTACATTTTTATATTCCAACTTGTCAATTCGTAAAAGCATTGTCCGTTTGCTTGTTGAAAGCAAGGTAGATGACACAGATTGTCTTGTTAGTTTGCGTGCTCGTTTTCCTGCTCTCTTGGGGTCAACGAGTGTCCCATCCATGCATTGCTTAAAAATTCCAGTACGTTTCTCTAGCAGATAAAAAAGGACACAGAAAGTTGCTTTGAGAAACCTCTGTTTTTTTTTTTTTTTTTTTGCATGAGCTAGCCTCTCTATAGACTAGAGTTTGTCAACTTAATGACAGCCTTTTGTTTCCAAAGTTGGTACATGGATCACTAAGATGGTAAATCACGCGGTAAAATTCCCATTTTGCTCTGTAGAGAAATCCCTAATATTCAGCTTATATTTATGGGCACGATATGTATGTGCAGGCAAAGAGATGGGCATAACTGATTTCATCGACTCGAAGGCATGTGGCAAACCTGTCCATGAGGTACGATTAATTTGGCAGCTCGGCTATCAACCTGAATTAGTGAAAAATGTCAATTTGCACATGAACTTAGCCTAGATATATTCAGGTTATCAGGGAGATGACAGATGGGGGTGTCGACTACAGCTTCGAGTGTACCGGCATCCTTGACGTGCTACGAGAGGCCTTCGTTTCCACACATGATGTATGCTCCCCTCTCTCTCTCTCTCTCTCTCTCTCTGGGCCGGCGGCCCGGCCCATTTAGTCTGCTAGGATAGATTGAGCTGCCACATCCTGGCCCGGCCAATTTGGCCCGGTGAGGATCAACTCTCCCTGATACTGAGCTCTCTGCATATGCAAAATGCAATGCATACAGGGCTGGGGCCTGACTGTGGTGCTGGGGATCCATCCGTCGCCCAGGATGCTGCCGCTGCACCCCATGGAGCTCTTCGACGGCCGTCGGATCACCGGCTGCGTCTTCGGCGACTTCAAGGGCAAGTCGCAGCTGCCTCCGCTCGTCGACAAGTGCATGCAGGGGGTAAACCATCCATCGTACCATTCTGCCATGCTTCCCCAACATTTTCTTTTATCTTTGCTCAAAGGAAAGATGCCAAAAAATTTTCGATGAAGATGTCCATGCACGTTCTTTTTTGCAGAGGAAAATTGCAATATTTTTTTTACTGAATGGTAGTTCCTTTTTGTTACAGGAGGTTAAGATAAACTTTGATGGCTTCATAACTCACGAGATGCCCTTCTCGGAGATCAACAAGGCTTTCCAGCTGCTGGAGGAAGGCAAG